>JAYKKI010000018.1:25157500-25887500 GCA_039881145.1 Druceiella hillmani | reverse complement strand
AGTCTCTTTAAAAATTTCGAATATCATAATTTATTAATAATTGTCAAACAGTTAGACATACAAGGGTAATTCCAAAAATAAAGACACTAGGTGTCTTTTAAAGACTGAAAAAACATTTATTTTTAATTATAATTGATACATCATTTTAAAACTTGAACATATTCTATGTTTTTACATAGTCGTGTCTTCCTTGTTATCTGTCCGTCACAGGAATTTTTATCAAATTGATATAGAAAGTAGAAATTTAATGTCAGATGTTACACAAAAAAAGTTGATTTATCAATTTGGGTGACAGGCTGGGGGTGTCAAAATGAGTTATTAAAATGTGAGTTTAAATCTCAAAAATTATCGGCCAAAAATTATTTTGAAATAAACAAGTTTTGATAATAACCCTTGTTTTTTTTTTCAAATTATGCCCAAAATTCCAACATGAAAACGCTTGATTAAATTGGTTTTTTGTAAAGAAATTGGATATTTAAATCTAAATTACTCCCAAAAATATTAACACAAAACATTCATTGTATGAATTTCGAGTCACATTTGATTGCTTTTTCAAATTTATACATGTTTTCATGGAAAGTTCAAAAATTTTTTTCTTTCGCAATTTAGAAAATATTTTTTCAATATTTTGGCTTTTTTCCAAAGCAAATATGATGATAGTTTTTAATTTTGGATTCACTACATTTTTGGTACACTAAAAAGTACATTCATAAAGACGAAATAAATATTATATAATGTTCCTTTCTAACTTCATACTTTTTGTTTTAAATATTATGCAGTATCTCTCCATAAATTAGCAAGGTTTCGGAATCTATGTAAATTGTATGAGAACTGACAGAAAAATTAAACAACAATTGATGATCCTGTAATTTTCCATATTATACCTCTTGAAATGAGGATCTTTAAAAAAATTATACATTTGTAAAATATCAAGTTCTTAATTAACCGTTTGAGTGCCGACGAGCGCCATCGTGCTCGTGCTCGTACTGACTAAATTTTCCACGAGAGCGATGGTGTTCGCGAAATCGTTGCTGTTTAGCACGCGGTAGGGGAGATTGCTTGCACGCATCGCTAATTTTTTATCTTTCTACTTGGTTACATAAAGTTTAAATTGTAATATTATTAGTAATTACAATATAAAAAGGATCCAGGAAAAGAAAATTTTTAACCCATAATGTCGGAATACAAATATAATTCGAGTGAAAATGGTCGTTTTCCAAGTTGTGAAGAAAGAGATAGTGGGAGTGACATTGTGGTGTGCTCAGAATTTGGCGTAATACAAATTTTGAGTGATAGTGATAATAGTGACCATAATAATTATTTTGCTGATATGGAGGATTTACTGGACTGCGAAAATACGATGTGACCTTGATTTCACTTTTTGTTATAATTTTTGTTCACAATATTTCCATAATTTTCATTGTATTTTATTATCCTTGTACAAGTTTTTATTAAAAACACACCGAAAAAATTATTAAAATTGGATAATTTTTAGAAGAGGTACAGTTTTTTTTTCGAGATAAGGATAAATGACATCAAAAACAAAAGATTTCTTTGGCATTTTTAAGTATATATGAGTAAAAAACCATGGCACTAAAACGGTTAATTAATGTCTAAATATTTTATAGTGACTCTCCATAAATTAGCAACGTTTTAGAATCTATATAAACCGTTTGTGAACTGACAGAAAAATTAGCAAACAATCTGATCACTCTATAATGTTTCGTTTTATCTCTTGAAATGCGATACTATAAAAAAAATTGAAAACCTGTAAAATATCAAGTGCTTATTTAATATGAACAGATAAGCCATAAACATTTGAACAGATAAACATTTTAACACTCTGTGTAACGGCTTTTAGCTTTTATGATATGAGATACTTCAAGAGCATAACAAACATAAACGCAGTAAATGCTTTTATTAAAATACTTTATTAAACACTCAAACTACCATTGCGTGCTTCTGCCTAAGTTGTTAAATCTCATCATGTGAGGTCATTTGAGGGATGGATTTTCTTTTTTTTTTTGAGTAGTGTGTAAGCCTTGTATAATCTAACTAGGTGTTGCCATCAGTAATGTTTCGGTACTTTATTTGCACAGATAAAAATTAACAAAGTGTACATAATATTATGTAGGGAATACTTTATATGTGTAGACATAGATAGATAATAGGATACATAATATGTAGGATACATAGATAGATAATAGGGTACATAATATGTAGAGAATACAAAGTATGTAGGGAATTCCAAGGGAATACTGTCACAATGGGAAATTAGTCAACAAATTTTTCAATCTCATTTGAATCGAGTTGAATTAAAAAAATTTACCATTACAATATTCCAGTAAATTATGTGCATTCACGCAGTGCAGAAATGATTAGTGCTTTACGAATCCAATAATTCAAATACTTCATCAACCCGGCAATCAAATGCAAACATAAAATTTCATTGCAACGTTACAAAAAAACATGAACGGGCTTGCATTTCATGAGAGAGTATATACAACGTGGTTGTATCATTTATTAATTTATTAATTTCGATTACAAATTAACCTACAAATGAAATTTCGGCTTACTAGTATTAAAATGCATTTTACATGGGAGTAATGTGATACCTTCTAGGAGTATATGTCATAAGGTCTGGGGACAAATCATTACCATGTTACCTGGAGATATATTTATATCAGGTTTCTTGAGTGAAAATGGGGAATTCATTTACTAACCTTAAACCCCATATTACTTCAGATTTGCTAATTTAGCCAAATTAACTGAAAAATATTTTCATGAATACACTTTTGTTATATACATCCATATCTGTGTGGCCTTTTTTTAGGGCAGGGAGATTTACAAGTATATGAATGCCTAAGTTTTATTTAAAAACTACGTGATGTAATATTATTTCTATTTTATTTAAATTCTTAACCACGACATAGGTTTCGGTGTATGACTACACTTTCAGGTGGACAATTTGTAAAGATTGCATCTTACGAATTCCCCACCTGAAGATGTTGTAATACAACGAAACGTGTGTGAATAAAAATTAAGTGATAATGAATTTCTACAAAATTAACGCCAAATATATTACATATATGAATGCTTTTGAGACATGTTAGCAATAGATTTAATATGTACGTTGACACATTGTGATACTAAATTTATAAATTGTGTATCAAACATTGAGTTTCATCCTAGAGGAATTATGCTATTTCTTATGTTAAACTCTAGTATGTAAGTTAACTCGAGTCATTGACTATGCTCATACCAAGTTTCATGAAAATCTATGGAGCGAAATAAGCATCATTTAGAACAAACGTCCAAAACACACTGTACGAAGTAATCGTAATCGAGGCAAGTAAAGCTGTAGGTGAGCTATGTTTGCTCTTTCACACGAACTGTACACATCTAAATTTGGTATCAATTCATTCCTTGATTACATAGTTAGTGGATAACAAATAAACTTTCAGGTTTATGCTATTAGTGGAGATAATCTAGTCAGAATATAGATAGTGGAAATAACTAGTCAGAATGAAATCACTGAACTTATATGTAGAATTCTGGGTTTTTTTATAAAGTGACTATTGAATAATTATAATATAAGCTGTATATTTTGCAGATAATTTTCTGTTGTAAGCCTAGAAATATAAGACAATTTCAAATATTCAAATTGACTCATTATTAATTCAAAACATTTCATAACCTTCTCACAAATATTTTGAGGAAAATTAAATATGTTAGTAGATATTTAATCCCTTCTAATAATTTTAAGAGTTTGGTAATGAAAAGTTAACACAGTTAAAAGTTAACGGAGATGCACATTATTTATCTTAGTAAGAAGCATCATTTTACAAGACTACAAGTAATTGACATAGACTCTCTTCTAAATTTATTAAAATTTCGTAAATATATATATATATATATATATATATATATATATACATATATATAAAACAAGGAATGTATCCAAATTTTATCTCCCAATTAAATTTACATCATTTGTAAATAAACATGATTCATTAAATAAATAATTTTAATAAATGTGACAGGCATAAAGTCAATTTAAATAGTTTTAATTTATATTTTTTTTAACTGCCATTAATAATTACATTAAGTGCCATTTTTGCACTTTAGTTCACCTCTTGAAGGTTAGTGTTAAAATAACAGACGATCGTATCTGAATAATGTGGTTCTCGAGACAACTGATAATATCCTGCTATCAGTGATATATGGATAACATAGCACTAATTTCAAGATTGGGATTATATTTTTGTAATCCCGAGACTCGTATCGGGATTCAGATTTATAAATACAAACAGTAAACCATTAAACGTTACTTAAATTTGGCCTTAATCCCGAGATCAAATTTGACACCCACGAATCCCGAAATCTCAGGACAGAAATTCCGATACCCGGATTAATGCTCCATTATCAACCGGAGTAATAAACACAACATTTTAGGTTTTCATGGGTTCACATTGCATATTAATTACAATCTGTTAATAAATTTTATTATTCTGTTTCAAAACGGTCTAAACTTGGATGTACATATTTTATTTCCATAGTACTCTTCCCAATTATTCTAGATTCAACCATATTCCTGAAATGAATTAATTTTAACATTAAATTTTAATATTCTGAAAATTATTTTTTTTTAATTTTATTATTTTAAATTTTTTTAATAAGTTAAAATAATGAATTGTTAACCGTTTTTGTGCCATGGTTTTTTACTCATATATACTTAAAAATGCCAAAGAAATCTTTTGTTTTTCATGTCATTTACTCTTGTCGAAAAAAAATTGTATCTTCCAAAAATTATCCAATTTTAATAATTTTTTCGGTGTTTTCTTACTAAAAATTTGTACAAGGATAACAAAATATAAAGAAAATTATGGAAATATATATTGTGAACAAAAATTATAACAAAAACAGTACATCCTCCTTATCAGCAAAATAATTGTTATCGTCACTGTTATCACTGTCATTCAAAATTTGCATTACGCCAAATTGTGAGCGCACCACAATGTCACTCCCACTATCACTTTCTTCACAATTTGAAATACGATTATTTTCACTCGAATTATTTTCGTATTCCGACATTATGGGTTAAACATTTTCTTGTCCTTGATCCTTTTTATATTGTAATTATTAATAATATTATAATTTGAACTTTATGCAACACGTAGAAAGATAAAAAATTAGCGATGCGTGTGAGCGACCTCCCCTACGGCGCGTTAAACAGCAACTAATTTCGCGAGCGCCATCACGCTCCTGGCAAATTTAGTTAGTACGGATAAGAGCCCGATGGCGCTCGTCGGCACTCAAACGGTTAAATTTACTAAAGCAATCTTAATAAAGTTTAATTAATAAATCATAGATTAATAATTTATCATTTATAATGCAAATAAATACATACCGAATTGGAAAAACGGTCGGCAGATGATTGGCTTACAATACAAAGCCAGCAGGAAAATAATATGACATACGCTTGTAAACACACAAACGCATATACTGTAGTAAAAATGTCAGAGTCGAAGTCTTACACTTTATTCAGGCTAGCTCTCTTCACCAAGCGTGTAACATGCCATAAGGAACTTCATTTCAAAAATGCGCACCGCTGTTCGGACTTTTTAGTTTCAATATTATCTATAAGTATATTTCTGTAAAACTTTGTCAATAAATTGTTTCCTGTTTCAACTCTAAATAATGCTTCAAAACCGATATTAACTCAAATGTAAATATAAGTTGAGAGTAATCATTGACATATACAGATAACTGACAACCTGACAAATAACTAAAATATTCTTTTTAATTTACAAAATTTATTTAATAAAAATGTTATCAAACCCTAGGTTAGAAGAGGAACGCACACGTTCAGCAGAAGCAACTGCGGCTATTCGCAACCTGGTGCTGATGGTGGCGTCTCTGTGTTCATGCGGATACATTGAACTACGACCACATCACGCATCTGCCTCCGCACTTTTTCAGCTCCAGGGGTTCGTGTTGCCTCAGCCCTCGAACAGAGGACAGGCTGTGAGGAATGTGCAGGCTTTCCAGGTATTTCGTATTAGCAGTGATTTATATATAAACGTATGTATACTAGGTTTCATTTTGATTAGTGACCAAATTTCAAGGAGCTATTAAGAAACAGTAACTAAATCGTGTAATGAAAAAAAAAATGTTTTTGACTTTTCCTAACTTTTTTTATGTTTTGCTACTACATAAAATCCTATGTTTACATGTAGTTATATTACATTAAAAATTTCTGCCTTGGTATCTTAATGCTATCTCCTGGATAGACTCAGCAAAGCAGTGATGATTGATTTGACTAGATTGCATGGCCATTCGTCACCCTCTTGTTTACTTATATCAATCAAAACATCTCAAACAACTCATGAATCTGATCCATCTATATTTTATAAAATTGTTTATCAATATTATTAATATAAGATATCTTTTATAATCCTTAGTCTATCCGTATCGGCTTTCATACTTCTCACTTATTTTATAAATATTTCTAGGAATCTCTGCAGAAGACAAATTCTTAATATACCAATACCCATTACTAGTTTACTCTAACACATGTGACACGTTGGACAGCTTTAATGGTTTAAATATCATGATTTAATTAAAAATTTGTCATAATTATGTTAACATTTCTTTTTATTATTAGTATTAAGCGGTAAAATTGTCAAGAGAGAAAAGTTATGGAATCACTTTCGTGTTTATTTGTCTGTCCATTTGCCACAGGTGGTTTTCTCGGAAACTATTTGACATACAAATTTGAAATTTAACACAGAGAGAGAGTATGGTGACTCAGTTGTAGATGTCAAGTATAAAAGTTCAGTTTGAATTTGAGTGGGTAAAATGGGAAATAAAAGAAACATATTTTTAAGGAGATCATGTAGGGTGTCAAGTGAAAACTGATCGAAGTAAGAATTCAACAATATATATGATGTATTTTTTTAAGAATTTGTTTAAAGTTTTTCCGTCCTTGCTGTCAAAAAATTCTTCGGCAAAAATATTTCTCACAATGTAAGGGACAACTGTTGTCCTTACATACACAGCGGGGGGGGTACACGCTGTTGAATGGTGGTTTAGAGTATGCATACATTGTATTGCTGACATACAAAGTTGAGAGTAGAGCTGCACATAGTCAGAGTGTATTACTATTAGCAATTTAAGTGGGGGGCCAATAGCACGAGACACTAATTGTTGCAAGTATGGTTTGTACTTGACCGATTTTTTTTGTAATAAGCAATTCAATCTGTAAATAATTGGCACATCATATTGTATATAACTTTTAGAGTAAAAGTTGATGAGAAACAAATGTAATACAGTCAATGTATTAAATAAAATAAGTTTACGTCACATAATATTAATAATAATTGTTTTACATGTGTAGAATGCATATACGTGTAATTAAATTAGATATTAATAAATTGCTCACAATACGGAACTTTCACTTTAGACGCGTGAATTTTCACACTTATTAAAGTTGTTTTCAGTGTACAAACACAGATTTTAATGTGTGAAATTTTATTGCAACTTAAGTACACAGATAATGCGCGGAATAAAATATTAGTACATGGGTAGATTGTAAATATTGATATAGACTAACACGTGGGATTGTCAGTTTTTGAACAATCCAATGTGTAACAGGCAATTTTTAAAATTTTCAATACCATATGTTCATTGTATAATTCATTTATTAGCTGTCAATTACGACAATCACATTGAATAAAATTCTCATGATGGTGCCCTTCACGAATATGTCTGTACACGCCTTCATTTGTTCCTTCATAAACGTCTAATTTGATAAAGTAGCTTGATAATTAAAATTCCATTATTTTATTTTTATATTTTCAACTCGATCAATTGTTGGTCTTACAAACAAATAATTTATATATTTTAAAATTTTAAAAATTACCATAAATTGAAATTATTAATATGGAATAGGTATTAAAAGAGATAAGTGGAAGCTTTTATTAAATTTTCAATATTACAAGCAAAACTAACGCAAATAAAATGTTTCGAAAGTTCATGTATCAGAAAATACATCCCATTATATAGAGAAACCACACTCTTTCAATTATCAACTAGCATTTTTAATATTGAATATATTTGGCGTTAATTTTGTAGAAATTCATTATTCACAATTAAATTAAACTACGTGATGTAGTATTATTTCTACTTTCTTTAATTTCTTTACCATGACCTAGGTTTCGTTGTATTACAACATCTTCAGCTGGGCTATTAGCAAAGATCTTTGCTAATATCCCACCTGAAGATGTTGTAATACAACAAAACCTAGGTTGTGGTAAAGAAATTAAAGAAAGTAGAAATAATACTACATCACGTAGTTTCATTTAATTGTGAGCATTTTTAATGTTATGTCACTGTCTAGCACACTTTTTGAACTGTGCATACACACTGAAGTGAAAGTGTTACGTTGTGCTGTCAAAGACCGTTTAATGTAGCCTGCTATTTAAATTCACCTTGAATGTTACTGTAAATTTGTACAGCATGAAACATGCATGAATGTTACGGTCTTGACATTCGTAGTAATGTTTAATTTGACATTGTTTATTACTCTAAGGACAAAAAAACAGATACTATAAAATTATTAAACGATTTTGGGATTGTCATTAAAATGCTAAATGCAAATGTTCACATGTTGTCTATGTACCGAATCCTTTAGTGGAACAAAATTTTTTCATTGAAAATCAGTAAAAGTTAAATAAAGGGACTTGGGAAAGAAAAAAATCATTTAATAAACTTTAAAGTTTCTTTTTCCATGTGAATGAATATATACTATGTATTATCCCAATCTTATAGCACTAACTGCTAATAAACGAATTAGTTCCATAAACGGATAATATGTATTAGTTGATGCTCAACAAAAAAGGTTTTTTTGTTATTTTTGTTATGGTGTCAATGGTTCAAGCTTAAACATTTTTGCAGAGTTAAGTTTTCAGTTCATTTCAACTCGGAAATTACTCAAGGTGTAAACTTTAACAACATTGTAAAAAAATTGTGCATGTCAGCTCCGACGCGTGACTTGAGTTAAGCACGATTGTCTTGGAATGTATAAAATAAGTAACACTGTATATAAATATAAATATCATTGTTTATGGAAATGGAAAATTCTGTAATAAAAAAATGTTGACAATATAATTATTTTCAAGTAAAACACAAATGTTCAAGATCAAATTTATACAACAAAATTAAAAACATTTAGTAACGTCAGACCGAGAAGTTAAAATTAAAACAGACTTTTTAATTTAGTAGGGTAGAAGACACCAAATATTCACACATAATGACATTTAATGATTACATTTCAAAAATTCTATAATTGAAATTAAATCTGACAAGCTACACGATTCCGTTTACCTATAGCTAGAATATGAAAATATGCATTAAAATTAGTTTGCACTGGATGGTTCACTTTATCTATAGCCAGAATACTAAAATATGCATTCAATTATTTTGGACTAGATAATATAAACCAGTGACTGCTTTAATTCAGGAAGTTATCAATAAAAATATTTATTCTTAATATTTGATAATTTAACAAATACTTGCAAAAACATACTGTATTCTGACAAATTGAATTCGAGTACAAATGATGACAGAAGCTACATTAAGTAAAAATTCTGTTATTGAAATGCAATGTATGGTTCAATTTACCCAAAAACTTGCAATAAATTAGTTTGGACTATACAAATCATTCTTTCATAGACATAATACAAACCATTCTTTCATAGAATTTCAATACGAAAATCCTATTTCATTGGTTAATACACCATTTCATTAAACATTTGTTTTACCAATCTCTTACCAAATTGTAATGTATACTTATAGATTAACAAAGCTTGACAAAATAAATACGACTTTAACATTTAGTAAGTAATTCCTTTCATTTTTGTAAAAATATAAACGTTGACATTTTATAGCTTTTAAATGTTTTAAACAACATGCTACACTGTCTTTCTACACACAAAATAATGACTATATTATTTATTATTGAAAATTTAACAGTCTGGTGAAATTTAAAAACACAATATGAAGAGAAAATATGAGCAGAAAAATTTATAAAAACAAAAGTAATGAAAATAAAATAAGAACGCAGTAAGAAAAAAACAATATTTAAAAACGTATTTCATTTATTTTTCAATTCCCTCTGCAACTTCAGCACGAGCCTTCCCTTCTCAATCTCGACTTAACAAAATTTCCTTGTCGATTTCATGGAGCTCATCTTCTCTTCGTTGAATCTGCTGTATTTCATGCTTCTTGCAATTTCTTTTTAATTTTTCCATCTGAAGCAATTGACGTTGGCTGAAAGTGAGCCGGATATCTAAATGCTGGCTGCTGATGCGTCTCCTGCGTAATGGTTGATTGTTGCTCAGACGGATCTGTAGATAATTGACTCTAATTAATGTAATGTCAATTTATAAATATGATAAATTTACAAATTTTAAATTTCAACACATTTTCGCATTTTACAATTTGTAATTTTAAAGGTGATTAAATTACAAACTACTTTTGTTTTTATTACTGCTTCTTCGGTATTAAATATAAATTCAAATAAAATTCACTTCAAATAAATTAATCTAAAAACTTTCGGTGCCTCGTTACTATACCAATTAATCATTTTCTAAAAAACACTGTAAATAAAAGATTGATTATATACTTATTTACTTCGATTATATTACACACTTCATTTACCCCGATTGAATTGCTGGGCAAAATCGTTAGACGGACGGGACTTTCACATTTACCAGCGCTTTTAAGGAAACAACGAGGTCAATTTGGATGTCGTTAATCACATCTCCTCCGCCGGAGGCCATCCACTGCTCCCTTTGCTTTGTCAACTCTCTTCCCTGCTGGGCTTTTATATTAAGCCAAAGTCGGCACAGTTGACTGCCGTTTGCCTAAAGAAACAAGCACATTATGTAAAAAAAAAAGAAATTACATTCATGCAAACAAATTAATTCTGTATACATCAAACAAATTAATTCCGACTTCATCTTGGATGAGAGTATAGATCCTATGAAATCCAACTACAGAGATTTAATTTGTCATCACTAACTGTACGGAGAAAAAGCGCTGATCTATTATATTTATATAAAATCATACATTCGCATGTTAATTATCCTTATCTCCTCTCTCTACTCAAATTTAACACTTGACTCAGATCCGGTTGTAATGGTATACCATTACAGAGATTATTCGTACTACAAGTTTATAACAATAATACCTCTTTTTATAACCCCATAATTCGAATGTGCCAATTGCATAATGATATTCTTTCTCACGTTCCGTCCTTGGACGTTTTTGAACCAAAATTATTAACATTTAAAAAGGAAATACAAAATTCATTATCTATAAATTAAAACCAGCTACGATAGAATTAATGTTTTGTTCAGTATATAGAAAATAATATAATTAAGTTAATATTAAGTTTAATAATTGATCAATCCATTTTGTAACATATTTAATAATACAAGTAACCCTTGCATATACATAAATATACATAAATACTCTAACTATTTTGTGCACATATAATTAAGAGTTATAGTAAAGTTTTACACTCTGTTCTTTTTATTATACATCTACATGACTGTAACGTAACTTGTTTTGTGATCCTTTCAATATATTCTACATAATAAATGTGAACATTTGTCTGTACTTACCCTTTCATTAATAATACTTTTGTTAAATGCAATACTTCCAACCAAACAAACAACAGTTACAACTGTCTATAAATAATTCAATGTCTCTGCTGTTCACACTTTTCTTTTAACGATCTGTACTTCGTACCCTCTGAACTTGTGATTTTACTATTCATAAAACTTTATACCGGGCGCAATATATGAAAATCGATGCTTAAGGAGTAAACTCCATAAAATTTACTTAGGGTGACAATGCATTGCAAAACTATATTTTGAACATTTTTGCTGGACTGTTATACAAATGTTTTGTTAAGAATCATTTTATTTATTCATAACAAGTTTGTTTGACTGGAGTTTTCCTTTTTTTATATTTTATGTTTTCTTTGTTATGGTCTTACCATACATAAACATTAGTTTCATTACATTGGTATTGCACTCGCTCCGATACTAATCGTCAAACTGTTTTTTCATTCATATGAAAAAATTTGAATTTATATTTGGCTAATTAAACTTTGATATTACTTTATATAGTATAACATAATGTTTAAATTGTTTTAGGTACTTCAATCAGTGTTCCTTAAGTCCAACTCACCGGCTCTCTGCTGCACGATACTCGATGCCATATCCAGCGTTTACCACGCCGACAACGCCAACTACTTCATCCTCGAAAGTCAGAATACTCTCAGTCAATTCTCAGAGAAGATCTATTTGAAAAATGCAGAGATACAAGAAAAGTTTTTCGAACTGATGGAGTTTATAGTGTACCAACTTAATTTTGTGCCATGCAAAGAGCTGATATCTTTATCAATTTTGCTCAAGACGTGTGCGTCGAGAAGTTGCAGTATTCTTTGTATGAAAACTCTTCTGAATATCCTTAGGTAAGTTCAGAGTTAAACAATTTATTGGATTATGGTAATATAATGCTTTAGATATTTTCCTTAATTGGTGTAATTTTTAATTGCTGTTTTAATTGTGTAGTTATTTTGCAAAGTAACAACTATCAATAGCAAATATCTTAAATTACGATTGATTTCCTCTCATCCATTAAGGAATTACGTTGTTCATCTCTAAAACTCATCATTAGACCCTGACTTGATCGATGGTGTAGTTATTTTGCAAAGTGACTACTACCAGCAGGAAATATCTTGAATCACAGTTGATTTACTACCATCTATCCATTCCATTTCGTCATCAGATTAATCGCTATATTTATAAGGGACCGTCTCGCAAGTATACAGTTTGAAACAAAATATTTATTCGTATTAAACTTTATAAAACTAGAATAGAAATAAATCCAAGTATATATGTATACACACACTCATGAAATTCTGTAGTCAATCAATGGTTTCAAACAGGAAACTGGGTAAGCAAACTGTAGATTTTACTGAACGTTATTTACTTTCGATAAAAAATCTGAGTTACTTTCAAGTTGCGCCTAAAAAAGTTTTACTTCAAAATTTATTATAATTTTATACTTATCATTTTCCAAAAAGAACAAGTGTAAAAGCAACCGTGCCTAATTGTCATGGGACTATCGTTGTTTAGTGACACCCAGAGTCCTACATACTTGTGAAAGTCAAAGTCCTTTCTACCTACTAGAGAAAGTGGTAAAGTGTGTGTCCCATATCAGTAGAGAGGTTGCCCAATATATTCTTTTAAAAATGGGATATAATAGAGCATAATTGTATATCCATTAGAATATTAAATTAGTAGTAGTATTAAATTAGTTTTAGAAATGAATTAGATCAATAGAGATCTTTGCTCATAATAAGTAACAATTTTATTTCTTTTATATATTTTTTCTTTATTTTAATCATATAATCAAAAATAATTTATATATTTTTCTACTATATTTATATCACTAGCGACAGACACTAAGCATACACATTTATTACTACCTACTTAAAATTATTAACATCAATATGAAATTAGCTTAAACGACACCAGTTTCCAGATATATTACGATCAATATATTTGAATGATTCTGATCTACACTGATGACACTACGCTAATTATTATTTTGAACAATTTTTTGTTTGATTAAAATGAAGCTGTATTCTAATGTTTCTATGAGAAGTTAAGTGTTATAATGAATAAGATCATAAACGTTATAATTTTGGAATAGTTTCAAAACGTCCTTTCAAATAATATCACACATAATGTTAATTCAGCATGCTTGTTTGCATTCTACATATTTTATTAGTCGAATGGCAACGGTCAATTTGCTAAATGCTGGCTCTGTTGATTTTCATGCCCACATCATTTTGGTATCGACAGCTCATTCTCTCAGTTCAGTACCAGGTTAGGTTGATGATGTTCAAATTAAAATTAACTAAAAAGATTTACTATTTTAACGGCAATCAACCAAACTTGAGATATCGATTGGGTCCATTACCAATGTGTTAATCGTAATTTCATTAAAATTCATGTAGTTAATTCCTGGGATTTGCTAGCTATTTTTGTCACACACTGGCTATCAGTTGACCGTAATATGTAAGATATGGTTGGCAAAAGAATTTATGGGAGACAAATATTATCAACATTTATCAAGAAATAAAAAAGTGTTTTAGAAATGTTAAAGAAAGGGCTTTATTAGAAGCCATGTTATTAACTCACATCAGGAATCTCATCACTGCGACACGATTTAAAAAAAATTTTGTGATGTTGAACAATCTGCAATTGTACCAGTCTTGCAAAGACATAACAGTTGGTCATTCAATATTATACTGTAAATATGTAAAGTAATAAGAAAAAAATGTTGGCCTTGACCTACAAATGCCATGACTTATAACAAAATATTCTCTTGTACTGCAGAGGCTACATCCAACACGCAGTGGCAAGCTGCTATAAAGTAATTCACAAACTCAGTCAACCTTGGTCATCATATTACGAAATCGTTATTGTACTTATTTCGATAAAAAATTTGTGTCAGTCAAGCGTTAACGTTTTTTGTCTAAGCTGTCCCGGTTTGATGTCACTTGTCTGTTCTTTTGTTCTTGTGACTCACAAGAACAGGCACAAACAATGTTTTTTAATAGGTATTGTTTGAAAACAATTGTGTTGCTTCCAGGTACTTAATATAAAATATTGTTGCATTTTGGGAGGAAATTAGATAATACAGAGCTTTTCACGCAGAAAATTTGCTTTTCACGCAGAAAAAGCTGACTTCTATTAGTTTCTAAGTCGAAAACAAAACAATTATAAATCTCGTCCTGTTCTTGTGATATAGTATTCCAACATCAATGCAAGAGTTAAGCATCCTGTAATGCATCCACACAGTATGTCATCAAAGTGATATGATGCAACATGTCGAACCTCTTAATTGGCTTCAAATATTTAATGATAAGAGCATTTACTGTGTATTGAAAATACAATATATATATATATATATATATATATATATATATATATATATTTTCAATATTTTTTTTCATGGAAGTTCTGTTTATGATAATGAAAGGTTCAAATGTCATTATAGTTTAAGAAATATTGAAAACAGAACATATGCTTTTAAATAAAAAAAAAAAATGTTTCTCCATCATAAAAGCCCAAATGAATAAGAGTCATATATTATTTTCATCTTATATTTTCAAAGATCCAAAAAACTTAGTCATTACCAATAAAAACAACACCCATATATGCTGTATTCAGTCATATTTACATTACAATATTTTTTCTGCCGCTTCTACTGATGAAAAAACACAAAAATAAGTCACAAGACATCATTGTCAAATAAAAACAAAGTGTTATTGTGATATATGACATCACTATCAAGCTATTAAAAAATAAGTGATGTTGAAGCGTCAACAGGAAAACCAAACTACGGTATTTAGAATAAGGAAGGTTTGAAAAGGATTCAAATTTTACCCATACATATAATTCAAGAATGCCATGATGGACTTTACTCATTAATTATCTTGTACTATTATTGTTTATAAAAAATCCATATATTTAAGACATTTACATTGTAATCTCTTTTAATTAATACCATATTTGATATATTTTGATAAAAGATTATTTGTTTTTTTATGCACCTGATACAGTTGATTTTTATATTTGATAACACCTATAATGAAAATTTGCTAATGAAATATTTTTACAAAAATATTTAACCAATTTCAAATAACCACCAAATAAGAAGTGTTGAAAATGATAAAGTAATGAAAATAGAGTACTCAGTTGGAACATTTAAATCGGCGCCAAATCTACGTTTTTCTCCCGTCTCATATATATGCACATCCACACACATGCAGATGAGTGCTATATTTGGCACTGACTCCAAAAATCTGTAGCAGTAGCATTATTTTGCAAATTTATTTAGGTTTGGAAACAATATCGTACCACAAAAGTTCCAACTGAGTATTCATATTTTTATTATTTTATACTTTTCAGTACGCTTCTAATTCATTGGATATTTAAAGAATGTTAAATTTTTTTGCAATAATTTTTACATTTTTATTGTCAACAATATGCTATGGTCCAGAATGTCACGAATTTACGATGATTTCAATATCTCTAATATCTCATTTCTTTAAATAGAAACAAACATTTGCAGTATTTAACATATTGTATGCGGGAAACATATAAATACGTTTATTTTTATACTTTTTTATTGCTCTAAAGAGAAATACAAATTCCAAACTAACATGCGGATATACAAATTCCAAAGGACAAAATTTGGGTCTCTAACACATACAATGGTGAATTATGTATGTAGATTAGCATTATACCCGGAAGTATAATGGTAATCTATTCAACTGCGTTGAGCCATCCCTTGCCATTTGCACAAAATATTTGCAAAAATGGCCCGCGATTTTGTTTAAATTTCCAGCGAAATGTTTAAAATTTAAGAAAAATAATTCAGTATACATTTTATAGTAAATCACAAAAAGTTTCATTAAAAAATAAATATGTAAAACTAAAGTTATCGTAATTTTCCTGAACATTCTCATTTGCGCAAAAAGTTAGTAAAAATGGCCAGCGCTTTTATTTCAATTTCCAGTGAGTTTTCCAGTAATGTCTGTTTAAAGTTTAAGAAAAATAATTAGTATACATTTTATAGTAAATCACAAAAAGTTTAATTGAAAAAAAATATGTAATACTAAAATTAATCTTACTGAACATTGCCATTAGCGCAAAAAATTAGAAGAATAGCCGGCGCTTTTATTTCAATTTCCAGTGAGTTTTCCAATAATGTCTGTTTAAAGTTTAAGAAAAATAATTAGTATACATTTTATAGTAAATCACAAAAAGTTTAATTGAAAAAAAATATGTAAAACTAAAATTAATCTTACTGAACATTGCCATTAGCGCAAAAAATTAGAAGAATAGCCGGCGCTTTTATTTCTATTTCGAGTGAGTTTTCCAGTTTTTGTCTGTTTAAAATTTAAGAAAAATAATTCAGTATACATTTTATAGTAAATCACAAAAAGTTTAATTGAAAAAAAATATATAAAACTAAAGTGATCGTAATTTTATTGAATGTTGCCATCAGTGCAGAAAATTAGAAAAATGGCCGGCACTTTTATTTCTATTTCCAGTGAGTTTTCCAGTATTTGTCTGTTTAAAATTTAAGAAAAATAATTCAGTATACATTTTATAGTAAATCACAAAATTTTCATTGAAAAAAAAAATGTATACCTAAATCTAAAGTTATCACAATTTTACTGAACGTTGCCATTTGCTCAAAAAATTAGCAATAATGGCCTGCGCCACTTGTTAGTGCGCGATAAAAACTACCCGCAAACAATGTGTTAATGAACCTGTATATTCATATATATGTTCATATATACGAAAGGGCGTTTTTAAGTTTGCAGAATGGGGGATAAAAAGTGAGAATAAAAATACAAATTTATTTTTCGTTTTCAATATATTCATATGCTACCATTTTTCCAATCTTTCAATTAGCTTAGTATGTATACCTTCATAAAAAAATGTTTTATTTTTGCCTGAAAAGTAAGCTGAAACTGTGTCCTTCACTTCTTCATTGCTTGAAAATTTCTTTCCCAGAAAGTTCTTTTTTAAACCTTTGGGAATAGATAATTATCACTGGGAGCCAGGTCAGGACTGTAGGGTGGGTGATACAAAATATTGAAGCCCACTTTATGCAGGCCAGCCAACGCAACACGCCTCTTGTGAACTGGAGTGTTGTTGTGTAGAAGGAGAACATTTTTGGTTAATTTTTCCCTTCTTTTTTGTCTGATGGACTTTTTCACTTGCTCTAGGATGGAAGCATAGTATTTTCTGGTTATAGAGACACTTTTATCTATATAAACTATCAACAGGATCATTTTTGAGTCCCAAAAGACTGTCGCCATGATTTCCAGCCGACTGTGACACCTTAAACTTCTTGGAGTGTGCCTTTTATTGCCACTGCATGGAGTCCTGTTTGGACTTTGGTTTATAATGACAAATCCAAGTGTCATCAGCAGTAACAATATAACTCAATAGTTCATCCTCGTCTTCGCCACAGAGGTCCAAAAACGTGTGGGAACACTCCATGTGGTGTTGTTTTTGGGACGTAGTAAGCCTTCTCAGTACCAACCTTGCACTGACCTTACTTACCCAAGATGATTGTGAAGAATTTTAAAAATGGTTGTATGTTGTTTATGTTGACACTCCAACCATTTCTGCGATCAGTTTCGTCTTATTAATTTTTCCACTTTTTGAATGATTTCCGAAGTAGTCACTTCGATCGGAGCAGTCACTTTCCGTCATGATCCAGAGTAGTCACTTTCGAATGTCCTAGCCGTGGGTCGTCTTCAAATCATGGTTTTACTTGGGCACTGCCCACGTAAATGGATGAATCTTCCATTATAATTTGAACTGACTTTCCTTGCTTGGTAAGGAACTTTATAACAGTGCAATACTCGATTTTCCCCATATTTGTTACTTTCTTCCCGATTGAGTTGCTTGGTCGACAATTGAGCAAAGACTAATGGCCTTTTTTTGAGATGAAACTTGCTATTTATATTAACAATGAGTTACTAAACTCTTTATGGCTCATTAAAGTACCCTCACTAATGACCTAATTATCAATTCTGCGAACTTAAAAATGCTCCCTCGTTCATGCATGTGTACACCACATACATACTGACATATAAATCACGTTCTGTCTTTTGGCTCTAATGTAGTGAGTGTTTCAAGCTTTTATATACCTTTACATACTGTATATCCGCCTACTAATATTTTAGTTGCTATGTGTTTTTGTATATACATGTATATATGTGCTTATCTATTTACTTAGGTATTAATGTTTAGTCAGCTCATGCATTTGTTTATCTCCTATCCTGTACTTACATATCTATCAACGAATACCTTAGTTGTTTCATTCTATTGTATGTATCTGTATATACTTGCCTACCCATTTACTTTATTATTCTCTTGCTTATCTCAATATAAGTGAAACAAACCCATACTCAATGAGTTTACTCCTTGTCAGTGAAAAGATCCTGTCACCACCATTCTGCTCCATCATTGTATTCTGATTTTGCTAAAGTGCAGGTTTATGCCACCCTTAGTTTTGTCATAATTTTAAATACTGTTACTCGATTATCACTAGATTTATATCATCCAAACTTGATCACGGTACATATGTTGAACATTGTTGAAGAATTCTATGGTGTACCTTCGATTGCCGTGGTCAAATTTTAACTAATTTTTATGGTACTTCACTGTGGCTATTTAATTAAAAAAACGAAGAGATAGAGTAAACATACGTAAAACAGGCCATATAATTGTAGCATCAGGCTGAGAAATTGGAATCCAGAATTCAATGACTTCTTGAGATCCACAATACTAATTTAAAAACAACAGGTGCCCAAGTTCCATGGTTTAAGCAGGCAGTACACCCACAGGGTCAAATCTGAGGAGTAGGGACCCGGAGTTTAGTAAAACTCTGCTTGTGACACAAAATGCTAATTTAAAAACAGCAGATACTCAAATCTCACAGTTTAGGCATGCAGTGCCCCTGCAGCGTCAGGACAGACTCAGAATTCCATATCAGATTTTCAACTTGTGACCCACAATTCTAATTTAAAACTGCTGATCCCCAAATCTCACAATTTAAGTGGACAGTACCCCCATAGTCAAGGCTTAGAGTTGAAACCCAGAGTTCAGTGGCAGAGTCTCTGCTTGAAACTTGTAATACTAATTTAAAAACAGCAGATTCTCAATTCTCATGGTTTAGGCAGACAGTATCTCTAAATCAAAAGTACTCCCACAGTATAAAGACTAAGTTGTTAGAACCTAAAATTTAGTTGCAGAATCTCTGCTTGTGATACACAAAACTAATTTAAAAACAGGAGATCTCCAAGTTTTATGGTTCAGGCAGGCAGTACTCCTGCAGTATTAGGACTGAGGAGAATAAGACTGAGGTTCAATGAGAGAGTCATTGCTTGAGACTCACAATAATTTTTTAAAAACAGTAGATTTTCAAGTCTATCAAGGCAGGCATTACCGCTGCAGCATCAGAACTGAGGAGTAGGAACCCAAAGTGCAATGACCGAGTCTCTGCTTTGTCCACAATATCAAGATTGAGGAGTTGGAACACGAAGTTAAGTGGCAGAATCTCTACTTGAGACCCACAATACTAATTAATAAAACAGTAGATCCTCAAATGTCATGGCTTAGGGAGACAGTACACCTGCAGCATAAGGATTTATGGATCAAAGGTTGAAATTGTATTGTATGTGGGTACATTATATACTTCTAAGTATTTACCTTATTACTTTTTTGCTACTTTAAGACAAATCAAACTATTCCAAACTCCATGGTTTTACTCCTCATCAATAAAGAGTTCCTCTCCATCATGGCACCCTGATTTTGCTAAAGAACAAATTTACGTCACCCTTAGTCGTGTTTTATTACATTATCATAGATCTATATCTTCTATATCATAGATCTATATCTACTCCGTATATGCTATTCATTGTTGAGGAATTCTATAGTAGATCTTCAATTTCTGTAGTCAGATTCTAACCAAATTTTCATCGGATTCAACTGGGAGGATACACTAAAATCAATTCAAATAAAAAAAATAATCATCAAAATCGGTTAGACCTATATCATTCGATCTCGATTGGGACACTTGTGTTGTTCAATTTTGGGGAATTCTATGGTATAATTTAAATTTCCATATCAGATCACAATTTTTATTTATTTAACTATAACCTTTTATGTATAGTACATATGGTGGACTTATTTCCACATGAGCAATCTCTTCCAGTCAACCATAACAATATGTAAAGAAAAAATTTAGTTGGTGGACTAAGAGATTTTACAATGAAAATTCTTTATCACATTAGATGAAAAACAAAATTAAAAAAAAATACAAAGGTATTTTAAAAAAAAAAAGACATGATTTGGGATGGGAAAGACAGGAAAGGACAAGGACACAAAGGATAAGCGCATAGAGACAAATAGAGCAAAACAAGATTTATGTGATGTAATGAATTGTTTATGGCATATAATCAATTTATAAATCTTGAATGTGCAAATAGCCAATGTGAACTACACTGCACTTACCTTTTTCTTTGCCAAAACTAACTCTTTCATGATCTCAAACCTCAATTTGTAAGTAGTAAGGGTATATAGTAAGGGGTAAAGCAGCAGAGAGAGAGAAGAAAAAAATATTTTGAAAGAAAAAAATGTTTAAAACCAGAGACATACAAAATAATTAAATTTAATGCATAATAAAACATTCCTCAGATATCATTAAAATAATTCAATCTTAAGGAATTTATCAGAGAAATCTATTTGAGTTACATGGAATTTTATGCCGACGCTGAACAATGGCAGAAATTATAATCTCTTGGTGGGAAGATTGAAATTCAGATACGGTTTGAATTATCACCAACAGATAGCATCAGACTTAAAGTTAATTCATGGTATTAAAATCGACCCTGTATTAATAATCCACACACGAATAAAGTTGCACATAAAAGCTTGTTTATTAAAATACAAACATATTTTTCTGGTTCTTAAATGAAATTTGAATTAGTACCTTATTGATACTAGTTACAGTGCTTATGCCATCAAACTATGATGACTAATATCGACTTCATTTGATAATTTAAATGTAATTTTTTTCAACTCGATACACATTTCCAATCCACCACTAATGTAGTTCATTTTCTGTTTTTTCCAGGCACAATGCAATATTTCGTGATGTATATAGAGAAGTCGGTATGTTGGAGGTGTTTGTCACCTGCCTCTCTAGGTACGCTTCATATCTAAAAGACAAACTTATTAATAGTGAAACAAGAAGGAGCAACACGAGCATCCACGACACGGGCCTCCCCAACGACTCGCCTCCAAAGCCTCCTGAAAGACTTAAGAAGAAAGGCATATCAAAGAGTGAATCACTGATAAAAGACGATGATTTTAATACTGAGGAGGAGGAGCTGGGTGGATTGATAATGGAGGGGCTGACGGTGCTGCTGAATGGCAACAATAGCAATTGCAGTGTGTTCAGAGAATGTGGCGGGGCAAAATGCGTACACAGCATGGTGGTTTATGAAGCCTGCAGGAGTAAGGCTTTAGGTTTGTATTTTAATATTTCGCTTTATGAAAGTAAACTATTAAAGAAATATTTGTCCATGTATCTGGTCTACCCGTTTATCTTAATCTTACAATTTCTAAAGTTTAATACATATATGTATAAAATATTGGAAGTAGACGCTAAAACGTAGGGAAACAGAGGCCAGGTTGGACTGTAGGGCGGGTGGTTGATTTCTTCAAATCCTGTCTCAGTGAGGGCATGCTTTGCGACTCGTGCAGTGTGGACGGGCGCATTGTCTTGCAAAAACAGGACTTTCGCCAGTTTGCCTTTCTTGTTCTCAACAACCACTTGATCCACTTTTTTCAACAAGGCGGCGTAATAGTCTCTGTTCATTGTAGTATTTTTAGGAAGGTAGTCAATGAACAAAATTCCTTCACAATACCAAAAAACAATGGCCATGAGCTTGGACGCCGATATTTCCATTTTGAACTTCCGTGGTGGCTTTTCTCCCTTTTCTCCAGATCGTAGCATTGACTCCAGATCGTTCCGTCGAATCCATGTTTCATCAACAGTGATTACAAGCGAAAAGAGCGAAAAAGTCCAGCGGCGTGAGCATTTTCGGCAGCCATTGCGCGCACACCTCTTTTATATGCTAATGGTTATGCAAAATGTCGCCGATTTGTTCTATGCTAATGCCCATGGATTCAGCTATCTGCCACAGCTTGATTCACCAATCTTTGAGAACAAGTTTTTTCACTTTTTCAATGTTTTCTTCGGTAAGGGTGGCGTTTGGGCATCCTGACCTGGGAACATTTTCAAGTGACTCCCTGTTGTGTTTGAACTCTCGGCTCCAACGTTTTATGGTCGTAAATGAAGGTGCAGACCTCCCATAATCTGCTGATATCTCTTCAAATATTTCCGTGAGCGTTTTGTTCTTCATTGTAAGGAATTTGATTACAGCTCTGTACTCCAATTTCGTGCAAAGTACGGATGACTCGGACATGGTGACGTTTATGGTTCCATTACTAAAAGAGTAATGATGCTAATGACATTTATATTTCCTAGCATACCTGCAATTAGTGATGTGCTGCGCGAGTCATTAGTAATACTCAAAGGTACTTAGGCTTAAAACTTTTCAGCCACTCCTCATATATTTACTACAATTCTATGTGCGAATTCATTGCATATTTATAAATAAATCAAGTACATATTTTGTTAGTCTTGTAATGGAGTAAGTACATGCAAAATTAGTAATAAATAGATAAAAAATTGACAAAATTTTGATAGTTTACTTTTAACACATATAACATACAAAAAAGCCGATAGCAATAGTGAGTGCCATTTTTTTTTGTTTTCATGTGAAATTTTGACAGTTTATTTTTGACACACCTAATATACAAAACACCTCATAGTCTATATAGTGAGCGCCATTTTTGTTTTCGCGCATGCCTACTCTTCTTGTCTTATTGTATTGTGTTCATGTAACTCTCTTGGTTGTTAGCTAAGTACCTATTTTCTGTCCTTCTTGCAACAAATTCGTTGTATTCTGGCATCACAAAATGTTGCATGATGGACGTTGTACTCTTGACATTTTATTCTCATAAAGCCCAAAGAAGTTTCACTCCAAAAAAATTTTAATGCATCTATCATATCGTAAAGTAGGAGCGAAGAATTTTTTTCATACTTTTTCAATTTTATTTTAAATTTAATTTACCATTTTTTTCATTTTTAAGTTCCATGTGTAAGCTTCAGTGACGTGGAATGTATTTGTCATACTCTGCTAATTTTTTAATCACATTTGGTAAGAAATTTGAATTGAAATGGTTTTCATTAACTTATATCAGCAATTCAAAGAGGTATAGACAATTATGGATCATTATTTAAGCATGCTCTGACATACACTTTGTCGGTTTTTAAGTAATTAGGATCTACTAAATAATTGAATATACAACATTTAAGCATATTTATTTTCAAAAGTTGTTAATCTGCTTATTTTTGTTTGTCCAATCCATCCTCAGTTACAAGTTTATTTACTAGTGCTGTGTCGCAGGAAGATGTTTGCAATTTTAATAGGAAACACTTTTCTACTGGAAATCTTATTTTTTTCATGCAATATGAAAAACATTTTGTTTTTTTTTTCTCGCAGAGTAAAATTTACATACAGGATAGTATTCCAAAAATGTTTCCTCTAACGTCAAAATTCCACAGTCAAAACTCAAAATTGTCAAAAGTCTATGTATGTATATATTTGTGGTTTTCTCCCCAATACCTTTCATTTGATACCATAGACACAATTATCAAAAATTGTTTCGATGTTTCCGAAATTGCGGTTCAAAATGCCAGATTTTTGCTAAAATTGAACTTGCATACAGAATGCCTTTGTCAAATTTCATTATAAATCTATAAATACATATATACTCTCAATCGACTCTACCTACTCAAAGTAAGACTTCTCTCAGTCTAATTATAAACACACTTTGACATATAACATGGCAGGCAAGATCATATGCTGCATAAGCTTGCGCAATCTGGTGGCTAATTAAGATTTTTCATAATTCGATACTTTGATAAAATTAAAACAATGCGACTGAACTTTTTGTTTGCAAATTCGCTCACTATTATGCAGAAGCTTAGAGTCAAAATGAGTAATGGCCAATTAGTGCACAATAATTTCCACCTATGTAAAGCAAATTAAATATATATTTTAAAATTAGTATTAAATGAGGTTATAAATGCACTTTACAACCAGGAATATTTCGATAATTTTTTGATATCACATGAAAGTATACACATTAAAAACTACATACTTGGAAAGAAATTTTGCAGCTGATGATTATTTATTATAAAAAAAAACAATTTGATAAATTTTGTACTTGACGATTTTTTCCAGTTATTTCACTTATTCTTTTAACGCTAAACAATTAAAAGCATAATTTGTTATGAATTAATAAGTATTTATAACAAAAATTAATTATCAAAATTGAATATTTTCTTTTAACATGTCAATTTAAACAACCACATTTTGCTTAAATTCTTCTAACATTCAAGAAACAATAAAGTCTATTTGTATTATGGCATATATCTTTTTTGGATATTTTATGGCATTCATTTCACTTTGTAGTTGCCTAAATTTTAAATTATTTGAATGAATAAGCAAAATCCCAGCCCAGCCCGGCCGAACATAGTGAGAAATAATCATGTATTGTACAAATTTCGACATATTTCTGGTGAGTACTTTTTTTTTTGAAAATGGTTTTTTTATAATAAATAATCATCAGCTGCAGAATTTCTTTCTAGGTATGTAGTTTTTAATGCGTATACTTTCATATGATTTCAGAAAAATTGTCGAAATATTCCTGGTTGTATAGTGCATATGTTCCTTAAATGAAAAAATCGTGAATTCATTATATGAAGGAAGAATGTATTCAACAATATTTTTAATTTGTGCTTACTTCAGTTCTCAATCTTTCCATTATTTCCAGCTTTACACAATTATTCCAAAATTATGTTACAGATCTATTTTTATTTTTGTGGTGTAGCTGAAATTAAATTTATTATGAAAAACTCTTTGTGCACTAATGACCTTATATTAGCTATATTTCTCTTTCTATATCAAATTGTATATTTGGTAAATATTTCTTGATTTTACAAGTAAAAAGCTATTTTCTTATCCAGGAATCGTCCGGGAGTTAGTACTAAGCATGGGCGGTGAAGAAGATATGGCAGGCTTACTTGGCACGATGCATTCCGCACCACCTGATGCGCTTATTCTTAAAATGCATATATTGAAAGCCTTACTGGGTTGCCTTAGAGAATCTCACAGGACTAGGACGATGTTTAGAAAGGTAATTCATTTGTTTTTATATTTTGCTACATATTTATTATTTATTTAAGAAATTAATAAAAATATGTATTAAATGAAATATGTTTCTAACCCAAAAATTGGATAATATTTCATGTGCATTTAGGATGGCTTATTGTGCTTGCAATAATTAGGTTATTTGATTTGTTTTGCAATAAATGTTATTGTATATAGTACTAATTATAGATATACTGTCAATATATTTATGATAATATAAAAACATGTTTAAATTATAAATAAATTAAAAAAAAAACTGTTTTTTACTTAGATACAGAGATAATAATTTGATAAAAATTAGTTATATTTTTTATAAGTATTCTTTATTTTATATTCTTATAAGTTTCTAAAAATTCATTAGTTAAATTTTATATATATATATATATATAGATATATATATATATATATATATATATATACACATAAAATTTAACTAATGAATTTATATGTGTGTGTGTATATTTATAATATGTCTTGTTATAAAGCACATACACAAAATTGATAAACATTGAACTCCAAGAATTACATTATTGACAAATTATATTATCAACGCATATATAATTTATATCAGTCCCAAAGTAATGTGAAAGAGAAGGAAGAAAAGGCGGCATCCTCTGCTTTGCCTTGTTTGAAAAGTGTAATAATGTTACGTCTTCTACTGTAAATTGATATGTTTGTTTAGTGCAGTCCTATATTTGATAACGATATACTATGATGCTTAGCGTTATAAAGTTCTCTACATTGTGTTTAATTACTCCACGGAATATTCTTTATTTAACCAACGAAAAAAGAAAATTTTTATCGAGTGTGACCTCCTTTTGCTCAAACGACTGCTGTAATTCTTCATGGCATGCCCTGGATGAGGTTTTTATTGATTTGTTGAGGAATATACCCCCATTCAGATGTAATAATAGTTTTTAACTATCGGATGTTTCACGGGACGGGATATACAGCTCTAACTCGCCATTGTAGAATGTCCCATAGATGCTCATTAGGATTGAGGTTGGAACTTCATTCTGGCCAATCTAAAAGGCGAATCCCAACCTCAGTCAGGTAAACGTCTATTTTGCCCGCTAGATGTGCTCAGGTGTTATCGTCCATAAAGACAGTAACAGCTCCTGGAACGGCTAATGCTGGTTGTGCATGAGGAATTAGGATTTCCCTAAAGTATCGTTGTGCATTTAGATTTTCAACAAAAACTAATTCCGTACGATCTTCAGAAGTTATACATGCCCAAAACATAACAAAGTTTTGTCCTAGTCGGGTAAATGATGTAACAAATAAAACACATTTATCTTTTAAACTGTAGTATTTGGTATATTTTAACAGTACTTTTTATATTAAAATTTTATTACAAAAGAATGTCCACTGTTAACGCAAATGTTTAGAATTATCATTGACTTTTTTACATAAGAACGGATGATAAGTTCAGATACTTGGTGAGACTATGTGATGATTGTTGATGAACAAAAAGAGATTGAACAGGTAACTAAATGATAAATAACGACCAAAATCAAGTTATATCTATGCTTGTTTTGATCCGAATCGATCTACGATTGTTTTGATTGATTTCGAATCTACGATTGTTTTGGTCCGCGAATCTTCAACCAGAAAGAAACTAAACAGACTAGGATACCAATACATGGGACAGAAGCAGAATATGTTACACAGTAAAATGCCTTTACATAAAGTCATTGATAATGAGATATTGTTAGAACTGAAAGTAAGTTAATACACGGAGCAAGAGAAAAATACTTTGATTTCCCAGCTGACAGTTATTATCGCACATAGTATTTAATTGGCAACTAGATGAAGAAAGTATAGGAATATTTACTGATACATCAACCCCATCTGCTAAGTCAACAAATCCATAAGGAAATAACAAGACATTCTATACGTAGACTTCACAACCATAGATTTACAGTGAGATGACAACATCAAATATTAAAGGAATAATTAAGTGTAGCCGTAAATCACAATCACTGGAGAATGTTGCAACACAAAATTTTGTATGTACTAAATGTCAATGACAAAATTTAAACATGCTGACAGATGGTGGGGCATCTAGCATATCAGCCGTAATCGAGTTTGACTTGCCCTCAAAAACCAAAATGTCTATTGACTATATATGTGATAAATGTCTCCGTGGTTCTAAAAATATTAGTAGCAGGCTTTGTACACACCCAGCCTGCTACTATTATGAACAAAATAATATTGTTTTAGCTGATTTCATTAAGTTATACTTTAGTAGTGCGGTGTGAATCTTAGTTTATAAAAGTTTGTTTTGTTACATACAAATTATAAAACTTAAAAAACACAAAAATTCTATTTTTTAAGTGCCCAATGATTGTTACAAAGGATATTTCTCATGTTTATCATATAGATAAAAATAAAAGGATATAGGTTATGTTAGTTTTCTACTGCTAAATGCCAAAAATATATTGATTAATCCGATGCAATAATATTTATTTTTTATATTCAGAATATTAAAACTGTTCCACCAATTTTTGTGAATAGTTACGAAATTTAAATATTTCTATTATTATTTTATCACACTTTTTGTTGCCAAATATGAACTCGTTTTTTCTGTAAGTTCATTGAATATATTTTTTTGAATATAAACACACTAAAATTACTTTTTATATTATTTTTTTATTTGTTATGAAACTGAATGAAATGATCTATATGTTTGATTGTCTACCTTCTTTTGTGTCAATAGAATTAGAAAAAATACATTCCAATAGTTATATACTGAACTAAAATATATGTAGTTCATTTTAACAACAAAAAATATGAAAAACATTAAAATATGTTAACTAAAATTATGAGGTCCAAAGAAAATAGCAATGTTCGATGTAACATTACATGTATTAAAAAATAAAAATAAAAAATAAAACAAAGTTTCTAAAAAAATAAAACAAAGTTTTTAAAAAAATAAAACAAAGTAGTTGCTATTCCAAAAAATTCTTAAAAAGAACCTTTTTGGTCCTTATTTTTTTAAAAGGAATTTTGGATTCTTCATGTAAATCTTTGGGTAATTATAGATTCTTCCTATTACAAAAATGACAGATATGAAATTGAGTGGTCATTTTTTGTTTTTTCTGAGATCACATTTCAATCTACACTTTTAAAATGAAGAAATTTTTTAATATCTAAATTATGGTAAGATAAACTTTTATGTTGCTTTTTTCTAAAATTTTATAAGATACAAATATTTGTATAAAATTTCGTAATGTTCATATCATTAAATATCTCATCTCAGGTTGGTGGTTTTGTATATGTGACCAGCGTGTTGGTTTCGCTGGAAGGCAGTTTGGGCTCCAATAATCTAATGGAGCGTGACCTGCTTCATCTCCTCCACATTGTGTTCTATACAATCAGCACTGCCATGCGGTTTGAACCTGCCAATGCCAAGTTCTTCTATAATGAGGTATGTAGTATAGAAAATTTCATGTTTTAATTTGTCTTGGTTATGATGCGATGCAAAGCGTATGTAAAATGACTAAAATATCTTTCAGGGTAATTTATAACTTTGTCCAGGCATTGTATAGGGAATATTAATATAGAAAGTAATTGTTTGTTCAATATTAAAACTCTTACGAAACTCAATGTGGAAACAACCTACTGCTCAACATGCTTCTGAGCAGAATCGTATCATTGGCAAACTTCCTATAGGAGATTTTTTAATTGAATTACATTTTCTTCCTATATGTCTGTGTTATTCCTTATGATGAGACGGCTTTGCTTCTAAAATTGTTTCCATCAAGAAAACATTGTTATCCAATTGAATTAGTAATATTTTTTTTATGTAAAAATAGAGAATTTGGAGACAATCCACTAAGGTATTTGAAGATTTACAATACGCTATATGGGCTGCAGAAAAAGTAAAATAATTGTATTTAGTCAAATGTGGAATAACTTGTCCAAAGACAGAAAAAATTTAACAAAATATTACATATTCCATTTGCAAAATTGCATATTCCATTGATTACATCATGCTTGAAGTAATCAATGGAATATGCAATTTTTTGTTTTTTAATTTACATTTTCAATATAGAATACGAAATATCAAAAATTAAATAACATATTTACAAATCATCATTTATGACGTTGCATTTTTTTGCAATTTTATATCTAAACATTTCAAGGGATTTAATGGTAATAGAACTGTTTATCATCTACGGCAACATACTGCTGTATGAACTGAACAATGTGAGGAAATAATAAAGGTCTCTGTCGAATCCTCAAATGTTAACATTTGAACTATTTCGCTATATCAGGGTGTAACATAGAATGCATCTATTATTTATACAGGTAATTCTCTGTATCAAACTGAGTCGAAAATGTTAACGGACCTTATAAAAGTTGACAACCGTTTCTGAAAAAATCACTATCAAAGTTGCAATTTAAACAGAAAAAAATTGGCATTTTTTACTCAAACATACTTCAAATATACTTATATCTTGAATAAACTCTGCCTCATAATTTAAAAAAACCAGGAAGACGTTAAAAACTTCATAAAGTGTTTTCAACATCAAGAATATTATTACGAAATTAGATGATGCTAAAGTAACACTTAATACTACACAAGGTTACGTGACATCATCACCACAAAGTGCTCATGCATACGTATAAGTACATGATACGTAGTTTGACAGCTGCATATAAAATTTTAATTTTTGATTTGTATTTGCATAGCCTAAATAAATATATAGTAAATGAGCTACAATACGTTTTACAAATTAATTTAATGTATTCATTGTACTATAATTATATTTATGGTACTCGCCTATTTCAATGACAACCATTTTTCAAGTTTCCAATTTTTTTATTTCAATAATATTTACATATTTCCAAAATTTAATTTACCACCAGTTCGGAAGTACTTCTGTTAACAAGATTTGGCTAAAAACTCAGCAGAGATTTCAGTTTTTTAAAAATGTCTTAAAAGCTGTTATTACAACTCGATGTATGGCTTTAGATTAATTAAAAATATTATAGTTAAAGATAATAATTTAATTTTTAAAATACTTAATAGAGGTAAAATCTATGCTAATCTTCAAACAAATAATTGAAAATATTGATAAATTAAAAATATTGTAGTTATTTGTTTGAAAATCAATATAGATTTTACCTCTTTTAAGTATTTTAAAAACTTTTAATACAACTCAACATATCCCTTTAAACAAACTAAAAATATTGTAATTCCAAATACAATTATTTGTATGATTAGCACACGTTTTACCTCTTCAAAATTTTTTAAAAAGTATTATGACAGTTTAACACATCTATTTAAACAAATTAAAAATATTGTAGTTCAAAATACAATTATTTATTTGAAGATCACCACAGATTTTACCTCTATAAAATTTCTTAAAACTATTATTACAATTTAACATATCCCTTTATATTATTTAGAAATACTGTAGTTCAAAATATAATTATTTATGTTACAATCAGCATAGATTTTACCTCTTTAAAATTTCGTAAAAACTGTTATTTCATCTCAACATATTCTTTTAAGACTAGGGTTTCGCAACCTTTTTTTTGTTGAGGCTCCCCGGACTATAAATTATATTTTCATGCCCCCCCCTTTACTTTTTCATGCTTTGATTTAGTAAATTAAATAAAAATAGTAACTGAAGTTTGTAAATACACAAACTTACCTTTTAACAGTGAGACACAATAATTTTACACACTCAAATTGATTTCTCGACAAAAAATGTACACCAAAACATCAAATTATTTGCAAGTTTGTGGCAATAATAGTGAATATGATATTTAATTTCATTAATTTTATGCATGTAAATTAAACATTACATTGTAATGTTATTTGTTAATGTTGTTTGTATATTTTTTCGTTTTTTCTTTCTAAAATGTAAACGCTTTCCGCCCCCCTTGACATCTCTCTATGCCCCCCTTGGGAGGCGCGCCCCCCTGGTTGGGAACTCCTGCTTTAGACCAATTAGAAATACTGTAGTTCAAAACACAATTATGTTACGATCAGCATAGATTTTACCTCTTTAAAATTTCTTCAAAACTATTATTACAACACAACTTTGCGCTTTATATCAATTAAAAATATTGTAATTTAAAATACAATTTGAATGATTAAAGATGGAGTATTAGATTTATTGAACGAAATATATAGGAGAAAATATGCCCACTCAAAGAAACCTAGAGAGTAACAAGTAGTTAAGACAGTAACATTACGTTTAATAGTTCAACACAATAAATTCACGTTTATCTTCCATAGCTATTGGTTCATTAAAGTTATTGGTTCAATAAACTACAAGTATCTTTAAATTAGTGTACTTGTTAAAATAACATGGAAATGTTAGAGATAATGTCAGTTTCATTTATGACAGCTTCTATTATGGAATAGATAAACAGCAATTTTTGTTCATTAACTTAACATCAGTTTATCGAATATACAACTCAGTATCGGGTGTTCAGAAACTACTTTTGACAAGTTATCGGTTTAATAGAGATATTGAATAGACGCCTTCTGAGATACGTCTTTTTGCCGCCCCGTTTAAATGCCGAACACTATTTACATTTTGTCCAGAACGAACTCAGTGTTACTCAGCTTCATAGATTACCTGGCATATGGTACCAATATGACAATGCACCTGCACACTCTTCGGTTGCCATACGTAATGCTTTCCAAGCAGAATTTAATGATCTGTAGATTTATCAACATGCATCATGCCCGTGTCCTGCTAGGTCTCCAGATTTAATGCCAATAGACTTTTTTTCTGTGGGGTATTGTCTTCGAAACTGAATGTGATAATTAAGACATAGATAAGAGATAGATAATAAAGCCGTTCAATATACTGAAATCGAAAGGTAGAATGATTTTTTCGAGAGTTCGTAAATCAACAACTAGGCGAGTATGCAAGTGTTTACTACTATAGGGTAAAATCTCAATCAAATTTGTTCAGAGATCTACAAAAATAACATACATTTTTCTATTTTTATCTGAGCATTGATGTAAGTGTCTAACATTTATTTCTTTTAATATTTGTGTACTTCATCTATTACTATATTCTTCTCCAGTTAATTTGTTTGTATGTTTATTTCTTAATTTTTCCGTAAATTATGATGTAGTAATAAACTAAATAATAAGAATGACAAACTTATCAAAGCATTCAAGCATGGCGGCGCGATGAACAGTGTTGGCTCACATTTGGAACCCTTTCAGGTTGCGTTTTTTACATGAAACACTTTAATTAAATATTGATATTTTCAACAAGATTAAAAATTTTCATTGGGTTCCTTAAATTTTTCACCCGGGTTAGATTCAATTTGATGCAGAGAATCACCTGTATGGAAAATAGATACATTCATTGTTACATTATACACAGTATTTGTACACCTCAACCTTTTTTATAGATAATACTGTGTTACCAACTCAGTATCATTGAATAAAAGTTTAAATTGAATATTCACCCTTCTGTTGAAATTAAATTAGTAAGAAAACCATTGTTACTTATTTTGGACATATTACAGATTTGTACAATGAGCCTCTGTGACACTGTCAGATTACTGGGCTGTTTTACACAAAAGATACAACTTGACACTGTATTAGATACTGTGGATCCACAATACTATGATACTCTACATGGTTTGTTTACTGGCAATATCATGGATATGAGGTAATTACATTTGTTTTTTTTTCATTTGACAACTCAGATTATAAGTGTTTGTTATGAAATGAATGTAGTTTTCTGGAATTTGAGGAAATGTATCGCATAGTAGCAAAAAAAAAATTCTTAATGGTTTTACCACAATATTAAAAGCTTATAATGTTTACCAGTTCTTTGTTGATTCTATGAATTGATTGTCTTGATAGCCTCTCATGGTTGTGAATTATCTTCACTTGAAATTTCTGGCAAGAAGTATCTATTTTGGTCAGCCTGATGCACACTCAATTAGAGTCTATTTTGTTTTACTATTTAATAATTGGATTAATTATGATTTTGAATATGGTTATTTTTTCTCCTTAGGAGAGAATTCGTCTAAACAATGCACTTTATTAGTGCTTAATTGGTGCTTTTTTATATTATTCTCAATAACTAATCCCTTACACCTGAGATTAAGATTCCAATACCTATCATCCCACAACCGTGAACTATGTTTTAAATATAAGTACCAAAAATATAGAACTGCATATAAGTAACCAAAGCATAGAACTGCATTCTATGGGTATCCTTTACCACATATATATAGAAAGATACTAGATTTTGAAATCAATTGAATGTGAATATAGAAGGTGCCCCCTATTATATTCGGCAGATTAAAATCCAATCCATAACCCATCATTTCCCCTATTCTTAACAAGTCACTGTTCTGCTTTTTTTTTATTAAAATGATATGTTTCATATTTATACCTATGTCAATTTATAATTATGTACTTTATTTTGTAAGTACCATTAATTAGTGCTCACAAGTTATTTACGGTCTACAACAGTACTTACTTTTCTCATTTAATTCATTGTAGTTGGGTGTAAGAGGATTCTCTTGTAACAATATTTCGCAACTGTAAACTTAAGCTTGCAGTAAACTGTCAAAAATAAAAAAATGTTTTTTCCACTGTGTCGTTTCTATACATTAAATTTTTAATATTATTCTATACCATTGTAAGTTAATAAATTAGATAATACCGTATTTCACAAATTTCAATATTTTTTTTGATATCTATTATGAGAATGGTTATTTTAAGTTTTATATTCATAATTATTAACTAAATTATTCATGTGATTTTATATGAAATTGAAAGTTAAAAATTTCCAATAATGATTTTGTTTCAGCTTCCCGGACAATGTGCCTCCGATGTTTGTACATGCTTGTGTCATTCTCAGGCTAATGTATGATGTCGCTTTGGATTCATTTGACAAGCCGACTTTCTGTGGATCCCTCAATATGCGCTCACCTGGGTTGTCCAGACAGAGTTCAGCGATTAGCGAGGTTTTTTTAATTTTCTTTTAATAAATGTTTGCTTTTTTTATTAAATATCAAATGTGGTTTAGTTTTACATAATGATAGATATATTTATTTGCTAAGTACCTCCATGTCAAACAGTCTATTGCGTACTTATTATTGTCCAAAGTAGCTTCTTTTTGGAATATACAATTTTAGAACATAAGATTTAGAAGTTTATGCCATACTAACAATAAATTAATTTAGATTGCCTGCCTATATTTTGAAGGGAATTTATATTGAACATGAGTAATATTCAAGAGCAGATCATTTTTTCATCATCATATTACTGTCAGATTGGTCAAATTTCATTTTAAATTTATAAATGAGCTGGAAGTATATCACAAAGTCTGTACACATGGACCATTCTCTATGGTCAGTGTGTACAGATCACAAGTTTTGCTAGATTCATTTAATTCTTTTTAGCTTTTCATTTGTTAATATGTACCAAGTTTACTATGGTCATTATAGTTTATGTAATCATTTATTACCACGTTGGGAGCAAGAAGCACAATAGCTCTATTGAGCCACTTTTCATATACACTCTAAAATTGTCATAATAACATTTTAATACTCTACTTTATTACAATTGATAACAAGTGATAATTATGGAAGAACAAAAAAAATTGTTCTATCACAAGGGAGAGTCGGGCAAAACAGGCTTCGCACAGCTTGAATAGACAATAGTTGTTTGAAAGAGCAACTTCTCCTCGAAAGTGCTAAGATTCACATACACTGCATTTACGTATGTAAATATTTTTGAGGCAATTCATTTTTTTTATCATAAAAAATATTGATAATTGTTAATAAATATCTATTATTGTTTTTGGGTTTTGTCAAAATGAAAACCATATTAGCACTGACCGCTCAATGACAATAAGTCAAAAATGATTGATGTGACCAAAAAAAGAAATACATTATGATAAAAAATTTTAGGGCCATACTGGGAAAAATATGAATAATTTTTTAAACATTTTTAAGAGATATGTTTTTGATGTGTGGTACCAATACAAACAATAAAAACATATGAAAAATTTTTTATATTTGAACTTTGAACAATTTTTTGGTTGACAAATAATAAACATGCTCCTGTTTTTCAGTGATTTTTGGTCTATTACAGATGATATTAAGAGCATAGTATTCGATCAGTTAGTAATGAAGTGTTGGTGTACAAGGAGAAACAAAATATGTGTTCCGTTTAGGTTAAAAAGTAATACACAATAGGAGTCCTTAAAAGCAAAAACGACCTAAGTAACACATTTTCCAAAACTGATTTTATAGGCTTATGTACTTCTGGGTTAGTGTTTGGTTACAGTAATATAAGGTTAGCTATATAATTCAATTAAATGTTATTATATATATATATATATGTATATATATATATATATATATATATATATATATATATATATATATATATATATATATATATATATATATATGTATGTAGATATATACATGGTGTCCGGGAATAAGTGTCGGATAAAGAAAGACGCTATTCATTAGCTATAAAGGAATAAATTGTCATTGAAATAAAACATACATCCGGAAACCGGAAAACTTCCAGGCGGGTGGGAGTGCGTGCGTGCGTGCATGCATGCGTGCGTGCGTGTTTGTTTGTTTGTGTGTTAATAATAACTTATTATAAAACGTGTCATTCATATTTTCACTATTCAATCAAAAGGATGCTTTTAGATTTAAACATCCAAAAAATATAAGGGTTTATTTATTTATTTTCAATTGCTTTTTACTTCAGCCATTAATCTCCATATGCTATAAAATTTTCTCACTTTTACTGGTGGTTTATTTAATAACATTACTAAACAATATTCATGTATTTCCTAGAAACAAACATCTGCAGACAGCAGTCGCTCGTGTGTGTCAACACTAAACCTGTCCCCACCACACCCAGAACCGCTGGTGGTGCACGCAGGTGTTGTTGTGTGCCTGGCACGACTATTACCCTCATTACCTGCTGAACCTATCCATTATCATGTGGCACTTATGGATTATCTCGCACATGTACTAAAATCACTTGTTAGAAGGCAAGTAATTTGAAGATATGGATTTAATTTTTGTGGATTATTGAAGATGTTGCGATCGTCACATTCTGTTTCTAAAACTTTTTTAATTGACTGAAATCAAATGATGAGTTATTCAATAAACAGATGAACACTCATATGTTTAAATCCCAACTTTAGATCTAAGAGCTGCTGAGTACGAATGTATTTATTTTTTTGTCAGAGGTACAAACTCAAAATGTTATCTGTGAAAGTGCCTGTGACGATATTAACATTTTGAGAAACTTATGATTTTACCTTCACTCTGAACAGCTGTATCAATCATTTAGCAGTGATTTGAATTTTCTATTTATTGTTAACATAGTTGTTAAAAATTTTATTTATTTCTAAAACTTTACTAGAAATTTAGAAAGCCTAATAGTCAAGATTCTAGAGTTATTGCTACGAAAGCGATGAATCCATCATCTCTGTTTCTTATAATCAATTGCAATGTATAGATGTTAAAAAATTGTGTCATAGTAGATTGTAAGGCAATTCAACAAAAAATTTATTAAAAACAAAAAAGAGATACAACTCTTTTTTTAGTCTAAGTGGGGTTTGAACCCACGTTCTCTAGGTTCGAAATGTACCACTATAAACAGTACTAGTATTTACTTATTATTGTCTACTCAATCTATTAGAAAAAAAAACTATCTACAAATAAATATATATATATATATATATATATACATATATATATACATATATATATACATTGGACAGTACCACATCCACGGGATTACAGCCTTTATTAGGCTTATTATACCTTACCTGTTAATGTTACTAGACACTTCGCTACTAGTTAACAACTTGAATAGTGTATTTGGATGTATTTTTATTCTGTCATATCTAAACAGTATATAAATATACATATAGATTATTACTACTTCTTTTAGAAGTAGCAGATTTCCTGTAGGATGAAAGCCAGTGTTTTTACTCATTAAAAACATTAAATATCACTTAATTTTTATTCACAACTAAATGAAACCACGACCTAAGTTTCATTGCGTGATAACATCTCAGGTGGGCAATTTGTAAAGATGGTTTTTAGTTGATTCTTTTGTAAGGGTTATCTTTTCAAATAGCCTTAGTAAAAAAAAGGAAGAAATAATGCTACATCACGTAAATGAAACTCATTTAGATTTGAATAAAAATTATGTGATAATGAATTTCCATAAAATTAACGCCAGATATATTCAACTTTAAATATTATTGGTATAGTGCATACGTTATAAAATTACAGACTAGTATGTGACTATAACCTATAATTTTAACTCTACAATTTGATGTCTTTTTTTGGCATCATGCATTCTTAAAGTAAATACTTTTGCAGTGAGCGCAACCAGCAAGTGATGTGTGACGCGGGTATGACTGGAGTTCTGCTCGAGGTGGCGAAATCAGCACTGCAGGAAGAGCAGCACTGTGTGCATGACCCCTTCCAGTATATGTTGGAACGACTCGCTGCGCAGTCACTAGAGTCAAAAGATCTACGGTAAGTTGCCAGGTGCTCTCAGTGTCAGTTGGTGATAATATTACTAAACTTTTGCTTACACTGATTGAATTTTTTCGTGTAAAGTTCCCTAGCGAACATATTTTAATCAATCAAAATTATTTGTAATGTCCAAATATAGTGTAGTGTGTCGTATAAAAGTATTTTATTAATCCATAAGTACGTACAGTGTTTAATTTTTAAAAAATCGAATCTCATATTCGCTTTTGACGTAACCTCTTAAAATTTTATGATGTTTACTCTTTTCTGTGATAAAATGCTGAATTGATATTGACAAAGATGTTACCAAATTTTTTATTTCTGTCATTTTCAAGAAACCTCTATGTTTCTTGCACATTATAGATTTAAGTATGCATCACATTGTTTAATATGAACAAAAAGATGGACAACTGTACACTTTGCTATTAATTACATGTATACATTTCACATAAGTCCAATATCTTTTATACTATTAGTAGTAATAAATATTTATTACTTGTATTGTATGAGAATTTCATTTTTATTATTATTCCAATCACATAAATAAAGTATGTAAAACTAATTGTCACCAGAATCAACTTCGAGCTAAATCTCACTGCCAAAATTGATTATTAGTAAAATATGGTATTTATTAACAAGATTTTCACACTATCATTATAAATAATTTAAGATAATTCTATGCAAAGACAAAATTTATGAGGAATGAAATAAATATATATTACACCATTACTGTAGTTTTAATATTATACTAGGGCCACGGTCTCCTTGCATGCGAAGCAATAAACGTGTGAGCAAAATGGAGCACACTGTGCCATCACTCGTGCTCGGTCTTAGGGCAACGGCTAGTGATGCGTATCACTTGTATTGCAAACTTATCTATAAGCCACGTACAAAATTAAACTCAAGCAATATAATTCAAATATCTTTAATTTTCGCATACGTATAAAACAGAGTTATAAATAGGTAATAGTGAACATTGTAATGCACATTTAAAAACAAAATTATATTATTTTAATTAACTTTTGACTAAGTAAACATTAATAACTAATTTCTTAATTAATTATAACAAATTAAGTGATAAATATCTACTATTTACTAATTAATTATAAATTACCACTGCCAATATAATCCTTGGTGCAAGCAAGTAAATGGAGAAGTGCATTTATTCCATCAGGCCATTTGAGAAAGTCACACATACCAACAAATTAATTAGTAATTATATCGATTAGGTCAAAAATCGTCCTCAGAATCATCATAATCGGAATGGTCATTTAAATTAATAACGAAAGGCTGTGGGACGTGTGACTTTCTCAATCCGTCATCTTGTGGGGCTTCTGTATGTAGAACACAGTTTTCCCAATTTTCTTTGGAGACATTTGCAATGGCCTTATGGAGTAATTTCTCTACATCTGCACTTTTAAATGTGTTATTCTTTATTGCCACTTTATTCACCCTTTACTTACGCCCACACCAATTTTATATGGTTATATTTACAGTGATAAGGTGGCAAACAAACAGCTTGCTGACCATTTTTGTTTGTCAATTGGTCTTAATAATAAACTTTTTTAGATTTATACCGATGTACCATTTGCAAAAGTTCCACATTTAGATCAGTGTTTGAATATGCAATTTTATTGTCCTGAAGTCATTTTCGTATTTCGTTTACCTTAGACACTGATGTAGGTGCTTGATTAATTTACTGCGAGTGGTAACTGGCATTACCTGTAATGATTACAGATGGCTCTTCTACGCTCAGTGCTGAAATTGCTGAAACCACTCAGCTGCAATTGCTGAAACCACTTAGTAAATCCTTCAGCATTAATTTCATAATGATGTCGTTATGATTTACAGTGAATAGTAGAAAATTTGCGAGTCACTGTCCAGGTGTTTTTTTTATCGATAGCACACAGATGACATGCAAATCACTATACGAAACGGGTTTTATTGCTTCGCATGCAAGGAGACAACAACTGTAGTATAGATGCATTACACTTATGATAAAAATATTGAATATATACCACCATTTTGATATAGCTCAGCACTGCAATCATAGTGCACTTCTTTGAGACTGTCATCGCAACATGAAGCTACTCATGCTATTATCATGTTTAAATTGGAGCTATGTATGTGAAGAAATGTTAACAAATGTGGTTTTTTTATTAGTAATTTTAAGCGGAAAAGTTTTCTTCCAAACATAAAAAAGTAATAAAAACTAAGTCTTTTACTTTTCTGTGCCATCAAACTTTAATCTGGTTACACTTTGGACTGAGTTTGATACAATTAAATAAGAAAACATTGATTTTGTACATAAAATTTACTTTAGTATAGGGTAATATTAATAATGAAAATGTTTTACAGTCTGCTGCATAATCAAAATTGCACCAAATTAATAGTAATATTAGAAAAATATATGATATACAGAAATTTTGGGCTGATTTCCAGAATTGTTTGAAAAAATACATACAAGGTCATAAAGTATGACTAGTATTATTTCTTCTGATAATTAACCGTTTAGTGCCATGGTTTTTAACTCATATATACTTAAAAATGCCAAAGAAATCTTTTGTTTTTGATGTCATTTATACTTGTCTCGAAAAAAACTGTATCTCGTCCAAAAATTATCCAATTTTAATAATTTTTTCGGTGTTTTCTTCATAAAAACTTGTACAAGGATAATAAAATACAAAGAAAATTATGGAAATATATATTGTGAACAAAAACTGAAATCAAGGTCACATCGTATTTTCGTAGTCTGGTACATCCTCCGTATCAGCAAAATAATTGTTATCGTCACTATTATCACTGTCACTCAAAATTTGCATTACGCCAAATTGTGAGCGCACTGCAATGTCACTCCCACTATCACTTTCTTCACAACTTGAAAAACGATCATTTTCACTCTAATTATTTTAGTATTATGTCATTATTGCGTTAAAAATTTTCTTTTCTTGGATCCTTTTTATAATAATATTATAATTTGAACTTTATGTAACACGTAGAAAGATAAAAAATTAGCGATGCGTGCAAGCGACCTCCCCTACCGCGTGTTAAACAACTGATTTCGTGAGCGCCATCGCGCTCGTGACAAATTTAGTTAGTACACGCACGAGCGCGATGGCGCTACAACGGTTAAATGGTACTGTAACGGTGTATTCTATAATAAATATTAGAAACTCTATACAAAAAAAGAAGAGTGAATGAAGACGCCGTACGTATGTATGGTCTCATCGTTCACTCACTAAACAAAGCAAGAAATATTTTTGTAATTAAGCTTCGATTAAAGATTTCGCCGAGTTGGCATCGGGCTTTGTCTCGTATGTTGTTGCAGAAAAAAGTTGGTTTACTAGCTGGTTTAATCCAAATACATTTTACAATCTATGTCTATGAATGTGTAGTCAACAAAAAAGTAAATTTAAATAATAAAATTGAAGTGTTAATATTTTTGTCTTTTTCACTTATTGTCAACAGAGAGTTTCTAAGAATGGGCAACCCACTGAATTGTTTGTCGCCGGAGCAGGGTCAGACTTGCAAGCCAGGAGGACCTGTCCCACTGACAAGAATAAAGACCTTAGTGTCTATGACTACTCCAAGGGATTACAGGTAAGTTGATAAGAAATATTAAAATTGTTTCTTTTGTTAATATATCATTTAATTGCCACAAACTTGAAAAATTCCATAAAAATATTTCAAACATATTTATATTTTTTTTATTGTCTTTATATTAATGTTTACAATTAAATATTTAAGAAATATGTCGACAAAATTAATCATTAAACATTTACAATGGCTAGTTGTCTAAATTTGGAAAAGTGTTTGATACTTAACCTTAAAATCTTTAGAACCCAAAAAAAAATGATATTTTTCCTAAAATCAAACAGTTACATTATATATTTTGCGTTTTACAAAACCGATTTCACTTTATCTCGAAAACACTCAAGACTGTCATGGCATCTTGATTGATGTTACTGCTCGTGAAACAAATCAAAACAGTCTGTGCATAGCAGTTGCTTCTTTTGTTTAATTAAAAATTAATTCAACACTATTTAAACGCCAAACAAGTTAGTTAATATGTTCCAAACAATGAAAAAATATAGAGAAGTGGCTAAAACTGGCAAGGAGCTCATAGTTTATAGCTATATCTCCATTTTTGTGACAATCATTTTGACCTAAGTATTTATTTGCAGTTTAAAAACCTATTCGATATACTCTGTTTTTACTACAAAATCATTCTGATTGTGGTCCTGTCTTAAACAATGACATCGATTTGTGTTTCCTATAGAAAAAAATTAAAATAGCTCTAACCTAATACTGTTAATTGCAAACAAACAAATTAATATGACCCACACACAATCTATTTCTAAATCTAAAGCAATACTGATGAATTTTGCAGATTCACTATTTTTACAAATTTATTGATAAAATAATAATGTATGAGTTGAAGTTGTTTTGGTTTTATGTTTATACTTTACAAATCTAACCTCAAAACCAGTATTAATTACCTTACGATAAAAACAAATGGTTACTGACTACGAAACTTAAATAATGCTATTTCAACTCATAATACATATTTTACTGGTTGACTGGAAGAGATTGCTCAAATAGCAATAAGTCCGCACACTTGTGTATACTTACATTAAAGTTTAAACATTCTGAAAATTTGATTAACAGAAGTCACTGTTTGCGAAGAAATTTAAAAATTAAAAATTTAAATTACTACTGTTTGCTTTGATAAAACCTGATTCCATTGCGAATTGTGCATGTCTTTTAAGGTGTAATTGTGGACAACTGTATTAGCTTGACAAAAATTGTTAAAAACGAAAAATTAATGAAATAACCTATTCTTTATACCAAAATGTCAATAAACTGGGGTTTTGCGAGGTTTGACGTAACGCTTTCTGATTGATGTTCATCGTCACGTGACAAAGTTTGTAATTTTGCTGAATTTATTTCATAAAAATAAAAATAATCTTTACTTTTAATAATAAATAATTTTGGTTTTTACTATCTCCATATATCATAATTATCATTAAAAATTACAATCTGTCAGATTTATTCTTGGTGGAAACTAGTTGATTCTGACTGAAAATGTCTGTGTCGTTTCAGTTGCCATCTGCAATAATTTTGCATGACGAATTTTGCATTTGAGACATTTTAAATTTTGTTTTGCTTCTAAATTTAATTTACCCGTACCTATTTTTGTTTTCAGCATTGCTGGCAGGTATTTTCACCTTTATTTTTTTTGCTTTTTTTATTTTTTTAGTCTGTCTCCATTACCTTTTTAATTAATTACAAAATATTCTCTTATAGTATTTTTAAGTAGAAGTTTTCTCAGATAAATAAATATGAAAATTGATTTGCTGTGCATAAAACTCAACTACATATTGTAGAATCATTAATTTCAGAGCGCACGGTTCATGCACACTGCCTCCGTTTGTGGAGTTTGATATGTCGGCAGAAGGTTTTGGATGCCTTTACCTACCCAGCATATCACCACAATCGCCTAACCTCAACGCTCTTGGGCCGCAGGACAACACTACACTGGGCGGAATTGGTTCTGGTTAGATATTGTTTCTTTTAAATTTTTTTAATTTTATAAGTTTTACATTCAAACGTAAATTATGTGGGTTGCGCACCAATATTCATCTACATATTTTTTTTGCATTTACATGGAAAAAACAAAAAAAAACACTTTTTTCGTCATAGTTTACTTTAGAAAAGCGACTATAGAATTAGTAGCGTACAATTGGTCATTAGTTAGTTTGATATTGATTCAGATTGATGTGTTTTTTGTTTTATTTATTATTGTTTGTACTATATTTTAAAACCATTTATGTTTGTAGTACTTACATATGTCCAATGTTTAGCATTAACTTATAAGTTCATCATGACATTTTTAAGAAATAGATAATGGTTGTAATTAATACATCTTTTAAGCTTCTTATTGAATAAGATTATTAATTCTAGTTTTTATGTGATTGCACAGGTATATTGTAATTCAGACAGTGTCTAAGTGACTGTTTTCTATATTTTATATCTTTTTGGATTTATCCATTACTTTTAGTTTTTGACATGTATTAAAAGTTTTCTTACAGTAATAATACTTAATCAAATTTATCTTTCTACAGTATCTTTGTGTCCAAAATATTCTATACATATATATTCTATCTACTATTGGATTCAGATTTCATAGGATAATATGTTTTATGAATTTAAATTTCATAGTACATATTATTTGTATTTAAATCATTTAAGTGTAAAAATATAGAAATTGGAATAAATAAAATAGTATAAAGCAACTTGAGTTTTAACTACCTTCTTTTTTTTAATAATTTCTGAAATATTAATTAACATTTTATAACTTACATTTTATTTTATTTTTTATTCTCTAAACCAGGTGACCGAGTATTCCCTCCACAAACTGGCCTCACATACTCCACATGGATTTGTGTGGACCGGTATTCAGACGCACGGACGGACCCCCATTGCGTTCGTCTACTCACTCTCGTGCGAAACTTGACAGCAGCAAGAGATGACCATCTCGTGTGTCTTGCAATCGTACTTTCTGCACGGGATAAGGCCATCATCGTATCCACTCAGGAAACACTCGTACCTCATAGTGAGTTGATATCTATATAATTAGGTTCTTTGCTTTCATGCTCAGTTTTAAATACATTTGTTTTGTGCTCCATCAGAAGTGATGTTTTCAAAGTTTATTTGACTGTTCACAGCGAAAAACATATACAAATATAAGTCTGACATTATGAAAAGTGAAAAGACATTAAATTTTTTTTCTTTCAATACTCAATTGTTTATTACAGCCAGTGAGTGAATAAATTTCAATATCTATGACAAATCAGTTCTCCTAAAAGTAACTCTTGTTCCACATATTATCTTTATGATTGCGAAATGAAAAGAATGCAGCATGAAAGTATAGACATAATTTATGCAATGCAGCCTTATCAATCTTTTCAACTTTTATTAAACTTTTGTTCAGTTATCCTTTCTAGTTTATGCCACTTTGCCAATATTTCTAAATATTATGCAAATTACAATATATGCTTACAAATAGTATGCAGCTTCTTAATTTTTGAATGTTATAGGATTATTAGGATTAGAAAAGTTATAAAATGTTCCATTATACAGAACATACTTACATATTATATAGAACATATTGTATAATATTTTCACATAAATGAAATACCCAACAACTATGCCAAATTAATGTAATTTAGTATGAAATGTGAATAAAACAAATCTAATACACCCTATACACTACTCGCGAAGTTACCTCGGTGAAGTGCTCATCGAACTTGATCTCAGTCCGAAGTACGTGACTACACACTCGTGCAACCTTGCGAGGAGTTTGTGAGTGGCTCGCACGTACCCATATGTAAACCGTACGACGTCGATCTGTCTCACTACATTATTCAGTATGCTGAATAGTGTAGTGAGACACTTCGTGTAACTTAGCGAAGTCCTTTCTCTTGGGTGCAAAAAAACGAACAGCGATTGGAAGTTGCCCGAGGTGAGGCGAGGTTGCACAAAGCAAATCGAAGTACCTCTTTACACTATTCTCTTCGCCTAACTTTGATCAAATTCGCGAGTAGTGTAGCGCAGGTTTAAATCAAATTGACTATAATAAGTGATATATGTTTATGAATGTATTAGTAAATACTAATTAGAAGTGGTGACAGCCCTTTATATTACAATGACAGATTTGAATTAATTATCGAATTACCATGCATATGATTGACAATACCTATTATCAAACTGTGTAATTACATTGAGTATTCATAGTTTCTAATTTAATCAGTAATCACTAATGTAAATAAAATGTATGAATGAAATTAAAGTGTGTCAATATGTCAAATATTGGTGTTATTTCATTCCATAGATTTTATTTAAATGTAATATTGTCAGTATTTTAATTCTGTCAATATTTTAGTATTCAGTGTATTGTTGAAGTATTTTTTCCCCATTTGGATCAATATATGTTTTACCTTTATTTGAATTGTACAAGTACAGTCAGTTAATAGAGCATTTCCAAATAATACATGACAATATCTGTACACAACAGGTTATGGTTACTGTCATGTATATGATGTTATATCTCAGGAGATATGTTCCCTATTACGAAACGTATATTTCTCTTTTTAGTAATAAGTGTTTTGAGTTTCGTATTATTAAGAAAACTCTTCATAACTGATAGCTTTCACACAATAATCTAAATCTGAATGATCTTACCTAATTTTAAAGAATATTTTCCACCCTCATCTTATTACAATTGAATCGGAGTGTCACCAATAAACTTTTTTATTTGTTTATATTGTCTATATATTTCTCTTTTTAATAATTCAAATATTCATTGTGTATGAGATTAATGGGAAGTATACAAAAATCCTTGTAAATTATAGATGTTGGTGAATGGGAGCCAGATGGATCTGGTGAATGTGGTGCCAGAGTGTGGTGTCCTGACTTGCAGCACGAAGGCCAATGGCATCATCTTACTTTAATACTGAATAGGGCTGTACTGAAAAACTCATCGTTTTCACTCTATCTTGATGGTAATATATACTTATTAAAATTTAATATTTTTTATAAAAACTTGTTTCTTTTTTATATATTTATATATCTATTTGTTCTATGGTAATGCATCAAGTATGCTTGATTTGAAAAATGATTGGGCCCAAATCAAAACTGATATTTGATGAATGCAATACTCAATGCAAGCCATCTTACTAGCACAGTCCAGCTCAATAATTTGGACATGGTCTCGGCTATTCGAGATTCAATTTAGCAGTGATAAAGGTGATACAAAGAAAACAATCACAGAATTCAATAGGGTACAGGGCAGTGAACCAACTTTCTATGGTTTGGAACCATTCAAATATTTGGTAGAAAATCTAACTAAATATATTCTCTCCATAAAATCCATTTTCTTATTTAGGTATAATACTTAAGAAGAAATCAAGAACTTAATGACCCATGACAGGTGCCAACGTAATAAAGGAAGATCAGATTAAAGAAGCTAGCAAGTCAAGCTCGCATACAACTCTCCATAAACGCTAGTCATTTCCATCACAGAAGATGATTATTAAAATTCAGAGCATGCTGATCACAATCTTCCACGCTGAGGAACCAATAAACTGCAAGATGCAAGAAGATTCATCTCATCACTTTCAAATTATGTTACTACATAATTTTGGCAAGAATCATTAGAAATTATCTTCCTATTTAAGAACATTTTTCTGTAGCTCTATGGCAATTAAATTGAGTTACTATAAATTAATATTTTGGGGGGGGATTGTGTGTCTTTATTATCTAAAGAAATTTATAAACCACTATTATATATTCTTTAAAACACTTAGTATGTGTTCTTCTAATGACTCCCTGTTTAAACTATGAAAAGGGTTATGGAAATTTTCAGAAACATTCTTTCGAACATTCTTTCAAAATGCACATTGCATCATTTGACTTGATGACCGTGGTTGTTGCGGTTGTAATCAAAATGTCATTGATGACGGTATTGTTCACGACCGCTTCGAGCTCATACTCCCCACGTCTTAAAATCGGTTTTTGTAGTTGTTCATCTCTCAAATTGACTTTGACATATTGATATATGAAGTTTACTTAAGTGAATTATATTATCTTTGATGTTACAATAAAACATGGTAACAGAAAGAATATATCTCTGAAATATGATAGATGTAGCTATTACACTAGACGATGCAAAACGTGCAAACGATTTTCAAATTCATATAGAAAATAAATTATGTTTTTGTAATTACTATTAGTGTAAATTATTATAAACTTATTAATTATATGGTTAAGCAGTTTGTTCGGTTTATAATCTCTTTAATTTGTTTAATTCCCACCATTTCCTCATGATTACGAATACGCATTTGCTTAACCCGTTCCACTTGCATGGAGTTGCAATGCTGAGAAGCTAGTGAAATGATAATGATCGCAGTCGTGGATTACGATGTGGGTGGCTAGTGGAACTTAGCTTAAGTGACATGTCACTTCTCATTAGCATTGCCAGACATCCTGTAATTTTAGATATATTTTAACTGTTCTCCTGTATTTCTGGAATTATAGTGAATTAGACTGTATGCACGCAAAGAAAGCCGAAATCCGAAAGCCGATCAATAAAGAAATGTGGAAAGTAATCGTTACGACTAGTGTCATTCTAGCTTTCTTCCACGAGACAAACACAATCTTACTAAATATTAACATTAATTATAATTTACGTTAAGTGAAATGAACTAATTGCTGTTTGAATTAAAAAATTTCCTTGTTTTCTCTCTGTCTTGTATTAAATTATTAAATTCTGTATTTATTTTGCTTTTTCCCCATTCGTCCCTTAGAGAAGAGAAAAAAATCTGGTAACACTACTCCTTATAAACCTTTTTTAATTATCCTTAGAAATTTTTGTACATACAGTTTTTTATGTGCGAAATTTTTGTATGTCTGGTGTAAATATTGATTCAAAACATAGACTGAATACATTATAATAATGATTTTAAATTGTTCTAAATTTATTTTTTAATTTGATGCGTGTTTGATGTATATAAGTACACATAATTATTTATTTAGCTTTTTTACATAGTTCACTTTTTCCAAGTTCCGTTTCATTTCCAAACATTCAATAATCCCATACGTACTAGATTAGAGACACTCAACTCTACTTCTTTACAAAGTAATTATTATCAAACTTTTATTCATGTCTCTATTATTGGAAAAACAACCATTTTATTTTTATGCTCAAATGATAAAATTTTGTAATTATGTTTCTTACAAGGTCAACATATGCACTCGGGCAAGCTGCACTATATCAGTGTGAACCCAGGAGGCGGAGCGGCAACCCTTACTTCAGCGACATCTGTGTATGGTGTCATCGGCACACCGCCTCCTTGGAGGAGGTACTCACGGCTAGCCTGGAGACAGGGCCCCGCAATGTTATTGGAAGAGGTACATACAAAATTCTTACAAATAAATTTTTGAATTAATTTTCATATTAAAAACAAGTAAATATGATTTTGAACACTAGTTTTTGCCAGAATTTAAACTATAAATTGTTATTCAACACACAAAAGGATTAAAATAATGTATCTACTCATTTTTTGTTATTTTTAAATATGACTAAAAAATACTGTTCATGTTTTTTATTAAATTATGAAACTACATGTTAATATTTAAACAGATACTGTGTAGTAATAAAAATTTATTTATTATTCTATGTAATTTTATTAAATTTGCTAAAATGTTTCTTCCTACATTAAATACTACATTGTAAATATTAGTACATTCAGATATAGAAAAAGGATAATTCAAAAAATTTAAAAAATTTTTAAGAAACAACATTCTTAGATACATTATTTATTTATGTAAACGTAGTAAGCCATAAAATGAGTAGAAGTAAGCCATAAAATGAGTAGAAGCCATAAAATGAGTAGAAAAGCCATAAAATGAGTACAAAATAAAATGAGTAGAAAATGAGCCATAAAATAGAGCCATAAAATGAGTAGAAAATAAAGGCATAAAATGAATAGTACGCCATAAAATGAGTAGAAGTAAGCCATAAAATGAGTAGAAGAACATATAAGATAGGTTTAAAATAAACATAAAAAATAATTAACGAAAGTAAAAATAAAATTTATTAAAACAGATAGAATTTTAGTAAAGTTATGTATTGTGAATAAAGATATATCATAACAGATTTCATTACTTATAAATATATTTCTGACAGATTTCATTACTCGAAATTCTTATCAACAATATGTATCATTCTCATATTCTATAACAGGTATTGACACCTGCAACCGTTGCGACCATCTATCAACTGGGGCCACACTACGTGGGCTCGCTTCAAGCTCCATTGATTCCCGGACCGAATTTGGAACCCCTACCAGCACTCATTTCTGAAGAAAAAGTGATATTTGGCATCAACGCAAGAGCAATGTCACAATTCACACTGGCCAAAATACGAAAGGTCTACAATAAAAATGATAACAAAGCCATAGCCAAACAGTTGGGTATGTCATCCCACGAGAATGCCACACCAATCAAGATCCTGCATAACTCGGCGGGGCATTTATCTGGACCTGCACGGTGTCTTGGTGGCACAGTAGTTGGATATTTGGGAGTACGAGTGTTCTGTCCTAAACCTGCAGCGATCATGGTAAGCTTCATTATGTAATATTATTGTAAACAAATCATTTATTATAGTTGCTCAAATGTTTCTACTCATATTATTAAGGATTTTGAGAACAATGTTTAACAGTATAAAAATAGTAACGTTAAAAAAATATTGATTCATTTATACCCTTTTACAGTCTTCAAAAGCATCGGCTGATCTCAAAAATAGGAATTTTTGTCAACTTTGGAATCCCTAAATATTTAATTGAATTCTGGTTTATATAGTATGTTACTTTATAATGAGTCATTACAACCAAAACAATTTTAAGTTAGCTTACTTATCAAATTGGGTGAGAATAACTTATGCATAATACAATAAGGGTATTTCACAAAATGTTTTTTTCACTAAGAGTCATTTAAGGTACAAGGTGACGTAATGTGATATAATTAGTAATGAATCTTAAAAATTGCTGAGTTAAAGTAGCACTGAAAAATTTAACTTTTAGACGAATATGGCAACACTAGATTGTGATGTTATATTTATTAAGGTTTGTCATATTCTACGAGAGCAGAGGAGATAGAAAGACATTCCTGCTTTAATCATAACATTTTTAAATTTTTTTAATAAACCCATATTTTAATGATATTTTATGAAAAACTGCAAATTTATGAGTAGTCTACCCCATTTTTATAAATTGAATTGGAAAACACGAACCAAGATCCCTAAATCAAAGCATGATTTAGACACCTCTTTTTTATATTTTCAGCTCATTTCATAATTTAACTTTAATTATGATTATAAAAATTACAAGTGCATTTAAAAAATTATTGAAAACCTAAATTTATATTTAATGAAAAAACTGATGGTCAATTTCATGCCACTTTCAGACAGCCATATTAATTATATCATATTGAATTTAAAAATTGATGAACATTATCTAACTTCGAGGTACCAAAAATTATTTTAAAATTAAAGATGAAGATATCACAAACATTTTTACAGATAAAGCTTTACTTATTCATATACTGTCTATGCGCAGAACTATAACTTAAACTTATATAACTATAATATAAATTATATTTTGACTATTTTTCACTGAAACCATTCATTTGCGGAATATGAATTTTTTAAATATTAATGTCTGATTATAAAGTAACATTTAAACCCCAATTTTACAAAAATTGTTGGTCGCCCAAATTGATGATTTTAGGGTCAAGCTTTGTGTATTGTATTTGTTGCTCCATACCAAAAATTTTCCATGTCCCGCTTGCCATTATTTATTAGTGAAATGCCAGTTGGATATTACCCTGATTAATATTTTCATTATTTATTTTTAACACATTTAAAAAAGTTATATTATAATTATGAAGATAAAAACTGTAGTGAACCTGATTGTTACTTATATGTATATCTTACAGGTTTACTCTGATTTGACATAGCCTTCGTTATTTCTTATTTTTGAAAGTATATAGCAAACATGTCCAAAAGGAACCTTTTTTTTTCAGATTGACAGCGTAGGTGGTTGTTCTGTATTATTGGGACTAATAGCCATGGCAGAAGATGTAGAATGCTTGTATGCAGGTGTTAAAGCTCTAGTTTGCGTAGTACGCTCGAATCGATCAGCGCAAGCGGAAATGGACAGAAGAAAGGGCTATCAAACATTGGCCATGCTACTCCGGAGGAAAAAGATGCTACTCAACTCTCACATACTGCATTTGGTGTTTGGTCTTGTGGGAACTGTGGACAGTCAAAAAGAGACTTCTTCTATACCTAACCTCACAGCATTCCAGGCATGTATTACTTTTTTACTCATGATATCTTTATATGTACTAAGCTTAAGTGGGTTTATTTTAATATTTGAACTGTTTTTATTATAATAGGAGAAATATATGAATATTGTGAAGTATGTTTAAAAATATCAATATCTTATTTTAAAATGAGATAATCTATATTTACGCCTGCAGTAACAACTTTTAGAATTGGTGTAAAGTAAGACTTTCAAATTAGCCATTAAAATGTCTGCCCAATGTATATTTAGGTATGCTTACTGTGGGGTCAAGTTCGTAGTTCGTCACCTCATTTTAACTTACAAAGTGTTGGAAATGTTTTTTTTTTTGTTTTATGTATTTCTCCAATATGAGTATTTGACAGAAGAAAAATTCTCTTTTGTTTCTTGTTTCTATTGACTAACAACAGCATAACAGACATTAAACTTTGCAAAGTATTATCTTTTTCAATAAATTATTTTTTCTATTATAAAATATATCAAATAAATAAAAATAAAATTAATTTGTTAGTAAAGAAAACTATTCAGTATTATTTATAAAATTCTGCTAATTTAATGAAAACATTTTGCTAATTTAATTGTCACCCATATTCGGGTGTAGGACTTCCTATGGAAACATAGCTATCATCCACGTTAGAGTAACATGGGAGCCAACGTTTTGACAAAGTCATCTTCTATAAAGGCGAGTGGTCGAATTCTTATAAGGAAATGTATGGATAGAGTTTATTCCTATCTAACTACTGTTATCTGGTTGTTGCGATAAACTTATTGAACTCTCATCACTTATTCTATCTCTGACATTATAGACCATTTTAAATTTTCTTATTTGTCACCTCATATAAAAAAAAATTTCTTTAAATGTAAAAGACCCGTCAAAAACTAAAACCGGACCCTTATAGCAATATTCGGTTTCCTGTTTATCTACTTGTTCATCTGTCGCGACAGATTACATCCATAAAAGTTAAATTTATCACTGTAAAATTTTATACAAAATAATATGGCACATGTGATACAATAGTCATTATTCCCAATTAATGTTTAGTTTCGAGAAAAGTAAAGGACGCATGTAAATGGAGAAAAAAAAATACGAGCAACATAAAACATACTTTGTCTCCATCTCTTCCTCTGAAACTGCAGTTCCAAAAGATCTGTAATAATTTCTATATATATATGATTCTGCCTAATTTTACGCTGGCACTTTACTTAAAGAATAAAGATTAATTTACAAGTTCCACATATGTTACTTTCCGTATTGCTTATATTTAACCGTTTTAGTGCCATTGTTTTTTACTCATATATACTTAAAAATGCCAAAGAAATCTTTTGTTTTTGATGTCATTTATCCTTGTCTTGAAAAAAAACTATCTCTTCCAAAAATTATCCAATTTTAATAATTTTTTCAGTGTTTTCTTAATAAAAACTTGTACAAGGATAATAAAATACAGATAATATGAAAATTATGGAAATATATATTGTGAACAAAAATTATAACAAAAACTGAAATCAAGGTCACATCATCACTTTCGCAGTCCGCTACATCCTCCATATCAGCAAAATAGTTGTTATCGTCACTATTATCACTATCACTCAAAATTTGCATTACGCCAAATTGTGAGCGCAACACAATGTCACTCTCACTATCACTTTCTTCACAACTTGAAAAAAGATCATTTTCACTCAAATTATTTTCGTATTCCGACATTATGGGATAAAAATATTCTTTTCCTGGATCCTTTTTATATTGTAATTACTAATAATATTATAATTTGAACTTTATGTAACATGTAGAAAAATAAAAAATTAGCGATGCGTGCGAGCGACCTCCCCTACCACGTGCTAAACAGCAACTGATTTCACAAGCGCTATCGCGCTTGTGGCAAATTTAGTTAGTACACGCACGAGCGCGATGGCGCTCGTCGGCACTCTAACGGTTAAGCACGAACAAAACTCTCAATTACCTGTCTCGATAATGATTTAAAAATAATTATATACATACAGACATAGACATTTTTAGTTACTAGAATATATGAGTGATAAAGATGTGTAAAATAATATTGATAAATGCAAAAAAATACCACATTTGATCTTAAGGCGATTGGTCTGTATTGCTTGATCAGCAATACGTCATCCTACTTGCTCCTTTGTTTTGACATCATACGCAAAGAATATTACACTATGTCAATAGAAAAAAAATTTGTTGTTACTAACTTAGTAGATTTTTTTTATAAATTAGGTTCTAAGAACTAATTTGAAATAAGTTACATTTACAATAAAATTTACTCTATAATATATTTATATCACAATAAAATAATGTACAATAGTTTTTTTAACAACTAATTAAAATATGTCTAAAATAACGGTATTATTATGTGAAGAAGGTTGTGATACACATTTCTTGAATTCTATTCCATCTTTTAGGATCTAATCTGCGAATTGGAAGTATGGCTGGGAGCACCAGGCAATTTGATCAAATCCTTGCTTGAACATCTTTTGGAATTAGCAACAGAAGCTGCCCATCGGACGCACAACCTACGTACAATGAGAGAACTCCAAATAGTCTCCAAACTCTTGTACATCATCCATGAAGTAAAACAACTGAACACGAGGAATGTACTGCTTCATTTACTCGGTGCATTACTTGGCGGACAACCGAGGCCTAATGATTTATTGGCTTTTGGCCAATTCATGTCGTCAACATTACCTGTTTTAAGCCAATCGGAGAAAGATATAGTGCTGAAAGAAGGGGAGGATGGAGAAGGCGAAATTATAATACTAAGGAATAGATGTTTCCAACTGCTGCACGGATTGCTGTTTACAACACGGAACGTGGTGAACGGCATCGTGTGCGAGGAGATGCAGCGAGTTATGGGCATGGACTGGTTGATTGGATTTATGCAGTCACATATACATCCCACAACCGTACTGTGGGCTATGAGGCTGCTTGTCATTTTATGTTCCGGCCAGGGAACACCATCTCCCATGTTGCAAAAGTAATTAGAGTATTTATTTAATAGCTAACTTTTTTCTTAAATTCTTTACCATTATGTCAAACCTCAAATCAAACAATATTGCAATGGAATAAATACTAAAATGCGACGTTTCAACTATAAAATTAGTGGAAAAGATTCATCGAACTGCATATTCTTTTAAATATTGTTTTAAATAAAAAGTTACCCTATTTGATATCATTATAAGCAGGTAGTTTCTCTCAGAAATTAACCTTAACATTTTTAATGGACCCAAATTTAGAAATAGAAAAATTTACAACACGTCTAGAATTAAAATCATCCATCTTTCTGCCCCAAATAGACTTATGATTTTCCCTTTGGTTTTTTTTTTAACTATTTTACATAGTTTATTTAAAATGAAATTGTCAAGAGAAATATAAATCGCAACACAATTTTTTTGATCAACCAATTTTTAAACCGCTAATAAACTTCACCTTAGTATTATAATTTACAATGTTTTTTAACCGTTTTAGTGCCATGGTTTCTTACTCGTATATACTTAAAAATGCCAAGGAACTCTTTTGTTTTTGATGTCATTTACCCTTGTCTCGAAAAAAAAAACTGTATCTCTTCCAAAAATTATCTAATTTTAATAATTTTTCAGTGTTTCCTTAATAAAAACTTCAAAGTCCGGTACATCCTCCGTATCAGCAAAATAATTGTTATCGTCAGTATTATCACTATCACTCAAAATTTGCATTACGCCAAATTGTGAGTGCACCACAATATCACTCCCACTATCACTTTCTTCACAACTTGAAAAACGAGTTATTTTCGTATTCCCACATTAAGGGTTAAAAATTTTCTTTTCCTGGATCTTTTTTATATTGTAATTACTAATAATATTATAATTTGAACTTTATGTAATACGTTGAAAGACAAAAAATTAGCGATGCATGCGAGCGACCTCCCCCTACTGTGCGCTAAACAGCAACTGATTTCACGAGCGCCTGTGCGCTCGTGGCAAATTTAGTCTATATCCAAAAATGAGTAACTGGCCGACGAGCGCCATCACGCTCGTGCGTGTTACTCATTTTTGGATGTAGACCTCCGCCAGTTTTACACTCTGTTGACGGTTCCAATCTCTTAACATCTAATCCCGTCCTGCATGATAGAGGATATTCATATCTTCGGCATTCTTCTATGAAGTATGGTGCGAGTTCACTGTTGTGATTCCAGTACTTTCCTTTTTTTTTGTCGATTTGAGCAATCTCCACTTACGCCCTTGATATTTATCTGTCCATGTCCATAATTTGGTCTTGCAGATGCAGGGAATTGCCCAGCATAGCTCTGTATATAGCCTTCTGTGCAACTGGAGCTTCTCTTTAAATATTTCTGTCGGTGCCATGGTCTCAGCACCCTAAATCCAAGCTGTCAGAACACACTGCTAAAACTTTCTTTTTCTTGTATTCATTGTTAAGGATAACTTCTGATCCAAATTTTGGTATTTAATGATAAATTTATCCTAGAAGGTTTATAAAAATAATACTTGCTCTACAAATAAATAATCTATTAAAAGTGGTTAAAAACCATAGAAAATTTTATTATATGCTTGTAAAAATCCTGAATATTGCTGTTCAAAAATGCATGAAGCATTTTCTCGTTTTCCTGAAAATCGAGAGTTTCTTATTACAATATTGTTTGAATTAAGGATTGGTATTATATCTTCATAATTTTCTATTTCATACCTAAACACGTAAGTAGTCCTATTTAAAATCTGTATATTTTTTCAATATTTTGCACAGTTTTTCTTTCCAAATTTCCTCACTCTTATCCAACAATATCCTTCCTAGTCTTCTATATTTCCCTCTACTCACTTCTCCCATATTTTCACAACTTTCCTTTTTCTATATTTTTTCACTATAGATCTCCATTATAAATGATAGAAATCATATACATGTCATACATCTCATGAAGATCGTCAAAGAGATGTATACACTATATGTAAGTATAATATTCTTGTCGATCCTATCTTGTTTTTATGTAATAAATAAATACACTACGTCCCACATGCAAAGCTATTAGTAAAATTTTTAGTGCCAAAAACTGTCTATGGATTATCTTTAAGCTGATTTTTTTTCAATAAATTAAAAATATATTTTTTACTAAGATGATATTTTACATTCTTTTTCTTAATTCATATACTCTGTCTAGTGCTTATGCTTATAATATGCAAGATTAAAAATTAATAAATGTTATGCCATTTCTCTTTCTTAGTCTAAAAATATAATTACAGTAATATAAACAAATATGTTTTCAAAAATAGTAAACCAATAAAAGACAACAACACAGAAAATATCTTTAATAAGAGAGTAAAATTTATACTAATAAACAAGATATTTCGTAGATTTTGTTGTTACCAGGGCAATGTATAAAAGAGAAACCTGGGTAAATTAATTTTGCTTGAAAACTTGTAATAAATTCATAATTTATAAAGAAATAATTGTAAAATCTTCTAACTGTGTGAAACTATTTAACTTTTACAGATTCCGCGACGGCCAGGGCAACGGTGGTTGGTTGCGCCATACAGAACTGGTGGCTCACTCGCAGCAGGTTGGTGTAGTACTAGGCGGCTGCCAGACTAGTGGATCTCATGTAAAGAGTGAATTACTTCACATGCCGGGCTTCAAGGTGCTAGGATGGTGAGTGACACTATTGTCTTGAAATAGTCTTTTCCCTTACTCGTACTCACACCGTTTCGTAAAAATGTATTTGTGAACAAATTTTATATTTCGTAAGATAAATTATCTAGTTCTTAGAATTGTGCGGTGAAGATATCAAAATTATAAATAATTAATGATTTAAAGAAGTTACTTAAGTAGTAACAGTGCCCTCTGAACTATATGTTTTTTTTTGGAGTGAAACTAACCTTAAACCTAGTCTCTAATACGTTCTATTAATTTGCAAAATTTGGTAAGGATGGATTAAAGATGTATTAAATGACAAACAAAAATACTCTCCCATTTATAATACAATAATAGTTATCCTGACGTGCAACTGGACACTAAATGTTTTTACTATTTACAACCATACACATTATATGTTTTTTACTATTTAAGTCTACGTATTTATCCTGCCGTCTTCTAATTAAATGCAAAAATAATATATATATAGAGTAATATTTTATATGTAATAAAATATTACATATAAAATATTACTCTTTTTAACACACCCAATACTTGCCCAGAGTGCGTTTTTACCCGCAGCGGCAATGTTTTCGCAGCTTTTTGGGAGTTATTCTCCTGAGCAGCCCTAATTAATCTGCGTAAGTATAGTGTGTACGAAAGAGATGACAAATAATTATGAATATTATTTTCGACTTTCTGAAAAAAAAGTCATCTTTCAAATGTTATTTTAGTGTAAATCAACTATTTTTTAGTCAAGGAATAATGTTTTTCTTTGTCCGACACTTATTCCCGGACACTGTTGTGTGTGTGTGTGTGCGCGTTTGTATATATATATATATATATATATATATATATATATATATATATATAAATATTTATGTATGGATAAAATTTCCATCAACGATAGAGCTTGCAATTTTTGACAAATATTTTTCAAACTTATAGTTTTTGGCCATTAATAGTTCTTGGGTAGTTGTAGGTTACTATTTAAATTGATTGCCAATTTTATCACGCTAAAGATAAGTGGCTGATTTTACGCTGCAAAGTTCAAAAAAAACCTTACCTTTGCACATATATCTAAAATAATAATAAAACTTATAATAGACTTTTAAATAAAGTTGAGTACTGTCGATTCCAGCTCCCTATGGCCATTAGTTGTTGAGGAATCAGTACATAACCAGTATGCCGATTTCAAAATAACGCACTGAAACATTGGGAAATCGCTTACAATATGATTGTGTGAGAAAAAGAAAATTCGTTAGCCACAGTCTACCGCATGCCGCCTTTTATTTTATTCTTTTTAATTACATTTTCCACTTGTTAAATTGCGTACATATGAGGATACATTGTTATTTAAATTTCATTTATAATTTTACAAGTTTATACTGCGAAAATTAATTCTACAGGCTAATTCCATACCACCTGCAAATACCAGAAATCTACTTTCTTCTTATGGGCCTCATGCTGGGCCAACCCATCAGAGTGGTACCGACTGACACTCGCTTAGCAATGGACACTGTGTGGCCGTTCCTCTGGGGTACAGCACCTAATCAAAACACACCCTCAAGACAGAGCATGGCAGCTGTCGCGTCCCGAATTTCATTGTGTCCAGAAGCGATGATTGTGCTTTTGTCAATGGTGAGGGCTTTGATCCATCACGATCAAGACACATTACCCGATTGGCTGAAGGACCATGCAGTTACTATTGTGCAGGTAGATGTTTTTGTTTGTAAAAGAAAATGTTAGTTTTTTTTGTATCATATTATACTGATTATATCTTAATTCTAATTATTTTAGATATTTCATATATATATATATAAGATAACTTATTTTTTTCCTTTATACACAATAGGCTTTTTGACAACATCGAAAATATACCACAATTCAGGGTCATCCTATTAGATTATAACGTAAATAAGCATATTGCTTCTAATTTTCGGAAGAATAAGTTTATGTTATATAAAAAAAATGTAAGGAAATCACAATATTTTTTTAAATTTAATCAGCGTCGCAAAGGGCTGTTATTGGTTAAAAGTCAGATGACGTCACAGACAAGTTTTTAAATCTTTAAATTATGGTCCTTTTTTCTCCTTTTTTTAATTTATAAGAATCACCTTTTGCATTTAATATAATTTTTTTATAATATAAATTCATTACGTATTATATTATATGAAAGGAATACATTACAAATGATATATTTAATTAAAATAACTTCAGGTCATACCTAATGTATAAAAAATTTATTTAATTCCCATGCAATGCATATGCTAATGTATATATCAGCCCTATAATTTTATTCCAAACATAAATCATAGACAAATAGACTTTTCCTGAATGTTGTTGAATAAACAAGATGTTATTGTTAAAATCAAGTAAATATTCGAGTTAGATAATTAAATTTACTATATTTACATTGTAAATAATTAACAATTTGTAAGAAATTATATTTTTAATTGTGTAATAAGTGCTTAGCGATAAACGATAAAGTGAACTAACTGGAAAAAAAGGTTAAGACATATTCCATCGCAAACAAAAGTCATCAGGTATGAAATTTTTTAAAATGATTTTTTATAATAAATAATCGTCTGCTGCAGAATTGTTTTAAATATATCGTTTTTAATGTATATTCTTTCATATCATATCAAAAATTTAAATTTAGATAAATACTAACAATTGTCAAAATATCAATGGTACTAAAACGCATTCATACCAAAATTTAATATTCTTATTCTTTTGGTTTATACAAAATGAAAATATAAATGTAGTGTGCTTATAATACAAAATAGAACAATTTAAAAATTCAAGTCAAATAGGCTATTATGAATCTTACATTTCCGGAAAGGTAAATAATTATTTGACATTTTGTTATAAATTTCTTAATATAGTCCTCAGTTGAATTAGCAAGGAAATCTTATTGATTAATATTAACATTCATCCGGAGCACCAAATTAATTTTACATTTCCGGAGAGGTAAATAATTATTTGACATTTTGTTACAAATTTCTTAATACAGTCCTCAGTTGAATTAGCAAGGTAATCTTATTGATTAATATTAACATTCATCCGGAGCACCAAATTAATTTTACATTTCCGGAGAGGTAAATAATTATTTGACATTTTATTACAAATTTCTTAATATGGTCCTCAGTTGAATTAGCAAGGAAATCTTATTGATTAATATTAACATTCATCCGGAGCACCAAATTAATTTTACATTTCCGGAGAGGTAAATAATTATTTGACATTTTGTTACAAATTTCTTAATATGGTCCTCAGTTGAATTAGCAAGGAAATCTTATTGATTAATATTAACATTCACCAGGAGCGCCAAATTATTAAATAAGCAGAGTAATCAGGAACATATTTTAGGAGATCTGCAGCAAAGACTCACAAAGGATGAAACTCTCCTAAGTTGTATAAATAGAAGAAGTTTATTTTACCTAAAGTGGAAATTTAAACTTTACTTTAAATACTCTGTGGGCAAATAAGATTTTAAAAAAACACCTAATTGACCCTATCGTTGAGTTCCCAAAATTATGTTTAATAATTTTAAACTTTGAGATTCCTACACTTAGCTGTCAAAAAATAAATTTCATTAAAATAAGAAATAAAAAGTAAATAGAAATAAGCATTAACCAAGCTATCTCATTCCATATACTCAAGTACAGGTATTATAGGAGTGTCTTAATGTATAAACTCATTGTACACAAGAATACAGTATAATTAAGTCGAAAAGGAAACATGGAACGATATGGGTAGACGTGTATAAAAAATTGGTGAACTTTATGGGAGTATTTAAGAGGTTGATAGAGGTTATGTGTGGGACTATTTTGAATTTTGTCATCTAACTCTTTGAACATAGTGACAGAGAGAATCACTTTATGCAATTTTGAGATGTACCTAATAGAAATAAAGGCGACACCAAAAGATACAAAACGTACAATCATCTAACTTTCATAGATATGAAATTACACTTTTACAATTACTGTAAGTCTAAATTATTGTAAAAATTTTAATACATAGAAATTAAATTGGACTTTTATAATTACTGTAAGTCTAAATTATTATCTAATGTAATAAATATAATCTCTAATATACTAAAATTATAATCTCTTGATTTTCGTCCAATACTCGCCATTTACTCATAGTTACGAATACGCATTGTTCCTATTTCTTTCCACTTGGAATGACAGTTCCAACGTTGACAAGCTAGTGGAATAGGTATGATCGCGGTTGTGGGCACGAGCGTTGCGAGCGGCTAGTGGAATGTACTCATAATGTGATGTTAGAATTGTGATTCGAAGAAAAAAACAAAAATTCCATATACACTAATATTATGTATAACTTCTATATTTCCAGTAACATACTTTAGCTCTATGTCAAAGAATTGTGTATAAATGTGCATTATAACATGTATATGTAGTTACACATATTCATATCAGTATGTTACCTGAAGTTATTCTATTTCTATTCAATTAGTGATAATTGGAAATTTATTAGTGATAATTAAAATTTTATCATTTCCACCTCTATGATATGTTAGTTCAATTTAAACAACTATCCAAAATACGTTACTCACACAATAATAATTTATTTTCCAGGTTCTATTTTCTTTATATCACAGCCTGAACGATTTCCCACCAGTCATGATGACTGCCGATGTTCTAACAGCTTTATCATCTACGTTATTCCCACCATCGCCTGCTGATGAATCTCAAACAGGTATAAATTTGTACAGTGTACGAGTATCTTATCTTAATTTATCACTCACTCACACGCAAATATCTTTAATTTTTCATTATCATACCAGCTATCATGGAGAGTGGAGAAAGCTCTGGTGCATCGACCCCAGGATCCGAACAAGACATACCTGTCATAGTTGGATCTCTATCTAGTCAAAAAGAATCAGTTGGTCTTACCGATCATCCGGCTCGTAAATTTATAATGGAATTTATAAAGGTCATAGTGGTTGATTCACTACCGCTGAATGTGTCGAGCAAGCAAGCACCGGTAAGTATTCTTAAAATGTAAGTATTTAAAATAACAAAGATTAAATTCAATAATTACTATTTTTTTGTATTATTTGATCATAAGTATTAATGTTCATAATTACACTACAATACATTAAAAAAAGTTATTCTTTTTATACTATGTATTTATTACAGTTCTATTAAAAATATTTAAAAAACTTTTATTTAGAAATAAAAAAAATTCAAAATGGTTTCTGTAAAGTTTTTATGCATGGAGTAAAAAAAAGGTTAAAGGAAAACAGTTCTACTAACAGTGACTGTAGATATTAAGTACCATGGAAAACATGGTTTTAAGAAGTCCATCATAAACCTTTGAAGAACCCCATGTTTTAATAGTATAGCAAAATGTTTGAGGAAGATAATTTAGTAAAAGTTGCAAATAAAATTTTATAATGCGAAATTAAACTTTATAAGAAATAGGCCTTTCTTTTTTTTGAAACTTAAATGCAACTGAAGTTTATTTTGTGAATTACTCATAGTATTGTTACTAGTCATAGTATGTAATAATATTTATAGTATTTTATAAAATTTGATTTTTATTTGCTCATTTGTTTTGTTGTTATGCTCCAAGAAGCTCATTTCGCTTTCACTTCTTTCAAAAATGTTGAACACTTTTTGATTCAAACTTTATATTTTGAAGAAAAATATAGTTGCACTGTTGCGGCAATTACACAAATGCATGCGAGTATCATCGCTATTTATTCCATCACAGGAGACAAAATAGATGGAATTTTATTTAGCTTGAGTCTATTCTGCAATCATCCATATCGTGAAACGCATATAGAAATGTGATAAAAACGCATCAAGCCGCAATAACCTGCATTTTTACTTTGCAACAGCATGGCTGATTTTTTTTTATAAAAATGATTCTAGCATACTGTACCCGTAGGCACAATGACATGGCCCATGTACTCACCACTGTTATGCCCGCCTTGTCCATCATACATACACCAGCGTCGCTCTTTGTTTTACCACGTAAATATAAGAATACAATTTTACATTACTCTGTCATGGCTAATAAACATGCTTAACACCGGCACCTGTATCATCTTTGTCCGCTTCTACTACAAAGTATTGCACTTCATATTTCTTACACTTATATTTTTCCTTTTAACACTACAAATCAGAATCGAAGTAAATATTGGATATATTGATCTCGAAGCACAGTTGGATATATTGATGTTTTGTACATATCTGATTTAATACAGGGGTATCGAAAAAAAGGGTTAGTATTCCACGAAAATACCATGTAAATAACCAATTTCCACCGGCTAGAATGGTAAGATAAGATGAGTATTTTAATGTCCATTTTCATTGGTAACTGATGATATACCCGACATAACAACATTACTATACAACATTATTATACATTACTATACATCCTATTATCCTATATTTCCAATGCCTATAAAGTATTTAAAAAACCGGCACGTCTCACATTTTATATTGATGCTCATTGCTGTTATTTGCGTTAATATATCCACGTATCAACATCCTATTTGGTCCATCCACGTATCAACATCCTTTTTGGTCCATCACATCGTAACCAAATGTTTACATATGATGTGCGAAATAAGCATTTAAATATTCCTATAGAGACTGTGCAAGATGCTATCAATATCATTTGGTGATAAATGAAGAAACTTGCATAATTAATAAAAGTTATGTATCGTGATGTATAAAGCATTTTAATAATCCATAAAAACAATACAGTGTTTTCAAAAATCAAATCTCATATTTACTCGTGACGTAACCTCTTTACATTCAATGATGTTTATGTTTTCTGTCAATAAAATGGTGCACTGATATTGTGCATGTAACCAAAAGTTCTTATACCTATAATTTTCAGGTGACCTCTATGTTTCACACTCATGTTTATGTTTTCTGTCGATAAAATACTGCTCTGAAATTGAGCATGTAACCAAAAGTTTTTATCTCTGTCATTTTCAGGCGATCTCTGGGTTTTACATTCAGTGATGTTTATGTTTTCTGTCGATAAAATACTGCACTGAAATTGAGCATGTAACCAAAAGTTCTTGAATCTGTCATTTTCTGGCGACCTCTGTATTTCACATTCAGTGATCTTTATGTTTTCTGTCGATGAAATCCTGCACTGAAATTGAGCATGTAACCAAAAGTTCTTGTCTGTCATTTTCTGACGACCTCTATATTTCGCATTCAGTGATGTTTGTTTTCTGTCGATAAAATACTGCACTGAAATTGAGCATGTAACCAAAAGTTCTTGTCTCTGTCATTTTCTGACGACCTCTATATTTCGCATTCAGTGATGTTTATGTTTTCTGTCGATAAAATACTGCACTGAAATTGAGCATGTAACCAAAAGTTCTTGTCTCTGTCATTTTCTGACGACCTCTATATTTCGCATTCAGTGATGTTTATGTTTTCTGTCGATAAAATACTGCACTGAAATTGAGCTTGTAACTAAAAGTTCTTGTCTCTGTCATTTTCTGACGACCTCTATATTTCGCATTCAGTGATGTTTATGTTTTCTGTCGATAGAATACTGCACTGAAATTGAGCTTGTAACTAAAAGTTCTTGTCTGTTATCTTCAGGCGACCTCTATGTTTCACATTCAGTGATGTTTATGTTTTCTGGCGATAAAATATTGCACTGAAATTGAGCATGTAACTAAAATAAATTATTTTCTATGTCATTTTCATTCGACCTCTATGTTTCACATTCAGTGATGTTTATGTTTTCTGTCGATAAAATACTGCACTGAAATTGAGCATGTAATTAAAATAAGTTCTTGTCTATGTCATTTTCAGGCGACCTCTATGTTTCACATTCAGTGATGTTTATGTTTTCTATCGATAAAATACTGCACTGATATTGAGCATGTAACCAAAAGTTCTTGTCTCTATCATTTTCAGGTTACCTCTTTGTTTCACATTTAGTGATGTTTATGTTTTCTGTCGATAAAATACTTCACTAATATTGACAAACAATTTAAAGATAAGAATTTGTTGTTACATACAAATTCTTATCTCCGTCATTTTCAAGCGACCTCTACGTTTCTTGCACGGTCCGTATGCATTTTCCAATGTTGGATTTTCTTGCCCATTCGAGCCGGTTGAAAATAACCTTAAGGATCAACTTTCTTTATACTCTTAGAGAAAAATCTTCAAAACAACTATTTTTTTTATTAACACGTCCAATGCGGCAAGTGGTTTTTGACGTGCCACACCAAACCGATAGTGATCAGAAGAAACATTCAAAGTTTATTTTTCTTTAATCACCTTTATTTGTTATACTTTACACTTTTTTATGTTTAAAAAGTTTTCAGGATAGAATCAGTATGTTGATAATGTGTCAACGTCTGTCTTAGAAGTAAACTCCTTATGTCATTAATGTGTCACATTCACACTGAAAGTGTTAAGTGTAAGGTGAATGTAAAAGGTTATATCTGTTATGTCAATAATAAAATATATAAATGTTAGTTTTGTATAAATCCAATATTCTCTTATTGTAGAGTATACAGTTAACATTAAAAATTTGTATTAGATATTAGGAAAAAAAACTGTATCTAACTAATATCTAAATGCAACTTGACTTTATTTATATAAACTTGTACAACTAATGCTATGCATACGTAAAAAAAGTACTTAAAAAGTTACAATTATGATTGTGATCGACCTTATCCAACATTTCTAATTTCTTTTATCAGTACTACTCTACTGTGCCTAAATTTAACTTAAGTTTTATCTGCTGCGTAAATGCCACGTAACAAAAATATTTAGTATTTTAACTGTTTATTGTGATAAGTTTTAAGCATCTGTCCTATTAAAAACTACCACTTGTGTTCTGAGATAATGATTTAGTTTGTAAAGCATGATAGACGATGTAATTTATAAACACATAGGGGGTACTGCCTTGAAAAATAAATTACCAAAAACATATTAGGTTGATTTTATCTATTTGAGAACAGAACTCATTCTTGAATTAAAATGTGAACTATAATCTATTTATTATATTTGTTAACGATACGCTTACTGTGTAAATATAGCTTTGCAATGTTAAGAAAATGTTGAATATATTTGGTGTTAATTCTGTAGAAATTCATTATTCACAATTAAATGAAACTACGTGATGGACTAGCTGAAGAAATAACAAACCAGACAAATCTCACTATGCAAAACATCTCATTGAAAATAACCATCACCCTCATACCAATAATGCTCCCTATATATTAGAAATAAATGTAGTAATAAACTCAATATCCTAGAAACATTAGAAATAAACAGACATAAAAGAGACACCAACATTAATATATTAAATGAACAACTCAATATAATATCATCACTCATACTTAATATCTTCTAGACATAATATTGTTAGACAATATTGATACTGCAGTAGACTTCAAATTGTTTAAGCTAGGCTACACATATCAGGAGCCACAACGCAAAAGGAAACAAAAAATGGGAGATATATATAATTAGTTGTATAACCTTGTTCCAACCATCAGATACACTTGCTATTGTATAAATACCGAGAATAATATCAATTTAATTTTATTGCATACACCGGAATATTTGCATTGTATAACCTCAATTTAATTTGTTATCTGCACTAAAATAGTTGTATATTGTATAAATTTCAAAAATGTAATAAAAACTATACCACTCCCCTATCATAAACTCACTATCTAAACAGTGGAAAAATCCGCGCAAACCCCGCTTCCGTTATTATTTTGTGTAATATTTAAAGTCTGTTATAATGTTTCTAAGAGTCAATCTTTGCTAATTGCCCACCTGAAGATGTTGTCATACAACGAAATCTAGGTTGTGGTAAAGAATTTAAATAAAGAAGAAATAATACTACATCACGTAGTTTCGTTTAATTATAAATTAAGAAAATGTGTTTAAAATTTTATATTTACATAAACGTATCATTATTAAATACTTTACTGTATGCCGTTTACTGCATACATAAATCTTTCGTAATAATTGGACATAAATTGGAATATACCAGACGAGAGGTAAAATTTTTATGCAAGATTAATTATTGTGATAATATTTTATTGCAAATTGAGCATAAAAATAAAAATGATAAACTATTTATAAAAAAGCAAAAAATTAACAAGTACAGTAACAGGGCATATGATAAAATAGGGAATTTGTCGATAAAGTAATGAGACTGGGTCTGGTAAAAAGAATTTATTGATCCGATCGGTGCTTATTGCTAAAAATCTTTAAAATAGTCTCCTTGGGTGTCGATATACTGCTGCCAATGCGATTCCCGCGCTGTAACGGTTCCCTGGAAGTGAGCTGTGTAACCTCTTGCAGAGAGTCTGTAACAGCCCTTTGGATGGCGGGAACTTTTTGAAACGGTAATCTTTCAGACTTTTCTTGAGCTTTGGGAACAAAAAAAGTCTGCCAGGCTCACAATGAAGGCGAATCGAGGCTCGAGTGTTGTCTTGGTGAGTTACCAGCGATCGGCTTGTCATGTTGAGGTCTTGCACATGCTGATGTTTGTGGCGATTAAGCTTGAACTAAAACAATGGTCGGAGAACAATGGTTTTTTACTTTGGTCACATTTTCATTCAAACTACTCATTGAAGGTTGTCCAGATTGCTCCCTGTGTTTAACAGCCTTTCGTCCATTCTTGAACTCACTGAGCTACCGGAAAACCTGAGCCCTCGACAGGGTATCGTCTTTGTAAGCCTCCTTAACGCAAGCGTCTCGGAAACAGTTTTGCTCAGGCGAAAACCAAATTGAATCGTTACTCCAGCGGATACTCTTTTTTTGATGTTTTCTGCCATTATAACTTAAAAACAGCTTTTGCACCATACATAATTCTTACTGCATCAGAGGTCGGACGCGACTGCCACACAGTATGTTGGTTAGCTTAGACCACACAACCACAAATGCCACAGCCAAAGAGCGCACTGCTGGCGACTGTAGTCCCACATGGTGGCCAGTCTCATTACATTCCAGACAAACCCTGTATTTACAATAAGTTACTGAACTTTTTATAACACGATCTGTAGAAATGGCCACATAGCCAGCCGTTACATCACAAATTGGGAAAGAGATTTGTGTGTATTCCATCCTGAAAGATGCCTTTCTTGATACGTTTTAACATAATACAAAATAAATTGCTAGGAATTTGTCTTTAAAAACTTTAAATGAAACTTTATATTTAAGAAATTTCTCGTTCATATTCTTTATATGCTTCAGCACTTGGTGATAGGTGGCACAAAATTGATTTCATTTTAAAATAAAAATATTGCATTGAAATTTCTTCTAGATTAACTCTTTTATTTAGTAATAGCCAAAAATATATGAAAATATAAAGTTGGAACATTCAAGTTCCACCAATGAAGGATAATTAGATACTATATATAGACCCATCGGTATTTACTATATGTAACAAATAAATACAGTTTTAAAATTTTTTAAACGTTTTTATTGTTTTATTTTAAATTTTGGTAATGGTACATGTGCTTATATCAGAAAAAAGTGCTTCGCTAATTTTAATTAAGCTCATTAGGTTTTAATTCAATTTTTCTTTACTACTGCAGCTTAGAGCCTCCGAAGACCATTTTTTGAAATTTTCTCCTTTGGATGTTCTCTGTCAATTAATATCCATGGCCTCAAGATCCTTTTCAACACTGTCCAGCCCTAGGATGAGAGGTCTCCCTGTTTCTTTGGTTTCATCTACCTTACAATAAATTACTTTCTTGACAGAGTTGTTCTCATTGCACCTTTAAAAATACTTCAACCACCTAATGTTATATGATTTAACGGTTTTAATCATATATGATTGGTTTTATAATTCATGATTATATAGGGTTAATTGATATCCAAATACCATTTTCTTTAATTGCTCCAAAAATTTCCTTTAGCATTTTTCATTCAAAAACCAATAGTAATTTTCGTCAGCTTTTGTTAAGTGTCAAGGCCTCACTATCATACAAAAGGATCGGTTTTACTATCATAGTAAAAATTGAATATTAATCTAAAAACTGATTTTTTCCTTAATGCGTGACGCAGTCAGTTTCTAGTGTTACCTCCTCTTGCAGAACCCTTCATTTACACATGCGCACGAGCCAGTAGATGCGTGTCTAAACAATGTGAGAAGTGTGTGTAAACGGTGGGGTCACGGCTCGTCTCACGCCTCATCTTAAGAGAAACTTGTCTTACGAGACAAGAGACAAGCTGCGAGATGAGCCACAAGCCACGAATGCAATTGAGGCATAAAAATTACTCTGGTCATATTTTTTAATAAATCGTCGATAAAACTTTGTGGCATTTCTATTCTTGCATCAATGCACTTCTGAAGTCCGTTAAGTTAGGTGGTGCTAGATTTCTTTACTTAATTTGTTTTCTCAGCCCCCAAATATGTTCTATTGGATTAAGATCTCATGATCATGCTGGCCACCCCAAAACTTCAATTCCAACCTCAGTAACATACTCCGAAACGACCATCACAGTGTGAGGTTGAGCATCATCATGCATTAAAAGAAAATCATCTTTAAAATCTTCATCTTTAAAAAAATCATCTTCTTTCATGTATGGGACAAAAGGTTCCACAATCTGCTCTAAAATGTCCATTATGTATCTTGCTGTAGTCAGGGACCTGTTTTCTACAATACCATTACTAACCCTCTTCCAACAATGTTATATTGAGCGTATCTTCCTCTGGGTCATATCCATACTTCAACTCTTGATCATCTGATTTAAGATGATGGAAGAGTTAAAGTATGGATATGACCCGGATACGATCTGGACTGATCAGTAAAGAGTACCTTTGAACAGTAAAGGATAACTTTGAAGAACAAGCAAAGTTGTACTGAGCTACTTGATGACGTGCGGTGAGTAAAGGTCCTCTGGGGGCAAGTATGCCCCTATTCCAGCTGCCTTAAGTCTTCTAATGGTTTTGATGCTAACTATAATTTGTCGAACTTCCTGGTTCTTAGCTTGGAAGAAGTCGAAGTCCGGTTTCTTAAGGCACTGCTTACAATAAACCTGTCATCCCTCTCTGTTGTTACTCATTTGCGACCTTGCTCTTGTATACTCTCCAGTCTGCCTGTATTATTTAACATTGCAAAAATCACTGATTTGGAAACTCGTAATGTTTAACCCACTTAATTTTAAGTGTAACCATTTTCGATTAAAGTTACAGCTTTCGACATGTGAGCAACGCTAAGATCCAGCATTGTCTCTAAAATTTATTAAATAATGTTCCCTTAACGCAGTGATAACAAATTTGTGAGACAAACAACAAAAATAAAGTGTTAGTTGTAAAATTTCTTATACTACTTAATATTGAATATTGTATGCAATAAAGAAATTGATGGATAACCAAAAAAAAACAAATGAAGTCGTAAATAAAATTCAATTAAAATCCTTCTTTTTCAAATTATATATATGGTATGTAGGGCCAGTGCGAAATGAGCACAAATATTGTTATTCTACTGTTTTTGTTGTTTTCTTCTAAATATGTCCATGAGTGTCGTTTTGTATTTCTGCAATTTGTAATTTCTTTTAAAATTGTCATCATTTATGGTAATGGCTTCTAAGTATTTGAATTGGTCCATCTTCTCAAACTTTTGACTGTCATATGTAACGTAGGAGATCTGTTCTGTAAATCATCTGTAATTAAATTATTTTGTAACATTATTTCATAATGTTACAACATAATTTATAAACACATTAAATTCACAGTGGTTTGTGTTATATAGTACATATTACATATTAAATTTCAGTGGTTTGTGTTATATAGTACATAGGATTGCTACTAGAAGTGTATATCTAATGGATATTATAGACATTTTTGATTTGGAAGAGAATGAATATCTATGATACAAACTCACTCCATGATTTTATTCTGAAGAATTAAAAAGGAACAATCATCTAATTGTATTGTTATGTAAATGTTTACTAAGTATTAAATAAGATATTTAATAATTTCAATGAAATATTTAAAGAACCAAAATTATATATATTAATTTTTATATTTTTCTTTATTGTCTTGCATATTTTGTCTAAATGGATGGTATGATTACTCATACCAGAAATTTCCATTTCTTTAATATGTATCATCTCATGTCTGTCTCTTAACTCTTGGATATGCTATAAGATTTTTAACTCGGAAACTTCTCAGCTATGACATAATAATGTTACTTGTTTCTGTTCATGTTATGGTAAACAGGTTAATACAAGGGCTATTGAAAAATTTGCAGTTTGGTATAGAATTAATTTCTTTTTTATATTTTCATTATGTCAAATTTATTCAAACAATATTTCATTGTAATTCAATTATTTGTGATCTTTTTTTACACAGTTGTTCTTGACTAAGTCAATTAAAGACGTATTTATAATGTATTTCACATATAAAACAAATCTTTAAAGTTTATTTGAACGCATTTTTAGATTAGTTTTTGATAACTATTTAATCCTAAATTTTTTCCACTTTGCAAATTCAGTTGATTTTATCATTTTTAAATTGATAAATTCGTTTGTAACCTTTAGACTGTTATTTCCAAAAAATTATATATTGTTTAGGGTAATGTAAATATTAGTTCTACGCTTCAGTTTGTAAATTTTTCAAATGCCGCCTATAAAATATTTAGTAGTTAGATATAACCGATAAAACATTTTCTACAAAGCATTTCACATTATACTGATTAAGAAAACTGCAATTAATCTACAAATGTGGCTACCTGATTTGTTTGGTTTTGTAAATTTTTCAAGTGCCCCTATAAAATATTTAGTAGTATAACCGATAACACATTTTTCTACAAAACATTTCACATAATACTGATTAAGAAAACTGCAATTAATCTAAAAATGTGGCTGCCTGATTTGTCTGGTTTTGTAAATTTTTCAAATGCCCCTATAAAATATTTAGTAGTATAACCGATGAAACATTTTTCTACAAAGCATTTCACATAATACTGATTAAGAAAACTGCAATTAATCTACAAATGTGGCTGCCTGATTTGTTTGGTTTTGTAAATTTTTCAAATGTCCCTATAAAATATTTAGTAGTATAACCGATGAAACATTTTTCTACAAAGTATTTCACATAATACTGAATAAATATGGCTTCCTAATTTGTATGATTTTGTGAAATGCTCTGTATGTTTTATTTTTATAGTCATTAATGACATATATTTTTTTGAAATGCAATGTAAGTTCAATACAAAGACAAAAACTTAATACTGAATAACATAACATAGTGTGTATTTTCACATAAAATATATGTAATATTAAGCATGTTAATTAACACAAAATATTTTATAACTGCATTAATTTGTTAATTACGGACGGATAATACAATGCAACAACTAAAATACAATTAATGGTCAGAATTCAAAACAAAACAACACAAACACATTGACTGCCATTGATTTTTTATGCTCTTGAGGCCGTCTTTTCATATTTACACTGATATATTACGTATTTATTCGTAGCGGCACAAATATGACAAGTAAAGCAACTGGAAATTATCTTATAATTGGAATCGTAGGCAATAACGCCAACTATGTGATAATTAGTAGGTGGCAGTCAACGTGTTAAAAATATTTTTTTCGTTTAGAGTCTATTTCACCATTTTTTCACCAAGAAATTATGTTACATACCTGTTAAAAAATTTAAAATATGCAAATAGTTTTTTTTTTGCGATAATTCAAAATACAATCATATTAATTATAGAAACAATGTGATATTCTAAATAGTGTCAATTATTTTTTAGTATTATTTGTGTAATTTTTATGAGTACGGCTATTTGGTTAGTTTTTTTAATCAATACAATAAAAATTGTTTTTCTTGACTATTTTTTACATATATGTGTTTTAGGTTATCGATCTGGTTTTGGACGCATCTCCAGCGAGCTCCACAAATGAGCAGCAGGTAGAGTTCCAGACGGAAGTGTTAACCACTCTCATGGAACATCTACTATCCACCGAATTGTTTGGGAATGAATCAAATATTTCTAATGTTTGCTATTTAGCGGCCAGACTTGTAGACAAACTGTGGCAGGGACAACTGTCAAGAGACCCTCATGAGGTAGGCGCAGAAATAAATCTTTGTTATTTTCTCTACATTTTGTGGGTTGTATTACACGAAATATTTTCTTTTAAAATCATTTTGAAGCATGGAAATTTTTTTTAACACATAATATTGAAATATAATAGGAATAATGAATGAGCGAAAATGAGCCTTAAGTTACTAAAATATGATTAGTTTTAAAAAAAAACTAGTATTTTTTAGAATACAAAGAGCCGACAACTAAAATACAATACAGCAACTAAAATACATCGGGCATCGTTAGTAAGACTGTCAATAATTACTAAAGTAGTTTAAAAGCATAAAGAAAACTTATTAAAAAATTTATAAGTAGCATCTGCCAAAATACTTCCGAGTTTTTTTTTATTTATATTCTCTTCCAGATTTCTTTTTTTAAGAGACGTTTATTTATTAACCAATGATGTTAGGGACCTATGAAGCGAAAAAGAACGTATGAAGCGTTTCATAAAAAAATACATATTTTCTCGTTTATCCGATTGCTGAATTAAGTAAAAGTTTTAAGGGGCTTATTATTTTTATTTTTTCAATGTGAAAGTGTTATTTTTTTCTTTCTTATATTTAACTTATGAGCTCCTAATTAGAGGGGTACCAAGAAAGAATGTATCCTCCCTTCGCCTTCATTCCATAGACTTTTGGACCTCCCATCGTAGCTATGCCCTCACCAAACCAACTTCTTAATGTGGCAGAGGCATGAGATTGACTATGGAACGTGATACTTCTTCATTACTGCTTACTGACTCTTAGCAAAAGGTGGTGTAATATCTTTAAAATTTTAGGTTTTTTTAAAATAATCCATAGAGTATTGAATATGAAGTTAGTACATTAGAATCAGCTAATAGGAAGTACTATCATTGTCTATCTCAGTTTGACAATATATACAAATGGTATAAAAGTTATTATGGGGTTCAAATGTCATTATGATGAAAAAACATGACTAATAACAACCAATAACCAACAAAGAAAAAACATGACTATTGAATTTCCATTCATTGTAAATTTTATTCTTCTGTCTATTTGCAGGTATTTGATTTCATCGTAAAGCTTGTAGCTCAAGCTAAGAAAAAGCCAGCGTGTGTATCACTTGAAGGGTTACATCATTGCTTGAACAGGACGATTCTTTACTTATTATCAAGATCAACGGATTCAATAGCAGATCAAATGTCTGTTCTAGAGGCGCTACACAAATTAACAACAAATAGGTATGTCGAATTATAGCTTGTGGCTATAGAATTATTTATATTAGCTTCCCTACATAAACTAGCCTAACTACATCTGTCTTCGCCGTGATGTGTTGGGTTGATCACAAGGCATACGGCCTTTGACGATGCAGCGCACCGCGTGGATCCAGGTTCAATTCCCAGCCGTTCGTCAAATGGAGCTGGACTGGCGTATGGTTGGCTGTAAGAGATTGCTCCCGTAGCAATAAGTCCTCCATATGTATCAATTAGATACACGAAAGTAGATAAATAACTACGAGGGCTCTTAATTCACAAAACTTTATAATATGCAAAGTAGTAAAAGCATATATGAAATTGAGAGTATTAATATTTGCAAAATTTGCAATTTCTAATGCAATAAAAGATTTATAATTGAAAATATTACTCTTTGTAAAATTTTAAAGTTCTTAAGAAATAAAATTGGATTTGGAATTGTAAATACTAATTTATAAAATATGTGATTTCTAAAATTATAAGATTTGGTATTGAAGGTATTGAGGAAAGGTAAAATTTTTAGATCACCAACAACTTTCCTCAAATTTGACACAATATAACAAAACAAAGATGATAAAATTCTAATAATAAAATAATTCATATAGAAGTGTCATTACCTTCTAGCAAAGGCCACCAGTTCAGTGATAAAGGAGATGTTCTGTGTAATATATTGAAGCAATGACATTTTAGCATTGTTTATTGTTATTTAAAGAAATAAACAATGGTTTTTTTTTATACTGTGGCCAATTTAAAGAAACTAATACTTAGCTTGTTTTATCAGAAACACTAACTAAATACTTGTGTTTGTGAATTTTTTATGTAATGTGAATTTTTTAATTTGCGTTGAATATTTAAAATATATGTCTATTTTAGGTTACTGATTTTTGGAGCTGGTAATCATGAGCTAGAATTCATTGGCTGTCTGACTTATTGTCTCCTTCAGTTGAGTGCCAATATAAAAATAGTACTCGATGCACACATGCGGACTACGTGGCATGTTAATCCCAGCAGTGACTTAGAAGCACGTGATGATAAGTTAACTGCACATCAAGGTGAGGAAAATTATTTTGATAGCAAATTTGACAAAACTGCGCTTACATTATATGGAAGCCAAACGTTAGATTAAGGTTAGCATAGTGGACATGGCATTATTTTTATGTGCCATAAATGTTGTGAATGTAAGTAGCAAATAATCTTTTATAAATTTTGATTTATTCGGAATTTTACGGTTGTCAAATTTGACAAAACTGCGCTTACATTATATGGAAGCCAAACGTTAGATTAAGGTTAGCATAGTGGACATGGCATTATTTTTATGTGCCATAAATGTTGTGAATGTAAGTAGCAAATAATCTTTTATAAATTTTGATTTATTCGGAATTTTACGGTTGTCAAATTTGACAAAACTGCGCTTACATTATATGGAAGCCAAACGTTAGATTAAGGTTAGCATAGTGGACATGGCATTATTTTTATGTGCCACAAATGTTGTGAATGTAAGTAGCAAATAATCTTTTATAAATTTTGATTTATTGGGAATTTTACGGTTGTCTAATATGCGTAACATATATTGAAATTAAAAAAATACTTGCGACCTAAATTTAGAAAGGTTGTTAACCTCAAATATAGATTGGAGAATGAAACGAAAATTTTAAGGATAATGCTGATGAAACGAACCAGTACCTAAGGGATTCTATTTTAATTCAACATTATGATTGTTTTTCTTTTTTTTCACAAGGGGAAAAAAATAGTTGAGATATATTTAATACCTTTAAGAAATTATGATTCATATTCCAATTTCTTTGACTTTCTAGTTATCGGAAAGTTTAGTTATACCTTAGTATCAATATCCTCCTCCTCTCGTCGTGTTTCTCATTCCTTAGGGTTGTGAACTCCCCGACTCGAAATCATTTTTGCACGCACAATATCTCTCCATCCGTTCTGGTCCTTAGGGGCGTGGAGTGCCTCATGCAAGTTAGTGCCCAACACCGAATATATTTGGTCAATCCATCTAGCTGGGCTCCACTCTCTTGGTCGTTTGCCATCCACCTTGCTGGTAATCATCATCTGCTTTAGGTTATGTCCATCCTTCCGTGTGTTGTGTCCAAGGAATTTCAGGATCCTTTGCAATCAGATAGTGGAAAGCCTAGTCCTAGATGTAAGAGCCCGTGTTGCTGATGCTAGCTTCCAGGTGGTAATACAGTAGTTGACTCATTCTAAATTTTGATATTTTTCATACAATATTGTGAAATATAAGTTAATTAAAAACCAGTCTTGAAAAAAATTCAAAAATTGATTGAAAAATAAGCCAGTTGTAGAGTTCTAAATTTGAAGATATAGAGAGAGTTGGGTATATCCCTGTTTCTTTTCCTCTCCTAGAATATAATGTGCAATATTAAAAATGACCTCACAACACAGTATTGCTGGCCTTCTCTAAAGGTTAAATTTAAACTTTTATAACTCAGTCAATTTTTAAGATTATTAAAAATTTTTTTCACTTTTCATCAGCTTGTATCTTGAACTTATGATTAATGAAATAAAAAAAATTTAGTCAAATACCCAATTGTCTCATTATTCTCACACTACCTGATTCTGGAATATTCAAAAAATATTAGATGCGAAATATAGAACCCAGTTTCATTTGTTTTTTTTGCATTGAAAAGAACCAATTTATTTCTACAATTTTCTTATAAGTATATAAGATACTTGCATATTGACTGTTTCTACTGAGTTTGTCAATAACAAATTATTTAATGGATTATGCTCCATAGCTATATAATATACTGTACATAGTATGTATTTCTTTGTGTGTTATTGTTAAATAGTGTGTATGATAAAAATGTAACACATCTCATGTTTATAAAATTGATTAATGTTGCATTTAATAATTTCAGGCCGAAACTTAATGGCTGGTGCAGCTAGGCGAGTTTGGGAAGAATTGTATGCGTGTAAAAAGCCAGCGATTGAAGAGGTGTTCAAAATTACACTCGTTCCCTCTATGGGCAACGCGAGGGCCCCAGATTTAGCCGCTGTCCGTGAACAATTGTGGGACAGCGCCACTAAACTCTGGTTACATTATATAGAGACAGAAAGGAAAGTAAGTCATTTTTCAAATAGCACCTAATATTTCACTCTATTTTTAGTGTTGCTACTAGAATAGTTTACCTATTACTATTCTAGTAGCAACACTAAAAATATACCCTACACCCATGTAAAATGACATGAAAACAAATCAACCATCATTATATTTTATCATTGAAAATTTAACTTATTTGTTGTTAAAATAACCAATTTGCTTATACTTGTAATCTGTTAATACTCGAGCAGGAATTAGCCTATTGACTTTATTCCACTGATTATAATAAAATTTAGTCTATGTTTCTCTTTATATGTTGAACAAAACGCATTAAGACGGGTCTCCGTCACCAAAAATCTAATAAAACAATCCAACAAAAGGTATTTAGTGAACATGTTAGCAAAATATTACCGTCTCCTGCGTCATAAACGAAAAATCAACACACAATGTTGTTTAATTTTTCATTTGAGCTAAAATTAATTCAGGTGAGGAAGATGTACTTGAAGTTTTGAAGTTATTTTTCACACTAGGAAAAGAAACCGATCAGATTAATAAACAACAATGAATTGTCTTTATTCCAATTCATATTATTTTCAAAACACCATACACAAAATTAAATATTTAGGGGGCGAATGACGTTTGGGATGTTTGAAATTAACAGCAGAATAAACATTTCCCTTCCCCCGCAGGCGAACAGGGGATGTTATCCATTTGTCTCGAATAGCATGTTTGCATGTGAAAAAACATTTTGGTCCCGACTCTATTTTGTTAGAAAAACATGTTAAGGCTCATTTCTAACAAAAGTATAGACCCGGCTTTAGAATTTGACTAGCAATCCTCAATTCGCAAATAAGCAATGAGGAACTCAGATTGACAGATGGACATAGCATTTTTTTTATTTGTAGAGACTAGGATGCATATAAAAAAAAATGTTAGAACGAAATATTTTGGAGCATGGAGGTAAGAATCTACAGAGAGGCTATCAAATATAATTTATATGGAAGCCTAATTAGCTGCTGAAACATTTGAAGGGGAGAGAGGAAATACAAAGTGGTGTAAAGAAATTCATAATATCAGAATTTAAATAATACAACATCCAGTTGAGTAAGAGAGATGCCAATACAATAATTCACACATACAGTCATCTGTTTTTTGTTTTAATTCCATGTTTTTCGAATACTGTATAGTTTAATTTTTCACAACTAAATGAAACTACGTGCTACTTTATTTAAATTCTTTACCACAACCTAGTTTCATTGTATGACAACATTTTCAAGTGGGCAATTTGCAAAGATTGACCACCTGAAGATGTTGTCATGCATCGAAAGCTAGGTTGTGGTAAAGAATTTAAATATTTATTTTTAACTTTCTTAAATAAATAGCTCACATTCCTATATTTGTAGAAATTGGAAAAATAGATGTGTTAGCATATAATTTCATTGGGGAACCATCCTTTTATCCATTCTAATTATTCAAATGATGTACAGATTTAAATATTGTAATTAATGGGTTTTAATATTTTAAAAGGAAAATAGTGTGTTTTGTGCAATTTTTGTACAGTTTCAAAGTCTTAAAAAGAGACTAAAGCTATTTCAAAGACATTTTTTATCAGAGGCATTAAACTAAACGTATTCACAAAATATAATAATATTAATAATATTAGACAGGGTGAGTTTATTTAAATTTCACTACGATCAAAAAATTATAGGTTATGAAAATGATATAATAGAAATTAGGTTAAAAAATGTCGAAATTCCAATACAATTTATATATAATAAGAAAAATAATTTAATGACACTGCAGTGAAAAAGAGAAAAGATGAAAATTGAAAAAAAATTAAAGCAATCAATTTTTTTTCAATTTTCAATTACACATACTATGTGTAATGTATTATATAATAATTTTCAATTACACATACCAAATGAAAGATATTTTGTATATTTTCAATTAATTTTTTGTTTATAAATAAATACCAACATATTGTCCTTGAGATATATTTTCAGTTCAAATTTTAATCCTTGGTATATAATAATTAAAGTTCTAGCTAAAATAATTTATCTATATATAACTGAGTAGCTTTTAGTAATCCAATTAGTACCATTAACAAAAAATATTCAGTATGTTGAATAAACTGCCATTTCAATGTTTACAATTGCGATATGATTGTATATACTGAGAAAATTATTATTTCAAAATTAATGTAATAATCAAATTATATTATCGAAATATTCAATATCGAATATTAAATTATATCATACTTTTTAGTATAAAGTTATTGATAGTAGGGTATGCATGTAACAGTTCATTAATTTAAAATTATAGTAAATTTAGTGGGAATAATATATGTTAAAAATAGGTTATATCAAACATTTAATAAAAGCTACATTGTTTTTAAGTTCACATATCTTTCCACTATATTTTTTACGTAACTATTTTCCAATAAAAATAAATCTATTTTAGAAAAATGTTTTGTCTCAGTTCAACTGACATTAAAATGTGACTAGATGCGATGCATGTTCCCTTAGAAAAATTATGTCAAAAATTGACAAACTTTCTATATGGCGAAGTAGGGCTCTATACCCACTCCTTACCTCCATGATTAGAAGTTTCATACAAAAAATTATGCATATAAGAGCAGAAGGTGGGGCTAAAAGTTCTAAACCTAAGATTACCATAAATTCACACTGAGATCTTGGGCCACTAACACCTAATGGACGAAAATAATGTACTCAATTAGTATATAAAGATAGTTTAACCTTATTAAATTTATTCCATTAATTTCATATACATGTTTGAATCATTGATAAACATGATGACAGAGCACCTTTTGAAAAAATTTCTTCAGTTTATGGAGTCTCCTAAGATTAAAACATTGGATTTCCATATTGAATTGTTATACCTTAAACCCGAACTATCAGCCAGGGCGACAGGAATTGTTGACTTGTTTATGGAACTAAAATAATATAAAATTTACATTAACACTTACACATCGTAAAAAAATTTACTCTAACAGCTTCATGTTATAAACGATATATAGCTATAATGTTTAACGTCAAGTTATTTACTTATTTTGTTTCTCTTACTACAGGCATCTTATCGTGTCCCTTGGGAACTTCACAACCAGATCCAATCAAAAATTCAAAAGGTAACTGGAGGTTTAACCAGGTTAGCAAGCAGAACAAAGGTGAAAAGGGAAGATCCTGCTAAGATCAGGATACATTTGGGACGTATTCAAACCAAGTGTTACATTGATAGCCATGTTCAATTAGTTCGGTAAGTGTACTTGTGTAGAATATTCAATAATAAATAAGTGATAAATCAATGCCTGTTGATAGTTTTCAAAGAACCACCGTCATAATAAGACAGTGCGATCAAAATCACGCATCAAGATAATATTATACATGTTAGAAAGCTATTAAAACAGATATGGTAAGAAAAGCCACAGAATTTTTTCATATATTGAAAACCAGTATCTATCATGATACCTCAAAACAAAGCCACTGAAGAATCATAGAATGATGTAATTAAAGATTTTTACTGATTAACTAAATTAATTTACTGATTAAATTAATTTACTGATTAACTTATTCAAGAGCTTCAATGATTTACTGAGAACAATACCTTAAATTAAAATTAGCTGCTAAAATTTACACAACAATCTAAACTCAAGCTGCTTCACAACAACACACTAACAACAACTTTCCTACCGCATGTTCTTTCACTGTGAACTGGCCAGTATTTTCAAGCATATTCTGCAAATTCGTCATTAAAAGAAAAAATCAATAAAATTCTCGTAGATTTAACACTTGTCAATAATTATCACAATGTCTCCAAAGACTAGTTTTAGTTTTTCGCGTGAAATTGTCTCGAATATTAAACCCTTGTCAATAATTACAGAATGTTGCCAAAGACTGGTTTTCAATTATCATAAAATTTTAATGGAAATATCACATTTTAGTGTAAATTAGTAACAATAAAAAAAATATTCAACTTTTCATTAACTCGTCTTTCTTGGAGTTTATTTATCTAGGTCAAATTACTGCTTTTGCAATTAATTCCAGGAGATACGTTATAAATTTGGAGACGTGTTATAACTCCTTTTATAAATATCCATTTATTGTCCATGCAACTTAGTAAAGGGGATTATATGTAATTCAAAATTTATCACTTTCATAATACCATCCACATTTTTCCAATTTTTATGTTTTTGCTTTTTAGTATTCTGTAATGGAACAAGGATCTATCTATCTTTGGTCCTTCTGTCCTTCTATCTTTGGTCCTTCTAATTGTTCGTCTGTCACAGTTTCAACAGTTTTAAACCTATGTGCATGAAATTTTGTAAATAGATACATGATTTAGAGATCTTAATTAATAACTAGCACGGTTTTTGAAAAGACATTTTTAGCAAGTTTCTTCTGAAAAAATGATTGAAACCACTCTGATGTTGAAAAATTTCACACTTCCACCAACAATGGGTAGCAGAACTGGATAAAACAGATTGTTTGAATGTTTATATATCTACATAGGAACAACATTTTTGCTGAGGGTAGATCACACTTTTTGATGAATTATTTTCATAATTGGCCTAAAAATAGTTTGTGTTTTGTATGACTTTTCGAAATTGGCAAAATTTGGCAAAAGCAAGTATCTCATTTTGCACTGCAAAGTTAGCGAAGTTTACAAAGTAATAGCTAAACTTAATAGACTTCCAAATACAAAATTGATTGCTGCCGACTCCAGCTCGCTACAATCAAAATTTTTCCAGAAATCAGCAAACAAACAGTACACTGATAGTGAAACAACATGCACAAACAATGCGATACAATGCAGGACACTCAAGGCGTCCAGCAATTCACGAGCTCCCCTCCTCTCCATGCTTCAATCGTCGAATGTAATTAAGAGTCGAATATAGTATCTCGTTTATTCAGATTCATATATTCCACAGGAAAAAAGAAATTCTGTCTTTTTTGATGTATGTAACATGGAGTCAAAAATGGTTTTCTTTCTCAAAAACTTTTGTGTGTTATAATGTTAGACAGACCTTTTAGAATGAAATTAACTGTCTTTTTTTTACCCTTTTGCAAAATGGCTCGTCTGATTTTTAACCATTGCTTTGAAAAATTGGAAAAAAACTCTAGGCATTTTATTAGAATTTGCAATTTTTACCGCATTACTTGTTATTAAAATTATTTCACTTTGTCTTTTAGCCAGTCTTATTTACGCAACCAATTCCCTTATATATGTAAGTCTCTTAACGTCTCTCTTTTATGGGGAGTAGATATGGATCATCCCTCTTATATGGATTTTCTTTGAGTAATTTTATGTTTATTTATATTTCATTATTTTGAAAATGGCTATTCCATAATTTTCTGCCATTATATTTTTCATTTATTCCTCCACAGCCAACTGAGAACACTCATGTGTACCCAATACACCAACACACAACAACACATGCAGCGCTACGTACATGCCGAATGGACGCAGGCCTGGGGAGAACTTACAAGGGAAAGAGGTCTTTGGGGGCCTGTTGCTCCGAATCCCCTCGACAAGTGGATGCTTGACTCCACAGAGGGGCCAAATAGGATGCGGCGCAAGATGAGGAAAAATGACTTGTTTTACCAACACTATCCCTATAGACCTGAGTTGGAAAATCCGGAGAATGTGAGTTACTGTGGTATTATTTAAAAAAAAATCCTCGTATTACCACAACGTCGCCTATATTAATCATGATCCTATATAATCTTCCTTATTATAATATTCTTATCTGTCACAATCAGTCCTCACATTTGTCATTATAAAACCTTCAAAAATCTGCTAGTGGGTGTCTCATATGGCCACTTAAAACCAATATATGCTCTATAGAGAACATGCATAAGTGATAGAAATAAAAACTTTTGTTACTTCTATCAATGTCTATCCAATAATTTTGTTTTTAAGATATTGATAAAATACATTTTTCGGCTATTTATCAGTGTAATATGAAAAAGCATGAGTGACATGAAGAAACTACTAAACTATTATTAATGGGATAAAATGTCATTCTCTAATAAAAATTGAAATTTTTGGCCAGATGGTTACTGATGTTGACGATGAACAGATCATTGCAATTGAATGCCGAAACAAAGCCAATGTTAATTATTTAAAATTTGGCAAAATAGGTGACTCGTTTGTACGCAGCAGAAAATAGTAACATCAAAAGAGATTAGGTAACATGTGAACGTGAGAATTTATTTTTGAAACTGAACACATTGCTTTAATGAAGTATTTAAATATTTTTATACAACACAATATACCATAGGCATTATAAACAATTTTGATTGATTACAATATGCACGCTATGGTTACAATATATAACATCACGGGAAGAAATAACTTCCTAATTTTATAATTAATTTCTTCCTAATAAATAATTTTCTACCAGATAAGTCTTTATTTATTTACTACCAGTTGGTCCAGGTAGCATTTTGTTTGGTTCCATATGTCACTTTCTACTCTATCTTGATGCAAGAAGCTCTGTTACAGAATTAATACTGAACTGAAGTCTTCTAGATGTTCACTACATATATATTTGAGTATATCAAAAAAATACGCTTTATTCGTAATCATTTCGTGTTTTAAAATTCATCTACTCAATAGACTAATTTGTGATGATTAATTTCAATCCAAACAGGAAAAGTGGCGTTAAAAAAATCTTAAATAAGTTAATAATTCAGATTTCCTTTTTATAGAAACATCTGAAATATAAAGTGGCTCACAGCTTGGACAGCAAAGAATACTACAGGGTATACCAGCAATGGAGAACTGGTGGTTCCATTCTTGGAGAAACAGAGAGAGCAGATAGTATACTCGAACATCAAGGCACTCAGAGCATTGATGATAGCAGGTAAAAGAATAAATTGATGAAAGTTTGAGAAATACTTTCTCTTTTTTATGACACCAAAACTATTGTTCGAATTTTCACGAATCGTTGGCAAATATGTAAGTTGCGTACGAGTAGTCTGACAAATTTCTTAATTCGTACTGTTTACTTATAAATTCAAACTACAGAAACTGACTGAAATGTATCATAAAGATATGAATTCAAAATGAAACTTGTTAGTATTTTATGCATAGCAATTTGCATAAAATACTAACAAGTTTCACATATACGATTTCTAAAATCTCATTTATCTAAGCGAAGCGTATTTATTGTAATAAACAGTTCAAGCAAATAATAAATATGATGTGTATTAAATGACAGATTATCATTAACAATACGTTACGGCTGTATTGCTTAAGAAAATAGTACCGTAGTTACTTTTAATTACAAGTATTAAAATTTATTTATGTTCACTACCTTTGCTCATATGTTTGGGAAGTAAATGTAAAATCATTTGAAAGGAAATGATGTAAAAGAATATGAAAAAAATGGTTGCCAACTCTCATTGTGCTTCAACCTCCAGGTTGCCATGTGTGAACAGAGGTATTCTTTGTTAATTGTCTATACTTTTTTTAAAAAAATTTCTACTAAATTGAAGGTTAATTTTATCTATACAAAATAACCCAGAGTCGCCTGCCAAAAAATACTGCAAGTTGCGCTTACCAGTATTTAAATTAATTACTATCATCTGTTATGTGAGCGAGAGGGAAGGTATACGTTGCTTCATGTGGTAGACAAGGATCTATTATTAAGTAATCAAAGTAAAAGTAACAATACTGATCAACATTTTTTTGGAATTTATTCCTTAAGAAGAGAGAGTAAAATCAGAAGTTCCCACCTAATAGTTACACCTTCTGTAACACTCTGTACAAAGTTCAGAGCGTTAAAAAAATTGTAACCGTTAGGTGGCCTCTCCGCGTAACATTTTTGGGCATCTTTAGAGTGAGATATCAATATGTTTATTTAGCATTTTCTTATGGCATAAACGTAATGTCAGAGTGTGACACACATGTTGGCATTTTCTTATAGTGTAATCACAATGACGGAGTTTAACACACATAGTTTACTATCATTCATAGATGTAATCATTAAATATCATTATGTGTCTTCTATCCTACAAAATTAAAAAGTCTCTTTTAATTTGAACCTCTTTTAATTTTAACTTCCTAAACTGATGTTACTAAATGTTTTTAATTTTGTTGTATAAATTTGATCTTGTTCATTTGTGTTTTACTTGAAAATAACAATATTGTCAGCATTTTTTTATTAAAGAATTTTCCATTTACATTTAATGATATTTATATTTATATACAGTGTTACTTATTTTATACATTTCAAGACAATAGTACTTAAGGAGTAAACTCCAGTCATACATTGGAGCTGACATGCACAATTTTTTTTTCTTAATGATATTAATTATATTTTTTGTTGCAAAATATAAACTCAGTTAATAAAAAAACTCATGGAAGACTAATTTAATATTAAAGATTTAATCTTCCTTTTCCAAACTTTTATTATGTTCATCCCTATCCCAGAATTTTCATTAATGACTTTGTCTTCTGAACTCTGAAGTTTTGTTCCACGTGTTTGAAAGTTTCGTCCCCCAGCATACATAAAATGTCGTTGAGGGTGACAGAATCTGATTGGTTTTAAAATGTCATGAATTAACAACCAATCGCAATTTTCTGCGTTTTTAAACTTGATAACTTTCTAAATTGAAATTAAATCTGAATTACGTGGTTTCATCAAAATTACTCTCCGAACTTTTCTCATTTCCAGCGACCGAGATACTCGGCTGCATTTCAGTAACTGATATAGTTGAGTACAGTTAATTAGTATAGTTGGTACAATAATAGATTTAATTATTAGTTCATATAATTCAAAAATATATTTTAAAAGTAGTATAAATTTTATGTGTGCTCACAGCACACAAGAAAAGAAGAAAAAAACATTTTAGACGTGAAATTTTTTTTACAAAGTAGTCGGATCCTTACGTTTGACCTCAAAACTATAAATTTCTTGTGACGCATTAAATTAATAATTGCATTTTCTAATCCATTCTATTGTTAGATTTAATATGATAATATTTAAAGTTTATTTTCTAGCACTTAGATAGTAAACATTTTCTGTATTGCACAGAAAATGTTTACAAACATGTGAGCAAAGATAGTAAAACAAATTCATTTTAATAAAAATAAAGGAAACAAAAGATTTCCTTCAGCGGGTCCTAATTTTATATCTCTTTTTTTTTCAGCTTAAAGGAAAATGATTCTAATGGAGATAACATCAACACATCACCTTCGGATTTAGTAAGCAGAGGTGTTGTTGGAAGGGAACGTACTCAGTCTGGGAACGAAGGTAATTTCTAATCCTGCCACTGTGTTTTAACGAAACATTTTCTTGCTATTTATAAAATTTAAAAAAAATGTTATAATGAACCATTATCTTATTTGTACAATTTTATTAGGTAATGAAGATGCACTTGACAATGATGAGGAAGAAGAACAACAAGCACCTCCACCTGATAATCAGACTTTGCTCAGGCTCTTGGAGCAGCATGAAAAGGTAAATCTTTTTTTAAATGAATAGTACTTAACCATTTTTTTTATAACAGAAGTATGCCATGGTATTGTCATTATTGCTATGAAGACATTTATTGCTATGAAGACATTCAAATAATTGTGTCGTGTTCCATTTTTTTAAATTATGTATAATACATTAAATAGTTGAAATGTCAAACTGATAGCTCAACAATAAGTAATGGTTAAAAAAACAGCCAGTTCTATTCCACACATAATTTTTGATATTCTGCCTTTTAGTTTTGAAAGCTATTAAAATAAAGAATTAATTACATGATTTTTAGTTTTTGCACTGCTAAATAAGCCTTAGTTATATCTCTGAGTGAATTTTCACCCTAAATAAGAAGCACAATATTCTTTTAATAGAATTTTTTTTTCTTTCTTTAAAACTATAATCTTAACCTGCCCAATATAGGAAAAAGGCTGCCATGACGTCTGCAATATTTCAAATTTAGAAGATGGAATATGCCAAGATGAATATTTGTTTTCTTGGGAGATCCAAATTGTATAGGACATGAAAAACTAATAATAAAGGCAGTGTTACCTTTTATATTTTTTGTTGTTTTAGTTCAACATTTCGTAGATTTTGGTAGTTATTGTGTTTTATATAAATTTTATAAAAGTGACTTAAAATAGTCTGTTTTCAATTATATACCTAATTAAACAAGTAGAAAATCACGAATAACATGTCATTAAACATTTTTTATTTTCATAAATGTATTTATAATAATAAAATTATATTGAAATATTAAACTGACAGTTGACATTTTACAATTGACAGTAAGCAACATCAATTTCCTAAACCTTGTAATTCCCTAGATTGGGGCTAAATCAAACAACCATAATTGGAAAGTCTAAATTAATTTTCGCAATGTTAATAAACATGTGAATAAATTTACACTGGAAGACTTTAAAGAGAAGATACCATGAATAAAACTGTACTTTTTTTGTATAACAATTTGAATTTAATTGTGAACCTTATAGATATCACACATGTTCCGATGTGCACGTATACAAGGATTGGATACAACGGAAGGTCTCCTGCTATTTGGACGGGAGCATTGCTATGTAATAGACGGTTTCACTTTACTGAAGAACAGGGAGATTCGAGATTTAGATAGTTGTCCAGATGACTATGAACCTATACTACCTAGTCAGGGTATTCAGAAGAGTATGCAAAGGCTGTGCTCCAAATTTTACTATGAAGATATAAGGTGGGTACAGTTATAGTATAAGTTAGATATTTAGAGTGTAAGGTTTTAAATTATTAATTAGATTATAAAATCAAAAGGTATGCGATGCTATAAATACTGAAATTCTAAAATACTATTAAAAACATAAGTTTCAATCTATTCATTGTTTCAAAGTTTTCCTGTTGTCAATAATTTTGAAAAGTAACAATATCATTTTGAGCAATCTTTAACTGTCAGTGTTTTGATTGTATTATTGTAGGAATGTCATTGCAAAAAGTACAGAAACATCTAATTACTGTGTGATGATTTGATGATAACTTTGTTGTTGCAAGAGCTTTTTAACAAGATTTTCCAATTTCCAAAGCTCCAATTTCCAGCTTATGAACAAGTGACTTATGAACTTGGTACTGTAAACCATGGATAACAAATATGCACAGTATCCTAATAAGTACCAACCGAATATGAAGAATGAAAAATTATTATTAAGGAATATTTATTTAATTTTCAATTATTAAACTTAGCCAGGTTATTAAATATAAGCTGTGTTTAATGACCAAAGAAGAATAGGCAAACTTAAATGAGCATTGCAGTGACCCAAGTAATATAATTAATTAGTAATTAATATAGCTGGGTTTAATAAGCAAAGGATTATAGGCAAACTTAAATGAGCATTATCGTGACACAATTAATATAATTAATTAGTGTTAACATGTTCCTCTAGGCTTTTTTGTTATCATAAGTAATAGGGAATACATTGACGTTGAAGTGTTTTAAAAAATTTTGTTGTTTATAAAGATTATGGATGGCATTACTTGTATTTTAATTATCAATCTTATGATTAACTAACATTCTATAATATGTAATGCTAATGTAACATAATACAACAGTCGGAATAATACTCTCAATCTTCTTTGTAGAAACAAATGTAATTTACATGTCCTAAGTAATAATTATTGAAAAATTAATATATCTACAATTAAATGAAACTACGAGCTGTAGTATTATTTTTATTTTATTTAAATTCTTTACCATGACCTAGATTTCGTTGTATGACAACATCTTCAGGTGAGCAATTAGCAAAGATTGACTCTTAGAAACTTCAACAGCATTTAAATATTACACAAAACAATAGCGGGAGCAGGGTTTGTGCAGTTTTTCCCATTGTTTACATTAGTCAGTTTATGATAGGGAAGCTGTGTAGTTTTTATTATATTTTTGAAAGTTATACAATATACAACTATTTTAGTGAGGGTAATAAATTAAATTGATGTTATTCTATGAGGTTATACAACGCAAATGTTCTGGTGTATGTAATAAAATTAAAGGAATATTATTCTCAGTAATATTTTTATACAATAGCAAGGGTATCTGATGGCTGGAACAAGGTATATAAATAATTATATATATCTCCCATTTTTTGTTTTGTTTTGTGTCTCTTTAGATGTGTAGCCGGGCTGAAACAATTTGAGGTGTACTGCAGTATCAATGTTGTCTAACTATATTATGTCTAGAAGGTATTAAGTATGGGTGATGATATTATATTGAGTTGTTTATTTAATATATTAATGTTAGTGTCTTTTTTATGTCTGTTTATTTCTAATCTTTCTAGGATGTTGAGTTTATTGCCTTCTCTATTTATTTCTAATATATAGGGAGCATTGTCCGTATAAGTTATTTTCAATGAGATGTTTTCCAAAGTGAGATGTGTCTGGTTTGTTATTTCTCCAGCTAGCAATGTGTGTTTTAAATAATGAATTTCTACAAAATTAACGCCAAATGTATTCAATAAATGTATATATGTTGTATTTGCAGAGAGGTGCACAAACGCAGATATCTGTTGCAGCCAATGGCCTTAGAAGTGTTTTCAAGTGACGGCAGAAATTACCTGCTCGCATTCCCGAGGAAAGTCAGGAATAAGGTTTGTTATGCTTTGCTTATTTGTTTTGAGCTCCTTCCTCAAATATAAAGATGGAATCTTTATAGTGCATGTCATGTCTACCATGCCATGTCTACCATAAGCAAATAACTTCAGTATGATTAAAGTTATCAACTTAAAATTTAGAATATTCATAAAGCTTACATAGAATAATAATTAAGGGCTACATAAATAAATATTGTTTACTTTTATTAAAAATCGAAATCCGCACGGTAAAAAGCCAATGTTTTTCCTCTTAGCTAGTGTTAATTTAAAACGGCTCTATGAGATATTTATATTTAACACACAACTTCACTCACATTTAACTGGATTTTTACATCCATTATCTTTACATTATTCGTCTTGTAGTTGAAGTTCCCTCATTTAAAAAGTCCAAGAAATGGTAATTTTCATTTTTTAATTTTTAAATCCTGGAAACTTTTATCTATATTCTTTTATTATAGTTATTGATACCGAATTAAATTTCTTTTCTTAGGGTTCCGTAACGGAACAAAGAAATCTTATAACTTCACAACATCCGTCTGTCACCATTTCTGTAGTTTTATACGCCTGAAATTTTGCATGTATATGCTTCAGACTGGGATCTCAATTAATATGTAGCAAAATATTAAAAAAATATTATTTAAAAAACAATCTCTGAAAACTGAACAGTGACTATTTTTATTTTCATGTACTGTATAGAGTGATAAGTCATGAAACAGGTCTTTAAAAATGTAATTTTTCATTTTTAAACCTTGTTTGTTTCATATTAAGTTTTGTGCCATATGACTCCCCCTTTAATTTTTTAATTATTGACTTGAAAGCCTGACAACACCAGAAATATTCAAATAAAATTTACAACAAAACTTTATTAAAGTTAATTTGCATCAACAATTTCAAGAAATAGAGATAAACACAGAATTATTTGAATTATAATTGAATTATATTGAACACATTATTATTATATATTTGAATTATATTGAACACATTTGGTCTGTTTTTTTATTAATGTATATTGTTACCAGATGTTAATATGCTGTTTTATAGACATTTAGTTATGGTAGAAGGAATGTAAAATTCATTTGTCTTAATTCATCATTTCACGAAAAATAATATTTTCAACTTCAATTCCCACAATGTCTTTACAATCGTATATAATTATATTAGGCTACATTGTTAATATCGTTCGCAAAGATCCCAAACGTCCAACACGTTTCCCTTTTTGCTTATCTGACACAAGTTATTATTTATCTCAGCCTAAACAAACTATTCAATTATATCTATTATATAATCAGCACCCAATGTTAATAATAATATGAAACAAATATAAATGTTTACTTCGATTAATTTGAGCTCTCCGTGCATTTAAGTACTATAAACAATTACGTGTTAAGAGTTTCATAAGTTTTTCATTTTTTTTTTGTATAATCTTCCTCATCACGTAAAACTTGAGATTATAACATTTTTAATTATTATGTAATACTTTTATCATAACATCTATTGTTTTCAGTTAGACATATTTTTTTATTCACGCTAGACAACATGTCGAGGAATGTTCTATAAAAATTATCTATCGGAATCTTCAAATAAACAACTTATTCCCATGTTTATAAAAAAAATTAATACTGCAGGTGTACCAACGTTTCACTGCACTGGCTACTGGTATGTCCGATAGCGCAACTGGATCAGTGGCAGGACAAAAGCGAGGAGTAGCAGTGGAACAGCCAGCTAGCTTATTGGCTTCGCTCATAGGCGACACTTCCGTTACGCAGCGTTGGGTTGTATGTATTGCTTGCATATTTAATCAATATCAATATGTATTTAGTATGTCAGTTTGTTAGTCCGTATAATACATTATAAAGTTCTAACTCTGAGAATGAGTTATTAAACAAACAATGGTACTTTACCAATAGTGAATGTTTCAGTTTTCCTTAATTTAATCGAAAGAAAGCTTATACTTTCTTTCGATTAAATAGAGTCTTGTATATTTAGAACGGTGAAAGTTATCATTTTTAATTGTCATATTAAATAAAATTTAGCAAAATATATGCAATATTCTTTTAATAATATTAATTACAAAGTATGAAGTATTAGATCATACACAAAAACTCTTACTGATTTACTATTAAACTTTACTGTCACATTTAATTGCTGTAAGTCACTTTGATAAATATTTATATTAGTACTAACATTTCACTTTGACTTTAATTTGATATTAATGTGATCGTTTTTGTTGATATTTACGTTATTGTAATAGTTTTAGTAAAAATATATAAAAGTGACATCATATAATCAATTTTAATTGAACTAATAAAATTATTTGATCAAAATCATTTTAACGAATAAAGAAAAGACAGATTCTTCCTGTCTTTTCTTAATGATTTTGACTAATATGGATTTCCACTTCTGAAGAATTAATTGAAATCAATTCGCAGTACACACTCTAATCACACATGACACATGCGTCTGCCATTTTTCTACTTTAAAATAATAAATTATCTTAATAAAATGTTTTACAAATGATATTTTTGCAATGGATTACTTGATAAAATTTTTGATGTGAAACATCTATTGGTGTGTTAGGAGGGGAGTTAAAATCTTTAGATGGCAACGCACACCTTGATATTCGGTCAGCTTCGTGTATTGTCGGCTTTTTCCGACTTAGTTCCCAATTCAGCCAGCCTTGTTGTATTGTTGGCTCTTTCTGAGTTAATTCAGCCAGCTTGGCATCTTATTTGTCATTCGGCCACCTTCACATCTTGTTGGCTCTTTCTGACTTATTTTGGCCACTTCGTTTATATCGGTGCATGGCAATAAACTATCTTAAAACGTTACAAGAATTACATTAACATAGTTGAATTCGGCCACAATTTGAACCCGGGACATCTCGCACTCTAAGCAAAATTCATAACTCTAGACCAACGAACTGTTATTGCGGTTCTTGAAATTTTTGTACATATGACTAAGCTTATTTTTATTGAATAAAATGGTTTTTAAGAATAAAATATTTCTGGCAATATTTTTCGATAGGTGGCGCTATACTGATTGCATGGTTCAAATCTAGCTTTGTTCTACTTTTTATCGAGTTTATTTTGGTCTGGAGAATGATTATAAAATTTTAATGTTTCGCATCTGCCAGGCGTCCCATTAGACAGCTTGATTTTTCTTTATACTTAATGCGCTTTTTCGTCACTAAACACACAAAGCACAAATACGGACAGAAATTGTTAAATATTGAAAAAAAAACTAGAACACAAAAGTGAAAATAATGTGAACACACTACACATTTGACAGTATTTGTTAGTAACAAAAGCACTTTTTACATAGATGTTACTAAATTAAACTTGTTATAAACTAAACTAGTTTGAACTTATTGAACTAGTCTAAACTATTTAAATTAGTTTTGTAAAAAAGGAAAACTGAAATACCTTTCAGGTGAAATCCTTAAGGTTAGTTAATTTTCCGTATAAAGCTGTATGTTTATATAAACAACTGTAGAATGTATATGAAATAATGTACTAACTATAATATTCTGGACTTCAAACACTATCCAAATTCAGTAAAGAACAATACTTTCGTATAGTCATTTACTACTAAAGGCGGACGTGTGAGTGCAGTTTAAAAAAAGAATAATCATTGGCAGCCACATATCAAGACAAAACAAATACAGTTGAAAAGTTAGAAATTTGTTTCAGATGTATGTTACTATAAATACGAACGCTATATAGTCAAAGGTAAAAATAAAGTTACTATAAGTAATAAGAAAAGTACAAGTAATAAAATAAAAAGGTGAACAGAATTAAGTAGTCAAGTAAAGCAAACATGTTAACGAATGCTTTGGTTTACAAACAGCGCAGCGAGATTTCAAACTTCCAATACCTGATGCACCTGAACACTTTGGCGGGTCGTTCGTACAACGACCTCATGCAGTACCCTGTCTTCCCATGGATCCTAGCTGACTATGATTCGTTAGAGCTCGACCTCACAGATCCCTCTACGTTTAGAGATTTCACTCGGCCTATGGGCGCTCAGAGTCCAGAGAGACTCGAGCAATTTAGGAAAAGGTTTAAGGTTTGTTTCTTTTTTTTTATCAATATGAATATTGATTGTTAAATTAAGGAGTATGTGATTCAAATAATTATGAAAGATTTATTTGTTGGTTTTAATATGACTAAAAATATGTACACGCATATACACTTTGGCGCTGAATGTACCAGATTTTTCTAGTTCATTTTATATATATTTGTCATTGAGTGGAAATGTAGACATTTTCTTGAAGTTTTGATCATTTGGTACCAAACCAAAGGATATTTTTTTTCCTTTATTCCTTACAGATACCTAAATATAAACTATTTATGGAACATTTGTGTCTGTCTATCAGTCCGTCCATGATAAAATCATAAACGGTTAAGTTCGTAGTAAAGTGTGTTAAGTCTGTATACGTATAGAGTAGAAAATGGAGCAATCAGCACTTTGTTTCATCTCAAAAGCTTTAAGAGAAAATTTAAAACGATTCTTGCTATGTAATTGGCGGGCAACAATGCTGTATAGGAACGTGCAGAAGCAAGTAAGGAAACGAAGGGAAGGTCCATGCGTACTTACTTAAACTAATTATTTGAGTATTATTTAAGAAAACAAAATGAACACAAAAAAACCCATGCTTGCATTTCAGAATTTCATCGAGACTACGCAAGACACCACTAGAAAGAAATTTATATGAAATAAAAAATATGTTGCTTAATTTCATTGATGTCTGTCCGCCTGTCTCGTAAAAACCTGTTTCTCAGAAACGGTTTGAGATATCAAGTTAAAATTATACTGTATACTGAGGTGTATAACCTTACATTCCTGTAAAAATTTCAAATTTGTTGGTTCATGCATCAATCATATATGGCTTTTTGAACCACTTTTGTTTAATCCTTTTCCTTGAATCGTTTCATACAATAGTCTAACTTACTGACCATCAAAATCTATAAAATGCTTCTGATCGACCTACAATCTTAAAAGTCTGCCTAATGGGAGGTATCATAGCATAAGTAAAAGGAAAAATCCAAAAAACAATGATTTTTACTTCTGTGTGAAATTATACATTTTTATAATTAATTTGTTTTTATTCCCTTGAAAGTATAGCAAGCGATCAATATACATTGTGACAAATTAATATTTGTTAATAGTTTAATTAAAAATACTGTGTTTAAGTACCTAAATGTATAAGGAATACTAGCAGTTCGAGTTCTACACATGCTTGACAGGTTTTTTAATACCCAATGAGAGACCATACTTACTTTCGATGCATGGCCGTTTACTCTTTCTTCGTGGTTCTACTTTGAGTTTATCTTTATCTGTTCTCTATTCTTACCCGCTCTTAACATACTCCGCTCTGCCCCTTTTATATGCTATATTGAGACGTTTTAATCATTGTCTAGTATTATGAATCAAAATCACTATCATTATTCTTAACGTCCCATGCGGCTAAACAAGTTGTACTCAAAAAAAATTCACATTAAAATTTATATGTTTAATATTAACACTATTTTCTTACTCTCCTCTATAAATCTCACAAATTGCCTAGGTTTATACTTCAATCTTCCTGGGACATACACCTAGAAAAATATTAAACTAATGCCTGTATCAACTATAAAACCTCTAGATCTGGGGTAACATTAAGTATGTTTAAAAACTTTGAAGCTTCTATGTACTGTCTGGTGTTATTAGTAGAACAGTTTAACATAAAAACATTAGTAGCAAATCTCTTTAATATAAATAAAAAAATATAGAACCTCTTGGAAAGTATTCTAAATACTTCAAAAGGTTCTAGACAATAAGCATGCCTACAGTCTTGACAGTTTTTCCAGAAATGCTGACACATGAATGCATTTAATAATATACTAACACCTGTTGATAGGAATGGGATGACCCGCACGGAGAAACACCACCTTACCACTACGGCACGCACTACTCCTCAGCAATGATTGTGTGCTCATACTTGGTTAGGATGGAACCGTTCACCCAACACTTCTTGAGGCTTCAAGGTGGACACTTTGATTTGGCAGATAGGTGCGTTTTAACCACATAAATAACTTACTACCCCATTAAATGTTTCCAGCTAATTAAGTTTTTTTTTATATAACACTAAAATTGTAATAACCTTTTATGTATCTATTCAAACTGATCAAAGTATTTTGAAATAATAAAAAATTGTTTTTTTTCTTTGAATATAAAAAAAAACAAAGCTTTCATTAACTAGTCAAAACTTAATGTCTTATTTGAAGTTTAATCATTACTTTGAATCTATCTGTAATCAAATAAATGTGAAATATTTCAGTCCTATTGTCATCTCTAAGCCCATTGACAATATTTCCACTCAATTTTTGGAAAGTCTTAGTGCCAATAATGAAAGTAATACTTGCATTATTTTCCATTACGCATGTCAAATCAAATAACTTTCTTTTCTTTGTATCACATGCATTCGTGCATTTATGCTTGCTCGTATGGACAATTTACTAGTATTCAATTGAAATACTAATTAATAGTAAACAATTTTTAAGGTACAATTGCTTTACTTCTAAATGATATTCTTAAAACAAACTTAGCCTTTTTTTTTAAGAACATTGGAAAACATCAATTCAAATGACAATATTTTCTAGGATGTTCAATTCAGTGAAGGAGGCTTGGTTCTCAGCCTCCAAGCACAACATGGCGGATGTGAAAGAACTCATCCCAGAATTCTTCTATTTGCCTGAGTTTTTGGACAACTCCAATAATTTTGATTTAGGTATGATCAATTTATCTATTTATTTATTTATCAAAAAACCCTATGTCCAACTTATAGGTTACCATAAAAAGCTGGACTTGTGCTAACACTTAAAGTACAACAACTTAAATAGACATAAAATAAACAATAATTAATAAAACAGGAAAAAACACACATTAATTCAAATTAAACATAAAACTAACTTATTATCAAATGTGAATGAACTACTACTCGCATTCCTGAACGATAATCATGGAGCTGAAAATAGATATCAAGAATAAAAGTTTTCGCAATAGTTCGTTGATCAACATAAATGTCAGTAACACCAGTGAACGCTGCAGGATATTTGTACACGTAGGATATTCTAGGCAGAAGAAATAAACTATTGACTCCATCCTCTCGCGTAATGATTAGGAGCATAAAACTCTCCAATCTCAAGACTGAAGGGTTATCAACATAATTATAAAATAATTTTAAAAAAATGCAAAAGCAATTCCCATCAGAATTGAACATCTAACTATGTCCATTATAAAATCTGAAGGAAACGAAAGAGAAGACCTATTAAACTTTTTTTATAATCTTTCCAAAATAATTGCTTTATGCGGACACCAGGTTATTGCATTGGTTTCAAGGATACTACGGACTAATGAAATAAACACACTCACAATACACCCATTGTCGTGAAAATTGTTGGAATATTACGTGACAAATCCTATTACCTAGTAAGTCTTCTTACTGGTTTCAATAATATAATCGTGAAATGTTAGACTATGGATAATCAAAATAACCTTGAGATCCTGCACGGATGATGCCCTTTGAGCAACGTTCCATTTTACTCATAATTCCGTATCATGTATACCCATCAACACAATTCAATGACACACTCAACAGGGACCGTCATAACGCCATCTAGTGATAAATTAATAAAGATTTAGTTAATCTACTGTCAAATTAGCATATGGTTTACTTATTGTCATTTCTGGCGGAAGCATATTTATAATTAAATTGAAATTCCTAAATAGCGTCCCTTATTGTGCATATGTAATGTGCAATTACATAATAATAACATTGTTTACAAGCAAATTTAAATTGTACTTGCAGGCAATCCATATTCCACCAATATTTAAATAACTGGACAAGATCAAAAATACACAAACTTTAAAATTGATTTACGATAATAAATAATTCTATATTAGTGAAAAGAAACAATGTAGTACAAATCACTTTATTTAAAGTTTCACAAATTCGACATTCTTTTGACATTTTTAACGGCTTTAGGCTGATGGGTGTGTTTGCAAATGTATGTCTTCAGGTAATGTTAATACTGCAAGAAAACTACTATAGTGTACTACTGCCGCCTACTATAATTCTTTGAACACTTTAGTTAATTTTGCAAAATATAACTTTTCTGGTATAAAATTCTTCATCTGTTGATTTTTCAACTATTTAATGGTTTTTTAAGTTTCACACATAATTTTTAGTAGTAATAAACGTGAAAAACGCACGCTTTAAAAGCACAAGTGTTGTAGAATCCATTACTTAAAAATATAATTTTTAAGCATAGGTTAATATATTGAATAAAGATGTATATTCTCTTTACTAACTTTATATCTATCTCATAACAGGCTGCAAACAATCAGGAGTAGCCCTTGGCGATGTGGTATTACCCCCATGGGCAAAGAACGACCCTCGAGAATTTATCCGAGTACACCGTGCAGCACTAGAGAGTGACTATGTATCTCACCACCTACACCACTGGATTGACCTCATCTTTGGCTACAAGCAGCAGGGCCAACCTGCTGTGGACAGTCTGAATGTATTCCACCATCTCTTCTATGAAGGGAATGTTGATATTTATAAGTGAGTTTGAATATGAATTTTTTAATGCTAAATAATATTCAAGGAAGTGTCGCTATGTCTACTTGATAATTTATAATACTGCTTTTATTGATAATAATGAGACTAGTTTTGATAGTAACTTTTTTGAGAACGATTTGTACCGTTAATGGGCTTGGTCAGATGTAATTTCCCTCGATTCTGACAAGGATAACATTTGATCTTGCTTTTTTTAAATTATTATCTAGTTGTGTTGAATAACTTACCACTAAACCCAAAATCAAGGAGTGGTCCTGGCTGTTACACGAGAGCATAAAATAATAGTTTACTTAACCTGTGTAGGGCGCATACGAATACTCTGCTGTACTTACTGTTTTTTGACACATTTCATTGAATAATGCAATGTTGCGTGCCACACACAGATAACGTCTTTTCTGCTCTATCGACCACTTTAGGAATGTGTTTATAGAGTAACTTGGTAACTCACAATTGATCCTTTAATTGTTTTTCTTTTTTATTTGCTATAGTTTCTACTACATTTTAGAACCAATAGAATTTTTTGTACTTTTAAATATCTAACGCTTTGGATCAATCTGTAATTTTTATAAATCTTTTTATTCTGAGTATGTATATATTTAATCTTTCTTTAAGGGATTGAACAACGAATATAAGGGGAAAAATCAAAAACAATAATTGCATATTTTGAGTTACATTTATTATTATGGTTTATAAATGCACTAAAAATTTTCACTTAATGTCATATTTTACATATATAATGTAAAATGACCCTTTGACAATTCTCAAAATCAGTGGCAAGTTCAACATTAAAGAGGTTATGTAAACCATGTGCACGCAGTAGTAAATTGGGTGTTGTTGTTGTCATCCTTGCTGTGATTATGTTCTTGAACATCTCAAGATTCATGTTGTTTAATTTCTTTTCAGACATTGTTCTTCATGTTTGATTGTTGCTTGTAATTTTGCGAGTTTAATAAATTTAATTCTCATTATATAAGTTTAGGCATTATTGTAAAGAACCTAATACAAAAGAAAATATATAACAATATACAAAAAACATTAAATATAACTTAAAAATAAAAATAAATATTCAAATCATCGAACAGAAATCCTCCAAAATAGTTTACGTCTAGGATAAATTTATATGAAAATCTTACATAATCTCAGGAATATATGTATAATATAATAATTATTAAACAATATTACAGTAGTGTGTACATAATGACACTTAAAGTTTTTAAAATATTTGACAGCATCGACGACCCTTTGAAGAAGAATGCCACTATAGGCTTCATCAACAATTTTGGCCAGATCCCAAAGCAGCTCTTCAAGAAAGCACACCCCAGCAAGAAGATGTCCCAACGCAGCTCCACCATTCTCGATCCGAACAACATTATTCCCTCACAAGGTCTCACTCCACCCGAGAAGCTCTTCTTCCATAATTTGGATAATTTGAGACCCTCACTCCAACCTATCAAGGGTATGTACTTATTTAGTTTTAACATTGAAAATATGATACTTGTTACAGTTAAATATTAAAGTAATCAAATCGGGAATTCAGTTGTAGGGTTTTAAATTTAAAGATACAGATAGAGTTGGGTATATCCCTGTCTCTTTTCCTCTCGTAGAATATAATGTGCAATATTAAAAATGACCTCACAACACAGTATTGCCGTCCTTCTCTAAAGGTTAAATTTAAACTTTTATAACTCGATCAATTTTTAAGATTATTAAAAAAAATTTTCACTCTTCATCAGCTTGTACCTTGAAATTATGATTAATGAAATAAAAAAAATTTAGTCAAATACCCAATTTTGAGGTCTAGCAAACTACAATTATGTTGTCTAGCGTAGTTAAACTAATTTCTCTCGTAAGAGTATGGTAGACCGTTTGCTTGATTTGTGCTGAAGAATCAAACTGTGGGTTTGGTCCATCTTGTCAGTCTTTTAGACAGTTAAATTGGATAATTCTTCTACAATAAATTTTCATATAGTAGAGCTTGAAATGACTTCTGGCCATAGAGCAAATTAATATGCACAATGTTTCTGTATGCATGTGTACATTAATTTTGCCCTTGTCACCTATGAATTATCATAGACCAAACAAAATCACAATCAAATCAACAATCATGATTATACAACATATTGACTCAGAATACTCCGAGAAAATTTATGTCGTGCAGCCTTCTGAACTGCATTTAATATTTATATAACTGAGTGCACAGAAATTTTGCAAATTTTAATTCATTTCAAATAATGAAATGCACACTGCTGACGCTAATCTCAATTGTTTTTTTAATTTTTTCTCCTGTTAACTACCTGCAGTGGAGTCGTAGAGTTCCCAATTTTTTTTTGATAGGATCATTTTTGTATGCTCTGCTTAAATAGGTTAAATTAAACTATGTTATGTAAACGCCCGCATGTTATTTTATTGATAATGTCATATTATCAAGATACCTGCAGTCTTCATATTATCTTGGTTAGTTTTTTAAAATTTTTATTTTAAATAATATTATATATGAAACACTGCTTGTTTATCAATATTACATGCCACAAGTAACATGATGGCTGGTTGATACATCATATGGAGAAATTCTAAATATATTCAATGACTACCGACCATTTTGTCTGTAAACGTCACTTAGGCCGAGTGCACTTTGGATACATTTTCGTAAGAAATCGAGTAGCACGTACAATCCAGAACATCCCGAACATCGACATGTATTATATATATATATATATATATATATATACATATATATATATATAGCTCACAGGGATATATATATATAGCTTATAGGAAGCTCACAGACTGGGAACGAATTAATCGTGACTATATGCACATATAGTTGCAACATTCGACACAGTTCCTATTTTGTTGAGAATATTTTGCATTTTCATACAAACATGGACGTCGAAAAATGTATTAATTTAGTGCACAGACACAGCTGTTTATGGGTTCAGAGTGATTCCAGTTATTATTTAAGAAAACTTCAAAAATACCAAATTCATTTTGCACGAGTGTTGCTGGGATGGAACAGGAAACAACCGATTTTAATGGACATAAAATGCACTCAGTGTTTGCACTCAATACGTATAACAAAAATTGTAAGTTTACATGAGACAAAAATACGTATCCAAAGTGCGCTCAGTCTTATTCAACATGATTTTACCAATTTTTTTTCTTCCATTTCATTTTTAAGAGACATTTGAGAACTACTTTTTTTAGATTTATTCACTAAAACTTTTACATGTTGATATGATAACATTTGGAATTTGTATTTTGAGAAAAGTATTATCTATATTTATAATAACATCTTAAAAACATGAGTCTTGAATATTTTAAGTAAAACTAAGTGCTACCTACTAAAGACACGCTACTAAGCCTAAAAAACAGTTTTTATATTTTTTATCTGTTTGTCGGTTTGTCTGTGGGCACCATCATTGTGCCCGCTAATATCAGCAACGGCTGAACCGATTTGGATGCGGTTTTGATGTATTTAAAATATTTTGAACTAATATTTAGGTTTGGTTTCATTTCAATCCGTTCACAAATAAAAATTATATATCAAACTTTAGTTTACGTTCATTATGCATGCTAATATTAGAGCTGGCGGAACCGATTTGGCTGCCAGCATCATCTATTAACATTTTAGTGAATTTTACGCTCTCATGGTTTTGAGCAAAAAAAATTCCTTATAACTTTCCTTACTCCGAATTCCATGCGAACGAAGTCATGTGCACAGTTAGTATGAAATGAATACAACACGCTTTCAACTCGTTCTACTTTGGTACTTTACTTGTTAAGCTGAAAAGACTTCAAAAATATTTTTATAATCTCTGCATAAAGATACATTGAAAATTTTTTACTACAACCAAAAGAAGATGGATTCGGTTAGACTGTAACAATTGATATGGAAATTTTTGTTTATATGGTAATATTACTAAAAAAATTCTATATGATGTAAAATAATTTAAATTTTTCGCAAATTAAAATCTCGCAATAATCGTAATCCTTTGCCATACACGTATATTATTGAAATCTTCTAATTCAACCTAAGTGATCATATTAGCTAGAATAAACTGATACACTGCATTGATAATAGTATTTCTAATATTTCACAGTTCCTTTCATTTCTATACATGCATTTCTATTTTAAAGCACTGACAGTGGAATAGTACTAACAGTGGATGATATTCCATCAGAAGTGTTCCTCCAAAGATAAATTTTTAAAACCAATTTAATATGTTACATGAACAGAAGTGAAAGGCCCAGTCGGCCAAATCCTGTACACCGACAAGGCGATACTGGCCGTGGAGCAGAACAAAGTACTAATACCACCCACATACAGCAAGTATATAGCGTGGGGCTTCGCAGACCACTCTTTGCGCATCGGCAACTATGATAATGACAAGACAGTATTTGTGTGCGAGACCGTCGCTCATGCCTGCGGTGAAATTACGGCTTGTGTGTGTCCATCTGCAAAGACTGTAGTTACTGCTGGCACTAGCACGGTAAGAATTGCTATGGAAATAAGTAGCTACGTATTAAGTAATACTGGTGAACATTGATTAGAATGGTTTTGTTTTGATTTGGACTAAAGGGAGACTCATTCATTTTATGCTCACATTTTCGCTTTTACTATCACTGCTATATATATATATATATATATATATATATACATATATATATATATATATATGTATGTATATATATATATATATATATATATATATATATATATATGTATATATATATATATATATATATATATACATTATATATATAACATTTTAAATTTTAACTCTATGAGCAATCAATTTCTTTTGGGAAATTGTTGTGTGTTAACAATTTTTATGAACTATAACTTGTAAACAGTAGGTTGTATGGAGGAAATGGTGAATTATTTAATACTATATAAAAAGGGCCAAAAATTATTTTTGTTATAGCATTAACAGTTCATGGGACACTCAAATGTTTTCCAAGGTGTCTGGTTTAATGTAGGTTACATTGTGCTAACTTGGCACATTAGTCATGGTTACAGGGTGAATCTTAACAATATTGTCTAAAAATATTTACTTATTTTAACCATTGAAAATCAATATATTCAGACATTTTATTTATAAACTTATAAGGGACTTAATAGGTAATTTCAAAAATCTTATAGCTTTGGATTCGCTAGACTTCAATCTCATCATTCGTTAGAAAAATTATGACCGTTTACTTTTACAATGGCTTTCAATTTTTTGAATGTATTTTTTATTCTTATTTGTTTTTACTATAAGCATCGTAGGAAAATGAATTGAATGAGATAAATTTAATGTAAACATTTTAAAATAATAGCACTTTTGTCCATATCATCAAACTAAAGGCCAGAAATTGAATCTGTGTTGAAGTTCATTTATTTTCAGTATTACTTTATTATTTATTAAATACTTAAAATTAATAAATTACAATAAATTGTCTGCATATTCGTTTATTTTCTTAATTAATTCAACTTTATTTAGATTGTTTTAGTAAATTTAACAATTCATTATATTCATTTAAATTTTTGATGTATTTAAATTTAAAATAAAATAATTAAAATAAAAATAAATAATTTTTATTTTTTAAAATAACTAAATGTAATTCCAAAAGTAATTTTAAATTTGATTAATTTATTAAAAAAAATTAAAATAATTAACCTTAAAAAAATATAAATAATGAAATTTTAATTTTTAATATAAATAAAAGTAAACTTAAAATTAATTTTAAATTTAATTTGATTGATTTAATAAAAAATTTTTAAATAAAATACATAAAAAATTAATTGGTAGAATAATAAAATTTAATGTTAAAATTAATTTTAAATTTATTTCATTTAAAAATTAAAATGCTTAAATTTTAATTTTAACATTAAATTTTATTATTCTACAAATTTATTTTATTTTTATTTCATAAAACAATCTTAATAAATTTTAATTAACAATAAAAATAAATGAACATGCTGGCAATTTATTGTAATTTATTAATTTTAAGTATTTTTTACATGTAATTTATAATTCACTATTTCGTATTTAATTTTTTTTAATAAATGACTATTTTTCCTAAAATATTAAATAAAATAAAATTTGATTTAAATCCTTACTTTACATTTTTACTGTGAAAAAATGATAAAAATAACATAAAATATACAAATTAGAGAGAAAGAGAGAGAGTTGAATAAAAGAGGGCTGCGCTTTTTGTCGTGACAAAAATACACTAATATAATGAACAGAAATGTACATATTAAATCACGTTTAGAGTTAAAAAAATAATGTGAGGAACTTCGTTCCTGACGGGGGTCCCCCAACTGCACAGTTTTTTTATTATTAAATATTAAATTTAACAATCTAAATTACATGACAATATTATGTTGCGATACATCTTAATAGCAATTTTAATAGTATAAACCCCATTACTTAAGATTTCTGACATTTATTTCAAATGCTGTCCTTTTTATTTCAAATAACAAGTTTGTTTTGTCATGATGCAAGCAGTCAGTATTATTGTATATGTCAACATCCCAAGAGCAACACAGTGTTGTCTTTCAAGTTTAAGCCGGTTAATCTTCATTTGTGGTCAAAATATATGGCATTATTTTTATAACATAATTTTTATAACAAATGTCAATTTATGATTCTATAATTGATTTCTACAAATTTCTATGTTCTTGTAGAATGGCATAGGGAATAAAGCTGATAAATATGAATAGAACTTAATTTTATAAGGCTTGATATTTATAATATGAATAGAACTTAACATTATAAGACCTGATATATATAATATGAATAGAACTCAACATTATAAGGCCTGATATATATAATATGAACAGAACTCAAGATAATAAGGCCTGATATATATAATATGAATAGAACTCAACATTATGAGGCCTAATATATATAATATGAGTAGAACTCAACATTATAAGGTCTGATATATATAATATGAATAGAACTCAACATTAATTACCTGTTTTGGTACATATTGAAGTATAAACATTTAAAGATACAAACTGAATTTTAAAATATCTCTTCAATGAAACCCCACACAATGGGATCTGTGAGAAAAATATTTTTTATTCCTAAGTTCCATGTTTTTTTTTCTTTATATCTTTGTGTTCTCATGATTCAAGTACTCGTCTTGTGAAATTTCATTACAAATTGTCTTAAACTGATGTATCTATGATGTTGTGGACTTGACAAAATGATAAGGGTTCCATTTTTGCCATTACGTAGCCATACGTAAACTTAAAAAAAAACAGTCTTCTGAAAAGTCAATAATTTTGAGATGAGTGGCGTTGCTTTGGGATGATAATATATAATGTATATTTAAGAAGAATTTTTTTTTAGTTTTAGTTGCAAATAAGAAAATGAATTATTTATAAAAAATATCTGTCTTTCTATCTGTGTGAGTCCCAATACTGAGAAGCACTAAAAAATTCTTAAATTTTTATAAAAATATTCCCTTTTTTACCTTATTCTGTATTTAGAAAGATAATACAAAAATGTCTTAAATACACTTAAATCATATGTGTATATAACCGTTAGAGTGCCGACGATCTCCATCGCGCTCGTACGTGTACTAACTGAATTTGTCACTAAATTAGTTGCTGTTTAGCCCGCGGTAGGGGAGGTTGCTCGCACGCATCCCTAATTTTTTATCTTTCTACGTTTTACATAAAGTTCAAATTATAATATTATTAGTAATTACTATATAAAAAGGATCCAGGAAAAGAAAATTTTTAACCCATTATGTCGGAATACGAAAATAATTTGAGTGAAAATGATCGTTTTTCAAGTTGTGAAGAAAGTGATAGTGAAAGTGACATTATGGTGCGCTCACAATTTGGCGTAATGCAAATTTTGAATGATGGTGATAATAGTGACGATAACAATTATTTTACTGATACGGAGGATGTACCGGACTACGAAAATGACTATGTGACATTGATTTCAGTTTTTGTTATAATTTTTGTGCACAATATATATTTCTATAATTTACTTTGTATTTTATTATCCTTGCACAAGTTTTCATTAAGAAAACACAGATTTTTGAAATTGAATAATTTTTGGAAGAGATACAGTTTTTTTTCGAGACAAGGGTAAATGACATCAAAAACAAAAGATTTCTTTGGCATTTTTAAGTATATATGAGTAAAAAACAATGGCACTAAAACGGATAATATACATTGGACGTGTTATAATATCAATATATTACAATAAGCATGTAGTGTGTTATAGAGCCTTGCATAATTACAATATTTACATCATATAAGGAACATAACATTGAAAATTTGAAGGCACACTTTTATGATGTAAATCAGCTTAATAAGAACAGTACCGTTCTTTAATTTAATATCTATGTGTTTTGAGCATGTGACACATTTATTTTCACTTAGCATCTTCTCCACTTACTTTCCTATGTTAATACTACTCTTATGCCCTTGCTGCTACTATAAAACATTCAAAATTACAGGTGGTAACAGTTTGGCAATATGACTCAAATCGCAAGACGCTGAACGTGAAGCAGTGCCTGTACGGGCACCAGGATGCGGTGACCTGTCTTGCTGCCAGTCCTGCCTATAACGTAGTAGTAAGCGGCAGCCGTGATGGTACTGCCATCGTTTGGGATCTCTCCCGATGTGTCTATGTGCGACAGCTAACAGGACATGTTGGGCCCGTGGCCGCCGTAACTGTTAATGATCTCACAGTGAGCTATACATTCTTACTATATAGCATGTAATATTAACTATTAAAACTTAACTACATGTTTGTTAGATTATTCATGTGTACTCATTTTTAGAGGCACAACCTACATGAACACAATGATTTTAATTTTATTTTAGGACATATCCTATACTACTGAATGTGAATTTTTAAAATAATACTCTTAAGATTGAAACAGATTCGTTCAACCCCTTGCTAAAATAGGTAGTAAAGATATTTGACAATTATCTTTTATAATGTTCCATAAAACTCCTCGTTGGCTTCGTTACAATGGTTTATACACTTAAACTACAATTTAACACACTCACAGTACTTTTTCTTAAGAAGGTCCCCCATTGTTTGTATAAAAGCAAAACTGAATTTTTCCAAATCTTTCAAAACAATTCCTATGATATCCAAATTTCGCCAAAGTTGTAAGAAGTTTAATTGGGTCTGTAACAATGAGCTAACTTTTGATATTTGTGGCATTAAAAAATTATTGTATGAGGCATTGTCATGATGCAAAACAAGTCCTTGTTGAAGTCCTCAATGTACATCCAATTTTGACCTCATACAAATAAATAAAATTAAAGTGCCTGTCTGTGATGTGTGAATTGTCAGCTTTTAACTATTTTTCCGTTTCTATATTCGTTTACTAAAAGAAATGTAATTATACAAAAATTTTGTCGGGTCAATCTGTTGACATGAATTTTAAAACTATAGGTTATAAATAGTATTCCTGTAATCAATTTAGTTCTTGTTTCATTGTGATATCTCAGACGGTTTCATATATATGACGATGAAAATGTTACATAGAAAATTAAACAAAATCTCCACCATATAAATACTAGGAACTGGCGGGATGTAGCAGAGTATTGAAAGTAGGAAAGAAGCACAAGTCGGCCTACATGAAACTAAACTGATTATTTACATCTAATATAAGAGTATAAAATCAACGCATTGAAATATTGCATTTCAGAAATCCATGTGAACAAAGCCAATAGTAATAAATATATATACACACATCGTGTATATTACTTTAAAATATAATCTAACTTGTAAATGACAAAGGTAATATTAAAATGGCTATCAATGTATTAATTTGCTCATATTTTTACCAGGGTGACATAGCAACTTGTGCCGCAACATGGCTGCATGTGTGGTCAATAAACGGCGCGGCACTGGGTGCGGTGGATACATGTGTAGGCCGTGCAGATCGTATGCAGCAAATCCTGTGCGTGGCGTTCTCGCAGACACGTGAATGGGATGCACTTAATGTTATTATAACAGGATCAACGGACGGTGTTGTAAGAGTGAGTTGATAAAAAATTTAATGAAATTTTCGTACATGTAAAATGTTATAATGCAAATATAAAATATTTATAACTAGATTATATGCCCCATTTTTGCTATTGTATTTAAATAGAGAACAGATCATTATTATATTTTTTTTTTCTTAATAACTAATTCTTTATGCTTATTCCGTCGTTCAAAACGTCATTTCCAATTTATTTAATATTGGGGCTCTGTAAAGTATACAACAGATACAAGAGAATTTAGATAACATTCTATATTAAATTATACAAAAAAAATTTGATGTGAAATACACTACAATAATTCGAAATGTCACTATGAATATGACATTCTTGTTTTTCAGTTCGTAATTAATAGCAGTGATTATTAAAAGTATATTCATGAAAAAAATTATTCCTTATGTTTATACTGTTGTATTTACAAAAATTACCTTTTTAATTAATTGCCATAAATCAATATTAAAAATATGTTTTTTTTAATAAAATTCCTGGCAGCATTTAATAGCAATGATAAATAATATGATTATAAATAATATGATTGTATTAACATTTTGTATAAGTCTTAACTGAAAAATGTTAAAATTATTAAAATCAAAGCAGTACCAAATTATAAATTTAATTATAAATTTAATAATTTAATTTTAAATATGTTAAATAATAAGTATAGTTAACCACATTCTAAAGAAAGGAATTCATACTAGTAATTTACCTATATATAATTTGTTTGAATAAAAAGTCAATTCTATTGATTATATGATTATATTTTAAAAAGGTAATAGAAAATGAGAAATAGGTGATTTCCTTATAGCCACGGGTTTGTCCAGTGGGAATTTTTCAAATTTGAACTTTTGTTCATTTTTATTTTAAATTGTGTCCTCTAAATGATGTCCACTTCTTGCAATACACTCCTGTACTTGCAATATACTCGCTGAATTGGTGGCGGCCATTTCACACCGAATATATTCTTGTTGGGCTTGTGTGGTGCGTTTATTGCGGTAAATTTTAGATTTGTATAAATAGAAGATTTGTTTAAATGTCGCAACGAGGTGGCTAGGTTATGTCCCTGTATTTGTTTATAAATTTTCTGAAAAGATTTCCCTCAGTTTCGCCATTGAGACTGTAGTATTTTGTTGAAACTGCGTCCCGTTGTTGTACCCGGAAAATACGTGCAATTCTGGTACCAAAAATTCGTCAATCATGTGACAATAAACCTTAAAACGATTTCTTCCTGGAAAAAAAACAAAGGATCAATTATTCCTTGAGTAGAACTACACACCAAGTTGTCGTTCTAGGGCAATGGAAACTTTTGTTCATTCATATGCAGTGGCATATAAAAATATGCCTCGTCCTAAACAGTATGTTCCCAAATATTCTCAGGGTTCGAAAATGTTCCAACATCATTCTAGCATACGTTTCTCTTAAAGTATAAACAGTATGTTCCCTAATATTCTCAGGGTTTAATAACGTTCCAACATCATTCTCGCATAAGTCTCTCTTAAAGTATAAACAGTATGTTCCCAAATATTCTCAGGGTTCGAAAATGCTCTAACATCATTCTGGCATAAAATAAACAGTATGTTCCCAAATATTCTCAGGGTTCGAAAATGCTCCAACATCATTCTGGCATACGTCTCTCTTAAAGAATAAACAGTATGTTCCCAAATATTCTCAGGGTTCGAAAATGCTCGAACATCATTCTGGCATACGTCTCTCTTAAAGAATAAACAGTATGTTCCCAAATATTCTCAGGGTTCGAAAGCGTTCCAACATCATTTTGGCATACGTCTCTCTTAAAGAATAAACAGTATGTTCCCAAATATTCTCAGGGTTCGAAAGCGTTCCAACATCATTTTGGCATACGTCTCTCTTAAAGAATAAACAGTATGTTCCCAAATATTCTCAGGGTTCGAAAGCGTTCCAACATCATTTTGGCATACATCTCTCTTAAAGTATAAACAGTATGTTCCCAAATATTCTCAGAGTTCGAAAACATTCCAACATCATTCTGGCATACGTCTCTCTTAAAGAATAATAAGTCATTAAATCTTTGCACAATTTGTATTTTGTAGGGATGAGGTTTAAGTTTATTTCTCAAAATCACATGCAGTGTTGAATTTCTGATTTTCTTGGATTTGCAATATTTCTTGTTGTACCCGAGCCAAACATTCTGTTATCGCTACTGACATTGATGTTCTTGGAGATGATCTGTTAACTGTTGCCCCGTGTTGTCTAAACCTGTATATACCTATGAAATTAGTTGTATACTTGGACCATCACTTAAACGACAAATATAGAAGTGAATGCAGAAAGCTCGATGTGTTCGAACCAATGATTCGTCACGCTATAGATATTGCTCGACCTCAAAAGTGTGATGCACTTCTGTCCGATGACACATGGCTACTGACCAATTTGAAATCATGCAAAATCCCTCTTCTTCTAACATGATAGCAGCAATAGCATAAACATGAAAAATTTCAACTAAACACTTGTAACATTCTAACAGAGATTAATCTTTCCCTTAATTGATTTGTCTTATGATACAAATATCAAGTTTAAACTAAAGCTCTTATAATTGTTCTTTGTTAAACTACATACTTATCTAGATTTAATGTATTAAGAAACTCTAAAGTCTCTTTAAAGTTTCTTAATACATTATTAACTTAACAAAGAGAAACTATAGAGCTTTAGTTTAAAAAAATGTAATAAAATAATTTTGAAGGAATGATAAAATTATATGGGTGACTATTAACCCAGTTATATTGAATATTAATTAAATGATGTAGTATTATTTCTACTTTCTTTAAGTTCTTTACCACGACCTAGGTTTCGTTGTATTACAACATCTTCAGGGGGGCTATTAGCAAAGATATCTTTGCTATCTTTTATAATACAACGCAACCACCTAGGTTTTGTGGTAAAGAACTTAAAGAAAGTAGAAATAATACTAAATCACTTAGTTTCATTTAATTGTGAACTTTTTGTATTAATTATGTTGTAAAATCTATTTTGAAGAGAACAATAAAAGTACACAATATTAAAAATACGGAAAATAAAACTTTAAAGATAAGGAACAGAACAATAAGTAAAAATATTCTTCCTCTTTATATCTAAAAACAAGATTTGACACTTGCTTTTTTTTTTTAAAAACAAGTATTCCCAAATGTAACTTGAAAAAAAAGGTGAAAAGCCAAAGTTATTACTAGGTACAAAAATGGATGGTGTTATAATTTTAAGTTAAGTTAGGTTCTTACCACTTAGCAGAGGTTTGTTTTTTCTTTATCTATTTCAGTCCTCGGGCATTTTTGAAATGAATTAAGTAAATATTTATGTACGGTTTTTAAGCATTATGGTTATTAAATCAACATAGTTTTTAGTAACATTTCTTATTTTTGGCTCTTATATTTGTTATTAGTGTGATATTTTGTAAAATATTCACCCTTGTGAAGCGGGACCTGATCAAATCAGTATGGGATCTCTATATTCAAGTTACTACTTTAAATTCTGACGACACACAATTTTTTCCGAAAATTTTGCTTTAATCACTAGAAATATCAATTTCTTTGTTATAATTCACTATTTCCAACAACTCTAATAAATTTTATTGTTTTCCACAGTTTCCACAAACTTTTACTTTTATGATGTTTTCCAAAATTGTGCAAAGGGGTTGATAGATAATATCTAAAATCCATAAAAATTAATAACTAACGCAGCACAAACAAAATTTAAAGAAAAACAGAAATCTACATGGCCTATCCATTAAGTGTTAATATACAAAATATCAGGTTTTTACACTTGATAAAATGTTAGAATTCAAGCGACTTTAGAACCATAAATTTAAAATTTCCTTTTTGGAACCAATTTTGAGAAAAGTTAATTGTATAAAAAATTTAATTGTATATTATTATGACAATTTTTGAAGATAACCTATTCATTTTCATTACACAGTTACCACACATTTGTTATGTTCATTTTGTGGATATAATCGTATGTTAGACACAAACATTTACTTGGAAGAAACAAATAATATTTGTTGGTTTTATATTACTTGGAAAAACTGATTGAAAATGGAAACAGAAATCATTTACAATACATAAACGTCAAACAATTACTACAGAAAATTAACTGTAGGTGAAATAAAGATATTATAGTAAACAATTTAATAGCTGTACATTTTGTTCATTCTTTACATTTAATAAATCTTTCTACAGATGTGGTCAATAGATTACGTTCAAGTTCCCGTTGACGAGAGTGAACCAAAAAGCCTGGATGACATCTCTGTAGTCGAAGGAGCTGCAGAGAAGGATACGAAAGTAGATAAGGGGGATAGTAGCAGTGCAGGAGATCAGAAGGAGCAGACGGGCAGTAATTTGGCCAAGAAGCGAGTCGAAGAACTTGTCAAACAGATGAGCCTCTCCACGGAATCAGGAGGTATTGGAAATTACATTATGTATTAGCCTGAATAGATATACATAATACTAGGCAGATGAACAATGCAACTGCACTGCCATACACTTGTTTAATCTCTGACATACATGGGTTACACCTTTACAAATTCTTCAAGCATGCTGCATGCATGCATCTTCAAGCATGCTTTGTTTTTACTCTGTCTCCATGAAGGTGGGTAGAAAGCAGAATAATTACATTATTTATTAAGCTTTCGAACAATGTAGGGTGACAAGCTTTTCCACTATTAAAGTTTAGACATATGAATATTCACTTGAATATTCACGGTAAATTTCACTCACAGAGTGAAATTTTGCAAACACTTAACTTGGTTCATGTAGATGGACATGAGACTTGTTTTATATAGAAATTTTTTTTTTGATGATTGAAAATCATTCCATTAGTGATAAGAGGTAAACATGGTAAATGGATTAAAAATAATTATCTTAATTTTTAAAATATTGTTCAGGAAAAATACAAAGGCAATAAGTTCATAAATGTCTTTCTTTTCACCCTATTTCTTCGATTCGGCGCAACTCAAATTATTTATCTATTTCCAATGCTAGGATGTAATGTATCTAACAAGAACATTGTTTTCATCACACCACCATTTTTTCCATTTGGCATGCGAGCAAAGCCGTTTGTTAAGGCTAGTTTTACATAAATTATACTCCGCATTTAATCACTACTTATTAACTCGCCTAATGGCAGGTATACTCAGTTTAAATCTTACATTTTTTTAACGTAAATAATATGGCACTCTAGTTTAAGTGAGATTTGAACTAGATGTAACCCATGATACGCAGTATTATTAATGTTTATAAATAGAATAATAGAAATACTGTGTAACGATTTAATCGTTATCGCTATTGTAGCGGTTTAAACGGTTTAAAAGTTTTATTTAATAGGCTTTATTTAAATTTCTCAACCAAATCTTCCAAAGTGTTTGAATTTATAAAATGTTGATCCAAGTTAATGGTGATTTTCTTCTGCTATATACATATATATATACATATATGTATATATATATATATATATATATATATATACATATATATTGTTTACAACAATATTTACAACTGTCATAAAGTTCCTAGAAAAGTGCCTCAATGTATAATATGATAATGATACTAATATGTCATTTTAAACTATATTCCAAAGTGTTACGGTAAACTAATATTTATTTCCTATTATAAACTACCAATCTATCTGTGGCTTCATAGGTGGATTGATATGTGGTTAATAAATATAAAAGTGGACACCGATATTGAAATTGATTATTTTTACTTTTTGAGAAATTGTGTTAAGGTTTAAATAAAGTCACTTATTATACATTGGCATTAATTGCAAATTGGTTATACATTAAAAGTCATAATTTTCCTCAACTCAAAACACTCATTAAATTTAAAATTATTTGTATCCCCTACAGCTCTAGTCAAATCTGGATCAGAAAGTTCCCTTTCGGACGCTGGCGATGCAAGTGCCAAAGAATCAGCTCGCAGGCACGAAGAAAAGGAAACCTGCAGTGACAATGAGAGTACTGTAGAACCATCCAATGAGTCAGCACCCACGTCCGTGGAGCGTGTTCAAGAGGATGTGTGGGAACCGAGATCTGCCATAGGAGAGAAGATTGAGCCAGGTGATCCAGTCGAAGAAGATGACGGGAATAAGCTTCAACAGCAAGGAGCAGTAGTGCTGAGGAGAAAGTCTAGGGGTAATCCACTGTTTAGGAAAAGTGAAGGTATGATAAACCTCTTATTACAAGTTAGTAAATTCCTAAAGAATCAATATATTCAATTAAGATATTTTTAGTAATTTTTAAAAAAAGGGGCCTTATGGTGAGACTTCAGTGTCTGTCTATCGGAAACTAGACACTACCAACTTGAAAATTAGCATAGATATAATTTGCTGGTCTACGAACTCCAGTGTCCAATATCATGTTCCGTGTAATTTGATAGGTATAAAGTTCGTACATTTCGTCTAATACACACACTGATTGCATTCGATTTGTTCATTTGGGCTACAGATCATATATTAAATTACGGACTTCGCTTGAATACCATAAATTAAACATATTTAAAAATTCAAAAATATTTTATATGTATAGATACTTTTACAAAAACTTTTTTCATTAAAGTTTGTTTACATCGCCTGGCATTTGATAGTTGGCAGATCTTTACACAGTGTCACACCGCATGTTTGTCAATTACCAAGTCGTTAAACACACAGTGGCACTAATTTAGTGCGAATTATGTTTATGTAAGGAATGATCAAAAAGTAGCATTTTTTTTTTTCAAAAAAGGCTTACTATCCTTTTGTATACATATAACAGATGACGCCATTTTTTATTATTAATGTTGCATAGCTAACTCGCAAAAACAGAACTATTATAATTTCACCATGTCCGTTTGACTATCCAAATGTCACAGCATCAGAGGTTTTTAATTTACCAGTTGTGATGAACACAAAAGAGGTCTCAAAAGTAAAAAAAATTATGGTGATGTTATTTAGTAATATTTCATTGACAATTTATTTACATAGTGAAAGATAATATCAATATTTACAAAACCTTAATAAAAACATTATTTAACCTTGAATGTTTAATCGTTTATATATAATTAAACATTTACTGGTTAATTATATATAAACTTATATGTGATTTTTTCTTCTCATGGTCACCACGTGTTTTCTAACATACTTACATCTATACAACTTTGAATTTACAATACCAATTTACTGTAACCCTGTAAGCAACTCAAATATTTTATACATAAGGAAAATAAATATGTACACATATTTCATATACAGACATACAAATTTTTTCATTCTTTACATCTCATATGCATACAAAACATATCTACGAATAATTTAGTCAATGTTTCTTTACTAACAATTTTTGTTTATTCTGTTAGGAGGCAATAGCCTGGGTGATTCTACTGATTCTGGAGGTCTCCCAGTGTCAGCTGATATGGCTGCATATCCGCAGTCCTTCACTACAGGGAATTCTCAAGATGAGCCCACCCTTCCGACAGGTGGATTGAGAACGAGCAAGTCTGACACAAGTCTGACAGACTCCTTTGTCATTATACCATCACCGGCCAATTCTCAAACTGATGAATTGAACAAAAAGAAATCAATCAATCCTCAGAGTATTCTGAAAGAAGGTATGTACGAAAATATTAAATAATAAATGACCATAAGAAAAGCTTGGTCTTATAGGTGACGTCACAATGAAATATATTCTAAACTTCAATAACACTCTTCCCCTCTTTCCCCTTTTCACTTATAAAAATATTCTGTAACAATCACTATTAGAAAAATGACTTAATAAAAAATTTATCAGAAATAGCTCTTTACTAATTTAGGAACAATAAACGTTCAAAAAAGCTTTAGTAATTTAGGAAAAATATTTATTTCCTTTTTTTTTCTTTGCTTTGGTTTATTTTGAGTTTGTTCCGTATAAATGCTAGAACAGTGGAAGATTAAGTAAAAAAATTTTTTATAAAGTTCAGTCACCATCTGTCTAACTAAGAAACTTTTAGAATCAAATTTCGATGGGTAAAAATCATTTACCACCATTTTGTCTAGTGATTTGTTGGAATTAAATAAGATGTCGTCAAACTGAATAAGTACATCTCATATTCAATCAAATACCTTCATTTCTGAATAAAACTATCTAATTTCTCATTTAAAAGCCCTTATAATAATTTGTTAATTGCCATTAAATAATACATAGCAAAATATAAATAAAGGCATTGGCCATTATGGCTGATGTTATAAACATTATATAATAACAAAACAATAACAATATTGATGTTATATACATTATATAATAGCAAAATGTAATGGAATCTGCTTTATGCTTATTAGACATATATCTGAGCTGTTTATTTACCTAACATGTCTGAACCATTTTTTATTCACTACACCATTTTCATACTATCTTAAATTATGGTTCACCTTGTCTCATTTTAGGTTAATTGTGAGAATGAACTTAAATCTTGTACATATATAATATGGAAGCAGAATCAAGTATCACATAAAAATAGATATTTTCTGTTGTAAATGAGTTATTGTCTGACTGGCTGAGTAATTTATTAAATGTTTTAGCACTTCTAATGCCGCTAAAATATCTGAGGTTTTTTATTTAATCCGTATGAAAACGGTAGGATCAAACAATTGTACTCCTCTTATAGGGCAAAAAGGGTCTCAAACTTATATGAAATTTAAATGGAATTGTGCACTGCAAGATGATGTTTATGGTATAAGGACACAATAAGTGAAAATTTTGTATCCACACTTGCCACATATATACTTTGTGGGAGTATAGGTATGCAGTAACTATTAAAAGATTTATATATATGTATATATATATATATATACATATATATATATGTGTGTGTGTGTGTGCGTGCGTGCGTGTGTGTATATATATATATATATATATATATATATATATATATATATATATATATATATATATATATATATATATATATATATATATATATAATGTTCTAAAGAAATTGGAACTATAGCTTCTGATTTCCTACAAGTTGTTAGACCATCCAAAATAGCGGCTACTGTATTATGCAATGCTTCTGACATTCATCTCAATGTACAAATACGCAAAATTTTAAACTAATCATCCCAAAAGCTATTTAAAGTGAAACTAGGGTAGAAACTCTATATATATGTGTGCAAACATTTATAAACAGGTCTGAAATGGCAACGTCAGCTAGTGTTCCGCAGCAAGTTGACGATGCATACTGCATATGACCGTCGTGATAACGTGAGTCCAGCGTCCGTTACATGTGTCACAGCCGCAAGGCACGGCCGTGGAGTGGCCGTGGGTGATGCCAGGGGAAGGGTAAGTTGTTACAATTTATAAGTTTGTAGAAATGTCACAATTCAAGTTATGAGACAAATAGCTTCATTGTGTTTTTTGACAGACAGCTAACCTCAATATGCATATTAGAAAATTCATATGCCAAAGACGCACAATACAAGTGGTGGTCATTTACACCTGCTAAAACTATAAAAATAGCAAACTATAAAATGGGGTTTAACTCTAACGGTTAAACCCCATTTTATAATTTGCTGTTTAGCGCGCGGTCACTCGCACGCATCGCTAATTTTTTATCTTTCTACGTGTTACATAAAGTTCAAATTATAATATTATTAGTAATTACAATACAAAAAGGTTCCAGGAAAAGAAAATTTTAAACCCATAATGTCGGAATACGAAAATAATTCGAGGGAAAATAATTGTTTTTCAAGTGGTGAAGAAAGTGATAGTGGGAGTGACATTGTGGTGCGCTCACAAATTGGCGTAATGCAAATTTTGAGTGATAGTGATAATAGTGACGATAACAATTATTTTACTGATACGGAGAATGTACCGGACTGCGAAAATGACAATGTGACCTTGATTTCAGTTTTTGTTATAATTTTTGTTTACAATATATATTTCCGTAGTTTTTTTTTCGACACAAGGGTAAATGACATCAAAAACAAAAGATTTCTTTGGCATTCTTAAGTAAAAACTTCTATTTGTTAAAAAGGGGCAATGATTCCACTGTTTTTAACAATACATAACCATTTTATAATGTACTATAAAATTATAGAATTCAAAGCCATGTAGCTAACACAAGACATTGAGCTACAAAAATAATTGCAGTTAAAAACAGTGAAGGTGAAAATAACGAAATGCTGCAAAAAGTGTAAGGGTAGAATTAGACAACATACTGCTAGCATATAAGTTATTAATGTTACTACTTTGTAAGACCCCACTCACTCAAGCGTATTAGAAAATTCATATGCCAAAGACATTGAGCTACATGAATAATTGTGGACAAAAACAGTGAAGGTGAAAATAACGAAATGCTGCAAGAAAGGTAAGGGTAGATTTAGACAAAATACTGCCAGTATATAAGTTATTAACGTTACTACTTTGTAAGACCCCACTCACTCAAGCGTATTAGAAAATTCATATGCCAAAGACATTGAGCTACATGGATAATTGTGGACAAAAACAGTGAAGGTGAAAATAACGAAATGCTGCAAGAAAGGTAAGGGTAGATTTAGACAAAATACTGCCAGTATATAAGTTATTAACGTTACTACTTTGTAAGACCCCACTCACTCAAGCGTATTAGAAAATTCATATGCCAAAGACATTGAGCTACATGGATAATTGTGAACAAAAACAGTGAAGTATATTTATATAAGTATATTTAACAACACAGTAGTGTATATTTATTTTTGACTCATGAACAATTTGCGTTCCAGTATGAGAATTCCAATGTATATTTTAAATTATTCCAAACCGAAGTTCCCATAACAGCCTAAACACTTGCATTTAGCAATTGAAAAATATTTATAAGAAGAATGTCACCCAACACACCAGAAACATTGTTTGTGATATGTAGATTAACTTTTTTCATATACTAAATATTAAATTGCAATTCTGTTTGTTGCCACTCTGATGTGAATGCTTAGTGTGAAATAAATTAAAGTAAACAGTACCTCACATTGTAATTTTGTATATTATAGTGTAATGCTTTAACCCATCAAGGGCCCGGGCGCTAATTCATTAATTTACGCAGAAAGTAGTAGTGCTTCGCATAAATTTCGGAACCTGTAGAGACCTCTCGGGACATATGCAAAGTTTTGTATGGGAGTCGATATCCAACCCTTAGGCCTTCTACCAACTTTCAAATTTAGTTGCCATAGATTGTTAAATGTTAACCTTTCAGATTGTTTATACCATTCAGATGTTAATTTTTTTAAATTATTAGATTTTCAGATGGAGTGCCCCTGATACATCTAGTTCTGGTGGTAGAGGGGGACCAGCAGATCACTGGATCAGGGATGACACGGCTCCTCTCTGCACACAATGCCAGGTGTGTTACAATTTATTATTTTACGAGGCATTTGTGTGGAAACATTGCATTTAAATGCTTAACAGGTGTGTGTATGTGGAAACATTGCATTTAAATTCTTAACAGGCGTGTGTGTGTGGAAACATTGCATTTCAATGCTTAACAGGTGTGTGTATGTGGAAACATTGCATTTAAATTCTTAACAGGCGTGTGTGTGTGGAAACATTGCATTTCAATGCTTAACAGGTGTGTGTATGTGGAAACATTGCATTTAAATTCTTAACAGGCGTGTGTGTGTGGAAACATTGCATTTCAATGCTTAACAGGTGTCTGTATGTGGAAACATTGCATTTAAATTCTTAACAGGCGTGTGTGTGTGGAAACATTGCATTTCAATGCTTAACAGGTGTCTGTATGTGGAAACATTGCATTTAAATTCTTAACAGGCGTGTGTGTGTGGAAACATTGCATTTCAATGCTTAACAGGTGAGTGTATGTGGAAACATTGCATTTAAATTCTTAACAGGCGTGTGTGTGTGGAAACATTGCATTTCAATGCTTAACAGGTGTGTGTATGTGGAAACATTGCATTTAAATTCTTAACAGGTGTGTGTGTGTGGAAACATTGCATATAAATGCTTAACAGGTGTGTGTGTGTGGAAACATTGCATTTCAATGCTTAACAGGTGCGTGTATGTGGAAACATTGCATTTAAATGATTAAACATAAAATGATATTGCAGTCTTACAAGAATATAAAATGTAAACACAAGAGGGAATTGACTAACCGAGTTTCATATCAGAGTTTTCAATGAGTTCGATTTTTCATAAAGTATATACTAGTAGCTATTTCTAATGGCCTAAAATAATCTAGCAACTAGTGCTCATTTCGCTAGTATGTCCCTCGACATCTAGGTAGGGTTTGCATAGGAATCTTATGGGCCACAAGCTTATAGGCCACAAGTCCTGTTACTCATTCAAATTACCTTTAAACTTTAGGGTCTTTTTCATAATTTTTCAATTCCCAATTATTTTTTTTAGAATCAATTTAAATGTATCAGCCCCTCGGGGGGGGGGGCTACTAACTGTAGCAGCTGCTCATAAGCTAGCTGTTCGAATATTTTGATCAGTCAATAAAGCACGACCCAACTAATTTACATGAATAACAAACACACCGAATAGTCACTGCTTAAACATGTTTTTTACCTAACACTGCCACTTTTCTTGAGTCATTAACTTCCTTAAATAGTCCCATAAAATGCTCTTCTGCTCAAAACTTGTGTCTTTTCATATCATTTTCACATATGGAAACAAATTGGTGCAAGATCAAAACTGTCAATTGTCCGTAGTACAAGCTCTGAACGGTCCGAGTTTCTGATTTAGTTTTTATTATTTCAACTCGTTATACAACTGAAACTGGCGAATTTTAATACGCATTGAAAATGTAACTACCTTTTATCCAGAGAGCATAATAGATTTTTGTAGATATTGTTTATTAAAAATGCTATCAACATTCTTTTCCCGACAGACCACTTTTCATGCTCGTGTCGATTGTTCCTCAACTTCAAGATCCATATTTAGCTTTGCAATTTAGGTGCACATCGTAGTAATGTATCAAAATAAAGTTCTTAGATTCTGCATTGTTGATATTTTTAACATAAACTTTAGACCACTATATATAACTCAGTTATTACTGCTTATTTATCGTAGGGCACCCAAAGTGCACAACATTTTTTGATACATAACTGCACCGCCACAATTTTATGCAATGTAGCTACAGGTATATTTCTACGTTCCTCTAATTATTTATTTATTAACTTTTATGTATAGTACATATGGCGGACTTGTTGCTACATGAGCAATCTCTTCCAATCAACCATTAATTAAATAATTAGCCAGTAGTATTATAGCACAGTTACTTCTATAAGCCTACCTGATCGTCCACTCCGAATTCACCCTCACTTCAACTACAAATACTCGCTTTCAATGATCCTCGATTACTCTTCTTTTTTGACCAGAGAACTCGTCTTACTGATGCATGCTTTTCTACATAAATCACATTTAAAATGCTAATAAAAAATTACATGATAATCTTATATCGTGAATGAAACAATACTACAGAGTTTATTGTCGATCAGTTTCAAGATTTTAAAAATCGAAGTAATATTATTCTCATACTCGATGTTCTTAAGCGTGTAGAGCCACGAATCTCGAAATCTCAATAATTCAGCTCATCTGTTGAGTGTTTCAGAATCGGAATTATATTTTTGTCTTCCCGAGACTCACATTGGGATTGGGATTAGTGAGTTCAAACATAAATGATCGCTCATTATTTAAATTTAGCGCTTATTTTATGCCTTTGTGTTGCATCGAAGTCAGGTTGAACAGGACATTGTCTCCGCCCCAATTTGAAACCATTTATGAGCTAGTGAGCTAGTGAGTACAATAGTTTGGAACTTACACGTACTGACCCAGCAGAATGCCACTCTATGTGTATGATAATTATTTTTTTGTTTCGCATTTCTTCTGAACAATTAGGTGCTTAAGTGTGATTTTGTTTATTTTATTGTTACGACCATTCTGATCCTTATAAAATCTCAATTCTGAGAGAGTAACTGGTACACGCAAATCTCAAAATATTGGGCTTGTAATTCCAATACCAAGATTACCCTAGAAACGCACGTATGTCAGGATGCTAAAATCGAGTAACTGAGAGCTTTATACCATATGTTTACATGGATATGAATATAACAATTTAAGAAATAACTATAAATGTTGAAAATGAACTAATGTTTCTATTACATAACAAGAATTGAAAATTCCATCTTTCTCCATCGATTGCAGGTACGCTTTTCTGCACTTGAAAGGCGTCATCACTGCCGTGACTGCGGCGCCGTCTTCTGCGGCAAGTGCAGCCGATATGAAGCACCAGTGCGTCGCCTACGAGCTCTACGACCTGTGCGGGTCTGCCAGGCCTGCCACGCTAATATTGCAGCTAAGGAAGCCCAGTAATCGATGTAGGTATATTAATAATCAATATTTCAATGCCGAGGCGCATGATTAACGTTCCCTTAATACTCAAACATTCTGCACTGTCTGCTCACAGTATTGTGGAGATCCCAGCACGATTGATGGAGTAGCATCTCAGGACCTGTATAGTTATGTATAGCTATGTAGTATTAGTGGTGTAAACACCACTAATATAAATGTACCTTGCAAATGACATCTATAAGCCTCATATGCTTAATATCAAAATTTGAAATAGTTATAATTCCATAAGTAAGTCATTGAGATTATACAGTTATACTGACATGCTAATAATATAACATGGACAACTCCATAAATTATAAAGTCCAGTCATTCTGCCATAGTGTTCAAAAATATTGGGCAATATATTGCGTGCTAACGATGCCATTACTCCACTATTAATTTGTATATTTGATAAAATTTAAGTTTCCAATGTTATTGTTAATTTTTCGCTATATTAATTGATTGTCAAATTGAAATAATGCCTTTGTGTATCATTTCAACTAAAGCTGTGAGTGATACAATTTATAAATGGCAGTTTATATATAAGGATCTGTCTAATGGCCTTCTCGATCAAATTCTAATTAGAACAGAGCCTTATCTCGGAGTCCAATATAAAGTCTTTGAAATCGGACAATAAAATTAGATATAAAAATCATACCAGTTATCACAATCGTTTATTTATGATAAAGTGTTTATTCAAGTCATAATCTAATGAAAAATTATAAAAACATGTTGCATTATTTCATCCTGTAATTATTTTAGTGTATTTAAAGGACGTTTTCGAAAGTGTTAAATAAAACATTATGATAGCTAACAAAATATTCAGCAGGCTTCTTTACATGAAATGTGTCAAATATTTATATGGCTTACCAATATTATGACAAAAGAATTTTAAAATTGTACCCTCCATATGTCGGAATAGAAACAAAGAGAAACATTGATTGTGAAGATATGTTTGCCATGACATTAATAAACTTGATCCTTATGCATGAACACCATTGCCGTTAATTAAACAAATGTTGATTTTTACAAAAATTACACTGAAGATATTTTATACAACCTATTGAAAGTTTACAATTATTGAGACAACAATGATAAAAAAGGCAAATATTAAAATTCATTCTCATTAAATGAATGTAGTGCAATTAACGATTATCTAATATTTCTAGTCTTGTAAAAGTGTATTATAAATTGTATTAATGGGAATAGATAACATAATTCACACAATATTATATCAAATAAATGTCAAAGTAATGTATGAACGAATGAGGCAAATTTTCATGGATTTGATTCTCTATTCAACAAATAAACTAACTTTTTATATGACAGTACATTGATTTAGTACAATTTCTTTTTATATGCCATTGTCTAAAGTCCTTTGCTTAGTTCTAAAGACTAAGTTTAAATGTGACATTTTGATACAAATACTTTGTAAATTTCCTAGAAAGTTATCGTTTACTCGAGAGTCCTGATTAAAAATTGCACAGACTTAACTTATGGTGTGCCTTCCTTTTGTCCATTTTGTTCTAAAAATTGTTACATTATGTTTACAAAATGGTTGTAGTTACGTTTTGACGACAACATAAATTTTATAAATGTAATAAACTTGTAAGAAATTTGTCAATTGCATCTCAGAAATGACTAGCAAATATAATAAATATAATAGTAAATTAAAAAAAAAATTATGCTTTTCTTTTGTTCCAAAAGGCATTTTAACTATTATATATATATATATATATATATATATATATATATATATATATATATGTGTATGTATGTATATGTATATATATAACCAGAAAATCTTTTTGTAAACTCAATGAAAGATGGACTTATCTATCACCTTATTGTTTAATAATGATTAAAAGTTATTTTAATTTATTTTCACATCTGTATGAATTTAACAATGTATAATCAAAGCGTACACTAATGTTATAAAAGTTGTGAACTTTCTATGTGATCTCACAAGATGATCATTTATGTAATTAATAATATTCAATCAATTATTTATTGAATACATAAATATTACATTATGATATTCAAATGATATTCTATTACAATACACTATAGAAAATGAATTATTAAAAGAGTGTAATCAAATTGATATTTATAATTATTTACTTTGTACAAAGCGACTACGTATTACAAATTGTATGTATTATAGAGAATTATTGGTGGTCTGTAGTTTTGTGATAATTGTAATTAATTGTATTAGCGTGTAATTGTAGAGTTAGTGTTTGTTTACTTAAATACTTATACAATGTATCTCTGTGTTACATTTACGAAAGATATTTCCAGGTTTGTTTTTGTGTTCCACATTCGTAACTGACAACTGAACGATTATCATGCTTCAATTCTATGTAAATCATTATCATTCCTAAAAATGATGTCACAAGATATCATTTTATTCTCTAGTGTGAATTATCTCTCTGCAAAGATTGTAGAGCAATGTTGGTGACTATATTAGGTTTACATAAGTCTGTTGTCGTTGTGGTATAAAATTATTGTCATTGCCACAATTTATAAAACAACTGACAGCTAATGTATTCTATAGACAAGTAAGAAATATATAAGGCGGCCATTACACTATCGGAGATATATGTCAAAGATTTCTTTGATCTAAAAACTATTACTGTGCAATATCTTTTATACAATTTTCCCTTTTAACTTTGACTGAAATGTATCTTTCTATATATTTTGCATTTTTCAATTTGGTTAATAAATTTACGTTTAAACTTAAATTATCATTTCTCCAAGCCCAGGGCTTCACCCATAAACGTTTTAGCTGTCTGTTTTTTTTTTTTGATTAAAAACAAATTGTCACTATCATACTTAATTTTGTTGCACTAGCCAACGAGCTGGGCTTCCCCATTTTAAATAATAATCATATCGTCATAGTGAATAAGTAAAATTGTCTATTATCAAAAAAAAAATATGATCAAATTTTTGGCCAAAAATCTGATAGTTTAATGGCGGCCTAGGAGACAGACACCCATATTTTCATATTTATAACCCATTTAGTCGATAAGCCAATATTTAGTTAACTAGGTATCGCTCTCAGACGGCACATGCAATTGATTTATATACATATACGATTATTCAAAGGCAATTATTGATTCGGCTTAATGTTTCTTAGTTTAAACACATTTATATGAGAAAGCTTCCACTTATTTAATGTTATTCAATAAATGCCATATAGATATGTGTTATAAGTATGTATCGATATTAAGTAAATTTATTTAAGCAAATGTGAAGCTAAGAAAAAACTTGGATGTGGTTTTCGCATAAACCTTTTTAGTATTTAGTTTTGTATGCAGTTTCAAAAAGAAATTGTTTATTATTACAAAACGACGTTCTTATGAACAGACAGCAATTTTAAATGTGGGTTAAATTTTGTTGCATAATGATATTCTGTATATGTTACTAATTATTCCGTATTAATCAAAAAGGAGTAAATAATACATTATGAAATATTTATAAAAATACCTCAAATACATGAATTTATTCATTTGCATTATATAGTTTAAAATTTAGGATCTTTAGTTTTCTTCTTCCAACTTAAGAATACAATAATCTTTAGTTAGTCGTTATTAATATTAATTGATTTACGTGGGATATAATAATAAAATCTTTTCGTTTTTATTATTAAGATTTTTTTAAAGTTTAATAACCTGACAGATTCCAAGCATTGATAGTTTCCTTAATTTATATATATATATATATATATATATATATATATATATATATTGATGTATTTTTACGCTGCTACTTCACTAACGCATTATCATAATTACGGAAGTTAGTACCTTTAATTAAAACGGAAATTACGGAAGTTAGTACATTCAATTTAACTTGTAATATCACTTGAATAATAAATACCGATGATTTTTTAAAATATGTGAATTTGTTTAATACATTTTATACTTGGGGTGGTCACAAACCTGGAAAACCTTTGCAATAAGGAAAAATTGTGGAATTGTTATAAATGTCCTGATTTAATAATCTAGATAGAAAATATTAATTGATTTACAAACAAAATTTTAAATCTGTAAGTAAATGAAACTACGTTATGTAGTATTATTTCTACTTTCTTTAAGTTCTTTACCACAACCTAGGTTTCGTTGTATTACAACATCGTCAGGTGGGCTGTTAGCAAATATGCTATAGCCCACATCTTTATATACATCTTTGCTAAGAGCCCACATGAAGATGATGTAATACAACGAAACCTAGGTTGTGGTAAAGAACTTAAAGAAAGTAGAAATAATACTACGTCACGTAGTTTCATTTAATTGTGAATAATGAATTTCTACAAAATTAATGCCAAAATATATTCAAAATTTGAAATTTTTAACATGTTGGACATATGACCCAAAATAGTCTTTGTTTAACTATAAATCACGTGACATTGTGATCTTGTCTTTTCAAATATTCTGATCTTCCAAATAGAATTTTTTTTTCAAATTGTTGTAATATTTTTTATTTTTTAATTATACCTATTATAGTTTTTAGAAGAAAATAGTACCATCCTGCCAAAATCAATGCACTAATAATGACACAATGATTGATTTTATAGAATTGGCAATATTAAATTGGTGAATTATATTTTCTTTTTTTTTTTTTGTTTGCAACAAAATTCCAACTTCAAATTTAAATAATTACGGAATCGCTTCAAATTGCATAGAACAGTTCCCACTTTTTTCGCCGGTACATCAAAAAGAATTCTCTGTGGTTATATTAATTGTAACTATACAGCCTGTATAACTCTTTTATGTTCATAAATATTTTCAAATCCTATTTCTTGGCTTCATATTTGTGTTGCTTGTTATACACATATTGTGATTAAGAAATATTACCATTGCTCAGTATTCTACTGTATTTATTGTTAGCAAGTGCTTTATGTGTTATAAATTATAAGATTATGTGTATTGTAAAATTTAGGAGCAACATGTGGCACTGACATTTATAAATAGTATTTCTAATTGGATTCCTATTCGCTTTTCAGTAAAGTTTTTTTTTAATTGATGATTTTAAATTTTTTTTTAAATCTGTGATATTTCAAAATTATTTTTGAAGATAAATCGATTTAACGACTCTTTTTTAATTGTTTAAATTATTATTACTACGCGCAAATCAGAATTTGTATAATTTTTTTTTATTGTGTTTAAATGATTTTTTTATATTAACTTATTTATTTAAGATTATTGTGTGATTTTTTTATATTTAAGTAACGATCATTTCTATAATAAATTAAGTTTAACGGACTGAATTTTTGAGACAGAGATATTTTCCAAATAATTTTCGACTAACTTTCTTTTCATTTTTTAACAATATTACTTTAATAATATATTAGTTTAACATTATACAACGTAATTACTGAAATGTTAATAATAGTATTGTTTGCAGATTTTCTACATTATTAATATATACACGTATATAAAAAAGTGACAACCATTTCATAGGTCAAAGAATATAATCTAAAATGTATTTAATGTTTATAATGTGTACATCTGCAGACTTTTTTGTGGAATATGTAATGGGACTTTCAGACAATATCGAAGTGTGAGTATAATATATATAAATAATATATACATAAAGATGTGTATAGAATTCAGAAAACAGGAATAAAACATGCATATAAGTGGATACTAAAATATGAATATGTGGTCATAGACAAAAACTGATTTCTACCTCATAAAACACTATGAAATATATACTTTTATAAATATTCGTTGCTAAAACAAATGTGATTTATTTTAAAACATGCTTTCGGAGATTTAAAGACGTAAGTGGAAAGAAATGAGGTTGTTTAGATTTTTAAAAATGGTGAAGGTTCATATTAAATATTTTTTATTTATCGATCGATGAGCAGAATTATTAAACATTTTAAAAACATCTCGAAATTTTAGTAACATTTAATAAATCTGTTTTATTCCTGTATTGTGATTTAATATAATGCTAAGAAATATAAATATACTAGTTCGAAATAGTTATGAATAAATAGAAGCAAAAAATTTAATTTTAATTATTTTTATACTTCCTTCCCTCTCTTTACATCATTTTCACAATTCTGACAAAAAAATCATATTTCATGTAAACGCTTTTTCCAAAAATCATAATTAATGGAAATGTTTCCATTAATTGTGTTAATAAATATATGCTCTTATATAGCGGCTCCGGCAAAAAAACCTCCCTAATTTTAAAATTTAGTTAAAAAAAACTAAGATACGGAAAAACTTCTTTTACTTGTGAACAATAAATACTATGCCATTTTACACCACTTGGTTTTAAAAATTATATCCAATAAACGAAGTCCCCCATTGTTGACAAATTGGCAGTCTTTCTCAGAAGTTTTCCATAGTCCTTCGTGTCATTTCTCCTTAAGTGCTTGCAGAGTTGTGGGACGATGTTTGTACACTTGAGCCTTTAAATGTTTCCAAAGAAAAAAATCACAAGGTGATAAATCAGGCGACCTTGGGGACCAGACGATGTCTCCTCGCAAATAGACAAGATTTCCAGGATACAACTCCCCCACCATTTCCATAGAACGCTGAGAAGTCTGAGCTGTGGCTCCGTTTTGCTGAAAGCAGAGTTCTGTTCATGGTCTGTTCTTGCTGTTCATGGTCTACAAAAAACTGGTTTAACCTAGGTCGGAGGAAGGTCTCTACCATGAGACAGTAACGATCTGAGTTAACCGTTACCTTTAGGCCACCTTCTTCGAAAAAATATGGTGCCCACACACCAAATTTAGCAATGGCACACCAAACTGTCACATAAGGGCTGTGTTGTGGTCGGTGTTTGTCTAAAGTTACGTTCATCAATGTTAAAGTTCATCCAAACTTAGTTGTTTTCCTATCAGGAACACGATCATGTCTGCGAAGTTTGAATAAAATCCGAAACGCATGCTGAGTAATAATCACTGAACCACCGTTATGTATGAATATCTCTACAACGAACGCACGATGGTCACTTAGCCAAGCCATTGCGCACACTGAAAATGGCACGTACACCGCTTTCAAGCAATACCCCCTCCACATCAATACGCCAACTACAACTCACACAGCGGCTTCTTCAAATATGGGAATTTTATTTGCCGGACCCTTTATTTTAACACTCCATATATTCTGTTATTATTACATATGTATATAATATATCAGTTAATTAGATTCACTGTATTGGGTCATATCGCTTTAACCCCTCAAACAGGCCACTTTTATGTAACAATGGTGCTCATGCCATTGCGATAAAAAAAATAAAGTATAACTTCAAAAGTATTGATTTTATTGTATAGAATTTTTACATAGATAGAGGGGAACACTTCACTTGGCGACCTCTTTATTTTTCTTTAATATCCGCCACTTACTCATAGTCACAAATATGCATTGGTCATTATCCATTCCACTTGGACTGATAGTTGCAATGCTGACGAGCTAGTGTAAAAAAAGTACTAGTAAAATATTAGCTTTGCAGGTGGCTAACAGAACATAGCTGTCGTAAAAAAAGTAGCTAATTCCAATAGACTAATGTGTCATCATTCGATTTGTTATTTTGCTTGTAAAATGTAATCTTAACAAGTTTATCACATTTTAACGGAAACCATTTGAAAGGCATGAGTGCAAGCGTTGCTTATAAGCAATGCACATGCTTGAAGTGTTAATGGCGCTGCATCGCACCTGGTATGTTTGTTTTGCAGGACGCTTAATCCTTGTATTAATGTTGAAGCAGCATGTATCAAGGATGGAACAAGATTAAGAAATTTTTATTAATTATGATCGTACTATTTTCTGCTCAGAGAAGCTGACTCGCTACATCTATTCAACAAAAATCTCTTTATTATATTTAAATAAATTTTGAATAAAATTTATGAACACAGCATATAATTCTTCTAGCCAGTACCGAATTAATAGGAGAAATTAGTTTTATTGCAATTTGTAAAGAATTTACTGAATCCAATTCAAACATTTCAGTGTTAATAAAAATTTAAATGTATTTAAAAAAAACTTGTAAATATTGTAATTGCTGGCAACACTAATGTAAAAACTCCAGATTATTTAATTAAAAATACAAAAATTCACTTGGAGGAAGCTTACTTACACTGGGCGATAAATGTGCTAAAGTTAAAATGGGAAAAGGACACATTTAATACTGGAACAGTTAGGGAGACAAACAGAAATAAAGAATGATAAAAATAATAATTTAAATGGTATACCTTCAAGGCTTTTGAAAATGTTTACCAAGACAAGCCCCCGGTGTTAAGAGCTAATTCATTCCAAAATGTTATGGCTTGAGAAGTAAGCGAGTTTACAATTAAGTAGTTGCATTTGCATTTGTATATGTAGCCTGCTCAAATTTTCAGAAGGCTACTTTGTACTATAAACAGACAAGCCATTGAATTGCTTCTTAGACAACTTAATCTATTTGGATTGTTTCAAAATAAAAATCAAGTCAGTATAACTTTTTTGGATTTTCATTTTTGAATAATTTTGGAAATATTTAAAATCTTGGAGATTCAGACATCTGAGAAAAATATAAATCCCACTCCTTGTCTATCTCGCAGAAACCCCTCCACACGTACATATGTTGTCATTTACAAGTCAGACAACGCACGATTGTGCATTTCGATGAGAGTAAAACCATTTTCTTATAGTCTTATTAAGTGTTTATTATTATTTGTATTTATTAAGATTTATTAAAGCACAGCAGATTTAAATCATCTTTTATCAATATGTATGAGATATACCTAGATTTACTAGTCTATTTAAACTTTACTAAAAATTAAATGAGTAATTTTGAACATATTAATTATATCAAATTAGAAAATGATAATCATCTATATTTTAATAATCAAACACACAAAACACAACAATAATCCTTTATATGGTAGGCTAAGAAATAATTATTAGGTGCCCAAAGTATACATCGCATTTTTGGCATCATATTCTCGTAGAGGAAGAACATCCAAAATAGGAAAGAGGCCAGATTGATCATATTGTTTATCGAAGTATGGCAATATTACTGATCTGTTTCTTGGAAGGTGACTTTAGAGTAATTCATAAGGCCGTCAGAAAAATCTACCTTGAACCACAGCAAGCCTTTAGCTTTAATTTTATTTGCGTCACAGTCAATGTTATCATGCGTCCAAGCGTATAGAATCGCAAGGTCTAAGAAAGTGATGGATTAACTTTAACTTGCGTAATCATACCTGCACATATGAGATTCTGTACTGAGCTATTGATAGATATGAATTTTGGAGGTGCTGAACGCCTTAGTAGTGTTTTGTGCTGTTTATGTGCCGTTTCATACAGTTTGCGCACATTGTTTCATAGACATCAAAGACCAGATGTAAAAAGCTGAGCATGATACACAATTTAGTAAATATAATGGTTATTTTGCATACCCGAGGATGAATGCACTAGTTGTCTCGTTTCGAACATTTGACTTGATATGTCTTATTGCACTTGGATATAATAACTTTTTCCAAATTTATCATGATTGGATACGAAAAGTATTAGCATAAACTTAGTGTCCCACTATATGTTAGCATGGCATAGTACTCCTTATGTGACATTTAAAGTTATTTATAATACCTACACTTGTTCTGTGCAGACATCAAAGGACTATGCCAGGGCCGCGCATAATCTTTATTCTTTAATAATTTGGGCCCCAATTTCATGTTTTACTGCTAAGTTGCAATTTTCTGCAACGTTACACACCATGTTTTTTAACATCATTAGCATTGGATGTGGTAAGTACTGAACAGTTATTCCTATGGTAAAGTGTATCTATTGTTCAGGTGCTTCTTTTCTTCACTGGTAAGTATCGGCAAAGTGTAAGTTATATCATTCTCCAAAAATCTTGGATTGTTTTTAAATTTCTCAAAATGAGCCTTAATGAAAATAAGCATAAATCGTCTATCTTAAGTAAGCGGTAGCAGTTAAAGTTACAAACTTGCTTAGTCGACAATGACAACTAATCTAATATGGCAGTGGATTATATTTTAAATTTATATTAGGGTGTCATGTTTCTGTCTGTCACAGTCATTTTTCAAAGAATACATTTAATGTCGAAATTTGAAATGTGGCATAGTGATAAAGCATATATTGAGAGTTAATACTCAAAAATATTTATATCCAAACTTTAAAAATTTTTGTAAATGAAATAATCAAAATTGGTTTCATATGTTATGTGGGACATCAAATGAAAGAGAAGCTTATAAAATTCCCAAACTTTTTTTATGTCAGAGAAAGCAAGAAAATTGTTAAAAACATCATCGCTGTTTTTTTCAGAAATCTTTTTGATATAAAAACTTAAAATTCGCCATAGTAACAAAGTAAAGTTTTTTTATTTACTGAATTTTTAAGAATAAGTATTATTTTTCTTTCTGTATTTTTTCTTACTCTTTATTCTTGGTCATTTTGTGCTTGTTACTGAAGGTAGTACCTAATATATTTAATTTTTTATTTATGGTTTTGTTTGTAAACTGCATTTATAGTTATTTCTGGGAATGTTTATTTTTGAAAGATTAAATAATGTTAATATTGAAATTTAAGCTCCAAATGATTCAATTTTGTCACCATAGTTGACCTATATGACGCACTCGATGAGCTTTGTTTAGGTGAATGAGAAAATTTTAAATGTTTTCAAGAGAAAAGGATGTAAGTAAGCATGTCAAAAGTATATTAAAGGGATAGATAAAAAATAACTAAAAAAAATGATTGAATATATTTGGTGTTCATTTTGTAGAAATTCGTTATTCACAATTAAATGAAACTATGTGATGTAGTATTATTTCTACTTTCTTTAAGTTCTTTACCACAAGGTGGGCTCTTAGCAAAGATCTTTGCTAAGAGCCCACCTGAAGATGTAATACAACGAAACCTAGGTTGTGGTTAAAAACTTAAAGAAAGTAGAAATAATACTAAATCATGTAGTTTCATTTAATTGTGGAAAAAAATGATAACGACACACATAAAAAAACGGAGGATGACTGAAAATGATCATTTCAGAGCTAAGACATTTTATAATTATATCTTAAAATCTAATCTATTTTGTAATTACATCTAATTTTGTAATTATATCTATAAATAATCTTGCATTAGAATTAGAAAAAAGATAAATGGTATACTGAGAAAGTATATTCAGCTAAATACAGTGAAAATGTTTGAAAGTTTATGTGAAGTGCAAAGAAAAGCTTTAATAAACCAATCCAGAAAATCAGAACATTGAAAAAACCGCTTACCTAATACGGAATCCTAATTATTTAGAACTGACTTAGTTCAAAACTGTTGGTAGTTTTAAATCCACAATTCCTCTGAAAGAATAATTATAAAAAGGAGAATGATTTTAAACAACATCGGAAAGTTTCTGTGAGAACAGTTTCTGCAATGGGCTTATCCCAATTTGGATAGAGCCCTTCATATAGTACTAAGTATTTCAGGGATGAATTATTTAGGTTAATGAAGCGTTTCTGAGTTGAGGGTAGAAAATATTACATAATATTGTTATCGAATCAAGAAAAATTTAACTTTTTAATCGTTCTGTGTATTATAGAATCAGAACCAAAGTTGAACAGTGCTCTAAGTCACTTACTGAAGTTAGATATTTTACATCATTTTATGTAACACATGATTATTCGGTTACCAAACACACACTAGAACAGTAGTCAACTTGCATGGAAATAATTTATTTTACACATTATAACATGAAGCTCCTGCATTCATATTACAACTATCAAAGTAAAGATTTGATTTCTTATACTCATTTTCCAAAGATGTTCAATCTGATAAAATTTACTAAGTAAATTAAGACACCCTTAACTTGAAAGAGTACAAAGTTTATCATAACGAACCCAATACGGAAATCAATTACAGTAGGTATGCTAATGGTAATCTCAATACATTCATATATACATATTTTTGATATTAATTACACATATTTTTCAGTTTATTATACATGTTTTATGTTTTTTGAAGTTTACTGAATTTAACAACACTTAACTTGCTGAAGTATAGAGTGTGTGATATGTGACACTCTTGGCTTTAATGGGCTTCAAATTAATTAACACTCTTGGCTTGATGGCCTTCAACCTGTTTGCCACCAATCTTAAAGTTGAGTGCATCTATATCTCTCGCAATAGTCACTATATTCCTTTTTGGCTAAATTTATTTATTTATATACTTTAATGTATTTAATTGATAGCAATTGCTTAAAGCCAAGTATAACACCAGTCCAGCCCCACTCCATGAACGGCTGGGAATCGAACTCAGGTCCTTGCGGTGCACCATGCTATCAAAGGCTATATGCCTTGTTATCAACCTCATACATCGCGGTGATGACTTGCTGAATTCTAATTTCATAATGATTTTGAGAGCCAAGATGGTAGCATCTGTCTCTCTCAAAATAAATGGTCACTAAATTCGATTTCGACTAACTTTAGGGTATTGAATTCAAATTCCAAAATGTTTATGAGAATCAAGGTGCCAGCATCTATCTCTCTCACAATAAATCATCACTGTATTAGTTTTCGACTTTTTTTAGAATGCGGAATACGAATTTCACAATGCTTTTCAGATTTAATATGAAGGCATCTCCTCTTTCCAATTTCTTTACAATATACCTACCTCTCGCAATAAATCACTATTTTGTTCGCTAGTCGTTTGTTTTTAAGTATTTTTAGGGCACTAAACTAATTTCACAACGTTTTTGAAATCTCAGATGGCGACATCTATCTGGAAATAAATTGTCTCTATATTCGACTACCATAAGTTAGTCAAAAACTATTATATTGGCTATTTATTACAAATGACAGATGCCACCATCCTGAATATCCAAAACATTGTGCATTTCAAAAGAATATACACTCATTTTCATAACAGCACATCTTAAACATCGCTTGTTTTGACAAAGGCATTTTTAAGAATATTTGATATTTTACTACTAATTTCCCAATTAATTTAAAAATTATGAACACAAACTTACTTCACGATATTTACGTCCATATATTTTTCTAACTAGATGTGCTTTTTGCTAAATATACTGTAATTTGGGTCTGATCTGAAGCTGATGTTTTGCTCTTTTCATTATCTTGAATCTCAAATACTTCTCTCTCTGTTGTAATAATGAATTGGAAGTTTTCTGATTCGCCTTTATTACCTATGGTATTTAATAGATATTCGTGCATGATTATGAATAAAAATATAATAATTAATCGAAATAAATTTACAATCATGCTTAGGAACTGTCGTTTTTCTCCTATTAAATAATCTCGATTAATCAATAAGATTTACTTTATTTACATTACTAAATGTAAACAACAAGAAGAAAAGAGGAACATAGAAATAGAAACATCTTGGTAGTTTGTGGGCGATTGAATTACACGTGGTAAATGAATAAATTTTTCAGAATGTTCTAGTCGCTTACGAAAAAAATCAGTGCTATAGATAACATTTTAGTATTTTTTTATATTTTCTATTACTTTAAAAACTTCGAGATTACCTAGACATTGGCAAAATAGTACATCTATAAGGAGCGCGGCTTGCCAAAGACAAAGCATTTCTGAGTTTACTCTGTAATATTTTCGCTTTAATTTCTCAAGTAATTATAATAAAGTATTTATAAAAACTTTGTTCACAATGTACCTAGATAGTTTTAAGTTTTTTGTTAAAAATATACTGAAAACTGCATCTGATATCTGACGGATGTTTTAATCGCACAGATACTACATGTCTCCATTGAAAAGTGTTTGTTTCGGTTATATTCTGGATAAATAACTTTCCAAACAAAAAATATAAATAATATTTCACTCATACACACGTATTTTAAAGATTTAAGTAAGTCTATTTATTATAAGAAAAGTGGTAAATACAACATAAAAATAGAATGTAGGTACCGGAAATTAATTTAAAAACGACTTCTAAAAAGTAGATACTAAAAGGTAACAAATAATTAATTCAAAATAGGTACCTACTTATACGCAATAAATAACTAAGTTACTTATATTTGAAGTCGGTGCCGGCACTGTTAAACAACTTAAACAAATTTTTAATCAAATTGTATTTATAATATAAATTTAAAAGCTTAATTTCTAATGTACTCACAATACGAAATAGATTCATAAAAGGCGTATTTACAATATAAAATTTTACATTTGTTTAAATTGATTGGCAATGCTGGCACCGACTTCAAAAATAAGTAACTTAGATATTTATTGCAAATAAGTAGTTACCTATTTTAAGATAATTATTTTTTACTTGTTAGTACCTACTTTTTTCGTAGTCGGTTTTTTAAAAGATATTTTATTTTAGAATTTTAGTGATTAATAACATTAATTATCACGCTATAACTAACATTCAATTATTTCCTTTCTCAGAATACTGTGTAATTATTAAAAGTCACGAGAAAAACCTAGTATAAAAAATGTCCTCCTTGTCTAAAGTTTGTTATCAACAACACACAGAAGCAAAGAGATAATAGTAGCCGCTAGTGGTTAGGTATTAGCCGTTGCCGAGTTCCATTCTCCATATCCGAAGTCCAATATCAGATTTTGAAAAGTAATTACTAAAGTAACAATTAACCAGTAGCAAATACCTCGAATCATAGTTTATTTACTACCATCCGTTAAGAAGTTGCATTTTTCAACTTCGGAACTCATCATCAGATCTTCACTTGGTCGATGGTGCAGTTATTTTGCAAAGTAAAAACTACAATAGCAAATATCTTGTATCGTGGTTGATTTACTACTTTCCAATAAGGAGTTCCAATGTTCATCTTCAGAACGCATCATCAGACGCTGACTTGGTCGATGGTGTAGTTATTTTTCAAAGTAACATCTACCTGCAGCAAATATCTTCAATCACATTTAATTTAGTGCCATCCGTTAAAGAATTCCATTGTTTATCCTCAAAACGTGTCATCAGACTCTGAAATAGTTGGTAGTCTAGTTATTTTGCAAATTAACAACTACCCGTAGTAAATATCTTCAATCACGGTTGGTTTACAACCATCCCATAAGGAGTTCCATTGTTCGTCTCCAGAAAGCTTCATCGGACTCTGACATTATCGATGTTGTAGTTATTTAGTAAAATAACAACAACCAGTAGCAAATATCTTGAACCATGGTTGATTTACTACAATCCGATAAGGAGTTCCATTATTCATTTTCAGAACGCAGCATCCGATTCTAAATGGTCGATGGCGTAGTTATTTTGCAAAAAAACTACTAGCAAAAATTTTGTGTCATGTTTAATTTACTGCCATCCGTTAAGAACTTCCATCCTTCATATCTAGAACTCGTCATCATACCCTGATCTGGTCGACTGTGTGGTTATTTTACTAAGTAACAACTACTAGTAGCATATATTTTTAATCACCGTTGATTTACTTACATCCATTAAGGAGTGTCATTGTTCATCTTTAGAATACGACCTAGTAAGTGGCGTTGTTATTTTATAAAGTAACAACTTCCCGTAACAAATATCTTAAATCGTAAATGATTTACTGCCGCCCGTTAAGGAGTTCCATTATTTATTTCCGGACCTCATTATCAGATCATAATCATATGTATATGAGACCACCCCTAAATTTCCTCTTTCAAATAAAAAAAGAATCATCGAAATCGGTCAACTCGGTAAAGAATTTATCGCTAAAAAAGATTTCGACGAATTGAAAACCTCCTTTTGAAGTCGGTTAAAAGTAGCGAGTGAGCTATCCGCTTCATTTGTGAGTTTTGACACAAATTCGCAATTTGTCTAATGCTGTAATATCTGCCACTTTTAACCTGCCGAAGTACATTAGTAATGATAAAGAAAAAACATCGATGAAAATGAATAAAAACAATGCTGTAAAGTGATAAAATTATGGTATAAAATAAAGTGATAAAATTATGGTATCGAACGTAAGTAAAAAGTATTAATCAAATATGGTTTATTAATGCCAAATGATTTATATATGTCAAAGAAGTCACGCCTTTCACTTAAGACCTTTTCACGAGTGCCTCCAAATTTATAACATAAATACATTCACAATAACTGATTAATGTTATCTATTATAACCTTTGGTTCGAGATATTGTAAGAAAAGAAAGATTTGTATGTGATGCCAGACTATAGACTATTATGTATGCCATTTCGGTTTCAAATTCCGCCTCACCTAAATCGCATGGTCAGTGTGTGAGTGAATTTACTACAGTGTAAACTTAGTGGCGTAAAATAATACCAACGAGGATGTCGTAACTTTATATATTTTTTGTCGATAATATTTCTTTATTTTTAATGTTATAAATTTGTCAACGTAACAAAACCAAAACAATTTTCGAGTGAAGTAATCGTTAAAATATGTTATCATGATTTCATTCAGATTTTTGAAACGTAAGATCGGTAAAAGGAAGACCAATCCACTGATATGCCATTTAATGAATTAGGCAGTTCATCTAACCGTTTTAGTGTCATAGTTTTTTTTCTCATATATACTTAAAAATGCCAAAGAAATATTTTGTTTGTGATGTCATTTACCCTTGAAAAGAAACTGTATCACTTCCAAAAATTATCCAATTTTAATAATTTTCGGTGTTTTCTTAATAAAAACTTGTATAAGGATAATAAATATAAAAAAATTATGTAAATATATATTGTGTATTTTCACAGTCCGGTACATCCTCCTTATCAGCAAATAATTGTTATCGTCACTATTATCGAATACGATAACAATTATATATAATAATTGTTATCGTATTCCGACATTATGAGTTAAAAATTTTCTTCTCCTGGATCCTTTTTATATTGTAATTACTAATAATATAATTTGAACTTTATGTAACACGTAGAAAGATAAAAAAATAGCGATGCGTGCGGGCGACCTCCCCTACCATGCGCTAAACAGCAATTGATTTCGCGAGCGCCATCGCGTTCCTGGCAAATTTCGTAAGTACGCGCACGAGCGCGGTAGCGCTCGACGGCACTCTAACGGCTAAACAACAAGATACGGCCAAAGGAACATTTAGCCAAATACGAAATGACGCAAATTTAAATGCGTCATATATTACAATTAAACGAAACTACGTTGTCAGTCACATGGCCGCATTATACGATCATGGATGTAGCCTTGTCATGGCGTATGTCCTATTTTTTTACTTTTTTAAACCAAATTAAAAAAAATCTCGTTTTCTTTGTGTGTATATTGATATAACAATGCTTAAATTAATTAACTAGAATTTATGTAAAGTAATGAGAAAAGTTATTTTTAACTAAATTTAATTACACGAGCCATATAATAAATACAATATTCTCATCTTCCACCCGGGTTGTGTCCATGGATCCGTGACATCTACCCTCATCAAATGAAAGGACCTTCGAAGATCCCCTAAAAGTTTCCCGTATCTACCATCGAACGAATCCACCCGGCAGGTTTAGAGATTGCCTCTAGGCAAAGAGTCATTTAGTACCTCCATTTTTTTAAACCGCATTTTGCATACGTTCTAATTGATTCAAAGTTTGGTCCATCCCCAACCAAGTCACGGTGACTAAAATAACCACGTGCACTAAAAACTGCGTACCTCTACTGTACTAAATCGACCCATGCCCTCCAATGACTCTACGCGCATCGCCATGTTCCCTACAGTTGAACAAAATATGGTTCATGTCGTGCGTTTCGCCACCGTATATACAGGCCGGGCTATCATTCAATGCGAACCTATAAAATTTTACGAAAAAGGTGCCATATTCCGTAAGGAATTGCAACAAATAATAGTCGAGTTTGAGGCAGGTCTTCTCGATCTGCTCAGAAACACTGGGGAAAAACTTCGTAGTGGTTTCACTCTTGGTGTTTTGGTGAATACAATCTAGCTTCCCAGTGAGCACAGATAATCTCAAAAATGCGTCTCTTTCTAGTACTAATAGGTTTATCTCTTGAAACTCAAAGTACAATGATCATGCGTCATAGTTCCTTCCTCGTGCCAACTCGAAACTAGCAATGCGTTCTGCAATCGCAAGATTGGCAGTAAGGGATCTGCCGAAACCGGTAATGCGTGTGTTTGAGCAAGTTCTATATGCCTAGATACTCCAGCCAACTCCAGCAAATTGGGCCATGGCTTGGAACGTTATCCTGGTCCTCCACCAATATACTGCTCATGTAACATGAATACGTTACTTGGTTCCGCGAGCTATTCTGGATCCATCCGTCACCACAGTCGGCTCCCTCGCCAGTCTACTCTTGAAGAGGACAGTCTCGAACTTTTAGGGGACAAAGTTGAGATTAATCTTAGTGCCACAATCTATTATCTGGCAAGGAAGTCTGCCGCATTGCTTCTCCATTTCTCTGCAGCTCACTCCTCAGATCATCAGCAGAGTATCTTCACCATAGGTGGTGCACCACATCCCTGACAAGGTATTGCGACCAATTCATCAAACATCACATTCCACAACATGGAACCGAGGACCATTCCACAACATGGAACCTGCGTGTAGCCCCTAGTCAATTAGCCCCTAGTTATTTATTATTGAATTGGATGTCTGGCCGTGTTGCCGATTTGTGCAGGTGACTAGGTATTTTATATGTCGCCTTTATGGTCACATAGCTCGTCATTCTAAGGATGACCAATACTGCAATCGCTGCACGGGAAAGTGCCCCGATGGCAAGGATTACCCCAAAGAGCCTTCATCAGACACCTGTGTCACCTACAAATGGTTTAAGAAGCCAGCAGTTCATCGCATCGGCACTGATGCTTGCCCTGCATTTAGGGTAGGCGTTGAGGAGATCATTAAAGAACACGGCGTATACGCAATAATACGGATTTTCTACAACTTAATGCAGGGCGAGGCTCAACGGTCATGACCGAACTCTCGATGACCCTTTAAAGTCCATAAGAATTGCATCTCGTCTATCTAGGAACAGTACGCCCCCAGGAGGTGCACCCTGGGATTGAAACACTTCCTGGTCCTGGAGAGGGGACACTTCCTGGTCCTTGGGCTGCAATCATCTTGGACCCAAAAAGGATGGCAATCCTGTTCCTTGAACACTTAACGACTGAACACTGCCTAGTAGCCCAGATTACGCTCAAATCTTTACAACTTGTGATTAATAGCACATATTTTCAGCACTCGATACCCACCGAAATAATTTGCGAGCACCTCAATCACGTGGACGGAGTCCGGTAGTCATCTGTGCAGACGTGGATGCGCAATTTTATATATGGTACTTGAGACGTTCTAATCTGCATGAGGAAATCTTTTTCATCCACCAGAACGGCCTCTAGCCGTGCAACTTGCCCGATATGCCTGCAACGGTCACATGACTCTCATAAGAAAGTGCTATTGATATCACTCTCATCCCGAGTGGGCTTGTGAGAGACCCTCGAATACCTCCTGATGTCACTTTTACCTGATGACGACCCTGACTTCGACACTTTCGAACAGCGGTGCATCAGGATCGCTGCGAGGTCACAGTCTCTGACTCGAAGAAGGCCTCAGGCATGGATAAAATCGACAACAGGATAGTAAAGGTAGTTTGGAAAATTGCGGCATGTGAGATACTTGCGATCTTCAACTGCTGTCTTCAGGAGGGCCACTTTCCGAAGGTATGGAAAGTGGGGAGGCTTAAAATCATAGCGAAAAGTAATGGGAAATCGCCCAGCGATCCAAAGTTTAATAGACCCATTACGCTCCTTCCGGACTTCAGGAAGATGTTCGATCAAGTACTGGTGGTGCGTTGGTGCAATTGTCTCATTTGCTGGGATTAGAAAAGCAACACGAATTCCTCTCCAGAGTGAGTAGAGTTTTGTTAGAGAGCATAAGTCTAAATAGTAGAGTAGAATCGCATAGAGACTTAGAACGTGGTACGAATCAGGCCGCGACTTGGTTGAGAAGGAACCGACCTTTGAATCGTTTAGAGCGTTCGTAAAATGCGTTCTTGAAAAAATGGAGATCCTGAATGACTCAATGAGAAAGGACAGACTCTCGCCCTGTTGGGTGAAAGCGTTGAGACTATAAATACGAGACACAGTCAGGGAGCCTTGGATGGTCCACTCCTTTGTATGAATGGGTAGTTACGGGTCAGAGGCCCTAGTCAATGGTTTCTTGACTTCAGTATTTCCATCCTGCGATATGAAAATTCGATCACAAAAAGAATTATTTGTTATCCGGTGGAGGTCCGCTGATATGTACCGGTTCCCGACTTGGTCAAAAAGGCCAGCCATCAGGCATTATCAAACACATGGGAGATGTTCAAGAAAACCCCAAGTACATATTTTTCTGAGCACGCGTTTACCCAAGACAAAGCAACAAAAAACGATTTCGGGGTCACAAACCGAATTGCATTGAATACCGCGACGAATGGGATAGTTGCGTCAACAAACGTGCCGTTTCCGTCAATATTCATTCAAGCAATTTCACAAAGGCCTGAAGTGGCGTAATGGTTCTATAAAACTTCGGGTTGCGAGGCGATCTCCTATTACTCCTCAGGTACTTTGAGTTTCCCCACTTTCCAGATCATTGGGAAGTGGCCCTTAAGTAGGTAGCGATTGAAGACCGCAAGAACCTCAAACGCTACGGTACCTCATAACACTTTCATAATCTATCACAGAGTGGCACATCTCTGGGTCAGAATTATTACTACAAAGGAAGATATGCTGAGATGGCTCCTGATTTGACGTTGTTTGATGGCGACTAGATCTGGGCCAACATCAGGGAAGGGTATGTACAGAAGATATTCCAAAGTTTCACACGTGTTCCTAGTGCAACTCCTCTTGGATTTTTAAGAGCGCTAAAAGATGAAGCTTACCTGGAATCCACACATTTCTATATATGGTACCCCAGGGATCTGAATTTCCTATCTGGGAGAAAAATAAAAGAATCGAAATAGGAGCGCCTAGCCAGCTTAACCTTTCAATCTACCACCCGAAGAGCCTTCAGAGTGAAATTCCACTAGGGGTTCCTCTTGAGAAGACCTGAGCATCTTTCTAACCCTCTCCTTTCTCTCGGAATCCATAGATTGAAATTCAACAACCTATTCATTTGGATAAAATAAGCGCTTAGAGATTTTGATGAAGGTATCGATCTCTTGGTGGAAAATTATAAAGAATCGACTCCAGTCTTGGCATTTCATTCCAAAAGGGTGCTAGTTTGCATTCCGTGCTCTGGTCTACGACGCACCTGGGTCCCTATAAAGAATAAAATTCTTCTGTGGTCGCTCGAGAATATGCTTGGTTCGACTTGCCAGCTGCACACACACTCCGCCAGTCCACTTGAGATGAGAATGATATCAATATCACTTTCCAGCACACCGAGAGGCCATTCTTTTGAATGATATCCCCAGGATTCCTCCATGCAGATTAGGACCTCTCGAGTACTACAAGTGTATATTATTAGGACCTTATACTATTAGGACCTCTCGAATACTACAAGTGTATATTCCTCTTTGAACCCATACAGATAACCAATAGACTGAAGGATACTGTGATTAAGCTCGCAGAATATTTCGGAGGACAGTGATATCGAAGATGTATACTAATCACCATGAGTTGTACTTGGCCGAGTGATATCTGGGCTACTACACAGTGCTCTGTGAGTAAGTGTTTCAGGAACAGGGCACCCATCCCAATTGGGTTCAGGATGATTTTTGCCTTAGAGCTAGGGTCTTTCTCCAAAACTCGTAAGGGCTCCAGCCCCACTTCCCCTTCCCCTGGCGGCGTATTGCTCCTGTATGTACGCGATATAAAAACTATGAATAATAATTGTCTTTGAAAACTCGGTCATAACACTTGAACCCCTGCAATCAGTTGCATAAACTCAAATTTTTGAGTTATATTCGGTCTGTTTCACTGCTTGCTCTCGAACTCCAAAAAAGTTTCGGTCTGTTTCAGTGCTGCCCTATATGCGGGTAGACATCAATGTCGGCACGATGTTCAGCATTCCGTCGGAACCTCACGCAGGTGACACAGACATCCTATTCCGAAACCTTCTAGCTATCTTCACCTTCATGCCTCTTCTGGGCAGATCTACTACAGTATTGCTCATCCATAAGGTGACGAGCAATACGTCCATATAAGTGACATTTAAAACACCGCGTCATCTGCCCAAAATCAGCAACGCGATCCCGAAGCACCTGGGGTCCAGTGTTGTCCAGTTTTATTTTTTGTGGTCAGTGGTCACTGCTCCCTGGAGATTATCCTCAGTTCCTGAAAATAAATATAAAAAGTATCATATCGATTCTTCGCAATTTATCTAAAAATCTGTATTTGTCTGGATTATTTCGATGTGTTTTGCCGTAATAAAGAGCAGAACAAGCAGACATTTTAAAGTTACTTATTTTATAGAGATAACAACTAATAAATTAAAAATTGACAAAGTCAAGCGAACGCAATTCAATGCGTGACGACAGAAAAGGGTCCTTACAATTGTTATAACGTTATCTCTTTTTAACACGTAACATCACTATTGTGCATCATTGCGCCCGTTCTTCCCTTTATTCGTCTGTCTAGTGTAATATCTCAAAGTAATTACCATAAACGACCAGTTTGGTGTGTTTAGTTTTAACATTTAGTTCATTGCGACGCGATGCTCAGTGTGTTATGTTTAGTTGTACTTCAGTATAAGATATGTGGTTTACTCTATCGATTTGGGGTGAAATACTATATAGATTCCCTTAAATATTTGCATAATGGAACGCTCGTAGTGCGTACGTGCTACGTAATACGTGCGTAGTGATAGGTCTATTCCATTTATTTATAACTCAAAAAACATGTCAAGTTTCCATTTTTTAGCTCAAATAAAAGTACTCAATTAATATGATTCAAAGGTTAACATCATGTAGGTTAACATTATGATATAAAGGTTAACATCATGTACCAATAAAAATAAATAAATCAAAAAAATGTACCCAACTGGACCTGCAAATACCTCGTTGTACCTGACCTTTGTCCGACGTATCACACCGTATGAAATAATCGCTTTAAGTTTACACTTCCAATTTTTACTAAAATTTCATTCATAGTATATATCCCCACACACAAACCGTTTGGTGAGTCGATTCGGCGTGATGCACCAAATTGACCATAGGTGTGTAGTAGGTACCTATTAGAAATACGTTCACGAAAATTACAATGCAAATCGTTTTATGCTGCGCGACTGGCTAGTGAAAAAAAGAAGAATTACCTTTAATTTTTAAATCGCTGGTCGCAGTAACTTTACGATATTTTGCACTATCTTTTATTTTTATTTGTAAATGACATAAACTTATAAGTATGACTGGTCGAAATGTGATGTAAGTTATAATATATTTGAAGTAAAACTATTCCTGATTATAATTAGCGAAATTACTAAAATGTCTGTAATAATTCACTTTAAATTTTTTATAGGATTACCAAACTCTCTCGTCGCCAAAAGTTACATTGGTTTCTCTTTGCCCACTGGCGAGGTCTGACGTTTGTTTTAACTCCGTTTCTATATTCAATAATATTTGTCTTTGCTGATGATCCAATACCTGTTAGTATCAACACATGTTCTCTCAATATAATGTATTCATAATAGTTCAATTTACATCCATTAGTTGTCATAAATATTTTTAAATACATAAAATCAATAACGTTTCATTAAAATTCCATCGCTGAATATAAATTTATTTAACTTAATTTCTCCTTCAAATTAAGGTACGATTTAAAATTTAATTTTAATATAAGTGCCAAAGACGGTTTTTAATAAATATACCTAATTAGAATAAAAAATAAAATTGCGTCGCAGATGGATATCGATAAACCCAATTTGTGGAATAAGAACTGCAATTGAATATATAGGTATTTTTTAATACAAAGTACATCATACACGATGCGCAAGTGCTCAACTGATTTAATAGAGGAAGTGGCCATCATTTGGTAAGGTCCAAAATTGCCTTGCCTGTAAATCTAGAAAGTATCGAATTAAAAAACACTAAATGACCTGGAAACACGACCTTGGAATATTACATGGGGAATTACACTATGAGTACGCGTCAAAACTTGTAATAGAACAAGACGAAACAGGCCAGAGTGATAATTGTAATTCGAGACTATGAAATATGGGTACATATTACTAAGACAACAGACATTAAAGTTTATATTCTTGAAAGTATTTACTTGGTGATCATCGTTGATAAAAGAACACAAGAATACAAAAATTCTGCTTATAATTAGCAAAGATTTATGTACGAGACATGAGGGAAATAGCCATCGAGAAAAATAGAGGGATAGCTTTTTGCAAAAAGACCAAAGGCGAAGGTCGAAATTTAATTAATAACCATGTAGATCGAAATGGAAGACAGAGAATGTCCAATTACAAAAATTGGAAAGGAGTTCTCCACAAAGAACTCCACTCTTCCAAAATATCAAACACTGAATTACATTATAAAACGAGAAAAAGGTACAACACTGTTCAGTTACCATATTTTTAAAAGTATCAGGTGACTGAAATGACTCATTGTTGAAAATATTGCACAAAAACGATCCAAAACAAATATACTCAACGACAGGCGAATATCACTCCTTCCTCACATATACAAATAATTTATAAATGTTATCACCACTGTTTGATCACGTCCAGTCGGTCGGACATAATAAATTCAACCTATATTAGGTTGAATTTATTATGTCCGACCGCTGGTACAAAAAATAGCATAACCAACCATTTTATATGCCCTTCATCGACTATGAAAGCCTTTCGATTTCATAAAAATTCAGGCAAAGCTACATGCACTACAAAGATATCAAATCGACTACAATAATATTGATCGAATCAAAACTATCTCCAGAAACGCCACGTTGACATTAGATATCGCTGGAGAGACAAGCCCAATCAAATAGAACGAGGTATATGACAGAAAGACACTATATTCCCAAAATGATTTACCAAAGTCCTGGACGAAGGCTTTAAAAAGTTTGGATTGAAGTGAATAGAGTATCAGATTCTTCAATAGATTCCTTTCTCATCTGCACTTCACCTATGTTAATGTGATATTCGCCGAAAAACTGTACCCCCAAATAATGCTGACTGAATTGGGTGGGTATTCTATGTAATTAAGAAGGTTTAAAATTTTACCTCTTAAAAGTCAAAGTGGTGGGTAATTGATATGTATTACCTAGAAAACTCGCAACTGCAACACTGAGTATTTGTATTGGAGGCAAAATATTGAGGATCGGGAGGAATGATCTAAGACATCAAGCTCGGACAGGCAATCTTCAACATATAATTCGACAACAACGGCTTTTATTTTATGGAAGTTTTTTAAAAATAATGGAAACAGAGACTAAATTTAATAATTTGAATATTATGATAATTGTAATATTTAACTTTAAAAACACAACTAACTTACACATTTACATTAAACCGAAGTACGAAATTGTACTGCATTTAATAATTTACACATCTCGACTGTTATAAGCTACAAGTTTGATTTCAGAATCAACTACTTTATTTTAGATATTATCTGCTATTATATTATCTAATTAAGGTGCGTAAGAAAAATTAAATCAATAGCAAGGCCAATTTATGGTATCAAAACTTCTAATGATCTAACAAGAAAGGAAACAAAGAAAATGTTGTGAAAAGCGTACTTTTAGAACTTTCGTAGAAGATAAATGCTTTCTTGTTTTTATGAATGCATTAGAGTCTCAGTATTTTTTACGATCGAGAAAAATATAACTTTATACCGGAAGAATACAATGTTGTCAAAAATTTATTGCTGGACAAATCATATGTTTATAATCTTAGACTAATGAGTACTCTAGAAGGCGAGAACACGCGCGATAGTGTGTCCAAAAAACTACGCATAAAATGCGTAGCTTAGAATATAGAGTAATCCAGAAGGTGCGTATGCGCACAAACCTCTTCGCGGTCGCGGTGCATCCAAAAATCAGTAGAGGGTACACCGCGCTCCGCCTACTAGCGCCCCACCCAACGCGCACGGTGTTACTAGCAGAATAAATTCATCCACCAACTTCAGGAAATCGAAGCATATAAATATACTTGCTTGCGGCAGTAGGATTCACCATTGCATCGATTTATGTGGTACATGGCTTGGCTTATATGAAGTTTATTAAGGCCGCCATGTTAAATTTCTAAAATGTTTATTATGACCTCAACCAATAGCCAAAGTATTTAGGTTAAAATTATTTAAAACTTTATGTCACATTTTACCATTTTATTAATTGAAATGAGTATTAAAATACATTATCATTAAATATGTGTGTTAGTGTGTGTACATGTGTGCGCGCGGGCCTGTGCGTGTGCGCGTTTGCGTGTGTGTGCGCGTGCATACGAGTGTGTGTACAAATTAGTCTACAATTTTTTTGGTACATATGCAAATGAATATTTGTTTGTTAATACAGCAAGAAAACAATTAACTTAGTGTCTTAAAGTAAAAAGAGAGGTTAAAAAGCCAGCAATAAACATTAGAAAATAATTAGTCCCATACTAAAGAAATTCAAAATAGGACGAAAAAATTATTTATGTTAATTAGCATTCAGTGTCGTGATAAATACACACACTAACACACATATTTCATGATAATGTATTTTAATACTCATTTTAATTAATAAAATGTGACATAAAGTTTTTAAATAATTTTAACCTAAATACTTTGGCTATTGGTTGTGCCCATAATAAACATTTTAGAAATTGAATATGGCGGCCTTAATAATATTTCATATAAGCCAAGCCATGCACCACATAAATCGACACAAATGTAAATCGTACTGCCGCAAGCAAATATATTTATATGCGTTCGATTTCCTTAAGTTGTTGTGTAAATTTATTCTGCTGGTAACACCGTGCGCTTAGGGTGGGGCGCTGGTAGGTGGAGCGCGGTGCCCTTTCTACTGATTTTTGGATGCACCGCGACCGCGAAGAGGTTTGTGCGTATGCGCCTTCTAGATTACTCTCGATTCTAAGTTTATAATTGGAGTCATGTGAACAAATTTAGACGTCTAAGATTAATTTTTTTGATAATAACCTGCCATTTGAAACGTCATTTCCGATTTGTATCAATCGTGTTTATTACTAAAGAATTAAGTTTCATATTGGCTGGGTGCGAACCACACAGTGGGGGTAACGAAATTGATTGCAGCGCTCGCTGTAGCAGAAATGGAAATATGTAATGGCGCCTGTTAAATATTGTCACAGATAATACAATTATATTTAATTACGTATATTATCGAATATTATATAAATTTACTTACGTATATTGTCATGTTTACTTCTGAAACCAGTGCAGTTTAGCAAAAATGCGAATTTCACTGGTGTTTTAATGAAAGAATATTTTAAAAAATAGATCACGGTAGTCATTATTTTATTATTAAAAATTGATTGGATAAAAATTACACTAATACCTCCATTTCTTATATTACCATTTTCACTTTAAATTTATAACTAGATATTACAAATTCAAAAAACAAATATGAATGGTGATAATAAGAGAAGAAGTTAAATAAGAGTCAATTTTAAAAAGATTACGTCTATCTTATATAATATTAAAAAAAAAATTAAATTCTACCAATCTTAAAAATGTATTATTAAATCTTTAGTTTATGATTTTTTTTTATTATAAACTAATAATGAGGAACAAATGCATTTTAGCAACAATGAAAATTTAATTGTTTATCAGCACAAACAATTTAAAGTAAAGAGGATCCATGAAAATAAAGTTTAAAATGTTGTATATCATAAACTATATATTTAAAAGTCATAATTATTTACCTTTTTAAAACTTCGTAAATTGTTATTATTAACATTTCTGTTTAGATGTTTGTTTAGTGTGTAGTATATAATTACAAATTTAAATTGAAAATATTGAAAAATACTTCAGCAATAACAAAATAAAGATATTTATTGCAAGTAAATTGATTAAAATCAATTTTTGCAATACTGTGTCGTATTTTTTAAATACGTCATTTTTTATGTATATCCTTTAACTTCAAAAAAATCACTAAAATCAGTGTTTTCATATTTCAATTTTACATATTTCCAATATTGAATTGGATATTAGATTAAAAAATACATGGATTGTTGGTATAAAATGCATTTCGTCTGACATTGTGATTGAAATGTATGAAATTTTAATAAAAGCATTTATTTAGATATTTTCCGTTATTTTTATATCATTTACGTAAACATTTACGAGAGCCGTTAATTCGAAGCGTACTCACAAATAAATGAAACTACGTGATGTAGTATTATTTCTACTTTTTTTAAGAAGAAATAATACTAAGAAAAAAGAAAGTAGAAATAATCATCACGTTACATTCCACATCATGTGACATAGATCACGTAGTTTCATGTCATTGTGAATAATGAATTTCTACAAAATTAACGCCAAATATATTCAATATTCGAAGCGTACTAATAAAATTGAAGCGTCTATAAAGCTATTAACGCTAGGGGCGCTGATGTCACGTACACAGCCAATATGCATAGACAAAACATTGCCAAAGCAATAGTGACTATCCTTGAAAAGCTTAATGTGACTAACAAAGTTGTGACCGCTGTGACAGACAACAAAAATTATGGTAAAGAACAATAACCGACGATTTAAAACATAAACGTTAGCTATTTTATTCCACACACAATAAATCTTTCAGTGCGAGGTGTGACTGTAATCAATGAAAAGTTTTTGGCAATTTTGTCGAAACCTAGATCGATGATTTTGAGAGAAATTATGTGGTTGCTGTCGGAAGTAATATTGGATCCAATTCAAGATTCGTCCATAAGCTGAAACTCACCTAGGTTCAACATTCATTTTGTAACAACGCATTTACTTCAATACTCATCTAGCAATGCTTGTCCAACGTTCATTTTGTAACAACGCGTTCACATCAATAGAAGATCCCAATCGCAATAACATTTGCATTTTTAATTAATATTGAATGCAATTTAGAATCTCAAGAATGAAATATCATCGAAGAAGTCGCATCGTTCCGCGCGTATTTCACGCATATTCACAATGGAAGCGTGGACTCGAGTGAAGTTTGGTGTATTCTGTTCTGTAATCAGTCAAACGCGCGTCATAGTTGTTTTGGTAAAATGGAATCCAGGAATTATTGTTATTAACAGAAAGACATTGGAAACGATTTCATTATTGGTCGTAACGACAAACACGAAATTTATTAAAACGGGATTGGGAATTCCATAACGTGTATGAAAATTACGGGAATATTATGAACTAGCGTGACCCGTGCGAAGTCTTCGCATTATAAATTATTCAACTCAATTTAATAAATCAAAATTGATTGCAGGTATTCAATTCATTTCTAATTTTGCACACTGCTTATTACGTTTTTATTCCATTATGAAGCTCAGATGACAGATCAAACAAATATTTTACTAAAATTTACATATAGAGGCGCAAGTATCAAAAGCATTGAGCTAAAGCGCCACTTTATTTATTCGTGAGTGGATTTGAAATTAAACAAAAATTTTACCGACCGTCAATCATATTGACGTTGAGCCGTTAGATGGCGGCATTGCTGTTTTGTGTATATAATTTTAATAATTAATTAATTTGCAAAAACAATAGCAATAATAAATTTTTTAGTTGTGGATGCCTATAGAGCAAGCAATTATCTATAAAATGATATATAATTTATGTGGATTAGTTGTGAGGTTTTTTCTTAAAAGGGAGAGTAACATCTTAACCTTAGCGTATTAATATATATGATGATGATTTTTTCATTTGTTAGTAAGATTATTACCCCAAAGCCTACATCAACGCAGTTAAAAACGGGCATTGTAAATTTTTATTTTCTATAGAAATCCCCTAAAATTTTTCGACAGTATAAACGTAAAGCATTTCCGTGTCAAACGCCCTAATCATTCCGGTTCGAAATATTTTAATTACAAAAATATTTCTTTGTCCTTTTGTAAGCATTAGTAGATGCTTATAAAAAGTTTGTCAATATTGATGTCGGTGGAAGGGGAAAAAGTAAAGTGATGGAGGCAAAATTGCATTTTTTTGAAACTAAATCAACTTATTCAGAATAAACAATTCAATGTACCGCCGTAGAAACAGCATCTGCTACACCAAATACGCTTTTGACATTTTAACTGGGAAACGGCATATGTTTCACGTATTATATGTTGATGGGGATGGCAAAAATGATTAGAGCATCAAATTGTTACATAGAGATTAAACAGGATAAGAGGAAGAAGAAGAAATAACGAGTCAAGAAATAGGAGAAATAACATAAACCTGCAATGAGGACCAAAATAATCGGAGATCTTTGTGCTTAATATTGGAATGAAAACTGATATTGATAATATTAAGTAACTAAACATTTTATATTAAAACGAAATTTATTTCTTGACAAAAACTTATGTTAATAGTTTACTTGCCTTCTATCCCTCCAGTTTTGTCCCTGTCTGCTCATTTTATTAAAATTTTTCTATTTAAATGTTTTTGTTCCAGTGCAGCTGTTCTAAATAATTCACAATCAGCCATGTCCAAATTCAGAATACACTCAAATCTCGATCAACACTGTGAATGCAAATATGGCTCTCGTTATTGTTCGCACATTGCCAATCGCGCTAAACAGACCGTACCCGCACTCACACTAATTACTAATACGCTGGACTGATTATACAATATAAAATGACAGCAATTATTTGTACATATTTGAAACACCGCCATAAACATCCCATGAACAAAATTGGAAATTTAATATGATGGAGATACCAATATTTTCTTTTGTATCTATATATCTTATCGCAATTAATTGTATCGATACACGAACACGAAAATATCACATTGTTTTGTATCGACACTTTCAATATTATCTATTATTTTGTTAATCTTTGGGGTATAAATTAAACACAATTAAATGAAACTACGTGATGTAGTATTACTTTTACTTTCTTTAAGTTCTTTACCACGACCTAGGTTTCGTTGTATTACAACATCTTCAGGTGGGCTATTAGCAAGATCTTTGCTAATTGACATTTAATTGTGAATAACTACATTTCTACAAAATTAACGCCAAATATATTCAATAGTATAAATTAAATTTAAAAAAAAATATCTGCTCTAGATTTTTATTTGTATTAAAAGAAAAATGTTACAACTGCCTCTTGGTGTCACTATGCTGAAATAAAATAAAAAACATTAGAAGAAATAGAATCATTAATATATCGGATATATTGTTGGATATTATCATTGGAGCAAATTGAAAGAAAATTACGTAGGGCTATTGTTTAGTTGTATTTGAATTTATACTATATGACTTCATTTTGAATCATAGAAAAGGTATACTATTCTTTGTAATAAAACAGAGAAGTAGTTTCACTGTACCTTCTGCATGCTTATTGTTGATCATTATTTCACAAAACCTGAAAAAAGGCACATCCCCAATGGAAGTAAACTTTCCTAGGGTATTTGCTACGAAGGTATTTAAGGATTTTACATTTATAATGAAGACATTTTTTCATGACTTGCAAGATCAATTTATTTAATCTTTGGTATCTGACGAGTAAGTACATTCCTTACTTATAGTTAGTGTCAGATAATTTAAATGGCTACTTTCTTATATAAATTAACACAAAATATATCGATATCCATCTGAACGCGCCACTAAAAAATTATTTGCTGTATGAAAAAATTCCAAAAAAATCCCAATTAACCTAAATCGTTAGAAGAGGGTTAATGAGGGTAGATTAATAGATCTTTGTATAAATAGTAACATCATTGGTTTTACAAAATTAGTACTTTCGTGCAATTTGTCACGGTCACTTAAAAAATGTCATCACAAAAGTGTTTAAATTCACCAGACAATTTTTGTTATATTTGTGGGCAATTTATGCTAACAAAGCAGCTGCATAACATTACCAAATTCATAAGTAACGTTTATTAGGTATTTTGGCCCAGCAATCGCTAAGACAAACAGTGGGTTCCACTAAAGTTTATGCAACAGGCATTCGTGAACTTCGAAAGTGGTTTATAGGGCAGAACAATACCTTTGATTTACTATCGCCTATGTTGTGGAGAGAATCCCAGAATCACACCAAAGACTGTTATTTTTGCTGTTGTAAGACTACAGGCTACAATACTAAAACAAAAAAGGACTTGGTATATCCAACCATGCAATTGGTAACGCATGTGAGTGCATGACAACCTGAATGCTACACCACCATCACCTTCATATTTGGAATCAGTGAAAGCTAAAGGCATGAGCAGTGATGTCGAAGAGGTATCTCAACCTGAAGCTCAATTTGAGCCAAGTGTAAGTGCAACACAGTTATTTTTACAATCAGAACTGAACAACTTAACAAGAGATCTAAGCATGTCAAAAGATGCAGCTGAACTCCTCGGATCAAGACTATCAGAGAAGCATATGCTTGCACTCATTTTCTTGGTATCGCAACAGAGAAAAAGACCTTGTACCTCATTTTGTTAATATTGTGACCTGGTGTATTCCAAAGACATTCCTGGCTCAATGAAAATGTTTAACATCGAATATGACATAAACGAACGGAAATTGTTCATAGACATTAAAACGAAATTTGAAAGCAGTCCTTTTGCATAATGGCAATATGTACACTTCACTGCCAGTCGCTCATTCTGTACATTTGAAGGAATGCTAGGACAATATGAAAAAGGTGTTGGATAAAATAAAATACGTACAACATGGTTGGATGGTCTGTGGAGATCTGAAAGTTATAAGTATGCTGCTCTGTCAACAAGATGGATACACAAAATACCCTTGTTTTTTTGCGAGTGGGATAGTCGAGACAGAGGACAATATTGGACAAAGAAAGAGTGACCACTGAGAACTGAACTAGTTCCTGGAATCAAAAATGTTGTGAAAGAAAATTTAGCCCACCGGGAAAAACTTTTGCTACCCACTTTGCACATAAAACTGGGAATGATGAAACAATCTGTGAAAGCCACAATAAAGCTAAATAAAGGAGAAGGTTTTAAATATCTAAACCAAATTTTTCCATCTCTATGTGAAGATAAAGTGAAAAAAGGTATTTTCGTTGGCTCGGACATAAGAAAATTGATGAAAAACACAACTTTCGATGAAAAATTAAGTGGAATTGAATACGAATCCTGGAAATTTTTAGGGAAGCAGTGAACAATTTCCTAGGAAACCATAAAAATCCAAATTATGAGGAAGTTGTGAACGTGATTGAAAATTTCTGGAAAATGGGATGTTAGATAAGCATTAAACTTCACTTCCATAATTCGCACTTGGATTACTTTCCTGATAACTTGGGAGCTGTAAGTGAAGAGCAAGGCGAAAGATTTCATCAGGATTTGAAAGAGATAGAATGTCGCTATCAGGGAAGGTAGAATAAAAGGATGATGGCAGACTATTGTTGGTTGCTGAAGCGAGATGAACCAAGTCGGACTTTTAAGAAAATCTATAAATTATTTCAGATTTTTCTATTTGCAAACTTCACGATAAGGGATATTTCTCATACATTTTTGGTCAGAACTATGGGGCTTAAAATTAAAAGAAAAATATTTTTGGAATATGTAAATAAAATCCTTTCATATTATATGTCACTTCATTTTCTTTTATATTTTTCTTATAACAAATTATAACTGTGAAAAATTTGGTAGCAATTGTTGTTACTGAGAAAAACAGCTGTAACATACGGACAGGCAGACACTGACGCACCAAAGGGCCCTGTTTTTAATTATTAGATACAAGACTCTAATAAGAATTGATTATACTATACAAAATGATGACCACGCCAATTGTAATCAATCAAAATTAATATATGGGTGATGTGATGTATAAAAAGGATACCCTTTTATACATCTAAAAATATTCAAGACATCAAGATCCGCTAATATTTAACTGGCAAAAGATACATATTCTCAAATACTAATTATCGATTAAAACTATTAAAAGATATTTGTAAATAATTTTTATCCACAAAAATTGCTGGATAATTTATTAATACAATACTGTGTTTATAGTTTTTCAAAAATTTATTGTCTTACTCCTTCGTAATATAATAAATTTTCACATGTTTTCGTATTATGAACTTTTTGAAAAAATAATGTATTGCTAGATGGTTGGTGATTGCTACAGAGCTAACATTGCAATATTAAGAGGTTTCGAAAAAATGGTACGTAATCACATGATCCTAAATAATTTTAAAACATTTAAAATAATATGAGGGTTGGCTGAAAAGTAATGCACACATGCTAGAATAGGGAGAAAGATAAGAGTTATCAAGTTCAGACAAAAAATACATTAAAGTACCATTCTTAAGCTACGCAATTATGTATTACTTTTTAATGTAGCCATCATTAACGCTAATACATTTCTCCCAACATGAAACAAGTTTTTAATACCATCACCGAAGAATTCTTTTAACTTATCTTCAATCCAGGGCTTGACAGCTGCCTTCAGCTCACCGTCGGAGTTGTAGTGATTACCCTTGAGGTTTCTCTTAAGTAGAGGAAACAAATAAAAATCACGGCGAGCAAGATCCTGGGAATAACCTAATGTATGAAATTGGTTCAAAATTCCAGTTTTTCCAGAGCCCCTGCAGTTTCATTGTAGTATCTATCATGCACAGACTGCGGTATCCCAATAGTTCAATAATGAAGCCGGCATCTTCTTTGGGTATTCCAATATGGTTTGCGATAAATTTTTGAGTGATTCACTTGTCATTTTGAATCAAATCATCGAAGAGTTTGCAACGGTTGTCATCTGTAGCAGTGATAGGACATCTGTTGTGTGCTTCACTAACAGCACCAGACTTTTCCATGCTCCAAAATACGAAATTTTATCACCCATCGATTTACAGTAGACCTATCAACGGCATCATCACCATAAACAGCCTTTAAACGATGCTTAATCTCAGCAGGAATCACATTTTCAACAGTTAAAAATTCGATAACAGCCCGCTGTTTAGCTTGCAGTGACATACACGTGTCCATACTTCAGCATCTAAAAATATACTGTATGAACTCGGAGTTCAACCTGCGCATGCGTAATAAAGGGGAATGTTTCTTCCAAATGCTACCTGGTGCGCTCTTTGAAGGTCTTCGTTCGTGCTCTGCAAGCATGTGTGCATCATTTTTCAGCCAACTCTCCTACTTTTAAATTTTTGTTATTTAAAATGAGGAAATTTTTGTATTGAAGTTTTCAAGGTTGGTTAATGTAGGGGGCGTCTAATTCTAATTGTGTCAAATCGGATTTGGTTAATTTTTTTAATTCCTTATAATCGAAAAGAAAAGAATAGTTTCATTTTTTGATAAATTGACTTATGAAGCTTATCACATGAACCTATGTTAAAACTGTTTTCTCCTTCTACTTTCTTCTAGTCCTTAAAGAAAAATTGCTTATTTGTGAGTACACATTTGTATTGTATTTAAAAAATATTATTGAAATAGTTGAAAATTTAAAAAACAAATCTTTTTTATGGACACAGTTATTTAAATAGATTATTCCTTTGGTCTGCCTTCTGATGTGTATAACTGAGATGGATTATTAGACGGACTATGAAATGGATAAGATTTATATGCCCATGATGTATAATCCAACTTGGCTGGGCAGATTTGGGAAATTTCACCATGTCTTCTCATCTGAAGTGTCCCAATATTTGAAGATGAAACTTTTCAAATATGTGTTGCCAGTGATGACATGCGGAAGTGAGATGTGATCCCTCACTATTGCCTCACAAAAAATTTCCAAATCACACTGCGGGCTATGGAAAAAGCTATGCTCAGGATTTGTCTACAAAATATGAACCGTAATGAGAAGATCCACAGGTTACCATTATAGCACATAAAATTGATAGATTGAAGTGGCAAAGAGAAGACTATATACTCTGCACAATTCACAACTGTTAGTAAGAAAGGTTATCGAATGGAGACCATGTACCGAAAGATGCAGAGTCAGATGACACCTAACAGCGGTGGACAGATAAGCTGACTAATGTGGCAGGAAGCCGTTGAATGCAAGCTGCATGGAAACAATCTTTGTGGGAATTTATTGGGGGGCTATGTTCAGTAGTGAACATCTTCCAGCTGATGATGACAATGTATATAATAAATTTGTAGTCTCTGAAATTTTTGAGTTTATTTATTTTGACTGTTAATAATTCACTATCATGTTCAACTCTAAACTGCTGTACAGAAAACAAAACAGTTTTTCCATTCCTTGACCTGACATGCCAAAATTAGTGTTTGTGAAAGCGAATTATTTGACATAGCTTTTTTACTATGTAATCTAAAGCATTTCATCCTAATATGCCTTCAAAAACTACTTAATCAAAATAATAACTTTCAAACTACTTAATTAAATAATAAACTTGGAAAGTTCAAAGGCTTAGATAATAGCACTCAGTCTCATTGTTTCTGACTTTGTTTGGAGAGGAACACTTCTATTTTTATTATATTATTTTTTTGACCTCCATTTTAGACCAAACTGATACCAGTCTGTTCTAACTTCTTCCATACTTGTATTAATCATGACACTGCCCATGTATTTGAAATGAACCAAACATTTCATAATTATTTTATTTTGACAAGCAAATTTTCTCCAGCAATGTATTTACATGAGATAATCTCTTCCAAGTGACTTTTTTATTTCTAACGTAAAATTATTAATTTAAATATTTTGTACTATCTGGCAACTCCATATTAATTTAGTAACATTTTGACAAAATGAAAGTCAGTTCTATGCTTCTTGATCAAGTTTTCTCAAATACCAACATTCTGTTAGCTACCTATATTGATAGATTGTGCATATTTTTTCACTCAATAATAAGAGTTCCTACATTAACAAGCATATCTCGAAATTCATTGAGATACATTAAAAAAGTCTGGTATTATAAATTCTTGTCACGTTTATGATATGGGAAATTGACAATGGTTTGTTTTTTTTGCAGAAACATTTTTTATGTGGTTACACCCTTCTCGTCATGGCAACTTTTTGGGTCACAGAGGCCATACCCATAGTCGCCACCTCTCTGATACCAATGTTCTTCTTTCCCATGTCTGGCATAATGAGTACCACTGAGACTTGTTTTGCTTATATGACGGTTAGTTTATTCGAATCTTTATACTTTGAAGAATTAGTTCTAACTAGTTACTAGTTTTATAATCTCCCTATCACTTGAAAGTGTTAATCTATAAACCTGACTTAATCAAATACTTATTTCTGAAAAAAAAATCATAACTACATTATAATAAATATTCCATAAAATTTCTCAACTATTCTATACAGGACACAGTGATTATGGTCATTATAAGTATGATGCTGGCATTTGCCTTTGAGGCATCTGGACTTCACCGCCGTATGGCCTTAGGCATTGTCCTATTAGTAGGCTACTCACATTCAAGGTTTGTTACTGTGCGAAATTTACAATAAAATAAAATTTGAGAGACATTTTATTTTTAGAAGAAATTAATACTACTCACATAAGTTAACATATACCTAGAGTAGAAGCCTTATTATTGCATTTTATGAATGATAAATTGTACCTAGAAGAATATACATATTACTTATGTGATTATTAGTCTTTTTTTATTTTTGTAATTATGAAATAATGTCTACAAAAACTTTCCACAGATTATTTTTTGGATTAACATTTATGACAATGTTTATTTCAATGTGGGTTGCGAACATGGCAACAACAACTATGATGTTGCCTATTAACACCGCTGTACTAGAAGTTTTGGAAAAGGTAAGATAACGCTTTCAAGAGAAAAAAAATATAGCTTAATCTATTTATATTTATTATATATTACTATTTACACATATAATTCAATATATAAATTTAATATTTACACATATAAATGATAATTTGTATAATTATTCTTTTGTAATAGAATAAATCTTTCTAACTAATTCACAATGAAAAACAATCGACATACATAACACATATGACCTGAATTAAGAAAGAACAATAAAAATAATCCTCCGCCTCTACAAGACACAGACTTTAACACAAATCAACATATTTGGATATGGCACAAGATCCAAATAATATTATAACTGATTGCATCACCATTCAAGAATATGTGCTAAAAATGAATACATATCATCTATAAAAGTACTGACCTTTCCTACAAATGGAAATGAGCTGTATCAAGAGTCCTACAAATAACTTTAATTTCTTGCAACAATTTCCTGGAATTGCACAATTATCTTTTTCTTTCTTCATGAGAAAGAAGAAAAATAAGTTATTGCACCACAGGGCTCGCCGCAATATAATTATTCAGGAAATAAAGGTTGACAGTGTAACAAAAGAGAAAATCATAAATACTTTTTATAGTGATCCTCCAGATGCTGTGCTGATAAAAATTTGTTGCAAACATAATATTCAATGTATATAATGCCATAAAAATGCAACTGCATAACAGTACTTAAAATGTGCAAGAACAAATAAAACATGAAACTGTTTAAAAAACAATCCAAACATTTCTGCAGAATCTGCCATTTGTCAGAACATCAAGAAATTTAAGAAACCTCATAAAATTTCAAAGCATTTAAAAAAAGTGAAAGAACTAATTAATCTAGCTCTAATATCAAAACACGTTGCACCTATGAAGAGAAGTAATGCGAGTAACCAGAAAATGCACTATACAACGAAACAAATCCAAAGCTTATGACTTCAATTATAAATTAGTAGTCCTGATATTAGATTACAATCCAATATCAGGACTACTAATTTATAATTGAATAGTAGTTTATTAATAAGCAAACATTCTAAATGAAAAGGCAAATATAGATGTATATCAACTGTTATTAGGACACTGAAATTCTGCTATATTCAATAAATCATATGGTTTTTTTTGTTGTATCATCCTTGTTAATTGTGCAACGGCTAATGGCCTTTAAAATAAAGCTGTTTAAAATATACATTTTACTCTTGAACCCCATTTTTTTTACTCTGCTTTATTGGTCAAATTTATACTGTTTATGAATAATGAGAGTACACAATGAGGCAACAAATTGGCAAACAAGTGAATTGATTACATTAGCCAATGAAACCCATTGTTACATATCGGTAAGCATTTGAACAAGAGAATTAAATGTTGCTATATCACGACTGCAAACATGCAAATTTGCCATTTGTTTTTACACAATTACAATGTCAAAAAGGAACATATACATGTAGTTTGTAGAGAAAAAAAGATAGTGACTTCAAGATCTTCTCAGTAAACTGTCCTCTGAAATATAAAGTAACTGAGCTTTAATTTTCTGAATACTTTATAGAGTTGATGGGAGAAATAAACAGATACTAACAACCATAAAAAGCAAAGAACTGAAACTATCTGTTCACAAATAACTTGTTTTATGAACAGAACATACAGTAGGTAGGTAGGTAGTTTTAAATCAGTATAATAGTGTTACAAAATGAAAATAATGCAATATCAATCTTAAAAGCTTTCTTTAACTTTGTACCAAAAGGTTTATACTGAAAGTAATACACAAACAAAACACGTTTTGAGAATAAATGCTTGGCATGCTTACAATGTTGCACTCTTTGGGAAGAAATAAAATATGATTTGAGAAAAACAATCTTTTATTTTTCATATTATAAAATTTATACGTCCTTTATTTATGTAAAGAATGTTGAATTTTGAGAACTGTCCCGAATAACATACATATAATCTAAAAAAGACAAAATAAATATTGGAATAAGGATTGTACTGGTTGTTTAGAAATTTTGTTATCTAGAGGCAATAACCTTTTAAGTCCAATGTAATGGATAAAGCTAATATACCAAACAGTGACTGTCTATGGAGGTCTATATGATAATCAAATAATATCACCATAAAAAATTTACAATATTTAAATTAAAATTGGCTTCATTTTTTTGCTATGAATGTGTTGTACATTCATAGCAAAAAAATCCCTGTATATTAACTCTATGAAAGATTAAATGAAGAACTAATAGCTCATCCAAACCTAAACAAAACACCTTGTAAAGGAAAATAATGGTATGGTCAATAAACATACCAACAACTAAGTCCTAAAAAGATGTTTACCAAACATACTATTGGAGTAGTACATTGGCTACTTCATTCTCTTTACTATAACATTTTATAAATGACTCTTCTGTATGCTAATTAAATTTTTTACTCAATATCTAAATATTTTTAAATAAATCTGATGCAGCAAGTGTAAGTTGTACATGGTCCTTTTATTGTCTTCTAGCAAGGACTCGGGAACATGTATTATCATGTGGAAGGGGAAACTTACCCCACATTAACCAGCCAGTGTTATTATTTGACAGCTGCTTACTCATCGTCCATTGGCAAGTACATCTTATAATTATTGGACATCACATTGTCCTAATTATTTTAACTTGTAACATAAAGAGCATGTGGGTTTCCCCATGACTATGTCACGCTATGTCGCTTCATGTATTTTATATTAGACTACACTTATATCAATATGTAAAAACATATTACAATAAGTGCACATTAGTGGTGAAAGTTGTAAGAGAAGAGATCCAAAAGAAATCAAAATTATGCATTTTTATTTCAAGTTATGATTAACCTTTGTAACACTAAAAATTACAAATACTACAAAACAGTAAAATAAAAATACATTAAATATTGCAATACATACCTTGATCTTGGATTTCTACATCACAAACACACGTATAATCAAACAAATACTGAAAAATGTTATTGCAAAGATTGGTCATTGATAAGCGAATGGTAAAAGGTTGTACAATACAATGCGCAATCCCACACTTTAAGTCAAAATGCAACTGAAAACCAATTATTATCGTACTAGTTTGTGAGGTAGTTAGAAGTGAGAATTTAAGGTATTGATTTTTCAATTTATGAACTATGAATGGAACTACCACGCTTTGTGGTAATGCATGGTTTCTGGTACAGTTCATAAAGCCCTACGGCCATATGATGGTTTTATAAATTAACTTTTTTAACCATCTTGACAGAACTGTGGATCTCCTTAATTTCAGCTGAACTGTCTTTATCTTTCAGTGATAAAACCAAAGTTTTGAAAATCGAAGTTCAATGGATGTCTTGCTGCCGATATGCAAGGTTCTTACCTTTATGCCTTCACGTTTCATTGCCATGCAGGATGTAAATTTGAGATGGGTCAATAAGACCAGTTATATTAACTGTTGTAGCTACAGGAAATCGGTCTTAAAATACTGTTCATGAATTTTGAAAATGTTTCGATTGGCATTCACATCTTTTTAAAAAAAATGGTGTAGTCAGCAATATAAAAATTTTTTTTCATGTCATTCGATTCTGTTTCTTACAAAGATCAAAAGGCTTTATGAAATCAATGAGGCAAGAGTACTAGAAATGTCAGATATCACTTCATATTTTAGTACAAAATAAAAACTTGATAAAAAACTTTTTATTGGAAAAAAAAAGTATCCACTACAAATAACATTAACCAATCTAATAATTTTGAAATCAATTTTTTTTATATTTAGAACAGCTTTATTTTGCTATGGAGAATACTCAATAAAATTGCTACTTTTAATATGCTTTTAAATCAAAATGTTCTCAAATCTAGAAAGCTTAGATTTCTTACTAGTTTATTTTTTATAAAAATATGATAAAAACTGTTCAGCTTCTTTTGAGTGATATAGGGTCAAATATTTTTTGTGAATAGTGTCAACTACAAAGGTTACTACAAATTTTTTAAAGAATCTTGAAGAGTGTTTTTCCTGTAGCATAATCTGCATGAATCTCTTGGGGCCGGTTTCTGAGGATACTAAATAACCTTTTCGTGGTTATTGATTCATTAAAGACTGCAACTATGGGTTTAATAAGCATTTCCTCTACGAACCACAATACGATTCTTTCTTTGAAATAAAGTTTTAAACTTATTTGTTAATAAATTACACATAAGCATATTGAAAATAAAATATTACTTAGAGTGCGTTAATGTTAATTGTCATGAATAAATACAAATATATGATTAAGATTCTAGCATCTGTTTACGTGTGCTGTTTGAGAAACAAATTATGAAGAATTAGCAAAAAGAAGTGAAATTGATCACCAAAAAATCTGTATTTGTTTTGAAGATATTATAAAAAAGCTTTAAAAAAAGTTAAAAAAGAAAAGGTTAGAAGTAATGTCAGCATCTTTTATGATAGCTCCGATAATAGAATAGTTAAACGGTCAGTTTTGATGAGTTTTATTGAATAGATGATTAGCTTTCGGGGGTTCAGAAACGTCTTTTGACAAGTTATTATATATACATATTTATATTGGAATATCAAAAATATAAACTGCTGTCAAATGTATCTCAGAAACCAACCATGGTGATGATTGCTTTAAGATAAAAGTTCTATGTTTATGGAGGATTTGATTTGTATATAGTTGTTTAGACATGCTTCAAAGATTCACTAAATTATGATCAAGTTAGGTGAATTTGTAAGTCAAAAGTAACTACTGGAAAAATTTTAAATTGTAAAAGACAAAAGATTGGAATGGAGACAGAATATTACACCAAGAAGACTATTACAGAAAAGCTATATTTATATATAGCTATAGAAGAGGATTTGAAATATAACTTAGTAGAGTAGAAAGAAACTTCATAAAATCATATTATGTCCAACAGATGTTCATGTTCAACAATTCATATAAGATGTCGTCATTGATACTGTAATACCGCGTAACTAATGATTGCTTCAAGGTCTGATTTTCAATATTAGTCAAATTGAAGTTGTACCTTATTGCAATTGTTAGTTATGTCGTATTGCAGTGTCACTGATGATATGAGGGTTTGATTATCAAAGCCCATTGATATAATTCAAATAGTTTTATGTACCATTAGAATTATAATAGCTTTGAGAAATATACTATTTTAATTAATTTTTGTAAGTACTATTTTAATTATATCAAAGTAAATTGCTACTTTCAGGAGGAATTGGTTCCTTGACTGCAACCCCCACAAATTTAGCAATGAAAGGTCTCTTTGAAGCGTAAGCATTGTGCGCCTAATTTTTCACTTCCATTTCACTATTTTAGTCTCACCAGGTTTAAATCGTAATATCAATTGTAGCCCATGACACTTATCAACCCCTTTAGAACAACATAGTTCCATTTAATAATAAATTTAATAAATGGATATTCATGAATTAAAGGAATAATTAAAAATTTAATTATGTGATTATTAACATGTCGTAATGTATCTAATAATGTATCCTAAGAGTAATCAATCTTAATCAATCTTAAAGTAAGATGTAATCGGGTAATCAATAATAATTTATATGATTGGATTTTGTATATATAACATAGTAATCTCAGAAGGGAACTAAACATATTATCTACAACAGTTACACAAATAAATGGCTGCATGAAAAGATTTGGTACAATGTTTATGAAGGCAAGATACATAAGTTCTCCACACACATCTCAACAAACCTTTCATAAGTTCTTGTCCTGCTTTCTTGTTGTATACTAATTTGATGTTTTATATTTCTAATTAATTTATTATTCTCGCGATCTTGTCTTGGATAATATGATACTCTGAGGATTGTAAATGTAAAATTTGTTATTAATTTTTTTCTGACAAATGGGTCATTGTTCCGAATTTAGAAGAGGTATATTGTTAAGTACTTTTATCTTTAAAGTGCTGCATAGATAAATATTATATCTTATACTCTTGCTCCATCTATCCTCATTCATCCTAAACATAGTTAAGTAAAAACTGAGGCATGATATAAATAAAAAGAATTATACAAGTGTTAGATAAGTCTTCTTTAAGGGATTGTATTACAAGCTACATTTGCGCAATAAGTTGAGCAAGAACAGAACAATGAGGGGAAAAACTTTAGAGGTCATCACTGATCTCATGTTTTCGAAAAAACAATGCTTCCTACTAAAACTTCACTTCAGTGTATTTTCAAAAAATTTAGTGAAGAAAAAAATGTTAGTGGTTTTAGACAGATTTAGATTATTAAACAAGATAAAAATATGTTCATAAGTAACAGCTGTCAAGTTAATAATGCAGCCAAATCAAAGAATTTGACCGATTATATCTCTACTACAAGCTACTCATCTGTAAAATCTTACTAATACCATTTTAGTGCCATGGTTTTTTACTCATATATACTTAAAATGCCAAAGAAATCTTTTATTTTTGATATCATTTACCCTTGTCTCGAAAAAAACTTTCAAAAATTATCCAATTTTAGTAACTTTTTTGGTGTTTTCTTAATAAAAACTTGTACAAGGATAATAAAATACAAAGAAAATTATGGAAATATATATTGTGAACAAAAATTATAACAAAAACTAAAATCAAGGTCACATCGTATTTTCGCAGTCCGGTTTCACATCCTCTGCATCAGCAAAATAATTGTTATCGTCACTATTATCACTATCACTCAAAATTTGCATTATGTCAAATTGTGAGCGCACCACAATGTCACTCCCACTATCACTTTCTTCACAGCTTGAAAAACGATCATTTTCACTCGAATTATTTTCGTATTCCGACATTATGGGTTAAAAATGTTCTTTTCCTGGATCCTTTTTATATTGTAATTACTAATATTATAATTTGAACTTTATGTAACACGTAGAAAGATAAAAAATTAGTGATGCTTGCGAGCGACCTCCCCTACCATGCACTAAACAGCAACTGATTTCGTGAGCGCCATTGCGCTCGTGGCATATTTAGTTAGTACGCGCACGAGCGCAATGGTGCTCGTCGGCACTCAAACAGTTAATAAGGTTCACATTTTTCTGATTTGTTACATCTAATATATTGTAATGTTTATATGTCCGATCACTACTTGCTGTTTTATGGGTTATTTTTCTATAATATAAGTTATTTTTCTCTATGATGAATATATTTCTTCAGTCACCCATACTCAAATATAATGTAAGAATGGTAACAACGAAATACTTTTTATTTCCAGTAATTATCCAAAGGCACCAGAATTAATAAATTTCACACGTTTTTCAATGTTTACTATTCCATTAATGTTGACTATGACTACAGGATTGTATTTTTATATGAACTACTACTTCTTAGGAATGTTAAGGTACATATTTTTTATTATTGTCCCAACATTAATTTTCAACGTCACGACTGTCCAACTAAGGTCGAGCGCACTTTGGATATGTCTTCATACAAAATCGAGTAGTACGAATACATACGATTACACACGAAACTTCCTGAACATAAAAGTACTATAAGAGCTCACAGACTGGGTAGAAATGAGTCATGAGTGTACGCACGTATAGATTCGACGTTCAACATAGATCTCATTTTGTTGGGAATATTTTGCATTTTTGTATGAACGGTTCACCATGGACATTGAAAAATATATTAATTTAGTGCATGGACACAGTTATTTATGGGATCAGAATTATTCCAGTTATCATTTAAGAGAGCGTCAATGCAAATCATGGCGGGAAATCTCGGAAGAAATAAAAATACCAAATTCATTTTGTATGAGTGTCGCTGGGACGGAATAGAAAACAACTGATTGTAATGGACATAGAACGCACTCAGTGTGAGCACTCAATATGTACGACAAAAATTTTAAGTTTACGTGTGACACAAATTTGTATCCAAAGTGCGCTCAGCCTAATACTTACTTTGCCAATATAAACAGTACCACAAATATCCGTTATGTATAAAGACGAAATGAATTTAACAATTTTTGGTTGATTATGGTACAGTACTGGAATTGCATAATATATTTAATAAATTTTTACTCAGAGAGTGCCAAGGAGTGACTGAGCTTATTTTATTTTTTAAAATTAACACAGCTCCTTTTATATAGCCTCAAAAGCATTTAGATTGATACCACCAATGAAGATATATGACAACATAAATGTTAAACCCTTATTTGTATCTCGCTGTTTATAGCTACCGTGCTTCAATGATAGACTAGCCAGTGCTCACTTTCAGTCGTTGAATCTATCTTATGTTGGCTTATAAAAGATATTTTTTTTATTGTAACATAACAGGCCTACAAGTGCAAGAAGAAAAGAGTTAATGATAACTCCAGCGGCCAAAGCGGCCACAAGGGATTATGTTAGAGAACAATGGATGAATCTAGGAAAAATCACTTACCGTGAGCTAGTATGATCGATTTTAACTTTATTTAACATAAGACATAAAACTGGTGAATTGAACATAAAGAAATAAAATAATATTAATACAATAAGATAGAGCTTTTCTGTCTTTTAGCATGTTTCAAAACTTTTCTATTAATGTAAGCATATTTTAAAGAAAAACATTTTGTAATAATTTTTACCGTTATTTCATATTTATTCTTAACATTTGATACAAAAAAACAAACAAGTGAAACAAAGTATAAATAGTAGTAATAAACTAAATATTTTATAAAAGCCACAATTTATGATTACAAAGAATAGGAATATGTACTAAACTATTTATATACTAAACTATTTATATACAAAAAAACAAACAAGTGAAACAAAGTATAAATAGTAGTAATAAACTAAATATTTTATAAAAGCCACAATTTATGATTACAAAGAATAGGAATATGTACTAAACTATTTATATATGTATAATGAAACTCTTAATTTTTTTACAAACTCTTCTTTAAGATTTCGAAGGAATCGAAGAACTTATGTGGATATAGCAATAATCACATTTAGTCTTCACTCAGTCAGAAAATATACAATATAATAGATAAATTATTTTATTGGTTATATAATAAATAAATTTAATTAATTATAATAATCATACACATTTTATACTAGATACGTTGGCTGGAGTGAATGATACCGCTAACCACATGGTATAGTGGAATAAATTACTTTCATCAGATTCTAATCATAAAATCAGCATTTTTTGAGAGGAAATTTTTTTGTAGCATTATTTATTAGAATTAAGATATTATTGCTTCACTTTTCCTTTCCAATTCTTTTTACATCCGTTTTGTAAAAACGGATGTAAAATGCTGCTAATTAGTTAACAGTTAATGTCCTGAAATTAATAGTAAAAAATTAAACGAACAGTCAAATGTGATGTTACGGTTTAAGTAAAATCATATAAAAGCACTTAGACAATGTATAAAAATTAAATATCATTTAATATTAGGCGTTTTACAATATTTGTATGATTGGGAAATTTTTGAAGTGAAAACTTCTTCAGGTGCAATTTTGCATTACACTTTAAAGTGATAACTTATTTTACCGCAAGTTCACTGTCAACACGGTGTGGATCCTTTCAAGAATTACATTCTATTTTTGAATAATATTTTATTTAAGTATGATTTAATATGCTTATGTTATTTTTTCGACTAATTCCCCATTCAGCCAATTTCGTTGTATTGTTGGCTCTTTCCGACTTAATTCGACTAACTCTTTATTTCAGGGTATTGCATTAAACTGTCTTAAAACATTAAACGTTAAAAAAGATGTAGTAGTTTCTGTACATAGGTAAGTGTATTTCTTAAAATAAAATTATTTTTAAGTATAAAATATTTTTGGTAATATTTATTAATAGCTGGTGTTACACTGATTTTCATGGTTCAAATCTTTGCTTGCTGTACGGTTTTGATTAATATTTTAATAAAAGTTGTCTCAGTGCAGAATTAAAATTTTAAATAATAATAAAAATCCAATTATTGTATTTATAATATTTTAATTATGGTAAACTAAAGTACATTTGTGTGGATTTTATGTACAGAATATTACCCCATCAAGTTGTCTCCCATCACGGCGAACACACTTCTCAAAACGTAAGTTCGAATTTACAATGACACGCCGTAGAACGTCAATTGAAATGACTCTCGCTTCTTTCATTATTTTAGCCTTCAGCTGCTCCAAATTCATAAGATACCCCAAAATTGATACCCCAAAAAAATCTTACTTTGAGATAAACCCATAAAAAAAAAGTTGGGCGATCTGGATGGCCAAATTATATCTCCGTCTTATGACTTTTCCCAGAAATAGCTTTCTAATTGAGTCCATAAAGACCCTAGCTGTGTGGATAGTGGCCCCATCTTGCTAAAACCACACATGTGACTCATCAACATCCTCCTCTCCTAGTTGCGGTACAAAAAAATTGTTAATAATTTCGATATATCGCTCGCTCATTACTGTAACACGGAAAGAAAACAGGGTTTTTTTCGTAATAAAATACAAAGGAAATTATAAAAATATATATTGTGAACAAAAATTATACCAAAAACTGAAATCAAGGTCACATCGTATTTTTGCAGTCCGGTACATCCTCCGTATCAGCAAAATAATTGTTATCGTCACTATTATCACTATCACTCAAAATTTGCATTACGCCAAATTGTGAGCGCACCACAATGTCACTCCCACTATCACTTTCTTCACAACTTGAAAAACGATCATTTTCACTCGAATTATTTTCGTATTCTGACATTATGGGTTAAAAATTTTCTTTTCCTGGATCCTTTCTATATTGTAATTACCAATAATATTATAATTTGAATTTTATGTAACACGTAGAAAGATAAAAAATCAGCGATGCGTGCGAGTGACCTCTCCTACCTCGCACTAAACAGCAACAAATTTCACGAGCGCCATCTCGTGGTAAATTTAGTTAGTACACGCACGTGTGCAATGGCGCTCGTCGGCACTCTAACGGTTAAGATTATTTAAGCCTTGAGGGTTTACTCAGATCTGAAAAACCATTGTCATTATATGATTTAGTTGTAAGGCTGTAGCTGAGATTAACTCGCAGTTAACTTCAAAAGAACTGTCCTCTACTTTTAATGCAATTGAGGAAATCATAAGATCACATTTGCAGCAGGTAAGAAAGGCGTGGAAGTTAAGGAAATACACCTCATAATTTGACCATTATGATTACAGTTTTTGAACATTCTAATCGTTGGTTATCGCCAAATGATTTTTACCACAAACTCTCAAGATGCTATTAACCATAAGAAACATTTTGTACTGTTTGTGAGGGTTTCTGAAGGTAAAAATATTCATAATACATTGATTATTATGAATTCTTAAAAGTGGAAAAAGTCGTCACTGTAAACATCCTATTGTAGTAAATCGGAGAGTGTTCAGGAGAAATTGCTGCAAAAGAGCCTGCTTTAATAAAAAGGAAGTTTTTTTGTTACATGGCAAAGCCTCTTATCCTGTGGAATAAATTCAAACTCGGGAAATATCTTTTAATACTCTTCACTAAATTTCTATTTCAAAGTGGCAAAATTTTTGGGTCTCCTGATGTAATTCATTATTAGCAGTGTGAGATTTTACTACGATGACATGATGTTGATGTCCTAATTATCAAAAAACAGCAATGAAATCCATCTATAACCTGCTACACATCCTGCTTTGCGTAGATAACATCAAGAATGAATTGTTGCTGAATAAATGTATGTTTTATTGAGTCTATGCATTATACACACACAGACATACATTTGACACAGACATACATTTGACACAGATATACATTTGACAGATATTGTTTGATTGCTGTCAAATATAAATAATATATTTTTGTTATTTTTGAACATGTAATTAGTACTCATGATGTGAAAGTTTTCCTCTATAAATTGAGTATAATTCCTATATAATTTGAGTGTTAAACTGGAAATATCAATTAAAATTTGTATTTCTATTTTTTGTTAAATACCTCAATTTATGTGGTTTTTAAATTGTAAGGTTTTTTATTTTTCTACTCTTTCCAAAGTCCAAATATTCTATCAGTTTAATCTTGTCTTTGTCGCTCTTCTTATTTATAAGTGATTTGCATAAAAAAGGGCATAAACCGATTAAGGCATTCATTTGCTTCATCACAGATATATGTATTTCATAAAAATTATAACAACTTTGCCACTAACCCTAAATTTTCAAAGAATTTCGCATTATATTTGAAAGCAAAGATATGCTTATTATTACGCGTAAGTCGTTTTCTAAGATGGTAAAATTCTGAGGTCATTACCAAATTTAATGTAGATTACTATTCTTTCCAACTATATAGCAGAAAATTTAAATCTGCGACATATTTTTCATTTACCAATTTTGCTCTTTTTTAACAGAGTTACACTTTCCTTGCGTAATTATTTCTAATCTATCTTATGGACAACTACTTATTGAATCATAGGAATTCAACTTTTTTTGCAAAAATAAATTAAACATTACTAATGGTGAAATTGAATGTCAAGGTTAACGCTATTATTTTTATACTTAATACAACTATTCTTATTATATTTCAATAAATATATATTTTTACGTAACAAAACTTGGCAATTGCTCAAACTTTAAATTACTATTTTTATTTTGTTTCTAGAAACAAAAGTATTGCACCAATGCATTCGTACAAAAATATATACGAATTAACTTGTAAAAAATATGTAACTTACAAACTTTCAAAAATATTAATAAAATTTTATTGTACCCACATGGTAAAATTAAATACTTGAGTGAAACCTATTTGAATTTTTAGCAATATTTAGAACCTTAAACCTAATTTATGGACCTCCATTGTTGAATAACACTTACAGGCTGCTGGGTTATTATTTATGACAGCAATGTTGTTGTTTGTCACACGTAGTCCCTCTGTAGTGCAAGGCTGGGCTGATATGATCAGTGAGGTCATGGCACCAAAGACGGAAGGTGATTCCAAAAGATTGTGAGAGCCAATTTCTTTCATATTTATACCTATGATATAGATACGAGTAGATTAACTGAAATTAACCTTTTCCAAGAATGTAATAAAACAGTTTTTTCCTTTCTAATCATATTATCAAAATTACGCTTGTTAACAAGCAACTAGAGAACCACAATGAAATACTGTGCTAGTAAACAAAGTAGTGGATACATAAAAATCAATTGAAAGATTCAATGTCTATGGATGCATGTATAGATTGGAACAATAACTACGCATGTGTAGATTGGAATAATATCTACGCATGTGTAGATTGGAACAATATCTACGCATGTGTAGATTGGAACAATATCTACGCATGTGTAGATTGGAATAATATCAATGCGACTGTCAAATATGTAGTACTTTTGATTTATTTGTTTGAAAGTGGTAGAATATTAACGGTTGAAAATTTTATGTACAAATTTTATAACGAAACACAGTATTTTTCCTTTTCAACAACATATATATTTTTTCCTTTTGTATTAATAGCATATTAAAAACCTATATAACCTATTAAAAACCTGTTACCCGTTTGGCGTAATTTAGTTCAATATAAATGCCACCAATAAATGACTTAATTTGTTATATCAATATAGATAAAAACATCTTGATCCTTTGTGGCAATTAAGTTTTTCATTAATTATTTTGCATGGGATGTTTGACTTTGTATATGTTGGATATCATAATCAACCTGAACCATATTAGTTACATGGTTGTAACCATGTTGTAACCATGTAAGGTGGTATATAATCCAGATTGGCCGCTAAAAATAAATGTTACATATGTATCCACTATTTTAGATGAATTTTCACATATCATCAAGACTAATTAATTTGTTGCATTCTCTTCGCCAAACAGTAATACATTTAATTAGTAAGCCGATAATTCATAAAAAAAAGATTCAAATGCTTTATGAAATTATAACAATTTTAAAGTGTTAAGTGAAATATGTTTAAAAAATACTTATTAGAAAAATATTGTGAAATAAATCATGAAAAAATTATTTTTTTTATATTTCTACCCCATAGCCAATGTTATTGCTTAAAAACTTATCGTCAGTTTTACACAATAACAAAAATATGAAAAAGTGCTAAAATTCACATTTGCGTTATATGGTAATATTAAGTTAAATTTGACTTATATATTTTTTTAATCTCTTACAAACAAACTTGTTCTCAAATGTTTTCTAGCACACATATGTTTGCCAACAATTTGTAAAGACTATCCGGAAATAATTATCATGGTATTGTAATTTAACACAAGATTTGTCTTTAGAACTGTATCTAGTTGCAACTTTTTACACCTTAACAGCAACATATTCATGCTATAGTCCCAATAATATTTAAAGAGGGACTTACGTTTCTTTTTTGTATGTTTGTTTTCCTAAATCTTCACACAGAAAACGTATAATTTTCCCAATATGATAACTTAGTTTCCAGATCTCCACAGCCTATACGGTATGTATATAGAATAATTATTGAGACATAATTAATAACGTTAGCGTCATCGAAGAAAAAGCCACTAATTTCAGTGTTTTCAGACTAATGCTTGGAAAACTACATAATACTAGTTATATTAACACTATGTATGGGTAATGATAAGTATTAAAAATGTCTGTAAAAAGTCTAGGCAAGATATATGTTAAATTTGCTATGATAGATAATAACTCTTTTAAGTTAAAAAAATGACTTGTGTAACAAAACTAATATGGTTCAGGTCGATTTATAAATCCATAATGCCGATGAAATAAAACATGATAGATAATAACTCTTTTAAGTTAAAAAAATGACTTGTGTAACAAAACTAATATGGTTCAGGTCGATTTATTAATCCATAATGCCGATGAAATAAAACATCGTTCAAACTATTAATGATAATTTGTTTAAATGAAATTTAAATTTTTGAGAGGGGCAAAGGGATACACTTAATTTAAGAATGACTCAAATAAAGGACTACGTTACTTCACTTCAACAACTATGTAACCCGAGTCTTACAATTTTCTACAATATTGCTTGTTAAAACTTTCCAAATTTCTACAGAATTGATAAATGGCAAAATTTACCGCCATTCTCATAGGCAAATACTTTCCCTTAACAATGTTAGTAAACCAATAGCGTAACAAGAATATTAACATAAGCATAATATATTAACATAAGCTAAATAAAACTAATTACCTATTTTGGTCCTTTTTAAATTTTGATCAACACAATATATTAAGGGTCAGATGTATGCGATGAAATATTTCATTACACACGTGCGCGCGCCGGCCCCGGCTATGCTGTGTGACTCTTAGTAGTGTGCGTTACATGAACACGCTCGGCACAATGGGATCGATTGCGACACTTTTTTGACTAAATATTAAAGTAAATCCGAGCATGATTTCTCCGTTGAAATGTCTTTGTAAATCTCTTGATACCGGATATGATTAACCTTGGATATGGTTCAGGTTGGTTTTTAACTGAAATTGGGGAATTAAAATTTTGTGTAACTATTTTTTATGTATAATCCTTTTGTAAATTAGTATGACAAGCATAGACTAAGATAAGAATAAAGTTTGTGCAAATAATCATAAAATAACTGTTGAACATAATTACAACAAGAAACACATACATAATTAGAACAATAATTTTTGAACTTCTATTTTACCGACTTTCATTTTATATCCCACATAATGAGCACGATAAAAACAATATTTGACCCTTCATTTGCCCTCTCTCTCGACAAATCAACCTGAATTATATATATATATATATATATATATATATATATATATATATATATATAGTTATATCTGCATCTACTAGAAGCTATAACCATGTTAAATTTTATATCAGCTTTCTAAATCAGCGTTCACACGATAAATAGTTGTAAAATACAGACAGACGAACATAGAATAATAAGTATTTTGTTTTTAAAATTTTGATAAAATACTTAAAGAGAATCATTACAATATTCAATAGAATATAATATTGCACTTACAGATGCATCAAAAAAACTTAAACCTTTAATATTTGAAAAAATTATACATTTTTACTTATACAATGAAATTATAAAATGTATCTCTGTAACATAAATACTCAGTAATCTGTAATACTCAGTAAAAGCAAAATATCAATATACTATTTCTAAAATACGTGTATATTTAATAATTCTATATTACGCCTGTTATAACATTTCTACAAACCTTTTGTTTAGGACATGTAATAATTTAATTTTTTTTTCAATTTTTGCTCCCAATACCAGATGTCTTTATCTGACGATTATTATCTGAAAAATACAAAATAACAACAAATTTATCCACTAATTTACAAAGCGGTAGAAAATATGCATTTCAAATGTATCATAGAAATATTATGTTACGATCATTTATACGTAATTTGCATTTTATCGTAACATACAACATAAAACTTACACTGTGTACAAGCTATGTAGGCATGATAAATCTATGGCACAAGCTGACGAAGACCGGCCAGATCACACGTCCTCACTGTTTTCAAGCGCAAACGGTACTGAATTCAAAATATGCGCGAGCACCGGAGAAAATAATTGTTTTTATTGTCATAGAAGCTAGTATAGAATATTCGTGCGCGGAATGCCGTAAAAATTCGGCAACTTTGACCTAATACCAAAGGCTTCATATTTATGTCATAGTTAAATCCATGTACAAGAATGTAGCTACATTTATTAAGAATAGACACAGTGAATTGAAAATCGATATATGTTTATAATTTTGTTCTAATATGCGAAACAACGGAGAGGCTTTTTGGTAAACTTACTTTGAGATTCTTTTTTTTAAGGAACATAATTTAGAAAAAATATTGTACAACAACGTAGCACAAAGGCCATTCTATGCCGTGGTATTTTAATATTATGTCTAATTTTGTTGGTTATTGAGTATTTTGCGAAACCGAACACCCATTTTCGCCTATTTGCGAAATCCGCTCCTTAAATCATTAAATTCATTAGAATTACAACTTACCTGTACTTTACATCTATGTTTGAAAACTCAGCCTTATTAGACAGTAGAGATGTCAAACCTAAAATTGCAATGGTATTCTTCCAGGATTTCCTCAGCATACCCACTTAGTTTCCTCTATACAACTCCAAAGAAGACCTTCTAGGCAGTTGAAAGTACAGAAATGCCTTTGTATTTACTGCACACACTTTTCTCTCGTTCTTTGGATATAGACATGCTGATTGCGGAAATCCAGTCTTCGGGTATTTGTTCACCTTTCCAGATCTTATTGACAGGCAGGTGTGTCCAGTCTAGAAAGAGATTCGATTAAGAAGTTCTGTTGTAATGGTGTCCAGCCTAGTGTCTTATTGTTTTTCAAAGCTCATTACACCTCACATGATGTGGATCTCTGCATTTATTCATCAATGTTATAGAATAGGGGCAAGATTTTAGGCATCTCCCGTGAACCAAGATAAGACAATTGGGTTATTTCTAGTTTTTTCACTTCAAGTTATGCATAATTTGATGGGGCTTTACGTTAGTGATAATGATACCTTCATGATCATTTAATTTGTCATATAAATGCAGCATCCGAGGTAGAGGCTGGTAAAAGGTCTTTGTCCTCTTCAGATTCATACGAATATAGAACAGATCAAATATTTTCTTTATTAAAGCTTCGGGACTTTGATCACATTTTCGAATTAGTTCACAAAAATCCAAGAAAAATTTGGCATTTCTTTTTTAGGAGCACTTCTTTTTTTTATTCCCCGCCGCTGCTCTTGTTGTTACTCTTTGATTAATTTATTTATTTATAAAAAATTATTTATTTATAATAAACCTACACTACAATCATGATACTGAAGGGTAAAAGTAAACAATTACAAAAGTTAGTGTAGTTTGTTTATTTCAACAACCTCAACAAATTGAAGAAAATAATGCACTCACAATTCAGAAGTAAGTAATAATGAGAGGAAACAATCAAATATAGACAAATCTCTATGGATTAGCCACCCACTCTGTATTATTCTGTAAACTTTATTCCTTTTAACAAAAATGTGTTACTCTTTTATGTTCAACTTTTACTGAATGCCGAGAATCTGTAAATTATTTATTTTGCTACAAATAGTATTTGCACTGAACATTTATTTAATCTACTGCTAGTGTAAATTGTATACCGCCGCTGTAGGATTAAATAACCCACCAAACTTTTTGGTTAATGGCCTGTTTTAATACCTTATTTAATTTGCCACCAAAATAGTTTAATACGGCCCGTGTTAATTTTTGACAGCCTGAAGTAATCACTTGAATGTTTAAAAAACTGCTTAACCAATTATTTCTCTATTTAAAATTTTAAACTACAAAAAAAAGTATTTTGAAACCTATATCATAGAAATTCGTACAACCCCTGTGGGGCTCCACCAAGCTATTTGTCTTTAACTTCAAAAATTGAAGTAAACTAACAGTGATCTATCAAACAAATTATTTATCGCTAATATTAAAAACTTAAGAAAGCTAAAGTTTACTGCAATAACTATTGAAAGACTAAAATATTTGTATTTTAATTAATATTTTTTAGATCTATATGTTCACAGCATAGATTTAGTATATTCTCCATAGATAGGTCGTATGTGTGAGACAGAAAACAGGTTATAATTGTCTTCTCAAACATCAGAAAAAGATAGAGCAAAATGTCATGAACAAAACTACACATATTTATTGTCAGTCTGTAACGACTTGTCTGCATTGATTTTTGCTTTTATTTGTATTTATATCCAAATTATCTCAAAAAGCAGTGTACATTGAAGTGTTTACATACTGATAATAGGTGCAGTATCTGTATTTTTTTCCAGTAATAAAAAGTAATTTACTAATAATATAGTAATTTACTAAGTAAGTGACATTTTGTATTGCCAAATATGTAAAAACAACTTTCAATTATTTTATACCTATGATAATAAAAATAATTTCTTAAAAAATTCACAAAGTGACAGGCTACACGTTCATTGATATATTTGTTGCATAGTTTATTTGAAGAACTTTTGAAATACTGTGAATAATTGCTAAAATGACCATGATTGACCAACATGTTTACGCGTACATTTGAAATTTGTGAATATTAATGAATTTGAATTTAGGGCTCTTATTGGTTTTTATGAGGTTTTCTTATAGTTACACTAACATTTCTCAAATAAAAATGATATAGTAATTTCATTATTGTGCATTTTGATGCAATATATTTTGAATAGATTATATCAGGATACCCATGTATTTCCAACTTCAATTTCCCTAACTCCTCATAGTTCAAGAAAATGAACTAGAAAAGTCACTGAAAATGCTCTCATTATTAACATTTATTTTTAACTTTTTTATATATGAAACCGATAAAATGAAACTAATCGTGTCAATAACATCATTTCTCAAATTTAGCTCATTGCCATAGGTTATATAGGTAAGGTGTGTAACTACTTGATATAGAAGTAAACATTTAATAAATTACCTGAGAAATATCTTTAAATTGACATGTCTACCATTAGTTCATTCAAAATTATTTAAATTAATGACCAAATTGTAAATATACCAAAAATATAGTTAACAAAAAAATCCGTGTATGTATGGTAATAATTTTTGTGATTAATATTGTGAAAGAAATATGTCAAAATCTATATGGTTATGACGAATAGAATGAGTTTGTTTTGTATATTTTTTATTGTGGAAAAAGCTAGAGATTGGTATACCCCAAATATCAAGCGCTTATGTAGGGCTTGTAAGATGTATGATATTTAGTTATATATAACTGTACCTATATATCTTTAATATTTCATGTTTCAGTATAAGGGATTCTACTTCTGGCATGTTCATCACAACTCTTATGTTCCTTGTGCCATCATCATTACGTATATTTGACTATTTTAAAGAGAAAAGTGAGTAATTTAATTTATTATTATAACATGTAAACAAGAATATGTTATATTAACCGTTTTAGTGCCATTGTTTTTTACTCATATATACTTAAAAATTGGAAAGAAATCTTTTGTTTTTGATGTTATTTACCCTTGTCTGGAAAAAAAATTGTATCTCTTCCAAAAATTATCCAATTTTAATAATTTTTTTGGTGTTTTCTTAATAAAAACTTGTACAAGAATAATAAAAAACAAATAAAATTATGGAAATATATGTTGTGAACAAAAATTATAACAAAAACTGATATCAAGGTCACATCGTCATTTTCGCAGTCCGGTACATCCTCCGTATCAGCAAAATAATTGTCATGGTCACTATTATCACTATCACTGAAAATTTGCATTACGCCAAATTATGAGTGCACCACAATGTTACTCCCACTATAATTTTCTTCACAACTTAAAAAACGATCATTTTCACTCGAATTATTTTCGTATTCCGACATTACGGGTTAAAAATTTTCTTTTCCTGGATCCATTTTATATTGTAATTACTAATAACATTATAATTTGAACTTTATGCAACATGCAGAAAGATAAAAAATTAGAGATGGGTGCGAGCGACCTCCCCTACCTCGCACTAAACAGCAACTAATTTCGCGAGCACCATCGCGCGATGGAGCTCGTCGGCACTCTTACGGTTAAATCTCATCTATGTTTGGTGACTTCCTTCAGATAAAAACAATTTTTTGGACTGAACTCCTAAAAATTATATATAAATATATAACATATAAAAAATTATAAATGTATAGTGTTTCAGTTGTATAGGAAGTTACTAATAAACATGATTAACAAACATGAGCAGAATCTTAATGTTAATTGTAAATTTTTTAGGAAGGAAAGGTTGCAGAGAAAAAAATAAATTTCGAATTTTTTAAACATGTATAAATCATATTATTGTATACTATATACAAACAGTGATAAATCAGTGATAATATAATTCTGCATTTTATCCATTTCTAAAAAGGAGTACTTGAAAAATTTCTATTTTTCAGCTCGTAAGGAATTTCCAGATGGTACAATTCCATCGCTAATAGAATGGAAATCATGTGAAAAGAAATTTCCTTGGGAATATCTTCTACTAATTGGTAAATCTTTATAGTTTTGTTTCTTTTTTTATATATGTATTTATTTAAAGTGAAATAAAAGCTTAACCTCACATATTAAGACCAATAAATTGGGGAATACTTTTTATCTGACCACAATATTCAATATTGACAACAAAAATTTATTTTATGAAGAATATTAACTAAGAATTTATTATTTCCACATCAAGCTTTATATTAAATTACTAGTTTTTGTTCACTTACTGTTCGAAATATGACAATATCACAAAAGTGTCAATGAGACTCGATAATCACCTCAGTCGTAGTGTCACTGAGCAATGAATAAACTTTAACAGAAGTGTCTGGTTAGATATTTCGGCAAGTGCATTATGCATTTCAAAGAAGAACTCCCATCGACGGTATAGGTTATTTCGAACTAGTCCCTATGTCCTAGTCCCTTCAATAGATATGAAAAATTATGTTTTTATTTGTTATAACTTCAGCACTTTCTGAGAAAATTTTAAAAACAAATAAGTATCGACGTGTAATTTCCTGTTTTTAATGATTTTATTTTATGTTTACGACATCAAATTATCTCGAGCACTGTTTTTTAATTGCATAGCAAATTGCCACAGACTAGTGACGGGCAACAATCGTACCTCCCTACCATAGAACTTATCTTCAGCAGTGTACTGAGACAAGTTGTTGATGATGATGTGTAACTTACAGCTCTTTCTAATAAAATTCAATTAAAAATTTAAAATTTATAAAATTCAAGTAAGTTATAAATCATCATCAGCAACTTGTTTCAGTACGGTTGTAGGTGAAATTCCATAGAAGAATCTGTTAATAAAAAATCACCAAAGAAAGAAAAGTAGCTCATGTCTGGTACAAGTAACTTATTATTATGTAAGTGAAATTCCATTAAAGAATTTTAAAAAAAAAGTCACCAAACAGATAAAAGTAGCGCACATCTATTACAAGTAACTTATTATCTTGTAAGTGAAATTCTATGGAAGAGTCTGAAAACAAAAACGTCACCAAATGTATAAAAGTACCACACATTTGGTTCAAGTAACTTATTATTATGTAAGTGAAATTCCATGGAAGAATTTGCAAAAAAAAGTCACCAAACAGATAAAAGTAGCGCACATCTATTATAAGTAACTTATTATCTTGTAAGTGAAATTCCATGGAAGAATCTGAAAACAAAAACGTCACCAAATATATAAAAGTAGTACAGATCTGGTTCAAGTAACTTATTATTATGTAAGTGAAATTCCATGGAAGAATTTGCAAAAAAAAGTCACCAAACAGATAAAAGTAGCGCACATCTATTATAAGTAACTTATTATCTTGTAAGTGAAATTCCATGGAAGAATCTGAAAACAAAAACGTCACCAAATATATAAAAGTAGTACAGATCTGGTTCAAGTAACTTATTATTATGTAAGTGAAATTCCATGGAAGAATTTGCAAAAAAAAGTCACCAAACAGATAAAAGTAGCGCACATCTATTATAAGTAACTTATTATCTTGTAAGTGAAATTCCATGGAAGAATCTGAAAACAAAAACGTCACCAAATATATAAAAGTAGTACAGATCTGGTTCAAGTAACTTATTATTATGTAAGTGAAATTCCATGGAAGAATTTGCAAAAAAAAGTCACCAAACAGATAAAAGTAGCGCACATCTATTATAAGTAACTTATTATCTTGTAAGTGAAATTCCATGGAAGAATCTGAAAACAAAAACGTCACCAAATATATAAAAGTAGTACAGATCTGGTTCAAGTAACTTATTATTATGTAAGTGAAATTCCATGGAAGAATTTGCAAAAAAAAGTCACCAAACAGATAAAAGTAGCGCACATCTATTATAAGTAACTTATTATCTTGTAAGTGAAATTCCATGGAAGAATCTGAAAACAAAAACGTCACCAAATATATAAAAGTAGTACAGATCTGGTTCAAGTAACTTATTATTATGTAAGTGAAATTCCATGGAAGAATCTACAAAAAAAGTCACCAAAACTTACATCTTTTACACATTGCCGAGTGTTTTTGTTACCATGTTCATTTTAATTTATTTAAATGAATTCTTTTTAATATTACTATTAAAAATTGTGGTCGTTACTACACGGATCTGATATAATGTACATAATAAAAAGTTTAAAGAATACAGTCAAGACGATCATCAAAAATCAACCCCCAGAAATATAACGTTAGAATTGAGTAATTGTAGTGTATCTTATATTATACGTTATTGTTTATATAGCCTGTCATGCAGATGTTGGCACATTGTTAACTAAGGTGTCTAACTTTTGTGATTGTTATTGTCAATGTCATCTAAAAAGTATAAATAAAGGAAGAAAAATAAAATTTCATAATCTACCAAAATTTTGCATATTTGAGTTAATTCTCACATCAGCTACAAAATAATCTTTACATATAGGGCTAACCCAAATTTTATAAATGAACCATAGTCTCGTGAGTAGTTAGATACATTGAAAGCCTTACAGTTGGCGGGCTTCATTGTGTTGATAGATAAAAATTCTAATGTTATATCAATCACGATAAATCAAATATGAAAAAAAAATGGTCATATGTGAGTTATATTGCTTGATTTCAATCATCTATATTTAATAGTTCCTATGAATTACACTGGGAATTTTTTCTCTTATGTCGGCTAAAAAATATGTTGACAGAAAAAATAAAGTAAGTCATTGAAGTAAAACAACTTTTGGTACCATATTGGATTCCAAAGTGCTGTGGGCATTCTCCTATGAACTTTCCACCATAGATAGTAATACTGGAGGTAAACTCACAATGTTTGTACTATTTAGTAAAACAAAATTAAATTACCCTTATATTTGTAATGGACTTTAAAAAAGCTTCAATTAGTATCACACACTGTATTTTTAAACACTTAGATTTATTATTCATGTTCTAGGTTTTAGTTGTATTACAACATCTTCAGGTAGGCTATTAGCAAAGATTCAGAATCTAGAATCTTTGCTAATAACCTACCTGAAGATGTTATAATACAACGAAACCTAGGTCGTGGTAAAGAACTTAAAGAAAGTAGAAATAATACTACATCACGTAGTTTCATTTAATTGTGAATAATGAATTTCTACAAAATTAACGCCAAATATATTCAATACTAGTTAATCATTTACTTGTTTTGTCATCACCATAATTTTCACATTTATGTTCTCTTTTGGTTACTCTTTTTAAAGTTATTGCCTTATCTATTTATTTCAAGTCGTGTGATTGTAATTGGCTAAGTCATTCAAAGCAGTAAAATTGATAAAAAGAAATCTATTTTAAAAAATTGCATATATCTTAAGGTCTGACAATACATCTCATATTAACAGAGTATCCTTGTAAGAAGAGTTTAACCTCTAATCCATTATTTTTTATTCATAACAGAAAAAGACAAAATATATAATATTTTATGCTTCAAAAAAGTTTGTTATTCGTATTGCGTTTGAGGTTTTATTTCAGGTTATTTAATTTTCAGGTATAATTAATTTCTAGATCTAATAAATGTATTCGACTTAAGGTAGTTTTAGTTTTACTTAAGGTAGTTTCATTACATTATTTAACTTGCAACTCTTCTGTTCTGCATATTTTTGGACCTCCCCTCGTATAATCAATTCAGTTTTATTTGCAGGAGGTGGCTTCGCATTGTCTCAGGGTAGCCAGGCTTCAGGACTTTCAAGCAAGGTGGGAGATTTCCTCAAGATCCTGGCACCATTACCCCACAATATTATCTTGTTTATAGTGTGTATGTTTACATTACTCGTCACTAATTTCTCTTCAAATGTTGCCATGGCCAACATTTTATGCCCCGTCGCTATGGAACTTGTTAGTTTTACTTATTTCCTTTACATGTATATTGTACTCTTGTTGTCAAGAGTTTTATTAAGTTGATTCATTATTGATATTTTTAACTTCATTAGCTGCTTATAGATATATGTATGTGTCGCAAAATTTGTTTACACATCAAATATGAAAAACTGTGTCCTTAGGTCTGAACCCAAAGGGGCATATAGTTTATTAGATTTTTATGATCATGAGAATATTCGATTAGAGTACTATTTTACTAGAGCACAGGTGTGTTTCAATGGCCAAAACAATAAATAACAGTACAAATATGTTGTTGACAATAGTATATTACATAGTGACATCAAGCCTAATAGTCTGGGTTGTCCCTGTAGGGCTATTACGTAGAATCAAAGGGTAAAGTACTTGTCAGGTCCTATCCTTTACTAATAAAATACAATTTGCACCCTGAACATTTAGAAATCACAGTATTGGAACGGTGTTTATTGACATTTAACTCTAGTAGTCGTCAATATTGTTCTATGTTTTCATACAATCACAAACCTAGCAATTCTGGCCATTGATCCACAAGCTTGCTATACTTTTCAATCTCATTAGCACTGGTGTGGTTTTACCATGTGTACCTAAATATAAAAAAAAGGGTGCGTGTACTTATGTACGCGCGTGAGAAGTTATACTTCTTTGGCATCATTAAATAATACATACGGATAGATAACCTCAATTATATTGGAGCACTTGAAAAAATCTATAAACACAATTTTTTCACTAATATTTACGAATAGTAAATATATTAATCAAAATATTGAATTTAAATCACTACTGAATATAATTTATCAGCACATATATAAATCGCACTTATATGAATCTAAAACACGTGTGTGAATGTAGACACTAGAAACATGTGGATAAATACTATGAATATGAAAACAGTAAACAGAGGCGACGATGGTGCCAATAGCGTTTGTTTCGAGACTGCAACCGCTGCAACTTCATACTGTAACTTTTGTGTGACGAATCTTAAAATTTCACTCTCATCATTTTTTCATAACGCGCCTAAAGAAGTATAACTTCAAAAACGTATATATGTAAAAAATAAATTCTCTATAGTATTCATTATTTATAAATGTTTATATCCCTGTAGGTCAGAAACTGATTTGGAATTAATTGGAAATTAAAAATATATTTATAATGAATGATATATTTGTATGGCTTCAAACTGCTTCAAAATTTATAGAAAAGAAAACCATTTTTTTCAAGCAGATTTTGTAACATGGTCATATTTTGATTAAATTTGAAGTCCCCCAATTTGGATATGAAATAATTATAACGGAAAGCTCTTATATATTTACTTTCTATGTATCTTGTAAGAACAAACATAATGTTTTTACACTTACTTCCAGGCAAGATCTGTTAATATGAATCCACTGCTGTTGTTGCTAGCAACAGGACTAGGATGTTCATTTACCTTTTGTCTACCAATAGGCACACCGCCAAATGCCATGATTCAGGCCACATGCAACATACGTACGGTAGAAATGGTGACTATACAATTTATGATATTATTCAATTGCTATATAATATTGAAATTTAAGTCTTTAGTTACTTTGCAAATATATTTTTCACAACAACACATGCCTACCAAGAGACGAAGAAGACAAAAGGAAGGGTTGCGTACTTATTAATTTTCGTAAAAAACTGCTGGTTATTTTGCCCACTCGTCATGAGGTCAGCTTTGTAATATTACGCATTTCTAGATTTTCAAACTCTCTTTTTCTCTCTGAGATGTTGTCATGGTACTATTGTTACTAATGTGCAAATGTAAATTAATTTTTAAATTAAAATGATTTAAAAATAAAATAAATGCCATCTAGTCGTCGTCGTGGTGTGTTGGGTTGATCACAAGGCATACGGCCTTTGACGATGCGACGCACCACGGTGACCCGGGTTCGATTCCCGGCCGTTCGTCGAAAGGGGCTGGACTGGTATTGTGGTTGGCTGTAAGAGATTGCTCTTGTAGCAATAAGTCCGCCATATGTATCAATTAGATACATTAAAGTAGATAAATAAATAAATAAATATTGGCAAAAAATTAATAAATAACATATTTAAAGTAGTTGCTTATAAAATAAACAGATGTCACTGTCAAATATTTGATAAAATGTATGAAGTAACTAATTAATTATTTCCGAGTCATAATTAAATAACCACCCCTTAATATAATCCAAATAGGTAATAATTAGAACCTGTATAAGGTACGAACAGAACTCTCCTTACAAAAATATAAAATTTAAATATTAAGAATATGTAATAGTATTTCTATAGAACTATTTAAAATATCAGTCATTAAATATATTTCGCTATATAAATATATTGCTTAGTACAACTTTTACAGGCTTACCTCCTAAATATTATGAAATATAGAAATTACATTTATTTATGCTTGTCGTTTATTTCAATACGGCTTATTTTTTGTTCCAATTTATTCATTTTTTGAAACCCATTAACAAGTACAAGTAATGACATTTGAATGTTAGATTCAAAAAGTGTAAGAATAAATCCAGAATTTACACCAAAAAATGCTTGTTTAAAAATGAATTTAAATTGAAGAATCAAAATAAAGGATATCTTAAGGAATAATAAAATAAATTAGGTATAAAACTAGTGGACATGTTCATTAACCAACTGACACAATATTATTATTCTATTGTCAGTACAAGTAATGACATTTCAATGTTAGGTTCAAAAAGTGTAAGAATAAATCCAGAATTTACACCAAAAAATGCTTGTTTAAAAAATGAATTTAAATTGAAGAATCAAAATAAAGGATATCCTAAGGAATAATAAAATAAATTAGGTATAAAACTAGTAGACATGTTCATTAACCAACTGACACAATATTATTATTCTATTGTCAGTACAAGTAATGACATTTCAATGTTAGGTTCAAAAAGTGTAAGAATAAATTCAGAATTTACACCAAAAAATGCTTGTCTAAAAAATGAATTTAAATTGAAGAATCAAAATAAAGGATATCCTAAGGAATAATAAAATAAATAAGGTATAAAACCAGTAGACATGTTCATTAACCAACTGACACAATATTATTATTCTATTGTCAGTATGAGTAATGACATTTGAATGTCAGGTTCAAAAAGTGTAAGAATAAATCCAGAATTTACACCAAAAAATGCTTGTTTAAAAAATGAATTTAAATTGAAGAATCAAAATAAAGGATATCCTAAGAAATAATAAAATAAATTAGGTATAAAACTAGTAGACATGTTCATTAACCAACTGACACAATATTATTATTCTATTGTCAGTATGAGTAATGACATTTGAATGTCAGGTTCAAGAAGTATAAGAATAAATACAGAATTTACACCAAAAAATGCTTGTTTAAAAAATGAATTTAAATTGAAGAATCAAAATAAAGGATATCCTAAGGAATAATAAAATAAATTAGGTATAAAACTAGTCGACATGTTCATTAACCTACTGACACAATATTATTATTCTATTGTCAGTACAAGTAATGACATTTGAATGTTAGGTTCAAAAAGTGTTAGAATAAATCCAGAATTTACACCAAAAAATGCTTGTTTAAAAAATGAATTTAAATTGAAGAATCAAAATAAAGGATATCCTAAGGAATAATAAAATAAATTAGGTATAAAACTAGTCGACATGTTCATTAACCAACTGACACAATATTATTATTCTATTGTCAGTACAAGTAATGACATTTGAATGTTAGGTTCAAAAAGTCTAAGAATAAATCCAGAATTTACACCAAAAAATGCTTGTTTAAAAAATGAATTTAAATTGAAGAATCAAAATAAAGGATATCCTAAGGAGTAATAAAATAAATTAGGTATAAAACTAATCGACATGTTCATTAACCAACTGACACAATATTATTATTCTAATGTCAGCCACAACAAAATTAAATTAAAAAATGAAAACAGGTTTTCGAATAATTATATTTAAAATGAAGACAGAGATTATTAGTAAATATGATTGTTGATGAACTGACAATAAGCTAATAAATAATTTACTAATTATTATAAAAGTCTCGATTATTCGAGTTATTGTAAGTCTCAATACGTACTTAAAAACTCTATTGTACACCAAATCTGGAAAAGCAATGAAAGCCTTGCTTTCATTAATACCGGTTATTTTATTAGTTTGTTTTTTAAAATTGCTAACTTTATTTTCAGAAAAAAACACTTACATTAATTTTTCCAGCTTACTTTATATGTAAGTGCTGATTAACTAAGTTCTATACCGTCTATACTGTGCATTTAGTGAATTTCTCTTTACATTTTAGTAGGATCTGTACCAAATTCACGGTCTGTTTGATGTATTTTAAATCATACGTAATTGTGATTTTGTACAAGTAATCTAAAATAAATCATAGAATGTGTGTGGCCTTGTATATCTGTGAACGCACAAATTAATTTGTAGATAGCTGCGTAAATTTCTTGTGAAAATTATGTGTGGATACCCTTTTGCAGATGTAGTGCATGCAACTTTTCTAATAAAAGTCTTATGAAATGAAGTCAATTGATCCGTGTAATTGTAAGACACTTCCATTGTGAAATATCGTAACGAATGAAATATATTGCTCCTAATAAGTTGTTTCAACCCTACAGAATAACTTTATCTTTCCTATGTTCTAGCGGTAAAGATTTTCAACCACCTTCCCTTATAAGCTTCATCTGAACTTTTTTCATACATGCTACAGATTTAACAAGTGTCATAGGATGGATAGCATGGTCCCCCTTTATTTTTAGTGAATATTAACCCATGGAATAACATTTCATTAGTAGCTAGTACCTTATTTAACACGTCATAGACTAGTAATCTTCATCCAAAGATTGATTACTTGCAGTTATTTGTTCTTTTTGATTACCCTGATCGATATGACCACTATGTCTTTCACAAGAAGCGCTTCCCGGAGCAATTAGTGGAGAATAAAGACATTAGTTAGAGATGAGTCAACATTTTTTGACTGTAAGTTATAACCATAATTGGAATTGTATTATAGAATTAATTTCTCCTTAAATAAAAATCTAAGTTTGCTGCGATTGCTTCTTAGGTTTTAAAGTTATAAAGGGAGAAAAGTACGTAGGAAATGATTTTCAAACAAACATATGGGTTAAACACAATTATAACAGATTGTGTTACATCGAGGTTTAAAAATACATAATTAAATTAAATAATCAATTCAAAACCAAGTTAAATCGTTTAATATTTTTAGTTATATACGTTGCACATATTAAAGTTTAATTTCGGCCCTCATCGTTATGGCCATAGTATAAAAATTATATATTAACTGTTTTAGTGCCACAGTTTTTTACAAATATATACTTAAAAATGCCCAAGAAATTTTTTTTTTTTGATGTCATTTACCCTTGTTTCGAACAAAAACTGTATCTCTTCCAATAATTATCCATTATTATTAATCTTTTCGGTGTTTTCTTAATAAAAACTTGTACAAGGATAATAAAATACAAAGAAAATTATGGAAAATATATATTGTGAACAAAAATTATAAATAAAATGAAATCAAGGTCACATCGTATTTTCGCAGTCCGGTACATCCTCCGTATCAGCAAAGTAATTGTTATCGTCACTATTATCACTATCACTGAAAATTTGCATTACGCCAAATTGTGAGTGCACCACAATGTTAGTTCCACTATCACTTTCTTCACAACTTGAAAAATGATCATTTTCACTTGAATTATTTTCGTATTCCGACATTATGGGTTAAACATTTTCTTTTCCTGGATCCTTTTTATATTGTAATTACTCATAATATTATAATTTGAACTTAATGTAACACGTAGAAAGATAAAAAATTGGCAATGCGTGCGAGCGACCTCCCCTACTGCGAGCTAAACAGCAACTGATTTCGTGAGCGCCATTTAGTTAGTATGCACACGAGCGCGATTCATTGGTACTCAAATGGTAATATCATTTTTGTCATAAAACAATAAAATGTAATAATCAGTAATTTGATTAATGATGAAACGTTATATCACCTTTTATCTTCGAATTTTCATTGGATCTTGACTTATGGCATCGAACAACACACAAATACCATTTGTAATTGACACTATGTCAACACTGCAAATTTTGAGACAGGCACCGTCGAACTTACATGCTTTAATTCATATTCTGCCTATCTTGTACCTATATAAACTAAATCAAGCCATAGAAGTATTTATGACTTGTATTAAACCGTTATACTGTCACATGAAAATACTAATTGACAGAATTGTGCACGCCAATGAAATACAAAAAGTTTCAAGATGTTTTCTCTACATCTAGAGGTGACTTGAAAACAACATTACATGTTTGTCAACATAAGCGCAATTTATTTTCCACAGGAAATAATAAATGTCATTGAATGTAAAGAGGTCATGAGTGAATACAAGATTTAATGTTTGAAAAACTTAAAGCCTTATTGTTTTCACAAAGTGTTAAAATCTTTTCATATGAAACGCTATACTATATATGTAAATTTGCTTCATTACAATATATACGTTATAGGGACTACTGTCATGAAAAAATGACAGCAGTGCAACCAAAAATCCATTAGCTTATCACATTAATATATGGCACTGATAGCATCTTATACGGTCCCTATATGACTAATCGTTACAGATTGTTGTAAATATTTTTATGTTATAATGTCGGGCCTTACAGTTCTGTTTTCAACTGATGCACAAGAAAGGTACCTAAACTATAGAAAATTTCAGTAGTGAATTAACTGTAAATATTTTTACTAAAAATATTAAAGTAAAATACAATCATGATCCATTTTTGTCCAGAAGAAAGTGGGACGGGCTACAAGTGTTTAATATTGATAATAGGTTATTTATTATGTTTATTTAATACATAATAGATTATTTAGTATGGGTGTTTATCATGTTAATCAAAATGAACTAAGCAATATCTAAAATATTATGTCTTACATTCACACTATTAAAGTGTGAAAGTAATGACTAATAATTTCAATTGAATATTATAAATCATGAATATAATAAAAATATTTTTTCCATTTTTTTAATTAAACTACTTTGCGGTTTAACATGTGAAATACAGAGAAAAAAACATATTATTAATGTAAAGGTAAAAATAATAAACAATGGATCTAGTGCTTTTGATTTCTTATACTTTTACACCTTTGTAAATAGCCCTTAAATATTGTTTTATCAACAATATTATGTTTTTACTTCAATTTCTATTTCCTCATTTACAGGTCAAGTGTGGAGCCGGATTATCTGTTGTTTCAGTCTTTGTAATGTGGTTTTTCCTAAGCACTTACATCAAGGTGATCTGGGATGTGGATACTGTGCCAGATTGGGCTAAATCTTAATTTTTATTAAAGACATGCCGTGCCTTGTTCATGCAAATATTTATGGGTACTAGTACCTCAGCTTTTAGACAATATTTTTAACACATTGTTGATATATTGAACAATGTTAATAAAAAATATTTTTAACTACTTGTTTTATAAAAGTGTAATCTTCTGATAATTGAAGTTTCATAGATATATTTTTGTATCATATTCGATTGATCACATTTCTTTTGGAAAAAAAATTAAAAAAAAAAAAAAATTACTTGAAAAATGTGACAGTCTTTCAGATGAAACGTTAAAATACTTCGTCCCGTACTTGAGTTTATAATTAATTAAAAATGGAAGAAAATTATTCTATTAAAGTCTGAAGATAAATTTCACTAAACTAACTTGCACCGACTATGTCCAATTATAATATGTCTTCTAACATATTTATATCTTGCATAAACTTTACATGTAAAATATAAAGCGAAACATGTATTGTCTTTTTAAAATAAAAGGTCAATTTTTAATAAACACATTTGAAATATTTAATTCCCAGTTTTTGAAATAAAGTAAATATGAAATAACATTTAGTAAGTATTAAAATGTTTATACTGACAGCAAATACTGTAATTATTAACATTGCAGTTTTTGACATTGGTTATAAATTATGGCGGCAAATGGGAAAACGGTGCTATCTAGTGGTTTGAGTTGTTAATTATACATATATATAAACAAGTAATGTAGTGAATAATGAAACTTTGAGATAAATAAAAATATAAATAAATTATAATTAAATATAGAATATTTTGTTTAATTTAATATCCCTAATTTCATTTTTTTTGCTTCTTATTCTTTATATCGTTTAAGGTGCTTGCATGTAATGATTGTTTAAATAATTCCTTTTTTTCTTACTTCAATATTACTGTCGAGTGATGATTTAAACAATTCATTAGCCATACCTGATCGCAGATTGCATCTAAATTTTACCCTGTTTGAAGTGATATTGACACAAGTATTGAAACTCACTGCTTACATTTACTACGCTCATAAAGTACACACACATGTACAATACCAGTTTTATAGGACATTTTTCACAAAATTAAATAAGAAACAGCAAATATCACTTCACATACTTTTATTATTTTGTCTGTAAAAAAATTGACATTAATTCACACCACATGTAGCGCATGTCACGTGTTGCAAAGTTTTATATGAGCTACTTGTATTAGTGTCTACAGTATTTGCTGCAGGCATCTTAAATAGTCTCTTATAGAATCTGACATTTGATTTACAGCAGCTTTCCCAATGTTGAAAACGTTTTCCACCTAAAACTAGCTTGAAAACCCCTGAAATCAATCCATAATCCGTCAAATTCATTGATATCTTGATATCTCTATATATAATAATAAAATTAGGTATAGTAATATCAATTTTAAAAACGTAAAGTTATAATCATATGAATTAATGTTTTAGACTGAGATTTGTTAGTATAACTACAACAATTTTAAACCTCTAAATATTCTTACTTTTTATATTTACCCTATTCCACTTCCATTCTCCCTAAATTTAGGGGGAAAACCCCTAAAATGACTAAGCTTCATAGAATGCAATTACTATAGAATATAACGTATAAATAAGTCCCTCGAAATGTGATTTATTAAAATATAATAATATAACCAATTTCTGCTCCGAGGTGTGGTTTGAATCAAATTTGACAAAAACTTTGTTTACATCTAAAAAATTTAATTCCATCCATACACTGGTATACTTTGTATATCTGTGTAATAGAGTAATGAGTGACAACAATTGTAAAACCTGTTCATATAAAAAATTGTTCAAAATCACATCTCAACAAATTATATGCAGTATTTCATCGTGATTTCTTAAAAAATATAGCAGATCCCGTTTTTACACAGGGGTTATACTCTAATAAAATACCTTGTAAATGAAACTACATATATATATATATATATATATATATATATATATATATAAACATTTTATATTCATATAAATGTAGAGATTAAGTTCCAAAGTCACAAATATTTCTTTATAAATCTGTAGGTCTTTGATGAATTACTAATTTGCTAATCATATGATATATACACTATTGTATATCTAAATTATTAGTCGCGAAAATAAAGTATGTAATTCAATTCAAAAAAGTATCCAGTAATAGTAACACCATTAATGCATACACAATTTCTCATTTCAATTTTAAGTTTCTCTCCATGAAGATCCACAATTCGAGAGGATCCATGATAAACAATTCAGTAAGATCTCTTTGATATTGATAATACAATTGCAAACAATTGCAATGACTCAAATATCGTCACAGTTGATATTATAATTTTTCATCGTTTTTGTTGCTTTTGATAAATTATCCTTCAGTGAGTTTGAAATTTGGAGACTCGTGGAAGAGCTCTTTCTTATGTCTCCGACATCAAAATCGTGGAATCCTTTTTCAGATAACGGTCTGGTCAATGACACAATTTCTTCATTTTTACCCTTCTTCTGGGAGTAAAAATTCTTGCAGGAACCATTCAAGGTAAATAAATTAAACTCTTTGAATGATTTCTTTATGTTTGCTGTGCAATGAAGTTCCAGCATCCTTTGAAGACAGATAGATTAAACTGTTCAACCCATTTCTTTATGATTGCTGTACAATTAGTGATTGAGTAAGTTTGCCAACATTTATATGGCAGCACACTATTGTATAAACTGTGCCACTTTTTAAAATGTTTAAACCATTCTTCACTGCTTTTTAAGGGTTTCAAAGATGATGGTAATGCAATATTTTTGTAGACTTCAAAGTTTTCATTTTTAGCAGATGGAGTTAAGTGGAATCCATCTTTCTAATAGTCGTTTCTCATACAATAAAGCCCTTTTGTGCAGAAGTTTATTGGACGCTGCTTCCAATTTTATCTTTGTTTTAATAAATTTTACGTAACGAGGATGAATGAATATTTTACCATTTTGCTATTGATAGGCAGTCATTTTTATTCATAAACATTTTCTTTTTTGTCACTTATAATCATTTTCCATTTTACTCTTTCAAAATCTTTTAACCGATCACAATATTTTAAAAGCTACTTGGACTGTTTCTTTTTGTTTTATCCAAAACATCGATTTTCGAAGAAACATTTCATCCATGCTGAATGGTTTGGAAAAAAATTGGATCAACCAAAAAACTATTACTTATACTATTTGTTTGATTGGGAAATTGATCATCAGTTTTTATTGTAAATTTGTTATCAATTTTCAAGGGAAAGTGGTCACTTCTCTTACACTTTTCTATTTTTTTTTAATTTTAATAAACCTACTTATCGGCAAAGGCAGCCTGGAAAAAATTTCAATGGGAGTGCACTTAAAAAAATAAACAAAAAAAAAATAACTCGCTTACCATTTATTTGCTTATTTGTATATAAAATCTATTCATCGATCTCTTTAACGAGAAACAACATCTGCCACTTTATTGTGAAAATCGAAGATAGAGTTAAACATTTAGTATAAGTCTAGTTTGGCAAAAATGCAAATTTCCTGATTGTTTTTGGTTTAACTGAAAGAAAGTACATATAAAAATGACGTATTTATAAAATCAGTACTCGCATTCGATTATTTTATCATAAAAAATTTATTTGAAATGTGCGCTTCCTATGAAGAAACGACTGTCGCCATTTGATAACGCGATCCTTTTTGCATATTTCAATACTTTGATTTTGTTGGGTTTGTTTTTTATATTAATTCCTGTTCGCATTTGCAAATTCAGTGTTTAGTATCACTAAGAATGACAATTAAAGTTGGTATACTTATAACTCGCATTTCCTTGAAAAAGAGCTCTTTCGTATGGAAATTTCTTTAAATTACATTTTTTAATGAAATAATAGCGACAAAGCTCTACTTTTTATAAACAATATAAATATTTCGTTACTTACCCATATTCTTTCCTTTAAATGAAAAATAAAAACAAAATATTTGCATTTTTGTTAAACTAAACTTGATTGTTCTCCAGTGCCACCAAACACAAGACAACCACATCTTTTCACATTTTTATATGGTGGCTTTAGATTAGAAATTAGAAATGAGCGAATGCTCATGTTGGCCTTACTCTAATAAATTCTTTTTGTGTAAACAGGGACAGAGCATTTTCGTTCCGTCTCTGTTCACGGAGATTCCATGGATAACTAGGAACGCTCGCTCGCTTGATATAAAAGGTGAGCTAGTTTGCGAGCAGTTGCCTAGAGCAGCGGCTTCCAATTCAATTCCAATTTTTTTGACCCCGGAACCCTAATTGATTATACTTTGACGGATCCCCATTTTAATAATAAAAAATGTGATTGTACCTTGTAGTTGCAATATTTCTCATGTTTAACTTGAAAAGAAAGGACAAATTATAAATGAAAAATAATTGCTATAAGTATTATAAAACATTTGTTGCACAAAAAATAAAATTTAACTATTCAATGTGAAGAATGAAATTTTTTCATACATTTACTTATAGGTAATAGCACTAAAATAAGATCTAATGTCTGACAATTGAACGTGAAGATCTGGGGCTGCATCCAGTCTATTTCTGTACTTGTTTTTAGTGTAAGCGTAAACTGAAAAACCAATCTCGCATCGGTAAGTCGCCACAAACGGAAGCAGAACCATGATGGTCTTCGCAACAACTGCAGGGTATTCATCTTTAAGTCCAATCCAAAAATCATTCAAATTAGAATCTTGTGATTCGATTTTTGTTTTAGAACTAATGAACACTTAATGTCGATCAAATATCATTAATAGATCATACTCTGACACATTTAGCATCGATGCTAACCGACACAGTTGGCATCGATGGTTTGATATGATTTGCGAATGGATTCTGCACCCAGTCGATGTCCCGGAACTTTTGCGGAAAATACTCTTTCAAGGATTTTTTAAGGTTAATCATATGTTCATGTATGTTTTTTTCCACATTTGATGTTATTTGCAACTCATTTTCTTCCAGAAAGCCATTTAAAAGAGTAAAACATTCCTAAATTTTTTGTTCAACACATTCGATCCAGAAACAAAGTTTGTTTTTAAGAGAAGATATTTTGTCTCTTATATTGAGTTTATCAAATATATCGGCCAAATAAGCCAATTTCATCAACCTTTGCTCAACAAGCGTGCTAACGGATGCAGAAATTAATTGTTCCGCCAAGAATATTTTAAGCTCGTTGCGCAATTCAAATAAACTTGATAAAACTTTTCCCCTCGAAAGCTATCTCACTTCTTTGTGTAGAAGTGATTGATGTTGACTTTCTACATCTTCATACGTTTTTTAAAAAGATTTGACTGGAGTGGACGTGATTTAACGTAATTGACAATTTGTACGTCTTGATCGAGAACTTTCTTTAAGTCGAATGGCATTTTCTTCGGGATAACAACAAACAACTACTACTACATTTAGGTACAACATTCTTTATTCTCACAGTACTTTTTATTTTACCGATCATAGCTGCAGCTCCATCACTATACACGTTAATACATATGCCCAATCAACATGGTGTTTACTCATATAACTATCAATGACTAAAAAAATCTTCTCCATTTGTATTGATCTCCAAAGATACACAGAGAAGCAAATCTTCTTCAATAGATCCTCCAAAGGGGTATCTCATGAAAATAAGAAGTATTGACAGCCCGGCGACGTCTGTTCTTTCATCAAGCTGTTTTGCAAACATCTTACTGTCTTTCAATCAACAAATTAATTCATCTTCAGTGTGGTCTGAAATCTTACGGACTCGATCAGATATGATGTTGTTGGAACACTGAACTCAGAACAACTTTCTTCGCTGCGTCTTCTCCGAGTATGCAGCTGACGATTTCTGTCATACCTGGTTTTATTAAATTTTCTGCAATCGTGTGTGTTTTACCAGCACAAGCAATTCTGCAACTTAATAGGAATGAAGCTTCTGTTTCATTTTCATTATCTATCTTTACATATCTGTGTAAAGCAGCTTTTGTACTATTATTGTACTTTTTGTCTTTCAAAAAAATTTAAGCTTTTATCCTTCAGTTGCGGGTGGTTGGTTTCAAGATGTGGTCCAAGCTTGGCAGGTTACCAGAGAGCTATTACACATAATTTTCGATGCGCCCGAGCTGTTTGACAGGGTCAGTATACCTACATGACGATATGAAGCTCTTATGACTCTTTTCCATGAACATTTACTTATCTCTTGGACGGAATTCGGAACCCCTGTGACCCTTCCAAGGAACTGTTCCGCGGACCACCTTTTAGGAACCGCTGACCTAGAACGTTCTCTCGTGTTCAGACGTGCTGGCTTATCGGAGCGATTTTTTCAAAGCGTTCTTGTGTCCTAGAATAAATATTGTGGTTATTATTATGGGTCGGTCACAAGGAAAATGTCTTCTAATGATAGAAGATTACCATAATTTTATATATCTGTGGGATCCGACTTACGAGAATTATAAAAATACAACTCGCAAGCAAGTTGCTTGGCAGGAAATAGCAATCCTATTAGAATGTCATATTGAATATGTTAAAAAGAAAGATGGAGTCGCTTCTCGCATCTTATCGCCGTGAAAGGCAAAAATCGAAGTGCACGAAATCAGGCAGCAGTGGTAATGGTACTTATAATTCAAAATGGTTTACATTTAAAAATACGCACTTTTTGATGGATAAACATAAACAAAGACACTACATTAGACACTAATCAAAATAACAACATGCTGAGTACTTTCAAGTATGTTTATTATTAGGGATGGCTAAAATAGTAATTGGCATCCCATGCTAAATGCTATTTACAAAATACATATTAGCATGCTATTGACATTTCGCAACTAATGTTATTTAGATATTAGATATTAACTGGAGATGACCGATACGTTGTTAGCAAATTTATAATTTTAGCAGCCGCTACAGTATTTACACCATGTAGAAGGCGTGCGGCATATTATTTTAGGCCGCTAAATACTGTTTATATATTAAGTGATTGCTTCATAAACGGCATAACACTTGATATAACAAATCTTGTATTATTTTTATGAGGGACGTATTTTCTCTACACGATTAACGTTATACATAAACTATGATTATATATATATATATATATATATATATATATATATATATATATATATATATGTATGTACATGCTGCGTTATTAGAAGCGTTGCGTGATTACGCAATACGAATAAATTATACTTATGATTATTTAAATATTTTCACATTAAATAAATTTTACTTAAAATTGTTAAAGTAACATTTTAAATTTCCTTCTATTTTTTGACATTCTGTAATATCTGCTAAAATCGTAATATGATTTAGTGGTTGTTGATCTATGTTTGCGAAATGCAGTTCATCAGCTATCATAAACGGATTTTGTGAACCGTCCGAATATGGCGACATTGGAGTTGTTGTCAAGTTTGTCTCATATTTCCCCATATCAGCGTCGAACAATATATAATTTACGCAATGTGCGACGTACTCTTTAGTATGTTTTGAATCTTCACGATGTTTTAAAGCGTCATGATTTCTAAAAGCTGGACCCCTGTCCCTTAACTTTGATTGATAGGTATCATTTAACATATTGTAGTTTTCGGATACTCTAGAGCCTTCATTTCGAGGTTTTTTTGTTGGTATTGCTTCACATTGATTACCATGCTTCTTCTGTTGACGGTGTTTGAAAATAATATTAACAGATTTTAAAGTGTATATTAATATAAACTTTATTTAGGTTGGTACAAATAAACAGGAAAATGAGCAAATTAAATAAGAAGAGGCTGTCGATATGAGCTCTAACAGAGGTACGCAGTCAAACTCTACAACCCAATAGCAACTTTTATCTTCCCAGAGGTCTGGCAACACGACAATACGTTCGTAACCTTCTACTTCTTCCCAAAGATTTGACAGCACTGTGAAGCAATCTGTATGTGAACCAACACCAACAAAAAAGCCTTGAAATGAAGACTCTAGAGCAGCGTTTCACATAACACAATACAACAATATAAAATAATTTATATCAAATAAATGCCAATAATCATGTCATATGAACGTTAAAAAACTGACAGCTAAGAAGTTCACTTTAGTGCCATCGCACTCAGAGCCACAGGTTATAACCTGTCTAGCCTAACGTCATAGATTAAGTCATTACGTCATGCGGAGCGCCGCACCAAATCTACCTTAAAGTTCATAGGATTTTTTTGTGCCACGTGTAGACTTTGGAACTTTTTAGTTCGCACTTGTTGAATTCAATACTGAAACATTTGGTTGACAGAAGTGTACCTCTGTGCACACCCCTGAAACAGTAGATGTTGTGTTAGACAGAAGGAAATAGATGTTATGTTTGTTTTTTATTAGTAATAATTAACATTACAACTTATGAGCTTAATAAATAACACTTTTAATAATTTTGAGTAGAAGTGAACTGCACAAGCGCTCCTTAGGATGAGCTGCCATTACTTATCGGTAATTAAAATCTAAGTAATCAATCGGTGAAAATAAGATCACTGTTAATAATGTTTTTGAAGATTAACAATTTAAAATTTTGATAAATATATTTCAAAAGTTACTGGACATTAAAATTAGTCCAATTAACTGTAGAAGTTAACAATCTAAATGTTTTAGTTATGAAAATGTTTGGTAGTTTAGAATCAGCTAGGGTCATTACTACATTACTAATGTACAAAGTATGTGCGTTTTTAATATGTGAGAAAACAAATGACCACGACGTTCATGGTTCCCATCTAAGATAAGGAAATTGAAACTCACTACTAGAATAATAACTCAGGACTTTCCCCACGTAATACACATCAGATGTTTTCTTCTAAAATTTGACTAAACAAAACCATTACCTTTAATATTCCCTAGTATTCATTAATAGTTATAACGCACTGAGATTCGTCTCTGTCATTTTGATCAGGATCAAGCAAAAATATTGAATTCTTCTACAAGCTTATTTGTGATCCTTCAGATTCAAAATCTTTACTTTCTGTTTTCCTTAGTTTCTTATTTTTTTATTTCGAATTAAAACTCATTTCTTTAGTTCTAGCTCTTCTTTCTTGTTCCATTTTTTAAATTCTTTCTGTCTGTGTTTTTCTTCTAGTTTATATTTTTCACGTTTGTCAGTTTCAATATTAAGTAGTTTTCCTTTATTTGTTTTCTTTGTGAAAGTATTATAACTGCTGTTATCTCTTTATTAAGTATGTATAAAACATTATAAACCTATTAAAAAGTATTAGTTTTTTGGAACAGTTGTGTATATAATTCTATACATAATTTTATATTTTATAAAGCGCGTGTTCTCCATACGGTGACCGCTATTAGCGGCGGCACGCCATCTTGCCGCCATATTATTGAACGTAAGCGGTACGACGCTCTCATTGGTCGCTATGCCATGCGGCCTTATTGTGCAGCCTCTGGTTTACTGCTGGGGAGTTAGCGTCGCCCTATTGGCTGGTGCGGCGCCACGTGCTACGCGAGATGTGGACAATCGAGTTTATCTAGAACTTCCTTATTTATGTTATTTTAATGACCAGACCCTTTCATATGTATGTGAACCTTTCATATTATTTATCATTATAATTTTCCTATTACTTTTTCTTTACTTTAATATTTACGTATTAGGGCTAAGATGGGATAGGTATTTTTATAAGGCTGATTAGTTTTAATTTTGGTGATAAATATAGGTGTTAGAATTGGTTATTTACTACTTAGCTTAGCTTTAGGGCTTAGAGATTAGGTACTTTATGTTTTTAACTTCCTTTTTATTTTTAAGTTTACAGCGGTCAGTGCAAACTGTCGCGAAATACTTAACAGTATTTTAGTTGCTGTGAGGCCTAATCAAAATTTATTTACCTATCAGACAGCGCTAACCATCACTTCGGTTTTTTTTATGATAGTTGTTTTTTTTCATAACTTAAATTTTACGTATTCCAAATTGGACGGTGCGAATTGCCACTTAGATTTAATTTAGCTTCCTAGTAATTTCTCTCTCTAATTTTCCACTTGTTGTTGATAGTTTTTGTGAGTGCCTAGCTTAGTTTCTTATTTAAAATATTATTTTACAGACAGCGCGAACCGTCGTTCTAGTGTTAGTTTAGTTTCAGTTTACATTGTAAGACATTGACAGCGCAAACAATCACTTAAGTCTCCACACTTATAAAACGAGGGCAAAGGATGTCCTCGAGAAAGGGGAGGGGAAAGATCAAATTTGTGAGCCCTTTAAGCCTCCATGCAATGTTCTAACGGGGGATGAACTTGTCGTCAAGATTACCAAAAATGTAAGGAAATCCCTTAACGAAACAAGGGAGGAACTAAGATCGTTCTCAAGGTTAGAGAGTACACGAAGAGCTGATCAAATTAGCCAATATGAAGAGGTAATCCGTAAACTGGAGAAAGAGGGGTATCCGTCGTCGGATAATGTATCGCCTTCAATAACCTAGAGACAAAATAAAAAACAAAAGCAAGAAGATCATTGTGCTGTTAGATTACGGAATTTATATACCTTATAGACTAGTTCAATGAGGAGATGGCTGCCACCAACCGTCTTTAAGTAGGGACGAAGGAATGAGATGCGAGGTCATTATAGACCTGATAGCCGAGTTAACCTATCTTACGGACGACCTCACCTTCGCAAGAGGAGAGGCCAAACTTTCCCCGAAAAGGGTCAGGCAGATCCTACTCCGTTAACTACTTCCTATAGCGTTGCACTGTAGTAAGGTGCCCAAGTACTAACAGTGTGGAAAAGAATTCCCTCCGTTCCAAGTGATCCGAAACCAATTATGAAACCAGTCTTTTTCTTCTCTTTGGAAAAAGCAGCTGAGTCCAACCAAGAGATCATGGAGACAGTAAAACGCAACATCAAACCCAAGCACTTGGGAATACAAGTAATGAGGATGGTATCACTTAGAAATAAAAGCATGGTAGTTGAGACTGTTGACGCTGAGAGTACAAAGAAACTTCAGCAGGCAGCAACGAAAATTACGGATATTCACGCGGAGGAAAAAAGGGCCAAAACTTCCTTCCGTAATAATCTACGTTATCTCTAAGGAATACAAGAATGATGACATTCTAAAAACAATAAAGAAAAACACCTTTCGGGCGCGGATCCAAACTTGCCGAACGTGGTATGAATCAATATCCTGATATTGATTCATACCACGTTCGAACGTACGGTGAAACAGAACGAATATACCTAAAACTTAAATTTTACACGAGACATCGCTCGACGGTCGTGAATGAACTTTCAAAGTCCCTCACTGCCCTTAGATTTTGTATCGCGTATGTACAAAGGGGCGCAGTTTGGGATTGGAACCCTTCCTAGTTCTGGAGAAGGAGCACGAACCCAAAACTGCTATAGTCTTGGAAAGGGATTGGTTTTCTTTACCTAGAAAACTTACCTAATGAGCATTACATAGCGGCCCAGATTTCTCTCGGTCCATTATATTGTGTTATTATTAGTATTTATGTTCAGTAAGCTGCCAAATATTTTTGCGAGCATCTTAACACTGTTTTACGTTCTATCGTATGTAAATCGGTGGTCACATATACAGACGCGAATCTTGTCTGTGGTATTCGAGACGTCCTAATGTGCGTAGAGAAATTCTGAAGAATGTTATCCACCAGAACGGCCTATTGCTGTGCAAGTTGCTCGGAATATCCGCAACATCCTCGGGATCCTCGGGGAAGAATGACATAGATATCACTTTCGTCTCGAATTAGTTTGCGAGGAGGGGGCGGGGAGCGTTATACGCAGCTGGAGAGTCGAACAAGACTTTCCTCGAGAGACCACAGAGCAATGTTTTTCTCTATCGAGATTCAGACGTGCCACACACTAGAACATAGAGCGCGAACCAGGCACCTATTCAGGACGGGGTGCCAAGTCTGGAGTCAATTTTTCCAAATTTTCCACTGAGAACTCGATTGTTACAATAGAATCAAAGACCGATTAGTTTGCCCCAATGACATGACCGTTGAGTTTCAATCAAGAGTGGTTTCCAGTGCTGAAAGGCAGTTGAAAACGGTCCGTCTAGGCCCACTGAAAAAGAAGCTTTGCTGGGGTAGAGCCTTGGAAGCCACACTAAAGGTATATTTAAAAAAAGCGTAGATACGCTAAGAACTCAAAACGTGTGAATTATTAGAGGCTCACCGGATGCCCTTGGAAGGGGTCTGATGTAACTATAAGAGAGAGGTTAAGAGGGCTAGGTGCCTCTTTTTTCGCGATTTTGTTTCTAAAGTACATAATTCGGATCCTTAGGTTGCCGTATATAAAGGTACCCCAAGGAAATGTGCGAAGTTTAGCACCCTTAAAATTCGACGGGAGTTACACTGGGAAGATTCACGCAACTTTAGAACATCTTTTGACAACACTTTCCCCTTGAGGATGATCCTGCTTTTGACACAGTCGTACAGCGACATATAAGGAATGCAGTTAACAGAATTCTACATAGTAGTCGTGATCCGGAGCTACGCAACGTGCTAAGCATTGATAAGTTCGATAATAAAATTGTTAAAGCGGTTTAGGTTACAGTGGCGTCTGAGGTGGGGGATCGTTGCCTGCTTGAGGGTCACTTTCCGAGAGAGAGAAGAGTAATAGGAAGTCACTTAACGATCCAAAGTTCTACAGACCCATTACGCTTCCTTCCAGATTTCGGGTAGGAGCGTAATAGGTTATTAGAGCGAATAATAGCAGCACGATTATTGGCCTAGTTATCTCACTCACCGGGATCCTCCAACCAGTACGGTTTTTGATCCGGAGTGTCCACTTCTTCTGAAACACTTGTTGGATCGCCATTTTGACCATGTTGAAGCCTTGGGGAGTGTTATTGGAACTCCACCGGTTGATTAATAACTTCTTTTGCGTTCGAATTGTCTATCTACAGGATGGAAATACTGTAGTTAGGTAAACGTTGACCAGGGGTTGCCCGCAAGGTTCTCGAACCAATCTTGTGGAATGTGATGTTGAATGGAATCCTCGCAATACCCATTCAGGGATGTGGGACCATCGTCTACGCTGACTATACGCTACTGTTGGACGGACGATCGAGCCGAAGAGAGACAGAAAACCAGGCAAAGACTGGGACATTAAGAATAAGCTAAGCTTTACCCCCCAAAAGTCCAAGGTTTTTCTCTTTTAGAACAATCTGGCGAAAGAGCCATCTGTAGTGATGGAAGAGGGGGAGTCCAGAATATATATGCCGAGCCAGGCTATGTATCTAGGCGTGATCCTTGACTCACGGCTGAGCTTTATGCCACAGGCGCAGTACATCGAGGAGAGGCCACAAGTTGCCTTCTATTCCTTGGCCTGGCTTGCCGACGCTGGCTGGAGGCTGAATAACTCGACTTTTAAGCTGATCTATACGGCAATATACGTTAGTATATTGGTCTTTGCGCCGTCGGTATGGGCTTCGTGGTGCATTGGGATCCAACAAGTGAGGCGGGTTGTAATTAGATAGTAGCGCTCATAGCTTTGACCTAAGCGTATAGAACCTGTTCATCAGATGCTTTGCACTTTTTGGCAGGTCTTCTTACTGCCAACCTCGTGATCATGAAGCGGGTGGCCAATTTCATACTGGCTCGAAGTAGAAGTTTTATTGCGAGTCCATTGAGCTTTAAATTCGTAATGAATAGAAAGAGACCTATTTTTGAGATCGTCACCGCTCACTGGTAATCCATATAGATTTTCCTCGATTACAAGAGATATTCTATTAAGTTATTTTCCCCCGATGTTTCTGACGAATAAAAAAACTGGTTAAGAGTGACAATGATAATGAAGAAATTGAAAGGCATAATTAATTTCTTTAGGAATGATTCATTTCATTCAAATATAAGATGCTCCTAGTATTTAGGGAGAAAATAGCTGTTCCATCGGACCTTCCACGACTGGTACTAGCAATAGTTTTAGTAAAGATGACCCTAGATCTCGTAAAACTGGCTCATAGAGGCCTATTCTAGATTTTCCGAGAAGACAAATCGTTAACAGGCTTAGATGCTGCTCTTCAAAATGTTATGAAGAATGTTGGTTTTAGTCAAAAGCTAAGTTTTAGCGTCAAAGAAGACAAAGTTCACGGTTTTATTTACAGAAACTTTGGTACGGTAAACACGGTTCACGGTAAATCCGGTAAACACGGTGGCATCCAAGTAATTATTAAAGAAATGCACCTAAAGATTCACTGCTTAGTGCACAGGTAGGTAACGTTATTATATCTTACAATTAATGTGTTACGTATGCACAGCATATTCATGGACGTACAGTGGGTGTCAAGAAAACAGTAACATCTATATTAGAGATATCGCCGCTAACGCTTCAGAATTAAAGCGATCTTAAGAGTATTTCCACGGACGTGAGGCTTGTTGTACCAATAGTTATGTGTCCAACTACGGCCTCCGTAACTGTAATAAACCAATATAATATACCTTATATATATATATATATATATATATATATATATATATATATATATATGTACGATTAAAATTCGTTAAAATAATTATATATTTATGTGCGATAATATTAACACGCTTTTTTCATGCTAAATTTCCTGGCTGTTTCTCTTATGGTGCCTATGGAATACTTATTCCATAGACACCACAATATATGCACAGTATCCATGCTTAGGTAATTACCTAAGCACGCATACTGTGCACGCATGCTGATTTATTCTATACTTATCCTATACACACCACATTTTACTGTCATTGCTCATAAAAAATCCCAAAATAATTGAAACTTTTTCCATGTTTTTTTCACTTAATTTAGTAGTGGTAGATGCTTGCACCAACACATAAACAGTCGTTAGATTTTTTAATACTATTTGAAGCGTTATAGACTCATTTTGCGCACCTAGGTATAAATGCATAACTGTAGAATATTCAGGAATCTCTTCGTACTGGCACCAAATCGAGTAAAAACATACATAAACTAAATCAAACGTAAGTGTAATAAAATCAATAGGTACTTTAAATTACATTTCGGAAGCCAATTTTATGGTTTGTTTGTTAATATTTAAATCTGTTTCATCAATCATAAACATTTTGAGTAAATATTTTACCAAGCAGTTGATATTATTAGAAGTACCATTGAAACATTTCAGGAAGATTAAAATAATTCCAAAACATCTCGAATGAAATGAACAAATTTTCAAACTATAAAGAAATTTCTTTGAAACCTATTAGAGGCTCAGAAAGACGACGGCAACCAATGACTGATGACAATTTTTCAAAATAGATTGTAATTTCTATGGTTTTATAGCATATTATTCCATTAGAAGAAGAAAAATTAAGAAGCCGCGCAAGCTACTCTTGCAACACGATCTACTTTTAGAGTCGGCTTTGTATAAATTTTGTTCATGTTTCTTTGTCATTCAAATGTTCGTTATACGGGAAAGCCTTTCATTAATTAGCATATTGACGCATACTGATACATATTTGAATAAACGGTTAGAATTTATCTAACAGTTTATTACTATAATGCGTTATATATACAAAATATACCATAGAAAATTTTGATGTCCGTCTATATGGCAGGTGAAGGACAACTTTCCGGAAACTGGAAAAGACCTCATCATCAGTCAATGAAACTGAACAATTTTCCCAAAGAAACATATCGCAGCAAACTAACAAAAAATTAACTGCACCATAGAAACTATTTAATGAAGGTAGTGATTTTGTTTCTATGGCAAAATTGATCGGATTGGTTGATTGATCATGTCTTAAGTTTTCGGAAAGCTGTCCCTTACATCGCGTATAAGCGGCAGCTGGTAAAGGTAGGTAGAGTTGAACATTTGCCCCCCCACCCATGAAAAAATCATTGCTACGTCTATGGATTCAAACTCATAATGACAAACCCAAGTTTCGTCACCCCTAACAATTCGGATTCGGCCTCTAACAATTAGCTTCCAAGTTTTCCAGCAATATTTGAGGAGGTGGCCTCGATCGGCCGTCCTGAGCGCGGATCGTCTTTGATCGAATCTCTGCCTTGTTTAAAGAGATTATACCTATTGTAGATTATGTATTTACTAAAGCAAGAGTCTCCGCTAACTGATGACATCTCATTCTGTATAATTTATGTTGTTTTTTCTAGCTTAGTCAGGAAATTGATGATAGCTCGAAAATCGATTTTCTCGTCTATGATTTCTTCCAAAATGAATTGCTTGAGCGATGATAACTCAGTAACCCAGAAGTTAATGAAATAACTCCTACCTCGCACAATCAGCTTATCTTCCATAAATCCGCTTCCATATCTGTAGCCTAGACCTATTCGTGGTTAACTACCTTCTCGTCTGTCGTTTAAGATCATCTTCGAGATTCGCTTGGAATCCTCCTCTGAATGATTCCAAATCAGTTCTACCGCCGTGCTTTGATACCTTATACTATTATCGGTGCCCCGAAAAGAAGTTCCTACATTGGTTTTCATTCTTCATTGTGCGTTCTCACATGTGGCTTTGTAAATGATCTTCTCCTATGTATTCAGCAAGTTCTCGTCCTTTCTGGTTAACGTTCACAACAATTATTATCAGCAGTAATCCATGCTTTTAGAGATACGATATTTTTCACTATTTTTCCTAACTGCTCTCAAAGTTCAAAAAATCCTTTAAGTTCCTCTATATTGCTTTGTTTCTTATGTTTATCATTACTTTTTAATATCTATTTTTTTGTTGCCAAAAAAAAATAATTCCTTTGTCGTTAAAAAAAAAATAATGTTGTTAAAAAAAAGACTTTCCAAAAGGTTGGTGCTCCTTATTCCCAACATGCTAATATCATTAGCAAAAGCTACATTTTGCACTGACTCGCTGCATATCGTCCCTTCAGAATACGTCGGTAGTTTCCATTGAGAGTTTCCAAAGCAAACTATAAAAATATCGCTAACAATTACTCCCACTATATCACCTAATTTAATTTCAATGTCCTGCAATATGAATATGAATCCTGTGACCTAGGCTTATTGCGTGTTCCCCTTAACGTCATTCTCAGTTGGTTCACTAATTTGGTAGAAATTCTCGTATCCAACATCGCTGCAAACAGTTTCCGTCTATATCTATATGAAATATTCATATAGATATAGACGGAAACTGTAGTACTGAAACACTGACTTAAAGTTAGCGCAGTGCTGGTAATTTTTCTGAATAAGTATTTGGTCTGTTGTTGCTTTTTCTGCTCTAAATCCGTACTAACCAACTGCTTCTTCTACATAGGATATAAGTCTGGAAGCTATGATGATATGTGTGGAACTATGATGAGGTAGCCCTTAGTTAATGTATATTGTATAGTTTGCTTTTTGTGTAGTACACAGCATTATTACTGTATGATTTCATTCTGTCGGCAACAATTGTTTGCTTAGCTTGTATTTTCCACCAGTAGTACCAATACGGAGATATATTTAAACACCTCGGCAGGCATTATATTTTCTCTAGACGCTCTGGAATTATTAATTTTAGTTCCTGCCTCCTTAATTGTCTCCATTGTAAATTATTTTATCTTCAGCACTACCTCAGTAGATGCTTCTTTTCGTTTTCCTCTTCACTGGCATCCAGCGCTTCAGAAAAATATGTTTGAATGTTTCCTCCTGTCTTCGAAGAATATCATTCTCTTAACTATAAAATGGATGTTAAAATTCATTATATTCTGGCCACGTATTCTTTTAGTTAAAGTATGATATATTTTAATATACTCGTTTTGTATATAAAATATATGCCACTCCTTTTATTTGTAGCTATTTCACATAATTTTGTGAACTCTTTTATTATTAAAATTTTATAAAATGCATTCAAGCATTTGCAATAGGGATACTAACTTTGTGAATGTGAAGTTTACTATAAAACAAATACAAACATATATCAATTTTAATTCACCTGTTCAATTTTACGTTTCGTCCCACACAAATGAATCCAGGGGAAAGTATTTGTATCTTACATATAAGACATCTGCCTGATTTGTATCACTTTTAAATTTATGGAATTCTGCGCTTGAAAATTGTACTTATTTATTTTTTATTCTTATACAATATTTGAATAATTTGCTATTATTACGAATCAGGAAACTGCAATAAATTTAATGGCGTGCTGTCTATCTTATAATGGGCCGAATCACTTACCATTAAGAAACACAAATTTTGATGTAACACAATAACAACACGTTGTAATTAAAAAATAATTAAAAAGGATTTATATATAAGTATTAAAATATAATAATTATATAAAAGTATTAATGTAATTAAAAAGGATTTATATAAAAGAAATCACGTTTCTCGCGTAAGAGATATGGCCTTACAATAGATAAAGTAAATATGTTTTGAAACCATCACAACTATAGTTTCCTTCCATGTCGTACAAAATAAATGAAATTTCAGTACAGGAAGCTAACATAATTTAAATGCTTATGAGCTTTTCTTCCATTCACAATATGTAAGGAATTCGGTAACTCAAACTATTGACTAAAACTTTTATTAAAAATTAGCGCAATACGGGTTCAAAATTGCTTTATAAAATCATACCACCATTTCCTTGAAATAACCTAAAGACCTTTACGTCTATTTTATAAAATAAATACATTTCAATGAAGTTTTCGTAAATATAAATGACTACATATCGCTATAAAAGTAATCTCTTGTTCGAAATTTCTTAAGAAAGGAAATTTGAAATAATACAATGATAAATTAAAATATTACATTAAAATAATAAATTAAAATATTACAATGCAAATTGTTTTCATAAACAACTGGCTAGTGTGGAAAGAAGAACTAATATTTTATTTTTAAATTTATACTTGGCAGTAACTGTATGATATTTTGCACTATCTTTTGTTTTTCATTTGCCAACGATACAAAGTTGTAACCATGGCCGGAGAACCGTAAGCTATAATTAACTTGAAATAAACGTATTATTGATTATTGGCGAAAGCGATAGAATGTCTAAAATAATTCGTTATATTTCTCTCCAGAACTCAGCCGATTTCTGGTGGACAGAAATTCAGTTGGTTTCTAGCTGCCCACTGGCGGGGCTTGGTGTTTATTGTAACTCCATTTCTGTTTGCAATAATATTTCTATTTGCGGATACTCCTATACCTGTTAGTATTAACAAACATTTATCAATATTATTTAGTAATATTTCACTCCTATACCTGTTAGTATTAACAAACATTTATCAATATTATTTAGTAATATTTCAATGTACCTGTTAGTATTAACAAACATTTATCAATATTATTTAGTAATATTTCAATGTACATACATAACGTATTTGATAGTGTATTGGCTAATTTCAAAATACATTTAAAAAACATTCAGCGTAAATCTATTTAACATTTTTATTATCTATATTTCTTTCAAAATACATTTTTATTTACTCCTAATTTTAAATGACAGTGTAGCTACTGGAAAAGTTTTATAAAAGGGTGTTTCATATGAATAAAAATGGTTTGTCAACCTAATCGCTCATTATATGCTTGCTACATGACTGCTATACTTCCATACCGAATTTCATGTGATTTAGTGCAATATTTTTCGACCTAAAGTGTGACTTGGGTAGATTTTTCAAAAAAGTAAAAAAATAGCTTTTTTGTGGAACTAATTTTTTTATTTTTAATGACTTACGTATATTTTAGCTCGCTCAAAATATTTGCGTCACCAAACACTATTATGTTTCATTTCAAAATTCTAATTTATAATTGTATAAATACGCCAATTTATTTAATTATAATAATTAAAATTATTTTATATATAATTTGAATCTAGGTTGACAGTCTTAAATCCTAAACCTGGAAAAGTATTAAGCAAAGTGGATATTCCTGTAGAAGTTATTTTTATTTTCAAACAATAGTGCGTAATGTTCGGTAATTATTATTCATCACCATGTTGTATGATCATTGTTCAACGTATGCGTGATAAATAATTTAGTTAATAACTCGGAGTACTGAGCTACTGAGCTAGATATATATCTCTTTCCAATCTAATGATATATATCACTCTTTTCTTTTCACTGATACATTTTGCGCACCTCTAATATATTAATACATTTTGATTTCAAGCGAGTGAGTGATAGATATGATCGTAACATGTGTGAATTTATATATTTTATATCTCTCGCTCATGAGTTATACATCTCTAGATGGCAGCACTATTATAAAGCAAACTTCGATAAATGTCACTTGGTGACATTTATCGAAGGTGGTGACATTTATTGCTTTTTGAAGTTCCGTTAAGTGTAATATTTATTTAAATAGTAGGTATAATGAAAATAATGATAATCTAGATGTTACCCCATTAAATATGATTGCAAACGCGACTAAAATATTCAAAAAGGCGAACAACTTTTTGAACGATTCTGGTTGAGCAGAAATGCGAATTTTACGGTTTTCTTTTTGTTTTAAATGAAAGAATATAGGTAAAAAACGGAGTGTTTACAAAAATTAGTGCTCGGTGGCATTTATTTAATAAAATTTTTTTTTTAAAATAGTTTCCATACAAAAGTGCACTTCGTCAAGAAAGTATAAGTTTTTCGACATAATTGCCATTCTTAGTAATCCTAAACACTGAATTTGCAAATACAAACATGAATCGGTATAAATAAAAACAAAAATATAAAAAAAATTGAAATGCGCAGAGTTCCGCGTAAAGTGAGGTTATAAGATTATGTTTGACAACTAATTTTCAGGCAAGAGTATATTTTAAATCAACTTTTTACAATGACATAGTCGACTCCGAGACTTAATATTTTAAATACTTCGTGTTTTATGTTATTCGTTTATTTAATTCTTTCATTTAAACCAAAAAATGGGAAATTCGTATTTCTCCTAAACCAGACGTATACTAAAATTTTTGATTCGGGGCATGTATAACGTGACCATTTATTTTTTTTGCCAGAGCGGGACATCTGCGGAATTATATGTATAATAAAAAAAGTTTTTAGCGTTTTACAAGTTTTTTATTATAGAAGATAGATAGCACAAAATAATCAAACCACTGAACAGAAAATGGTAAACAAGTAGGCACGAATTACTAAGCCCCAGTAGTAGCGTGACTTCTAAGTCGTATTTTTATATTTGTAGGCTGAACAATTTTTTTTCAAAATATCGGGTCTTGCTTTTAGATAAGTGTGGAACTCAGTGCATGATTTATTTATATTTATCTTCGTAATCAAAAGACCTTTCAATACTGCTACACTCAACTGTGTTTTATCACTTGTCCATATTTTGTTCATGTGTGAGTAAACTCTTTCGACAGGTGCGTTACTTCCAGGCATACACAAAACATACTCAATAATTGTGGAAAAGTTTTCAAAATGAAGATTGTTGGTACGGAAGTGCTGAAACTAATTCGACCCAACGGTTTTCAGTAGAAACATTCTCGGCATTCCAGCCAGAGATTTTTTCATTTGTCGCAAAGTTGGAAATAAGTGAAAACTCGTCAAAGACTTTCGTATCTTGGTTGCTGCTAATAAACCCTTGCGTAATCAGTAAATCAAGCACTTTCTGTACCTCTTCCGACGTAGGCATTTTTGTTAAATTGGCCCATTCAAACACCTCTAGTTCGGTGTTGAATTGACACCACTGCTCCAAGTATTCTTTGCTTGTTTCATAAAACTCAGCCGCCGCAGTTTTTACATTCTGTTGATCAACAACGGCTTCTCTTTCTTGTAATTTTACAGGCAGGTTACGGACGATATGGGGAAGGAAAATCGTGTTCTCTTTTAGTGCCAGATTATCTCGGAGACGATTAATTTCCTTGGCAAACTCTACGGCCGGCACATTTTGCCCTTCGATTTTCAGCACAGCTTCATGAAAGGTGGCAGCTTGCGCGTGCAAAAAATATAACCACAATTCTGAGCTGAGATTTTCAAAAAACGTCTTTAAAATATTTGGACATTTGTCGATACTCGGAAAATAGTTTTTCAAAGGCTGAAACATTTTTATAACTCTCTCAAGCACGGGCATTAACGCAAGCCACCTTGTTTTACTGTAGCCCAGCAGTTTATGATACTCAGTCTCGGTAGAATCACAAAACTCTTTCAAAGCTTCTACTCGAACGCTGTAGATGTAGAAAAATGAGTAAATTTTCTCAATGATGCATTCGAAGTCAACAGGAAGACAATCAGCGGCAGTTTTGATCACATTGTGGACTATATGAGCTCCACATCCCATTCCAATAAGCTGTCTGCCGAGCGATGCATTCAATTTTGAGTAAACATTATTTGTTCCTTTCCTATTCTTTCCGCTGAAGTTGCAGTTTGTGTTGTCTCCACAAAATGCCACAATTTTTTTATTCAAGTCATTGCAAGACAACACTTCCTTCAAATAATCGATAATAATATCCGATGTTTCGCCTGGCTGCTCCCGAAACTCTAAAACCTTGACTTTCACGCCTTCGTATGGTAAAACATAGCGAATCAAAATTGGGAATAGTTTGATTGAGCCATGGTTTGAAGCATCCGTTAATAAAGTTATGCAGTGGGCTTTGCGTAAATGCTCTTTTAAATCTTCGGCTGCCATAGCTGAAAGCACATTTACAACAATAGCTTCAGACACATCTAAATTTATGCTCAAAACATGCTCGAATTAAAGGAGAAGAACAGTCATTTGAGCGAAAGCTGTGATTATGTTGCACGGTGTGAAACGCCCACGTACCCTCAGCTGCAGCTATATCCAAATCCTTGGAAGTCGGCAAATCCGTTCTCTTAAAAAAACTAAGCATTGACGAGCTTGAAGCAGCAGCTTGATCGGCTAGCATATGTTTTTCTGATTTTAAATGTTTGTCTATATCACTGGCACCACCATGTCCAACGCTAAAATCAGTACGACACTTTTCACACGTAACCTCTGCGGTATCATCTTTTCTTTGTTTTATAAATGGATACTTCTGTTGCAAACTATTATTAAAGGAACACTTGCGTTTAGGCATTATTGTTGTTTTTACAAATCAACTAAAATAAAACACTACAGTTGTTGACGTTGACTGAACATCGAGTAAGCGCGGGCGGGTGGGGTTTATCTATCCTGCTCACACGCGTTAGCGCGGCACCGCTCGGCGGACGGCGCGCGTGCGCACACTCTCTCGTAATTTGCCTTTCCGTGCGGACCCTCGCCGCCGCCGCGCAGTGCTACTCATTTCGAGCGGGAAATATACATTTTAAATGATCGCTTATTCTGTTTGCAAAAACAGGACTATGTCGGCCTCGCTGGGGACACCGGGACAAGCGGCCTGAAGCGGGACTGTCCCGCCCAAAGCGGAACGTATGGTCACGTTAGGCATGTATTTAACGTGTCCAATTATGCGAAACGTGGAAGGGGAGAGGTTAAAATAACCTGTCAACAGGTTTTTTACACAAACTAAAGTTTCAAATATTTATAAAGTTGAAGAAAAAGTAAGTATGAAAATCCATATAAAAGTATTGATTATAACTTGAAATGTTAAATGTAAATATTTATTATAACTTGAAAAGACTTAAAAGAAATAATCTTGTCATCTTTCAGATTAACCACAACAGGGCTGTTGAGAGGGCCAAATGCTCATGTAAAACCAGTTTAATTTTTAATTCAGCAAAAAGCGCAGAGTCGAGAACGAGTTCTGCGAAAAAGAAAGGTAAACCTTCCTATCAACAATTGTTATAATATGACAAGGGTGTGAAAATGTCTCCATTATTTCTATTACCTGGAAGAGATAAATCAAATGACAGAGTAAAACCTTTGGGCATGTCAATAAACAATTTTAGGAAAGTGAGAACCGCAACAGATACTCCTTTACAAAATTTCGAAAATTGAAAAATGGAACGAAATTGAAATAATGGCGGCAGAAACCATTCCAAACATAAATAATTTGACAGAAAAAAAGCCATAAAATCAAGCAAAAAAAATTATAATGTATACATTCACATTGCAATGCTTAATACTTAATGTTCTCTTGAAAATGAAATTCCAAACAACTATTCTATTTTTAAAAAATTTGTCTTAATCTAGATAAACACAAATATGGGAACAATTCACCAATCTAATCTAATAGTAAGTGGTTTGAAGATAGAAAGTTACGCTCACAAATTGAGAGGCAAAAAGTTTGATATATGCAGAGTGATTGAAAACAGCTGCCGTGATTTATGGAAAAAAAATTTGCTCTAAAAAAGTATCAATCGTACTGTCCAGTGAAGTGCGATATTATTAGTCTGTCTAATAATTTGTCTTAATCAATCCTGATTATGTTGTTCTCTAAACGCCACCGCAACATATTGTGAGAAATATCTAATAGAAATTAAGTGTCCCTTATGTTGTAAAAAGCACCAATCATCCAAGCTGAAACTTTTAAGACAAATAAGGAAAGTTTAGAAATAGATGAAGTTGGCTTGTAGCTCAAGGAATTTCATTCTTATTACACACAATTTCAAATGTAAATCTGTGTAATTAAGTGTTTGTCATTTGTCCATTTTTTCACCAAAGGGCAGTGCGTCAGTGGTTATCCAAAGAAATGCTGTGTTTTTATCAAACGTAATATGTTGTTCTGGTAATTTCATTACACATTATTTGCCGAAAGCTAAGTTATATTTTTTCCAAGAGACAGTAACAAGTGCAAAATGTTAACGTAAGGGATGATGTTTCTTATTAGTTGTGAAATGTTATACATTTATTATTTTTGGTATATAGAATCTGAATGTAATTTTTTTAATCATTGTGTCCAGTTCGCTAGTGATGTGGATGGAATCATTTTTTCTTTTAAGATACCGTATGTTTGCAGATGTCTTTTATTATATAACTGATTGTTGAAAGTCCACACTCGAATGAGTATTGAAGGTCTGTCGTTGTACATCCAGTGTCTAGATATACGAAACAGATTTTTTTAATTTCAGCAACCGGCTTCCAAAAAGAATGGAAAAATATTTAGGATAGCTATTCGCGAGAGATAAAAAATAAAAGAAAGGGGAACAGTGGATCAGCTGTTGAATCACAGAGAGAATATATATATTTTAAACAGGTTCGATTTTTATCGCCTCTATTAATACAAAGCGATCACAAGACAATGAAACCGTCGAGAATAATGTTGCTAATACTCCTACATCCAGTAACTAGCGGCACCTGTATCGGCAACATCTACAGCCAAGAAACATAAAGTACCTCTAGATGATGCTACTGCTGTGATTTCTCTTGTTGCAGAAAAAATCCAGACTATTAATAGCCAACCTAAACATGATCCCGAAATGCATTTTTTATTCTCATTGTATAATGATTTTCACAAGATACTGTCTGAGAAAAAGATGGATGCTAAAATAGAGTTAATGAGCGTAATAAGAAAATATAATAACCCAATGTACCAGCAATATTGGGTACTGTATGCAATTAATTCTTCATACTTCTCAACCAACAATTTAATACTTCATCTTCTGAAAATCACTATGAAGCTCCACCGTCTGCTCAGACAGATGATTCGAGTACAATGTCAGAATTTAATATTGATACACGTATGTTTGACGATAGCTCAATACCATAACAAATCATTATGGGTATAATTTTTCACATTAAAATTAATTTCAATAAATATAACGCTTATTATTTATATGGTTATCTATGGTGCCACTTATTTAAAATCATTAAAAAAAATAAAAAACCCCGACTGCAAAGAAACTGATAAGCTTCTCAAATTTATATTTATATTAGATAGTACGTTTATTAAGTTTTAATATTGTGTAGAAAAAAATAATTGTTTTCACTTTTCGGTTTGTTTGCAGTCGGGTTCTTGTTTTTAATAATGTGAGGGAACAAAGAATTTTTATAATAGGTACATACACACATACCCACATACATATGCGGGAAAAACATTACCCTTCTTTTGGCAGTCGAGTAATAATACTAGTAGAATTTATGCAAAATAAAAGAATAAGATTATGAAACATCGAATAGGAAACCCATCTACAGACTTACCTCAGTGCTTCAAGTCTTTCTTCTGCGGAAACGCTGTTGTGAAATAGAGTATCATGACGTTGAATACTACTCTCAAAAAGACATAACAATTCATCGAAAGACTTTTTTGACATTTTAACGCTTTGTATACTATTACATAATCACTCTTCATACGCCGATTTTGAAATAAAAGATCAGTCCGAAGGAGAACCAACAAAAGCAGGAGCAACAATGATGTTTCCTTGCTGGAATCCATTTTGGAATGAAGTGCATCATCCTAATCTAAACATGTAGCGCAGCTATAGTTGTAATGAGATGGAATCTGCTGCTATCGCGCTACTGTCGCACTGCTTGCGACCTAATGTGAAGACGCCCTTATGAATGTTTACATTTAAGCTACAAAGCTGATCAAGGGAATCAATTAATTATTTCTTTGATCAATCAAGTTATTAATCAATGTTCATCCCAAAGAAAAAAAATCATTTTTGTTAAGTGAAATTATGAAAACAGAAATGTGAAAAACAATAAATGATAAAAAAAATAAAATAAAACAAATGTATCAAAATGTATTCCAATTATTTATTTCTGTTGTAGATTACTGAAAATTCTATACGAATTTATTAGTCTGTAAGTGAACCAGCTAGGTACCTCTATTGTTAAATTTATTGCTTAACTGGTTTTCAACATTTACTAATGCAAAATTAACATACTATTTGATCAAAGGAAATAACGAAGTTTTTATTTTACACTAAATATGGAATTTTTCAATTGTTTTTTACCCTTTCTATATGAATTCTTACTGTAGTGATATGGTTTCTCCAACTTCTTATGTTGTCACCCGTAAAGCGTATGCATCATTAAATATACAAATAGTTATTAATTTATTAATCCTACAACAATACTACACAATGCTTCATATTTTTATTTTAGACTTTTAAATAAATTAATGATTATCGAATGCATTTACTTATATTTATTTTTTAAAAAAATGAGGTTAGTTTGTAAGTAAATCTTAAGTTTATAATATTTTTCACTAGGCTTTACTTATAATACGTAATTTTTTTTTTTTTTTTTTTTCTCTGTTATAATCTGCAATCAGCATTTGCTTTTAGCGGATGTTTTGTGGGCGATAGGTCAGGTAGAGTGTGCCCTCCAATGAGAGCATCTACTCGTAATCAGGAGATTAGGACATCCTTTCTTTTGAGGCGCTTCTGATAACTACGAGTAAATAGTTCAGTTGCGAGTTTGTTTGGGTGGCGTTCCAGCCTCTCTCTGTATCTTTCTGTCATTTGTGTAAACTCCGATTTCACAGTGTTCATACCCAACTGTTCATGTATTTCCATGTTAGTGATGTACCATGGGACATTCGAGATTGAGCGCAGTATCATATTTTGCATTCGTTGGAGTATGGCAATGTTTGAGTTACTGGCACTTCCCCATAACTGAACGCCATGTAGCCAAACTGGTTTTAAGATGGCTTTGTAGATGAGTAGCTTGTTGTTTAGAGATAGTTTATTAGGCCTCCCTAGGAGCCATAAAAGGTTGTTGTATCTTATCTTAAGCTCATCTCTCTTTGTTTTTATGTGTTGGCGCCAGGTTAAACGTCGGTCAAGGTGTAGGCCAAGGTATTTTACGCTGTCTCGTTGGGGAAGTGTGTTGTTCTCCAGTTTCACAGCTGGACAGTTGCCCTTCCGCAAAGTGAAGGTGACATGGACGGAATTAGCAGCGCTTGCCTTGATGCGCCATTTGTGGAGCCAATTTGTTATTTTGTCAAGGCCAGTTTGCAATATTTCTGAGGCTTCATTAGCATTCTTACTGCTTGCCAGAATCGCCGTGTCATCAGCAAATGTCGCAGTTATTGTGCCCTCTGTGCTCGGTAGGTCACACGTATACAAGGTATACAATAAAGGTCCCAAGACTGATCCTTGGGGAACGCCCGCTTTGACTTCATAGAACTCGGAAGTGGCTTCAGCCTCTTTCACTTGGTACCAGCGTTCTATCAGGTAGGAGTGTAGTAGTGAATAGAGGCTGTGTGACAAGTATCTTTTTATTTTAAATAGTAATCCCTTATGCCACACTCGATCGAAGGCTTGTTGGATGTCGAGAAAAACTGAGGAACAATACTCTTTGTTTTCCAGGGATTTCCTTATTTTCTCAGTAACTCTATGAACTTGCTCCGTAGTGGAATGATGTGATCTGAATCCAAACTGGTGGTTAGGAATTATTTGTTCTTTTTCAAGTATGGGAAGTATTCTGTTTAGGAGAAGTTTCTCGAAGACTTTTGACAAAATAGGTAATAGGCTAATTGGCCTATATGAGGTTACATTGTTGGGTGGTTTTCCTGGTTTATGAATCATCAGAATTTGTGACATTTTCCATTGTTGTGGGATGTGTTGCACTCTAAGGATACCATTGAATAACGTCGTAAGAAATATCACTGCCTTTTTTGGAAGCTGCTTCAATATCTCCTTCGTAATTAAGTCAAAGCCAGGCGATTTTTTGTCTTTAAGGTTTTTGATAACCCTACAGACCTCTGAAAATGTTATGGGAGCAGGTGGTGACATCTGATGAGCTTGACTTAAATTTTGGTCGATATGGTGTTCAAATTGTTGGTCGTTCTTGTCGTTAGGACAGAAAATTCTTGACAGGTGTTCGGCAAAAGCGTCTGCCTTTTCTTGGGGTGTTCTGGCCCATTTCGAGTTCATAGTAAGGGTGGTTTAGCTATCTGAGGTCTATCGTAGTTCTTAGTGAATTTCCATAGTGAGTAATTAGTGTCCTCATAAGCAGTCAATGATTCAAGCTGTGTCTGCAGAGTATCATCACGCCAAGCCTGTAGCATTTCCTTTAGGGTTTTACAAGCACTATTTAAATTCTTCTTGTCTTCTGTTAGTCTGCTTTGATGCCAGATTCTACGAAGACGTCTCTTGTGTAGGACTGCGCTTTTTATTTGTATGGGATAGTTCGTTGGCATAACTTGGGGGTCGAGTGGGGGAGTATTAATCCAACATGCTTCTTGTATCAGTGTTGTAATATGTGTTGTAGCGTTTTCCACTTCCTCTGGTGTTTTTAGAGCTACTTTTAGCTGTAGATGTTCTTCAGCGTAGTCCCTAAATGATTCCCAGTCAGTTTTTTTGTTGTACAATGTTTCTGGCCTTGTGACTTCTATTAACTTCGTGCTTATGGTTAACATGACAGGTGTGTGGTCTGAGGAGCTGTCATAGCATGATTCTGCCTTGATGTTGTATTTTGAAAGTCCTTTAGCCACAAAACAATCCAGTAGGTCAGGAATTTTATTCGGGTCACTCGGCCAGTATGTTGGCTCGGCTGTTGTGGCAGTAGTCAAGTTATTACTGGTAATACTTGATTTGAGTTGCCGGCCTCGAGTTGTTGTTAGTCTTGAGGCCCAGCACGTGTGTTTAGCATTCCAGTCGCCGCTCACTACAAAGCGGTTACCAAGCGTACTGAAAAAATGAGAGAACATTGGTTCGCTTACTTTGTGTTTTGGTGGACAGTATATTGCCGAGACAATCAAGTACCCATGTTTATCTTCGACCGCTATTGTGGTTGCCTGGAGGTAATCATGTCTGTAGCTAGGAAGTAGATGATGTTTAATAGATTTTTTTACTATTACTGCAGTTCCAGCATGGCTAGTTCCATCGGGGTGGGAAGTATGGTAACAATTGTGGTTTGCGAACTTAATACATGATGCAGGTGTACAGTGTGCTTCTGAAATTAGCAATACATCAAGCTTGTTTTCCGTCATTAGAATCTCTGCATCATTTTTGTTTGGAGCTAAACCATTTATGTTCCAAGCAGCTATATGTAGAGTTGTACCTATTTTGATAGTTTATCTACAAGTTTGACTATGAGACTCATTAGAGTGCCCATTTGTTGGAGTATGATATCAAACTTATCAGTTTGTTTTAAGAGTATTTCTTCTAAAGAGAGTGACTCTTTTGTGTTGTGTGTGAATTGCGTGCTACTGATAGAGTTAGCATTTGTCGTTTGTAGTACTTTAGCATATGACTTTTTAGTGGTCTTTTTGTCGTCTCCAGGTTCAATGTTGTTGATATTCAAGTTGTTTGGTGTTTGAGCTTTTCTGTCCATAAAGTTACTTCCGAGTACGTCTAAGTAGTATTTCTTTGTATACCTCACATCCCTTATAATTAGCAGGGTGGGGACCGTTACAAAGGGCACACTGGGCTGGGGTATTACGATCGCGTTTAGTACACTCCGATGTTTTGTGCGACTGTCCACATTTCACACATCTGTATGGGCGCAGGCAATAGTTTTTGGTGTGTCCATATTGCTGGCATCTCTGGCATTGCACTACAGATTTTTTCTTCTTTGGATCTTCCATTACGATGGATTGGTGGTATATATACTTAAGGCTCTTGGCCGCAATGTTATTAGGTCCGGAGATTAGGTTGACAAAGAAGGTTGAAGTAGGAATTTTATCAGGACCATATTTAGCGTTAATAATTTCGCCTGTGATTTGGTTACCAGTGTCTTCTATTTCTTTTTTTATGGCGGTTATTGGTGTTGACGGGTGAAGATTCCTGATGACGAGCCTATAGTATTTATCATCTTTCCTGTTAAAGGTGTGACCGATTAGTCCATTTTCCCTTACCAGAGCAATGAGTTTTTTGTAAACCTCTATATCTTTGCTAGTTATTCTCAGCTGATTTCTAGTCACTATTCTGTATGTAAATTGACCTCTATCCGCAGCAGTTTCCAGTATTGTTGTGAGCTTATTAATATCTTCTACTCCATAGAGAATAATTGGAGGAGGTTTATTGGGTTTCGTTGGTAAGGAACCCGGTTCATCTTCTGTCAAATCAACAGCTAAACTGCTGAATCTGTTGGTAGTTTTAGTAGCCTCTGGTGATGGGCTGCCAGTGGCTTTCCTTTTTTTTGTGGGATTTTTTGATTTCGGGACCCTTTGCCACGATGGTGGAGCAGGTGGGTTTTCCTGAGAGGGAGTTTCATTTTCAGTGTTCATTCCAGAGTGGAGATTGGTTAGATCACTCACTGAAGCAGATCTTGGTGTGCCAATGAAGAGGCTAGAATGAAATGCCTGCTGAATATATTTTTTATTGCTGCCAGTAGCATTCACTAACACAGGAGCCTGGTTGCCTACTCCCATGGTGGTATTGGTATTTGTATTTAGATCATTCATATTGGTCCCACGAGTGGGGTCGATAAAAGCTGTCGCTCCTGGGGTGACGCCCATTCCCATGGAGAAGGCAGTTATACAATGACAGTTCGCCTAGGCTGTCAAGGTTGGTCGCTAGCGGCTGGCCACCTGCCAGTCACACATCCTTTTGGCACGCCCCGCACCGTAGGATTAGGGGATTTTTGAAGAGGTTACCTTCCTCGTAGTCCAAGTGGCGAAGCTCAGACTCCCGTTCCTGCAAAACATGACCACAGGTTTACGGTGCTGGGGCAACCCTTTCGGGCTGCACACTGGTTTTTTGTCAGGATTGTCTCCCTTAGCTAGATTTATCGGTTTTAAGGCGCCGATGACTCGCCTTCGCCCTTCTTAGTTTGCTATCAAGGTCACGAGGTAGATGTGTTGTGCAAGACTCGTTATTGACCAGGACATTGCCCGGGGAATGGGACGACTCATATAAGTGAGTCCACTACCAGACTGCGGCTTCAGTTTGACAGTGGCGAGGACGTGTAAGATAGGACTTTATGATGCGCGTCTGATAGCCTAATCTTGCACACTTAGGCGTACGCTACCGGCTCTAACTCAGCTTTTTCTAGGTACATACCTACTAGCATAACTATGCATCACCGAGGCCTAGCACCATTTTCCCCCCACGTATATAATACGTAATTAGACACAATATTTTTTAATAAAATAAAAAGTAAAACCAATAAATTATTCAATTAATAATAAATACGTAATAATTAGTTACAAATAGAAATAAATATCATTTACTTACGAAAACAACTGAAGCATAAAAATAACCTGTCGCAATGACGCTAGTTAGCACCGACGATGCGAGCTTCGCCTTCAAATGAGAACGAAACACTGCGCGACTGATTTGACGTGATTTTGTGGCTGCGTGGTGTGCGGGAGGAGCTAATGTTAATGTCGCATCGTATTCGTACCGCTTCGCCTTTTACAAAATTACTAAGAGATTTTGAATCTGTCCCTGTAGTTTTAATTTCTCGAGTTCTCGAATTTTTGAACTTGTTTTTTTTGTCTTGAGTAAGGCCAAATTTCTCGGGAATTCTCGCTTTGGGAATTCTTGTCCAGGCACCCTAGTGGATAGCATTACTAATATTGATCATCATATTTGGAAAGGTCTGGGATCGACAAAATCTCAATCTATGACATATTTGGCAACTTTGTCAATCGAAAATTAAATTACAACAAATATACACTTCGGTGTCTTAATAAGAGTGTTTGCCATTAGTAAGGCTAGAAAAGTAATATTTTATTAGATTTTTTTCAAATAAAGGATTATTATTTCATTTTTTGCCGTGTTTTTTCTTTCTTTTTTTTTATATGTTTGATTTAGAAAACAGATAGGGGGCGCCATAGAAATCTTGCATAGGGCGCTAATAGTGCTAAAACCAGCACTGTATGGGACTCCTGAAAAACTTTTAGAGTGGGGCAGACGATTAGGTCGGCACTAAATGGATTCTATAGGATCTTTTAATTTAGAGATAGTATTAAAATAACAATCGTATGTATAATTTATTCATTTTATAAGGTAAAATATTTATCTTCTTTATTTACTTCTGCAAACTCTTGCTATGTTTTCAATAAAAGATCAAAATCATAATTAACTACTTATAATCGTATTTACTCATGCAAACTCTTGCTGTTTTCAATAAAAGATAAAAATCATAATTAACTACTTATAATCGTATTTACTCATGCAAACTCTTGCTGTTTTCAATAAAAGATCAAAATCATAATTAACTACTTATAATCGTATTTACTCATGCAAACTCTTGCTGTTTTCAATAAAAGATCAAAATCATAATTAACTACTTATAATCGTATTTACTTATGCAAACGCTTGCTATGTTTTCAATAAAAGATAAAAATCATAATTAACTACTTATAATCGTATTTACTCATGCAAACTCTTGCTGTTTTCAATAAAAGATAAAAATCATAATTAACTACTTATAATCGTATTTACTCATGCAAACTCTTGCTGTTTTCAATAAAAGATCAAAATCATAATTAACTACTTATAATCGTATTTACTCATGCAAACTCTTGCTGTTTTCAATAAAAGATCAAAATCATAATTAACTACTTATAATCGTATTTACTCATGCAAACTCTTGCTGTTTTCAATAAAAGATAAAAATCATAATTAACTACTTATAATCGTATTTACTTATGCAAACGCTTGCTATGTTTTCAATAAAAGATAAAAATCATAATTAACTACTTATAATCGTATTTACTCATGCAAACTCTTGCTGTTTTCAATAAAAGATCAAAATCATAATTAACTACTTATAATCGTATTTACTTATGCAAACGCTTGCTATGTTTTCAATAAAAGATAAAAATCATAATTAACTACTTATAATCGTATTTACTCATGCAAACTCTTGCTGTTTTCAATAAAAGATAAAAATCATAATTAACTACTTATAATCGTATTTACTCATGCAAACTCTTGCTGTTTTCAATAAAAGATCAAAATCATAATTAACTACTTATAATCGTATTTACTCATGCAAACTCTTGCTGTTTTCAATAAAAGATCAAAATCATAATTAACTACTTATAATCGTATTTACTCATGCAAACTCTTGCTGTTTTCAATAAAAGATAAAAATCATAATTAACTACTTATAATCGTATTTACTCATGCAAACTCTTGCTGTTTTCAATTAAAGATCAAAATCATAATTAACTACTTATAATCGTATTTACTCATGCAAACTCTTGCTGTTTTCAATAAAAGATCAAAATCATAATTAACTACTTATAATCGTATTTACTTATGCAAACGCTTGCTATGTTTTCAATAAAAGATAAAAATCATAATTAACTACTTATAATCGTATTTACTCATGCAAACTCTTGCTGTTTTCAATAAAAGATAAAAATCATAATTAACTACTTATAATCGTATTTACTCATGCAAACTCTTGCTGTTTTCAATAAAAGATCAAAATCATAATTAACTACTTATAATCGTATTTACTCATGCAAACTCTTGCTGTTTTCAATAAAAGATCAAAATCATAATTAACTACTTATAATCGTATTTACTTATGCAAACGCTTGCTATGTTTTCAATAAAAGATAAAAATCATAATTAACTACTTATAATCGTAATTGAAAGATCTAATTTTTGGGAAATTTTATTTTATCAGTCATTTTCTAACATACCAATATTCAAATTTTTATTTTTTTTAAATTCTTTGCCACAAGCTAGGTTTCGTTGTATGACAACATTTTCAGATGCGCAATTAACAAAGATTTTCCCTAATTACCCATCTAAAGATGTTGAAGAAGAAACCAAAGTCGTGGTAAAGAATTTAAATAAAGTAGAAATAATACTACATCACCTAGTTTCATTTAACTGTGAATATTCAAATTGTAATACGATGATTACATTACACCTTTTGAATACTAAAGTGATATTTATGGGGGCTTTGTGATTAAACTTTGTTAAGAAAGTATAAATGGAATAAGAAAATAATTTCTTTCGTAATTTTAAATTTTAATGTCAATAAATATTTTGCTGAGTGATGAATTCTATATCTACTCATTGTTAGCTTCTGTGGGGTCTCTACCATTTTACCAATACAATGTTTCACGGGATTACATCCCTATTCTAAGTTAAATCATTTATCCCGTACCTCTTCGACTGCCATTTATAAAATGTTTTGTTGTAGTTAACATAAAAATCAAAGGGTTTTCCTTTTTGAAAGAATGTTTATATGTTCTTTTAAATATGCACATATAATGGTATTAGATCTTGTAAGAAAAATACACTAATTAGCAAGCCAATCTTTAATTGATATATGAACGACCATATCTCTCATGTCATTTGAAACAAAATTTAAAAAGCTTTTAATATGTAAAACAGTTTATTACTTACTTTTATATTAATGTTTACACCGACAAAGCGTAGGGTAAGCACTGGAAGTTTAAAAAACTCTAAAATATCACAGGTGCCTAAGTTGTAGAACGTAACCACCAAGATGGTCTTTACAATGGTGATTGATTGAAGGAGTCAAGGGCGGTTCCCGTATTACAACTGTCAAAATATTTATTAAATTTTTTATTTTGAAAAATGAGGAAAGTTATGCTTATTCAAATAGGATTTGAGTTGGTATTTGGCCCAGTTAAGAGCAGGATTAAAGAAAAATAAACCAAAGAAGACAAAAGGAAAAAATATTCCATTGAAAATTAGGTTCTACATCTCAAATTTATTTAAAATGAGTGCTGATTTTGAAAATGTTGGTTTTCATTTTATTTAGTTTCAGTAGTGAAATGATTTGCTGTGAAACTTGAGTTTTCCACTACTCATGTGATTACATTAAATTTATTTTAGTTTAGAGTTAAGTTAATAAATTGTCATTTACAATTTTTTACGTAAGGAAACAAAATTATTTGACAAAATATCAATCATTAGTATACTCCTAGCAGCAGAAGTTGTCAGTAAAAATCCTCATCAAATATTGGTTTAAACATTGCCAAGACCCAAAAAGACATCCCTATCATTGTGATGTGAAAAAATTATTTATAGTTAAAGTATTCCAAATTAGATATTCCAATAGGGTTTTGCCATATTGGAAATAATTTTGGACAATCAAAAATAATGCTTATTTATGATCATCATATTTGTTTTTTTTTCATGTTTTATATTTCAAACTCAATATTTCTCAAACAAGACTTGAAAACAAAAATGGCCTAAAGAATTTCTTCGTATCTGTTAAAAAAACTTTTTTTATTAAACTTATTTATTGACATTCAACTCGATGGGTGTCGTTGGTAAGGATAATTTCGCTTCCATTTTACATTTATACATATTAAAACTATTAATTTTGCCATATTTCCATCCGAAGCAATTACCGTTCACATGTTTGTCTTCAATGAATACTATAAGGAAAGTCCGTCTTATATATATATATATATATATATATATATTTGTGATAACTTTTCCGTACTTAATGGTTCATTAATAACACATAAAGTAAAATGCAAGGTTCTCAGACCTTGGCCGTTTAAATGCTGATAGAAAAGATTTAACAAGCAATCCATACGTCAATCATAAAAAAATATACATTTTACTAAGAGTATAATAAAAATAAAAATAACAAGAAATAATAAGATCAAATATAGATATAAAATTTCCAGATTTTTAAATTGTAAAATGAAAACTCATAGTTCCAATGTAGAAACTCAAAGAAAACTGTGCACATGTGCAGAGTTTCGGCCGGAGCAGTACCTACATGTAACAATCTTCATATATATACTTTCTTACATCTGAAATAGCACTTCTTGTAACTTATCTTTTTTCTCAATGAACAGTTTAGCTGGCGAAAAAGCTTCAATAAATATTCAAATATTTAACACAATACAAACATTTAACACAATAAAATTCTTAAAATCATCAGTTGAAGATATTGAGGTGATGTTCAATAATTATAACTAGGTTCGCCATCCGTCTTTCCCCAGACTGCGTTTCCTCATTTGAAAGCACCTGAAACCGCCTGGGGCGATTTTAAATGTGCTTTAAAGGAAAGCAATTGTCTGTTAACAATTTTTTGCAACGTTGGTTTAAAACAAGAACTAGTGAACAAAATTAACAAAAATCTATATTAAATTGTTAAGACTAAATATAAATTTATAATTTACTTAAAAACTGATTACTAATACCAGTTGAAAGTTTTAAACTTTAAATTACTGACGGAGATAGAAATTAGATTTTTTTATCGTTTATGCAAAAGATGAAACATAATTGTTTTAAATATAATCACAGTAATATTTTTTGTAATGTGTATATATAATCAAAGTAAGGTAAAAGTTCAGTTCTAAAATAATTTGAAAAAATATTCAGTTTAATTTTTTTATGGCATTTATAGATATGTTAGTTCTGAAATAAAAAAAAAATTAAAAATACCTTTTTCAATTACCAGTCTTTAAGATAAAGGATAAAGATCTATTTATTACTTCCTATCATGTATATATGAACAGGCCCTTTGATTCTAATGATTTTGTTCACAGTTCTAGGTTATCTACAACATCTTACTTGCTCTCTGAGATGAGCACCACGTCATTGGCATACAGAAGTTTCTATGGAATGGGCTACTCTATTCTCAGTCAGGTAGTTCGTAACGATGTTAAATAGAAGAGGGCTTAAAGCGTAACCCTAGCTGGACTTTTGACACGTGTTTAGACATTTCTGTCCATATCTTTGATGATCCATATGTAGTATTTAGGAACAAAGTGTGCTCTTAAAGCCTGCCATATTAAGGCCATTGGGACACGGTCAAAGGCCTTTTCAAGATCTATAAAGAACATATTCTTACTGTGTGAATTGCGTCTGTGATTCCCTGTCCCAGAGTAAAGCCAAACTAATTTTTTTTCTTTAGCCAAACTTCTTTTTCTTTCCCAGATCTTGACGGAGTATTATGTGAGTTTGATGCCTCTAAAATTTTCACAGACATCTCCTTTATCTTTATAGAAAGTTAACAATATTCTCTTTCTCTGGGTATTTGGTATGATTTCATGATGCAAGATATTATTAAAAAGTCCAGTGAGCACCATCCTCATAATACCATCTGTTTCTAAAACTTGTCACATTTCTGCGGGTATATTGTCTGGTACCATTTCTTATTGTTCTTCATCTTCGAGAGAGCTATTCTGAATTCAGACTGTGATTTCATGTACCAGCCTTCGAATTAGCAGGTTCCTGATTTTCTTGGTTCCTAGGAAACTTTTCATTAGTAGTTCTTTGTGGTATTTACACTATCATCTGCTTATAGTCTGTAGTTTTATTTAGTTAGAAATCTATTGTGTTGCTATGCCTTTGTTTAACTAATTTAAAAATATCATTATCTGTTGCAGATTCTAAGCACTTGTTTAAAGGTATATCAGACTTTCCTTTTTCTATGGCTATGGTTCTTTTAGCCAGCTTTTTAACCTGTTCGTAGTTATTTACTTTTGTCAGTGCCCATTTCCAGCCATATTTTGAAAGGTGTTTGTTTCAGATATACTTTGTTGTGTATACTCCTTCGACATTTCATTTCTTTTGCACTTCTTTAATAACTCCTAGTTGTTTTTTAGTTAGTGTCCAGGCTTTTTCAAACTTTGACCAGACGTAGCTTGGAGAGTCTATATCGGGGCGGTCGATACAAAAGTATTTGGCTATCCTATTTTTGAAAATGTTTCTTTTATCTCATACCATTTTATTTTCTCTATCTTCTGTTTTTTAGAGATACTAGTAGAAGTTTATGCTAAGATGTTAGTGGATCGCCAAGATTTATTTTGCAATTCTTGGAATGATTTCTTTGAATTATTTTATAATCTTTTGCAAGGTCTGGCTATCAGATGAGAGCTGGCTGTCATAGTTCAAACATCAAATTCTTTGCAAATATTTTAATTAAATGCAAAGAACTAGGTGTTTAAAATTTGACGGCCAGCTACCACCCGACACCAAAACCGTGATCTTCTTGGGAGACTTGAACGCCTCCGTTGATGCATATGGATTCATCCACCACCATTTCTAATGCCCATTCTTGCCTAAAAGTGTTCTGTAGTTTTAAAAAATTTTTTTGGATTAAATTTTTTGATTACATCTGGATGATTACATATGGAGTATTGAAAAAAATAGTTTTAACTTTCATATGCGCGCTAAATTTCATCATTCATCGGTTGGTCATATCTATAGTATAAATATATTTTTGGCTTGTTTTTTAAATTTAGGTTTATGTCTAGTCTGGTTGCAATATCTTTAGCATCAATCTATAAATCATTAATTATTACCAGAAGTACGCTTTCAAAAATTTTGTTCAGGTTAATTAAATGAGTATTCATAACATTGAGCAACATCAAAATTTAGTTCTTGAAAAATTTTACATACAATGTTAACCATATTCACATAAATTTATATTACTTAACAATATTTACCATAAAGTAAGCATGTAAATAAATATAAAATTTGAAATTTTTGGCTAAGTTAAGTCAAATCATTTTTCAAGATTTCCTTCGCTTCTTTCAAACAAAAAATCATAAGCCTATCCATGTGACACCTTGAAGGAGTTATTGCATCTATTTTATTAAATCATCAGGTATCCAATACAGGTTTTAAATTTAACTTGACCCCTTGACGCTGGATTTGAAAATTGACTAGCGTTCAGTAGAACCTGAAAAAACAGAGTTCTTCAATAAAAAGAAAAATTTATGGCCATTATGCATACCACATGTATTTATTATAATATTGACTCTGCAAAACATTAATATCCAACTGTTCCTTCTCTCACGCGCCAATAAAAGAAATTTTCAGTCAAGTTATCGTTTTGTATATCGTCTATAGGGCAAAATATTTAAAAATGTTCAACCAGTGATTACTTATTTAGTATTTTATTGCAGATATACGTGTGTGAAGACGTATTTGAGATTGTTTTGTATTTTTTGAAATAATTGGGTCAAATTATGGAATCATTACTATACATTTTAAAAAGTTACTTTTACTTTTCTCAAACAACTCATTACTGTTCGACTAAGAACTGAAACACATAGAAAATTCTTTCTATAAAAACTTGCCAGTATTTAGTTTTTCTGCTTATTATTTTTTGAATTTCAGAATCTACTATTTGATCTTCGTTATAAATGTTGGAAAGATTGAGCAATTTTATAACATTTTCTATATGTAACTTGACCTTTCCGTGAAAATTTAAATATTCAGTCAATGTTGCTAATTATTATTCAGATTCACCACTAAGATGAACATACTCTCATTAATAATTTTGCACCATAAGCAATACAGCATTTTTTTTAATTTGGAGTTTAATGATCCGTTGTTCTGTGAATTCTAAAGAAATAATTTGAAAACACATACCCTTAATCAGATTTTCTGTTGTAGTACACTGTTGAACGCTTTTTGGCTTAAAGTAAAATATATTTTTCATTAACCTTACTGTTGTTTCCATTTTTCATGAGTCATTATCTCACTTATTTCATTAAATATTTCTTTAATTTAAAATTAAAATTAAAGCTTGAATATATATATACTATCGTGACCCGTGCGAAGTCTTCGCATTATTTATTCCATTATGAAGCTCAGATGACAGATCAAACAAATATTTTACTAAAATTGACATATAGAGGCGCAAGTATCAAAAGCATTGAGCTAAAGCGCCACTTTATTTATACGTGAGTGGATTTGAAATTAAACAAAAATTTTACCGACCGTCAATCATATTGACGTTGAGCCGTTAGATGGCAGCATTGCTGTTTTGTGTATATAATTTTAATAATTAATTAATTTGCAAAAACAATAGCAATAATAAATTTTTTTGTTGTGGATGCCGGTAGAGCAAGCAATTATCTATAAAATGATATATAATTTATGTGGATTAGTTGTGAGGTTTTTTCTAAAAAGGGAGTGTAACATCTTAACCTTAGCGTATTAATATATATGATGATGATTCAATTTTTTAGAAATTCATTATTCACAATTAAATGAGACTATGTGATGTAGTATTATTTCTACTTTCAGTAGTTCTTTACCACAACCTAGGTTTCGTTATATTACAACATCTTCAGGTGGGGTATTAGCAAAGATGTTGATGAGGCTGATCTTTGCTAATAGCCCACGTGAAGATATTGTAATACAACGAAACCTAGGTCCTGGTAAAGAACTACTGAAAGTAGAAATAATACTACAACACATAGTTTTATTTAATTGTGATTAAAAAATTAGTTACCTAAAATCAATTGGTATAACTTGCTAACCTGTTTATAATGTGATAATGGAAATTAATCATGGTTTATTTTATTTTACAGAAATACTACATCTGTGGTTACACCCTACTCGTCATGGCCGTTCTTTGGGTGACAGAAGCCATACCAGTAGGCTGCACCTCTTCGTTACCAATATTTATCTTTCCTACATTTGGCATATTGAGTACCACTGAGACTTGTTTTGCTTACATGACGGTCAGTTTGTGCAAAGATCTTTTATTTTAAGGAATTAGCTCTAACTAGGTGATATTTTCCATTCATTATTTCTTCAAAATATTTATTTATTAACATGACTTAATTAAACAAGAGAAATTCTATAAAACTGAAATATTCTATACAGGACACAGTGATTATGGTCATTGTAAGTTTACTACTGGCGTTTTGCTTTGAAGCATCTGGACTTCACCAACGTATGGCCCTAGGTATAGTCCAAATAGTGGGGTACACACATGCAAGGTTTGTTACCGTGCTAAATTTCTAATTGTGATGTTTGAAAAAAATTCAAATACATGTTTAATTCACTTAAAAGAAATTAATATTACTCACGTAATCTTTGTTAACATAGGCCTTTAAATGTCAATGCATATTTCATAAAATATACGTAGAAAGTTAGTAAATATAGTTTTGCTTATCATTAGAGTTAAAACAATACTACATCCTTCAGACAAAGCTTAAAAATGCATGGTCATTAAATTTTAGCTTTATGAAAAGAGACGTCAAAGATTGTCATTAAAATATTTTATTGCAATCTAAATATAATATAATGAAACCATCTATGCATTTTAATGAATTCCGAACAAATTTCATTTGTAATTATGTCTGGGTGGGCCATAGAAAATTTACATAGCTTTTTATTTTTATCGTTATAAAATTGGCATCCATTAACCAAGAAAAACGTTCTAACTTTTTATTATTTTACACAAGAACTTGTGAAAGTTTGAAAACCTCGTACATATTTTGAATTGTCACATTCTGTATTGTTATATAATTACTAACTATATTTGTGAATACTTTTGTCAAAAAGTATTTACTAACATAATGATTAGACAGACTTGCAAGAAAAAGTGTACTACAAGAATTAATTATAACTCAAAAGCAACAAGAATTGAGTTACGATTTCCTTTCTTGGGGATATTGAATCAATTTATTAAAGTTTAAAATTTATCAAAATTACTTTCAACAGGTTACTTTTTGGAATATCAATGATGACAATGTTTATTTCAATGTGGGTTGTAAACATGGCGGCAACTACTATGATGTTACCTATTATCACTGCTGTGCTACAAGTTCTGGAGAGGGTAAGAAAATTCTTTCTAGAGAATAACAGGTAGACTTTTATCTGCTTATATATAACACTTCTTACATATATTAACTAACAATTCACTAGGAGGATATGTCAGGATAAGCGCTGGCCTCTGATGCATGCGATGAACACAATTTATCCATGTCCCAACCCAAAGGCACAAGCTGTTTCCTTACATGTCCCGTATCTCAAAAAAACAAGATAGAAAAGTCTAATACCAACTATCACAGAAATCATCTGCGTACACGCATTTATTCTTATTGAAATGAACGTCAAATGAAAAATTGGAGTCCGAGACGTGGATAAATCATATTCAAATATCAAAGCCCGCGCTATAGAATAAGTTAAAAATTATTATTACCCATCAGTATCCAACTTTCACAATTCACTGTTGTTCCACTTTACATTGGCAGAAGGTTACTGCTAAAAGTGTAATGTTGTCACACATATACACATTTATATATATATATATATATATATATATATATATATATATATATATATATATGCATTTGGTTGATAGTCCTAGGTCTGCAAAGTATGAAAGAAAATCAGTCGGATACAATAAATTTAGATACTCAATATATCTAGAATCTAATGAAAGAGCTATTTTATTTAGTCAGGTAAATTGCATCGTGTCTCAATCAACCCAGTTCTGCAGATTCATTAGTCACTCAAGGTGAATCGATTTTTTTATTGATTCAGCGAGTCAGTTCACTTCGGCAAATCGAAATTACCCACGACTACAAGGGTGTACATAACACAGATCACTTGTATTAGAAATGCACAAATACCCTTTTTTAACTGATCCAACAGATGGCATAAGCAAGTTGTATAGCCCAGTAAATAAGAATAAAGTGTAAAACAAAATACCAATTGAAATTTTTGTTTTTAATTCAACTTCATAACGTGTAATACATTTATGAATTGTCAAATAAAATCCCCTATTAATAATTATTACCAAAAAACTGCATTCATCAAAACGATTTTCGCACTTATTGTTAACTAGCGTGACCCGTGCGAAGTCTTCGCATTATTTATTCCATTATGAAGCTCAGATGACAGATCAAACAAATATTTTACTAAAATTGACATATAGAGGCGCAAGTATCAAAAGCATTGAGCTAAAGCGCCACTTTATTTATACGTGAGTGGATTTGAAATTAAACAAAAATTTTACCGACCGTTAATCATATTGACGTTGAGCCGTTAGATGGCAGCGTTGCTGTTTTGTGTTTATAATTTCAATAATTAATTAATTTGCAAAAACAATAGCAATAATAAATTTTTTAGTTGTGGATGCCGGTAGAGCAAGCAATTATCTATAAAATGATATATAATTTATGTGGATTAGTTGTGAGGTTTTTTCTAAAAAGGGAGAGTAACATCTTAAAACCTTAGCGTATTAATATATATGATCTTTACCAAAACGTATGTCTCACTTTTTTCCTGTAAATGATATCGGCAGGTATCATCTCATTTAGTATTAACTTTGAACTTGTTAAATTTTCTAATAAATGAGACTGTCGCTAAAATTTTATTGCTACTAGTTTGCAACTTTATAATTATTTATAATAAAGCAGCAAAATAGTAGTGTAAGTACCGTATTATTTTTAACTAGAAATGCTATTCATGTTATCAGTCTTTTTTTAAAATTTTTATTACCATGCTGAAAAAGTCTGACGATGAGGTGTGAAAACATTAACCAATATAGTTTTTGGTTGAGAGATAATAATGTCAAGGGGATTTCAGTCAATAATATGCGAATATATTATTATTTGTCTGAGCTGTTAAAAAAAATTTGCTACTGCTATTTAGGTTTACATCCCATAAAAATTTAATCTCATTTTGACTGAAGTAGTAATCTTGATAAGAGAACGATTTTAACATGTAGTAATTATTCACAATTTAAAGTAAGGTTCATAACTAAATGATTTTTGGTAAAAAGAGAAAAAATGTTGTTTATGTTTTAAGAGCATATCTTTTAGAAAAAATATAACAGGAACTTAAATGCATAAATAGAAAAAATATTTGATTAAAATAGACCAAAAATCAAAACACATTTGGGGCACACATGTTTGTTGCAGATTGCAAACGGACATCTTTTTTGCATGTATAATATTGATAAGTAAAATTTCTGTTAGTTTTTTAACAGATAGACTTTGGGAAGTATCTGGCATATCAGATACTAATATCTTACCCATACTCATCCTTAGTTAATGGGGCAGTCTCATATTGAATACTTTCTCTACTCTTCATGTTCTCTAACACTAATTCCCGCACAAGTTAATCCTGTTTATATTTATGTGAATCAAGTTCACATGTAATATTCTTATTACTTCTATATAACGGTTTAGCAAAACAGAGCACAAATTTTGTCACAGCTAGTAACTTCTTTCGTCTGTCATATTTTTAATATACATATACACGACATTTGTAAAAATAGCCATTTTCCCATTTTCAGCATCCCATAACACATCCAGGTAAGTAAAGACAAAATTTACATCTTCATGACTAGACTTGAAGACAGCTGTATATATCAAGAGTGCAACAAATACTTTCAATTTGATCTTATCTTTTTCTTATAATTGGTTTCTCAGAATATGCAACCAAATTAAAAATAAAGGAGACCCTATAAAATCAAAATATCAGTACTGTTTGTGGGATCTTAGATAAAATAAAATCCTCCAAATAAACTCTATATACCGGTCCACCTTTGAGTGTAACTATAAATCTTTCCGTAAACTTGCAGTACTTCAGGGTATGTTCTAGCACTAGTCCTATGCAAACTTATCACAACCATAGCAAACTGATCATAATCTGTTAAACAATAGTTACAACTTTTCCATATGCTGAAATGATCTTTTATCATCATCGTCATCATCATCAGTCTCTATCTAGCCACTGCCACACAGGCCTTTCCTAAGGTCCATCACCACTTCCCGTCAACTTTTTTGTGTTGTCAGTCCATCTGGCTGCGGAGTATCCTACACTGCCCTTTGAGTTTCGAGGTATCCACTCGAGAACCCGTTCATTGTTAGTTCTTCAGCTATTTTGTTCTTCTACTGGATTTTATCTTTTGAGACACTCCTTCCATCATTCGCTGATCGGCTTTAAATATAAGTACGTTCCAGTAGGTAAACGCAATGCTCAAAACGCTCACTGTATCGTTCCACTTGGCGACCATAGTCATTGCAGTCGTAATCAAAATGTTATTGATGGCATCATTATTCACGCACGCTTCGATTAAACATGGTGACGAAGAGAATCACTTTATGCAGTTCCGAGAAATATATAATCAAAGCAAAGGTTACACAAAAAGGCGCAAAACATGCAAACAATCATCAAATTTTTATAGAAATTAAATTACACTTTTGCAATTAATATAAGTGTAAATTATTACCTAACAATTAATACATAAGAAAGAAAATACAATGCTTTAATCTCTTTATTTTTGTCAAATACCAGCCATTTCCTCAAAATTAGTCCTCATTGACAAGCTTTGATATAACTGGAATGGGTTTGATCGCGGTCGTGGGAGCATTGCGAGCGGCTAGTGGGACATACTCTATATAGATTATACTGGCCAAGAGTATGTTTCTCTGGCCAAGAGATCGTAATAAAATTGGGTAATAACTGTTATTATGAGCAGAACGCACTACTTGTCAACTCTTTGGCTTTAGCGACTGTGGAATTGACAACATGAAGATCTGACACAATTTCCTAAATGCTGCCCAGCCAAAAATAAAATTCTTCTGTCAGCTTCATTGCTCAAGTTGTTTTTACACGGCTGAATCATTTGTTTCAGATAGACATACTCTCATAACATGTTGATATCATAAATTGCTAACATTATGATATTTCCGAGATTAGTACGACCTGTGAGTTGAGTCGTCTAAAGGAATCACTTAAGCCAGCCAGCATTTTCACTAACTCCTGTGGCATGTTTGCTAGAGTTACAATGTCGTCGTTGAATCGCAGGTGTGAGATGGACCCATCATTTATATTGATGCCTCATCCTTTTCAATCTAAGGTCCCTGAAGACATCTTCCAATGCCATACAGACTTCTCGACACTCCTGTTTCAGGAGATCAGTGATAACACCGTCATCCACCGGAGACTTGTTACTTTTAAATTGACTGAGAACCGTCTTAATCTAGTGCACATAAATATCTATAGTACTGATGCATTAATTTTGCACGCTGATCATGAGTGTAGGAGGCAACTGACTTCACTGATTGAGAATCTAACAGTTTTTGCACATATATTTTCGACCTTTTATTTCGCTCAATCGTGTTTTGAATACAATGTGTATTGCAGTGATGTAGGTCAATGCATATTCTCTTAACAAGTTTTTAAAGATGCCATATTCTGACAATGCTATTACTGCTCCGCTTTCTGCCTCATGTGATCCAGAGTCTTTAATGTAAGGTTTCTAATGTAAGGTTTTGGACTATTTTTTCGTATTAGTTTTTCCCCGTCCTGGCCGAAAGTTTTATTGCCCACTTGTTTTATCATCCTTGTGAAATTCTTGAGTTTTTGGTCAATATCCCTTGTGGTTGCAAGCATAAGTTTTTGGTCAATGTCTCTTGCTGCTAAATTGTTCTGTAGTTATCATTCTATTATATGGGTTGGTGCAAGGTTAGTCAGATACAATATTTCATCAGACAACTCCATTCAAGCCGATAATCAATATTTAAGATGCCACATACCGATTGGTGATCATATGATGATGTTTACCTTGTTCCTGGTCACATTACCAGAGCTCCACCACCTCCACTTCTCCTGAAGCCTAAAGAACAAATTATTCAAAACTGTTCCTGGCTCTCGAAGAAGGTAACAAGCTTCTGCTCTCTGCGATTTTTGAGACCAAAATCCATACTTCGGCGCTGAAGTTAACGAAGTGAGTCTTGGTATTGTTGTTAATCACCTTATTTGCGTCTTCATAAATACAACCTCGTCACGTATATGTGTGGAAATGGGTATGAGTACCTGTACAAACTTCAAGGTATATCACTGGATCAGTTCGTATAAGGTTTTCAACCAGTGATGGCACACTAGTTACTTCTAATACATTGCTATGGATGACTTTGTTTACCAAAATATCTATGTTGCCTAATGACTTTTCGTTGCTTTGTCTAAAGCTTAGTAGATTTCCGGATTCTTGTTCTGCTCCTCTTTTCAGATTTCCGATAGCCCCAAAATAAACCAGTTTATTTTATCAGTCTCCTGATATTATATGTAGTCAGACTTCATTACTTTAGTGTCCTGATATTATATGTAGCCACATATAGTTGTTTACAGTAGCCTACCATAACCCGGAGATTCCTAGTACCTTCCACTTTATTGCAAGCCCAACCGACACCATTGTCAAAGTCGAGCTACTGGAAATTGAGGGTCATATTGAGTATACATGCAATTCATTTTTTTTCTATTATCACCATGTTGGGCCTGTGGGTTAGTGACCACAGAACTGGATCTTTGCACACTGATATCGCTTCGACTTATTATTGGTCTATGTTGTTTGAACCCAGCAGACTAATAGCACTGGTATGGTTGTTAGTCATCATTTCTTTGCACCACCAGTGGATGAGGTATTAAACTATAATCTGATTATGCAATATTAAGCTATATCATTTTATCTATTTATGGTATATTACTTAACACTGCTGAGATATTAATTGAATAATTTACAAATAATATCTCAACTCAACTGACTTTAAAATATGATTAGGTACAACATGTATTTGCTTAAAAAAAATTGTCAAAACTGTACCCAATTCTTAGATTATTACCTCCATGGTTTTAGGTCATTTTTAGGGTAAGGTTATTCTTACAATATGTTTCATTATAAACACATAATAGAGAGCACTATAGATAAAATATATATTACATTTTAATGTGTGTTCAAAATTGTATTATATATTCCGAACTTCTTAAATTTAACAGCAAAATGCTTAGGACAGTTGTCGAATGTCTACTAATTTATCTATATGAGCAAAAGATATATTCTCAATGTAAAATCAATCAGTTTAGTTACATTTTCCATAGTAATATGATTAAATTGGAGTTACAGATAAAGTTAACTGTCCTGAATAAATACAATCAAAAGATAAAAAATATATTAAAAAGAAAATTGTACTGATTGGAAATTTTAAAGTATCTACAGACAATAACTTTTAATTTTTTGAGGTAATATTAAAGTTTAAAGATATGGAATTTTGCAATCAATGGACAAACCAAGAGTCATGTCCTAAATAGAAATTTGCTATGAAATATTTGCTCCGTATGCTGTTTTTCGACATGCTGTTTTGTATTTTGTTTTTCAGTATTTTTTTAATATTTAGTTTACAATTTCTATTAACATTTAAGGTACTTTCATTCTATCTTAACTAGATAGATTGAACTAATAGTTAATCTATATATTATTCCACTTTTTCATTCAGTACTCGTACATTTAATAAATTTTATCCCAAAGGAAATGTAAATTGTGCATTTTTTTATTGTCTTCCAGCAAGGGCAAGGCGCAATGTATTTCGTTGAAGATGGTGAAAGCTTACCAACGTCAACCAGCAAGTGTTATTTTTTAATATCTGCTTTCTCATCATCTGTTGGTAAGTAGGTCACATAATGACTAAACATTACATCGACCTAATTATTTTAACTTATGCATTAATCAAGTAATCTCATTACTTTTAGAGTAATCTCTCGTAAAAAACTGGTATTTATAAAAACACAAATTTATATTTCAAGTAATACGAAGTTTAAACGAAGCTTACTTTATAATTTAAGGAATTTAAACCTATATAAAAAAATAAAAAATAAATAAATGAATAAAGAAAACGAGAGATATGTAGAATTAGCAGTATAACCTTGTTCTAACTTTTAGACCCTTGCTATTATATAAATATATTACTGAGAATAACTTCCATTTAATTTTATTACATACACCAGAACATTTGCATTGTATAACCTCATAGAATAACATCAATTTAATTTATTACCCTCACTAAAATACTTGTATATCGTATAACTCTCGGAAATATAATAAAACCTACACCGCTGCCCTACAATAAACTCACTAACACAAGTAGTGGGGAAACCCACACAAACCCGGCTTCCGCGATTGTTTTTGAGACATATAAATGCTGTTGGATGTTCGTATGAGTTAATCTTTGCTATTAGCCCACCTGAAGAAGTTGTAATACAACGAAACCTAGGTTGTGGTAAAGAACTTAAAGAAAGTAGAAATAATACTACATCACGTAGTTTCATTTAATTATTAATAATTAATTTCTACAAAATTAACGCCAAATATATTCAATACTGACTTTATTAACCATTTTAAAGAAACTGACTTTTACAGACTCCATTTAAAAACATAAACTGTCTTTACTTACATTTTCCACTATTGGTAAACACACATAAAACTAAACGTTTAAATGTGAATAAGAATTTAAGAATAGATACTCGGAACATCAGATGCTGCATTACAATAATTATAAAACAAGAAAACGGCCATGTAATAAATAATATCCTTTTCTCTTCTAATTCAATAATTTATTATTTTATAATCTATTTATATATTAAATATTAATATGTCTTTAGTCCTGTTTCCTACTAAACAACTACAGTAATGTAGGAAATACCATACAAAGGACAATTATTGCTGGCTTCTCCGTCAATTAAAATATGTGCATAATAAATCCTTTGGAGGGACTATTACCTCCTATACCTGTAAAACCATTTCTTGTGAATGTTCCAGTTCTGGACACCTCAGTCTGACAGACACTTTTTCCCTTATATGTCCTCCATAATATGATCGCACTCAGCTTATTTGATATGACTAAAAGCAAACAAAATCAATGAAATATTCTCCAATTGAAATAAGTCACCATCGATCCTAGCAAAGATTATTCTTCTTCTATTTATATTGTAATCATTAACTAATTGCCCAAGATGATTAGGGTCATTAAAAAATCACAATGCTCTTTGGATTATTTCGTCAGAATTAATTAGGGTTGCCTTCCAAGACTGGATGGAATTTATTCAATTTCAAAGCCATTCAAAATCCGTTACTAAATGTGTAGAAGCTTTGTTGAAATATCTTTGTGTGCACATTTTGACATCTCTTTTATATTTACCATTAACTATTTCTATTATCTGTCCGCACAATGTAACTCATCTGCTTTTATTGGCTTGTAAAAACTTAACTGTCTTTATCTTTCATCTAATGACTCAGATTTAAAAACTCTTTCATTACAGCTTTCTAGAAGTGGTATGGCATCTCACAACTATATTATTACGAAATATAGTAACAATATAGTTTAATAAAAAAAGATATAGTTTTTAAAGTAGCATTTTCTAAAATATTTCTTCTTATTTTATTCTTAATTAATTCTTATGTCGATCTAAGCATATCAAAGATTGTTGATGGTCTTCTATTGATGTCATCTGTTCTTAATTGAACTAAATATAATGCTACAGCATTTCTAGGTCTCTACATTTAAAGAAGAAATACTATTAAAGTTATAACTCAGTCACTGTAAGCCCTATCCAATAGTGACAGACAGAGATTGGCATTAGTGATACATTTTCAAAATCAAAAATCTCAAACTTTAATTTATCAATGTTAATTAAGTCTTCTAATTGACACTGACTAAACATAAATGGCATATTAAACTGTGGGGCAGTTTCAGAGGGCTGAGTGTCCCATTTCTTCTCTTAATGAGCCTTGAGTTAGGTGTTGGTTAGTTCTTATCCAACAGGGATAAGGGATAAGGTACAAGACAAGGACAAGATAAGGACTTCTTGATAAATCTTAGACAAAAAATACATATTTAATATCATGCCAGTTACATAAATACAAAACGCATACAATATGGGGATACCTGTAATCTTTTTGTGTTTATGACGGAATCTTAATTTTAATATTATATTACTCAAATCAGTAGTATATATTATGAACTAAGTGACAACTATGGCATTAGTGATAATTCCCAGTTGACTTAAAAAATGTTCAGAAAAAGTGCAACCAAAATAAAAAACACTATTGAAAATATTATAATGAACAAGCATTAAATTATATCCCGCATTTATTAGGCACTGTATTAAAAATATTACTTCTTATTTTAAAGCTATCGCAATCAACTTTTTTATATTTTTCTGCTTTTATTTTTCTATGGCAGTTCACAGAGCAAGTCTCCTACTTCTGTCTAACCTTTAATTAAGTAATATAATTGTAGTTGTGACCAGAAAACGTGACAACTTATGTATAAATAATAATTTATTAAAATGGACTTTTCTTCATTTTACTTGACATTATTCATATTGCGGGGGTTATATGCATGTTGTCCACATTTTACCCTTGGTTAAAATTTATACACACTAATATGGTTATAGAACAATTATTTTACAATGCAGACGTGCATAGCATATTCAACAAAGAAAAGAGTGTATAGGAAAAGAGCTCCTTATTTGTTACACTGTCTCATTTCTATCCTTTTTAACTTATTCCTTATTTCTGTATTTTTGTGTTAAATAATAAATAAAGTACCGGGTGACAGAGCGTTGCTTGGTATATTTCGAGTTTCCCATAGAAACGTGAAATTGCTCACTTAAGGTATTAGATTTGCTTTGAATGTGGGAGAAAATCTGGCTTGCATCCTGTCCTTCCTCATCAACATTGTCCTAAAGTTAGATGCACAGCTTAATGTGCAACAAGATATACAACTGTATAGGTCCCTAGGTGGAGAATGTTTTGCAGACTTGAATGTACAAGATATAAAAGAAAAAGTCAATGCACATAATGCTGAGCTGTCGATTAAAAATTATGTTTACGACATCTTTTGTGTTAACTTGGTGTTAACACAAGAGGAGTCAGAGGAGGCTGAAGTCAGTTATGAAGTCAGATTGACAATAAACCTTTCCAAGGTTTTTTCAATGGCTTGGGACCATTAACTGAAGAGATTCGTGTAGTGGACTATAACTAGAAAGAAATTTTAACTTCAGATGAGCCTTGGAATATTCGCTTATTCTATACAAGACTTTTACTCGAAAAAAAAACAAACGAAGCTAACAGCCTAAAATTTCACATTTCTTTAAACCAAAAATACATAAATTATAAAACATGTCCGTAAGTACATAAAATAATATCAAAATGTAAAACAGATTTTTTCTGAAGATATTTCATTTTATTTTCCTGAGTATTGGAACCAAACTCCTTGATTTGTATAAAATTCAAAACTCTTCAAACTCCTTGATTTGTAAAAAGACAATTAAACACATACCTTGTGAATACAAGGGGCAGTGTACTCTAACTGGTTATATTTTAATTGTCATACTTTTGTTTATTTATAAATATATAGTTTATCTTGTGAATACAAAGGGGTAGTGGACTCTACCTGCTTATATTTTAATTGTCATACTTTTGCTTATTTATAAATATATAGTTTATCTTGTGAACACAAAGGAGTAGTGGATTCTAACTGCTTATATTTTAATTGTCATACTTTTACTTATTTATAAATATATAGTTTATCTTATGAATACAAAGGGGCAGTGTATTCTAACTGGCTATATTTTGTCAGATTTTGCTTGTTTATAAATATGTAGTTTGCTTTGTACAATACAGTCGGTATTTTTATTTTATAATTCCATTTTCGTCATTTTTGTCTGCAGCTATTAGCACTAATTTCTGTCTATTCATCAACTTTCTAATTAAATTATTAGATCCACAGAAGATTTAGTTTTCGCAAAGAATGGTGATCGTGGGGATGATTCACAAATTTTCTAGGACCAAATTTTCTTACGACCATGCCAGCAAATATTTTTGTTCAATTGAGAGCCACGCATACCGTTGTTTTGCAAAAATAGGGAAATTATTATTTTTATTGACATCTCACAGGAATCCATAGCCATTAAAACCAATGAGGGTTTGCTGCTTGAACTAAACATAGCTATTAATTTACTAAAAATAACTACTTCAAGAATCTTAAATTGTAAGAGCATTAACATACTTTAACATACTTTAACATTGTACTTTATAGAAATTTTCAATAGTGGCGTACCACATATTAAATTTAAGATTTAAATATTTATCACAACTCATCAAAATCTCGTAATTCTAGCTTTTTTTTAAGTATCATTAGAATTATTGTGGATCTGAATAAAATACTATTATTCAAAATAAAGGCAGATATTGTACAACACAAAAATTTCTAGTTTGGGTAATTAGTTGCTTAAACCGGTCGACTAAAAATATTATATTTATGTGAAAACTGCAATATGTACTTGTTTAATCATTCTTTACATTAGTTTACAAATTGTTTTAAAAATGGCATTAATTTCTACTTTTAGGAGGAATTGGAACCCTGGTTGGAACTGGCACAAATTTAGCTTTCAAAGGCCTCTTTGAAGCGTAAGCAACTAGTTTTTACTTTTGTCATCAACTTAGTTCCATCAAGCTTAAATCATAATAACAACTATAAAACCCTTCAACACCTGTTGACCGTGAGGGTCCATAATATAATAAACAAATTAATGAATAAATATTTATAAAATATGTTAGAAGTATATCAATTAGTTGGATATAAATTGTCCTATGAATCTAACAATGAATTGGATATATCAATTCATTGCTAGATTCGTTAGTAAATTTGTTACATTCGTTGTCTTAATGAAACCTACAAATGAATCATAAACTAAGTAATAAAGTAATCAAATAATTTTTTGTGTAGTTGATTTTTATATATAACCATTCCATTTATAGCATTATTTTCTCAAAAGAAAAATAAATATATTTCTGACAATCATTAAACACTTATAATGGCCATATAAAATTTAAGTACAGTTTATCAAGAATCATCTCAACAAACCATCCTTAATTTCCAGCCTTGCTTTCTTGTTACATTCTAATTGGATATTGTTTTATTTCTAAATAATTATCATACAAATAGTCAATTCTGATAATTCCTTGTTAAAATTTCATTTGAGGTCATTTATTCATGAATTATATTTCTTTAGAGTTTGTTATTTACAAACTTTTTTAAGGGTTATTTCTCTGACCATAAAAAAATACAATTCAAGAGGTCAGATTTTATTCACTTTTCTTCAAAGTGCCATTCAGATAAATATTATATCTGATACCTACTTTTATCCTAGAGATCCTTTTTTTGAATATATTTATCCTTTTTTTGAAGAACAGCTTTTTTTGAATATATTTAAAAAAAAAAATAATACAAAATATTAGTGGCACAGACTTAAATTATCAATAAATATAATAAATTATGTTTGTGAGATCACTCTACAGAGATAATAATGAATCTAAATCAAAGAATGTAATAAATTTTGCCACTCCTGTATACATCAGTATAATTTGGTTTTTATCAGTATATTTGCTTTACGGCTGACAATTTCTAATATTAAGGGCATTTTAAATGGATGACTGTATGATAGATTTTTACATATAGCCATTGTCTCAAGTTAGTATGTGTTAACACCATATTGAATATGTATGTACAAAAAATTTGCACAATTTTTTATTCATATATTTATTTCTATAGATTATCAGTCCGTACTATAAATGTAATGAATATATTGTTAAGTTACCTTATATATTCTAACAAGATTGAAGTGAAATATGTTTTATTTTCAGTAATTATCCAGAGGCACCAGAACTATTAGGTTTCACACTTTTTTCTGCATTTACGATTCCATTAATGTTAACAATGAATTTGGCATGCTATTTTTATATGGGTTTCTACTACATGGGATTTTTCAGGTAAATATTATTTTTATTTTTGTTATTATTGTATATCACAAACATTTTTAAAGTTACTACTGGAGCATCAACATTCATCTTATTTTGCAACTATAAATAATGAAACCACAATATTCTTTGTGGGTAAACATGAAATTAACTCTAAAATTCAACTAATCCACTGAAGTGCAATACTGTAATCTCACTAATATTATAAACAAGGAACTTCAGTTTCTTTTTTTTTTTGTATGAATCCCTCATGCAAAATCTACTGATCTTATTGTCATACATACCTTCACAACGTGAAAAGGTTATAATTTCCTGATTACTATAGGCTGTAAAGTATGTATGTATAGATGTTGTATAATTTTTGAGATATAGTTAATAATGTCAGACATAGCGGAGGACGTGATTGTAGGTCTTAAAAAGGTTACGGAAAAGTCTATGTCTGCATATATCCATCGTTTATAGATTAACTACAGGATTTTAAATATAATAAGTTTTACTTCAACAATTAAAAAAGTAATGTAAAATTTAAGTTGGTCCATTAATCCTTTTCAAAATAATTGTCATAGCAATTTTAAGCATTTTTTGTAGATAAAATTTACCCTTACACTTCATAATTTTGACCAGTAGTTACAGAGAAATTAAAAGGTTTTTAAAAGTAAAAAAAAGTAGAAAATCACATTTTAATGACATTCGATGCGATGTATTCATACAAGGGTGGGGAAAGATAATAATCACTTATGTCGCAGCAGTACAGTCATGCGAAGTGGCACAGAGTGTGATATCGATTATCTGGTTGCCTGCTCAAATGTTTGGTGAATAATTTCACTGTATTTCAGCATAATTACTTTGGAATATGTATTTTATTTTGGTCCTTCAATTTAATTGGATTGTTAATGTGTTACCTTATTTTTTTACATTTTTCTGATGATTTACTTATATATTTCATTGTCTTGAAATTTTTTGTTACTTTTATATTGAAGTTAAAGTTTTTAATTGATGACAGTAGAGTGTCAATTTCAAATTTTGATTAGATGCATATCATTTTATTAATTCGGTACACGTGGACATGTAGTGTAAGTATAGCTGTTTAGTTTTTATACAAATTTGTTAATATTTGTTTATTGAAATTTCTTTAGTTTTGATAGTTATTATGTTGACTTAATATCAAGGCCAAACTTTCAGAGAATGCTTTTCACTTGGGCAACTATATGTCGCATTTTCACATTGGAGTAGTAAAAAATTATTTATATTAATGTCCTTGATTAAAGCAAAAAATAATTTATATAAAAAAGAAAGAAGTACATTAAAATTCACCAAAAACACAGCTACAAAAAATACTAATTTGTTGGCTTAATTTTTATATAATGACTGTTACTGATCAGGTCGATAAAGATTTTTTTACGTGATTATATTTTTGTTAATTAAAATAAAACTGAGAATGCTGCTCACAAAAGACGAAATACATGTCAAAATAATTTACTTGTACCCAAAATTCCAAATATAAAATGAATTGTTAATACAACACCAGATGTCAGTCGGTATCACTCTCTGATATTATTTCTGTGAAATGTATGTAGATCATATTACCTAAGAAGAAAATCATTTAAATTGATACCCCAGTAAGAGCCACATGACAAAAAAAAAATATTGCATTCTTTTGTATGTGGCTGCTGTCTCCACTACAACACAGTCATACTCAGTATAACTTATTTAATATTAATTTAGATAGATATATAATAAGACATTTTTTTGATAACATTCGTTATAACAGGCCTAACAGCACAAGAGGCAAAGAAGTAAGGATAAGTCCAGAAGGTCAAGCAGCCACAAAGGCTAAGGTTTTAGAACAATGGAGAAGTCTAGGATCAATCACCTATCATGAGATAGTATGAATTATTTTTTTGTTGGTTTGGTTAAATCTTAAATGGTTTTTCAATAATTTTCATTTTTAATTAACGTAAGAAATAAAACTAGCGAAGTGTAAGTTATCATCAGTATATCAAGTGTAAGTTATCATTATGAGTATTACCTTATATACTTCGATACAATAGATACATATTTTCAATTTAAAAAGCACATAAATGGGCATAAAGTTTACTTACGTACACTACATTTTAAAGTGACTGTCATAACTAAATTTTTTTCCAACTTTAATAAAAACCATTATATCTGAACATAATCTTAGTATTTGTTGTTTAACATCTTCACCATCAATGTACCTTGCAGTGCATTTAAGGGCCATGTCACCATATAGATTAATTCAACGAGTTAGTTTGCCGTCAGTGGTAGCTCGTGAAAAATTTCAGTGGGTGTTCACTTAAAGAAAAAATGAACAGAAGAAATAACTTGCTTACCATTTATTTTCTTGTATAAAATTATAATTGGAACAAGTTCAGTTCAGTTTTTTTTTTATTGAAATGAAAGAATATAGGTTAAAAAACGAAGTGTTTACAAAAAGTAGGGCTCGGTCACGTTCATTTTATTAAAAAAGTATGTTAAGTTTGACAGCCAACTGACAATCATTTTTTTATTGGAAGTGAATATTTAAAATTAATTTTTTATAATAAAGTGATGGAGTAGAAGCCCCAATTTTTTTAAATTTGTCGTTTTTTATGTATATTCTTTCATTTAAATAAAAAAACCAGCGAAATTCGCATTTTTGCCAAACCAGATTTGTATCAATCCATTTGTCGATCTTGAGTTTTATATTTAGATTTCTGAATATTTATATACTTATGTCATTTTTTTGAAATTTTTGTTACTTTTATATTGAAAATAAAGGTTTTTAAGTTGATTGATGAAAGTAGAGTGACAATTTATAATTTTGTTTAGATACATATTATTTTATCACTTCAAATACTTACACTACATGTGAGCATGTAATAGTAAGTAGAACTATTTAGTTTTTATACGAGTTAGTATTCCTTTTTTCAAATTTCTTAATTTTGTAGTGTAAGGATAGCTTTCATGTTGGAGCAGTAAAAAATAATTTTATTAATGCCCAACATATATATATATATATATATATATATATATATATATATACACATATACATATATAAATATACATATACATATATGTATATATATATATATATATATATATATATATGTATATGAATACTTAATTTCAAAATACTTAATTTCAGTCGTACTTCAAAGTTTTTTTTTAAACACACTTTATATTGTTTCATTTTTTAACCCTATGCAAAGCCACAAAACAATAAATCAATATGAAATAATTTATTTCAAATAAATGGCAATAAGTATGAAAGAATTTTGCAGCGCGGCATACAATGCAGAATGTTCACTCATTTTTATTTTTAAATCTTGATATTTTCTATTGAAAATAAAAATTTGTGTGAATATTTATTTCAATATGTCAGTTAGTTTCCAAGATATGAAATTTTAAAAATACGTGCATTGAACGATATTCCTTCAGCCGGCGTTTGGTGCGTGTGACGTCGAAGTATAACGAGCGCGCAGTCAGTCTTGTGCTTCCGTACAGTTCATTAGAAGATTTCTCAAATACTGTTATAAATGTCCAAACCAAATATTAAAAAATCCTGTGTTATGCCAAATTTTAATAACACAACTACCAATGCACCGGAAAACTGTTTTTTTCTTGTTGCAATATATGTCCAAAGCCGAAAGAAATGGAAAAAAATCTAGGAAGAGGTTAGATCCATTAAGAATTAAAAATAAAGTATATTGTTGCGAAGATCATATTGACGTAAGTACATTAACAATCTACCATGTACATTAATCCTCTTGCAGTTCATATTTTTTTGTATAAATATCATAAACACCTATCAAAATCAGACCAGAGGTACATAACAAAATAGTGGTAAACCTACCTGATTGCCCTTTTAAATCCTTCACCAAAATCCTTCATCCATTGTATCCTGTACTTAGGTAATTAATTGAATACTCGATATCAACGTAACAGTAGTATAATGCACGGACGAAACAAAACAAAACTACTCGGTATTTGTCACAACTACATGATATTTTTGAATGAAACAAAATAATAAAAACTAATATATTTATATACATATAAGCTCTACTGTGGCAAAGTTTCAAACGATTTTGCATATTCATTAACATTCTTCATTGAAAAAATGACAATGCGTGGACCTGTCATAGATTAAATGATAATGCCTAAACGCGGCTTGCAATGTTATTCATGACAGCGGAGCGCCGCTCTAGATATTCAAAAAATTGTTTATAAATTTTTTGTTACACTTGCACTTTTTTCGAACTTTCTTTTTCACACTCACTGAATTCAGTTCTGGACATTTTGGTTGACTGGAGCGTATTGCTGTGCATATCCCTGTGGCAATGGGGGTAAGGAAATAAATAATTTTATTTGTTGTTTATTAGTAATAATTAATATTACAGCTTATGAATTTAATAAATAATACTTTTAATCATTTTTAATGGGAATGCACCACACCAGCGCTCTCTAGGATGAATCGTCACTGTTTGCCGTCAATACCCCTTCTTACTCCTACATGGCTTTAGGATAATAATATTTTACTACACATACCGAGTACATACATACTATTATTTAGAATTGATTACTGTAATATTACAATTTATGTAAAATTTACTATTGGAAATGTACATAACTTTTTTTATATGGCCATAAAACCTTTTGTTATATGGTCATTTCAGCAGTGAAGCTTTTAAATACAGAATATTTACAACATGAGACAGAAATTCCAAATTAGGTATCAGAGTTATTCAAATATACCTAGAAAAAATTAATTTTGATAATTTAGTAGGTCTACTTTCTTACGTTTATTCAGAAAGTTCTGTCTTTGAATAATATATAAAATTACTCTTCTCTTGTGCTATTTTTAATCATTTCTGATTATTCGTATGCCCAGCAAGCCATTTAAATGTGAATTTAAGTTAATGATTATTTTTATAAAGGACGCATTTATTCTGGAAGAAGAGAATTGGTGATAGTGTGGCAGAGGAGGAAAGAAAACTCATAGTGCTTACACAATCTGATAATGCTCTTGTATATACTGTAAATATATGATAATGCTCTTGTATGGCAGCAACAGAAACATGACATGTGACAACTGGTTTACATCTATAGAACTAATCTAATTTTTGAAGAATAGCTTGACTTTTTTTGGTACTGTCACTGTTGAAGGAACAAAAAGGAAAATAACCAATTAATTTCTTCCCTCGAAACAAAGAGTAAAATTGCTGTTCTATTTTTTCACTAGCCAAATAAAAACATAAGCCATAGAAAAGCTAAATCTTTTATTTTAGCATCATCTCTTTATAAAAGACCTGGTGTTCTCTTATAAAAGATTTCTCTTTATAAAAGATTGCTCTCAGAACCTAGGCCAAAATAAATGTACAATATGAGATCACTATGCAAGTTAAGAAAGAGCGTGTGAAAAATTTTAGCAGTCAATATGTTTAGTCAGTCCCAGCCTCAAGCTGATCATATAAAAATGGAAAATAAGTCTCTATAATAATGGAAAGTAAGTACACCATTCAAAATAAGTCCGCCCAGATTATTTCTAAGTATAAGCTTTCATTCTTTTTTTTAATGTCTTTTTTAAATTTTTTGCATGACTTAAAGAAAAAGTAAATATTTTATTTTTGTTAAAATAAGTCATAAATTAAAATGGTAATTAACACCATTTTGTAGTGTTATTTTTCGTTTTTTTGTTTTATTCATATGCCTTATTTTTACAATAATAAGGCTGTTTGTACTTAGTATGTGGTTTGTGATGCTGCACTTTAAATATTCAATTTTTTCCAAAAAATCAATAGCTAAGGTTCAACTATGTGTTAGGAAAGATTATAAGGGTTAAGGTTCGGATGTATGCGATGAAATATTTCGTTTCCCACTAATACAAATGCGCGCGTGCCGGCTCCTGCGGTGCTGTGTGACTCTTAGTAATGTGTGTTACACGAACACGCTCGGCACAATGGGATCAATTGAGACGCTTTTAAGTCTAATTATTAAAGTAAATCCGAGCATGATTTCTCGGTTACAATTTCTTCGTAAATTTCTTGATATGGGAACCTTGGATATGGTTTAGGTTTGGTTTTTGATTGAATTTGGGGAATTCCAAAATGAAAAAAATGTTGCACATATTTTGTGTAACTATTTTTTATAAATAATCTTTTTGTAAATTAGTATGGCAAGCATAGACTAAGATAAGAATAAAATCCCTAAAAATATGTCCTGCAAATTAGGATAAAATAATTGCAGTATCACACATTTTGTTAAAAAATATTTAAAATTCTTTTTTTCTTTGCAAATGATAATATTTAGGCATTAAATATGAAAAAACTAAAACTGGCCAATTTTTTTCATGTACTTATTGATAGATTCCGCCTGTGTATTATAGACATAAAGCCCCAAAAAAATTATCGATACAAGTAATATAATTATAACAGAGCGAATTTTATACATAGAACATATTTTAATAGAGTGATTAATTTAGCGTATTGAATGATAATAGAAGCCAGAAAAATTTTTTTTAAAAAAAACTTTTTTTAGAATCTAATATTATATATCCCCATGAGCAACGTAAAAAAGAAAAAAAATTCCTAATGACACGCAAACGAAGTCTTAAGAACATCTAATATAAATGAATGTTATACAATACGGTGTAATGTTAAAATAATAAAACTATGTATGAAAGAAAACTTAAAAATTTATTTGTAATTAAGAAAAAAAAAATAAAACTAAAAATAAAAAAAAGAATTAAAATTATTACGATGTTTTGTGAACCAGTAAAATAACAAGCATCTTAATATGTAATAATTGATTAAAAGATTATTTCAGTCATTTTTTAATTTTACCCAATATAAAGTGATAAATCTATAATATTTATGTGTGTTAATTTATCAATATATATGTATATATATATATATATATTATATATATATATATATTGGTAAATTAACACACAAGACTGATTAGACCTGGAACTATCATATGATTATTCCAACTATCATAATGGAACTGGAACTATCATATGCTTAATCATATTAGGGGTGAAATGTAACACGCAAACATTTTAAGTTAACTCGGAAGTATTATATCAGACATAATTTTCTATTGCTTGAATGATAATTTCTATGACTTTTAAAAAAAATTTGCTTTCAAAAAATATTAATTTTTTTGAACCTCATCAAAAATATTAATATTTTTAAACTCCGATTTTACCAACTTTCATTTTATATCCCACATAATGAGCACGATAAAAACAATTTTTGACCCTTCAATTGGTCCCCTCTCTCTACATATCAACCCAAATTATAGTTATGTATTTTATCTGTAGAAGCTATAACCATGTCAAATTTTATATCAGCTTTCTAAATCAGCGTTCGCACGATAAATGGCTGTAAAATACGTCTGTATTTTGAGATGAACACAGAGTAACAAATACATTGTTTTTAAAATTTTATAAAATACTAAAAGGGAATCATTACAGTTTTCAATAAAATACAATATTGCACTTACAGATGCATATAAAAAATTTGAAGTTTTAATATTCAAGAAAATTATACATCTTTACGTATACAATGAAATTATAAAATTCTCCTATATAATTATGAAATCTCTGTAAGATAATGAATACTCAGTAATTTTTAATATTCAGTAAAACCAAAATATAGATTTAATACTTCTAAAATACGAGTATATTTAATAATTCTATTTTACGCCTATTTTAATATTTCTACAAAACTTTAGTTTAGGACACGTAATAATTTTTTTTTTAACTTTTGCTCTCGGTACCGGACGTCTGTAAGAAATCTTATGTTTTCCCATTATTATCTGAAAATATACAAAATAACAAATTTATCCACTAATTTACAAAACGGCACAAAATATTATATGTTTCAAATGTATCGTAGATATATTATGTTACAATCATTTATACGTTATTTGCATTTTATTGTAACATACAACATAAAACTTACACTGTGTACAAGCCGTGTACGCGTTATAAATCTATGGCACAAGCTGACGAAGAGCGACCAGATCACACATCCTCACTGTTTGCAAGCGCAAACGGTACCGAATTCAAAATATGTGTGAGCGCCGGAGATAGTTATCGTTTTTATTTTCATAGAAGCTAGTACTTAACATTTGCGGTCGGAATGCCGTAAAAATTCGGCAACTTTGAACTAATACCAAAGGCTTCATATTTATGTAATAATTAAATCCATATACAAGAATGTAGCTACATTAATTTAGAATAGACACAGCGAAATGAAAATCGATATATATTTATAATTTTAATGTGTATATACTAACTCAAAGTAGATGCTCTTGCATTATATTGACAACACGGGAATGAACTGGTAGTAAATAACAGTTTTGTTTTACTGAATACATGTGTAATATATTTAAAAATGTATGTCATTACTGTGACCAAGTATGAATAATATAGTTTTGTTTCTCATAAATATATAATTTGCAAAGAGATTGGAAGTTTTCCTCAGTACAGAACTTTAGATACTACTAATATTATAAATGTTGGTGCATTATAAGCATACTTTATTGAGTTGACACAGTTTATTAACTCAAGTGGTTTATCGTGCAATACCATGTCATTTATTGTATGATATTATGCACAACTGCATTTCACAGCACCATAATGTTGTAAACCAAAAGACCAGTTATATTATAAATCAAAAAACAGCATTTATCCTACAAATGCCTAAGTGCTTAAATCAAATTGTGAGTTAACCCACTATCGACATTTATCTATTATACTATCGATATTTCGCACTTAATGTTAATTTGCTAATATTATTTGCATAGAATATATTTTTTAACAAAATGTGTTATATACCAATTATTGTACAATTAACAGATCATAATTATACAATTATCAATAAAGAAATTAAGTTATCTGTCCAAAATTGCATGGCAGTTTTTTTAGGGATTTTATTTTTATCTTAGTTTATGCTTATGATATTAATTTACGAAAACACTATACATACAAATTTGTTACATGTATTTTTATTTATTTTGTAATTCCCCAAATACCGTTACATTATACATTTTGTGCCAAAAAACCACCTAAACTTCATAACATTACCACAGAAATCCGTATGCAATATTAAATCTTTATACCATATTAAGAGATTTACAAAGAAATTATAACAGAAAACTCATGCTCGGATTTACTTTTATAATCAATATGACTTAAAAAATGTTCCAGTCAATCCGCTTGTGCTAAACGTGTACGTGTAACGTGTACGTGTAACTCTTAGTAGTCTAAGAGTCACATAGGAAGAAGCAGGTGTGCGCACATATGTATTAGTGAGAAACGAAATATTTCATCGCATGTATCCTCCGACCCTTAAGGGTCCATCAACGGTTTGCCGTAATTTAATTCAACGGAAATGCCACCCACAGTTGGCACGGAACCTTGAGCATTCGCAACACCACACAGGCTATCTACATCTTCATATTAATATTGATAATAATATCTCAATACATCGCAACAATCGTCACTTTAGTATTAAAAGATGCAACTTGCTATTAATAATACAACATCTGTGTAGCCATACAATATGATATATAATCTGGATTACCCATTAAAAGTAAATTTTATATACAAATCTTATATGGATATTCTATGGATGAATTTGATGCTAATTCAAGTGTCAGTCACTCTTTCACATATCGTCCACATTATTTAACTTAAGACGTACAATTTGCTGGCTAGCTAGATTTACTACTAAACAGTAGTAAATCTAGCAAGCCACTTGATAAAAAGATTTAATCGCATTATGAAATGATTACAACTTTAAAATGTAGAAATATTTATTTTCAATATTAATCAATTTAAAAGATGACTTTACTACGCTAACAATATTAAATTGAATTAAACTTTATATATTTTAATTTTTTCCCAAAACTTTTTATCCAATGTTTTCTAGCATATATATATTTGCCAAAGTTATAAATACTGTACCAAAATTATTATCAAGATATTGTAATTTTGTTAATATAACGTTTGCCCTGAGAATTATATCCAATAAAATATTAAAAAAACTGACTTGCAGCCTGATTATATTGTATTCACATGAGGAAAGTTTGTTTTTTTGTGTGTATGTTAGTTTTTCGAAAATCATGCAAAAACTATTGATTTAATTGGTTTACAACTTCTGTAATATGATAGGTTATACTTTCCAGATTGTCATAGACTATATAGTATGTATGTTGTATAATTATCGAGACATAATTAAGAACATCAATGTATACGAAGAAAAAGACACTCATCTAAGTGCTTTCAAAAAAACACTGCGAGAACTATTACAGGTAGATTAATACTAAGAATAGGTGAAGTGTAGGTATAAAAATTTACATTGAAAAGTCTGGAATAGCATGTACATCGAAATTATTGCCATAAACTAACAAATGCCTTAACAATTTTTATGTTTAAGAAAGTGGTGTGAGGAGAGAACAGGTGAAGTTTATTAATTCATATAAAAATAATTGTCATAAATCATTTTTATTATATAATTGTTATAAAACTTTCCCTCCCTTTTTAAGTGAAGGTGTAAGGTTTTAGAGGGTGAAGTGGGCAAGCTTAGCGCCGGAATGCGTTCATAAAAAAATGTTCTAAACTACTTTCATGAAAAAAATACATATCAAAAAACCTTAATCTAATTCCCAATGTATGCTTGGGAAGTTAGGATGGAATGCTAATATATTTATATAAGTCTACTTTGCTCTATGCCATTTAGTGGTGAATAAACAAATTTAGACAAATAGTAAACACATCATTCAAATCTTTCTTTTATTCTCAACATTCATGAGGAAGCATCCAGCAAATAAGTATCTCTAATACTCTTTGATATCAGATGCCGCAGATCAACTCATTTTAGAAGTAAACGGACATTATAAAATTTAATTGGTTCAGATTTCATTTTGTTCTCCCAAAATTAGTCATCCTGCTTAATCATTTTGACTTTTAATTGTGATCTCTCGCTAGTCCAAATAGCAAATAGGCTATGGTCTCGTTTTGTGAAGTACATCTAACTCTGAACCTGGTAATACCAATCGTTGTTTGTATCTAGGATTAGCTGCCCATTGCTACTTTTTCCAAAATTTAACTTTTTTATTTTCAATTGCTTCTTTTACGTCCATATTGATAGAAGACGAACATTTTATTTTTAAAATGTGATTTTTATATTTGCCACCAGAAGTAGCATCAGAAAACAATATTCCACATCAATAAACAAACCACATTTTCTTGGATCCAAAAGTGGTATAGTGCGGTTTGTTCATTATTTTCACCATATTTGATAATCAGAATATTGTCTAATGCGGACCGTACAAAATGATGTTGATGAGAGATCTGTAATGAATCTTTTCTCTTGCATACCCTACCAAAGCACTACATACTTAGAAGTTTTTCAAATTTCAAGCCAATTTTTTATTATAACAGATTGTTCGAAAATCTGTAGAACATAAATTTTGGGCGCAATCCGTGTGGTCGCCAAATACGTGATACGTGATAATGGACCATGTATGAAATGTTCTGATAAATATTTAATTTTCTCATCTTAACTTAATACTTGTTACTTCCAATGACGAATCGCAAAATTATCCCCTGTTCTTAAACATAAATATTCATCTTGAACAATTTTACGTGGACAAATAGGATAGGAAGTATTTTTGGTTAATGCTAATAAAGCATTACAATAATTTTATAAAAGAATACATTAATAAAAATATTTTATTTAAAAAATATAACCTGTTACATAGACGTATTCACGTACAACACACGGCCGTGTCGATTTTTTTGTTTGTTAAGATAATCATTAATATTTTTAATTGACGAGTGACCATATTTAACTTCATTAAAACTAATAAATCAAAATTGCTGCAATTTATAGTTAAATTTGGTTTATGTCACATAGGGGACTATTGGCGACTAACACAATGTATTCCGATACAAATAATAAATACATGAACTTGTAAATACCTCATTATCTTGATCAATTTTCTAATTAACAAAAGTTTGGTTCTCCTGGACGGGTGGAGAACAATTTTCAAAGCAATGTAGGCTCGAAAAGTAACCATAGTAGTATTTTCCAATATTGAGTACAAATTATTCTCAACATCTGTCTTCTTCATAGTTTCATTTGTGATTGCCGGATGGAATATCAGAAGAAAAGAATGTTTTGTGTCAGTTTTTACAATATTTTAATAGGAAATTTTTTATGCCCCTTGAATATTTTGAACTCCTGATATCGTTATTGACCGCATTTTAAAACTGAATATTTACAGTAGTGGATTTTATTAGGATTTTTTTCAACTTTTAGAAGTTCAAAGCCACCTTACCTCTCTCCTTTGATTCCACTTACAGGCTGCTGGGTCATTGTTTATGTTAGCAATCCTATTGTTTATCACACGCAGTCCCTCAGTATTCCACGGTTGGGCTGATGCTCTCAGCGAAGCAATGGTGCCAGAAACTAATCCAGATCGCCAAAGATTGTGAGAGACCATTTTTTCATTTCTATTCCTGCATTATTAATGCTAGTAGTTAAAAAGAAATTAGTATTTGAAGAAAATGGGCATGAAGTGGCCAAGTTTTTTAATCAAAACTTAAATTAGTTCTTTATAAAATGTTCACCAACTCTCCAAACAAATCTTTATTTAACTCTTACTCTGTAGTAGTATGGTTCTGTGTCACGTAATTTTTAATAATTTATTCAAACAAAAATTTATGAAATAATGCAATAGTAAATATCTCAAAATGTCATTGTGTATATGTAAATATTAATCCATAAAAATTATTTAATATCTATGGAGGCATATGTATAGACTGCTCTAAATAACTTCTAAGAGCCTGAAGCTAGCAAAAGAACTTCAGCTTATTTGAATTTATTAGAATGTTGCAAATAAAAGTTGAAAATTATGTAATTTCTATAACAAAATAACCATTGAAGTTTTAAAATTAGCGTATAGTGTGTAGTGAGTTTTTTTTTTCTTTAGTTAAATGCATATTGTTATTTGATTATCTGAAGTGCATGTTAAACTGCAGTCACTTTGCACTAAATTCGCATCATTACAAACCTTAATTTTTTCGGTATGACATTTAGTATTACATAAAAATAACAAAATATATATTTTCAATGTTACATTTTGCAGTATAAGAGATTCTTCTCCTGGCATGTTTATTATATATGTTATGTTCCTTGTGCCGTCGACCCTCATGATACTTGATTATTTTAAGAATAAAGGTGAGTGGTGAGAAGTAACACATTATTATAACTTATTTAATCAAAAATCTGTTATTTTAAATGCTATGTACTTTTAATGTCTTCTAAATTTAGAAAGGGCATTATTTTTGGAATTCTCTATAAAAAAATGTAAACCATAAACAATTTTATGTACCCGTATTATGTATAATAAGTCTTTTTATATTGCATAGAAAGTTACCGATATAAAGGATCACACATTTTGAACTGTCCATTTCGTAGCTATTAGTCTTATGGTTTTTTAAAACTGAAGAAACATATTTTATTGTGGAATGAAAATTGTAAAAACCCATATATATATATATATATATATATATATATATATATATATATATATAATTCCAGCTATATTAATATTTGTATTTTGTAATAAAATTGTTAAGATATGCATTTCGGGGAAAAGTTTTTATACAGATAAAACTTTATTTTGATAAAAAACAAACAAATTTTTAATAAAAATAACTATACTCATAAAGTTCAATGTTCATATATATATATATGTAAATATATATTTCAGCTCGTAAGGATCTTCCAGGTAGTACACTTCCAACGTTACTGGACTGGAGTAGTTGTGAAAAGAAATTGCCTTGGGAATTTCTTTTACTTCTTGGTAAATATTTTTTGTTTTTTTTTGTAAGTACATGTTTTTGGGCTGAAGTTAATGTGCATTAAGATAATATGTTCTTTAATTGGAAGAATATATTTGAGATACCTTAAATAAGATTTTGAGTGTTCCTGCAATCTAAAACAATATAATATTTAAATTATTATAACACTTGTTACATCTAAATATATTATTTCTAAAAGGTGTTTTTTGGTCGAGCGGCTCGATCTCTTTAACTACTGCACCAAAAAAAATAAAAAAAGTACCCACTTAAAGCTTATGTTTTCTACTTTGGGCGAAAAATATAAAAAAATTCGAAAAAATCTTTTTGTTAATAAAAAAATTAATTTTTCTAACAATTGGCATGAGCGCCATCTGTGGGCGACACATCAAATATCTTAGCCAAATTGTATACTTGGAACACGCTAGATGGCGATATAGTGCGAAGACTTCGCACGGGTCAGCTAGTAACAATATATTCATATTAATGTATATTTTAAGACACGAGTTATTTGCTGATAATAAACATTTTACCTTTCATTATAATTCATTATATAATTAATATATCACTATGATCCTAGCTGAATTATGTATTTACCTTTAATTAATTTGATATAATCAAGACATTATTGCATTTATAATCGGTATAAACTTTCTTGCAGGAGGTGGCTTTGCATTATCTACGGGTAGTAGGGCTTCAGGGCTCTTGGATAAGATTGGAAATTTCCTCACGATCATGAAACCATTACCACAACCGTTGATTCTGTTGCTGGTTTGCCTTTTCACATGTGTGTTCACTAACTTGTGTGCAAATGTTGCCGTTGCCAACATTTTATGCCCCATCGCAATGGAACTTGTTAGTTTTCCTATTTATTATTAACTTTTTAAAATTTTTCTGGAAAGAGAAATTCAGGCCTATCCATTTTCATAATCATCAGATATGGGCCATTTTGTCTTTGTTACATTAAATAATCATTAAAATAAATGCTAGTTATGTTAATTTCAAGTAGAATATGATCTAAATTATATAAATTCTCTATTATAAAGAAACCACAAACACACTTTTCTACTTTATTTACTGTGTATGACATATTGCAAATTGGCGTTATTTCCAAAGATAACGCTGTTTGCAACACTTAATATACAAAAGGTGTTCTTACATTTGGACTTAAAGTGTATATTCTTTATAAATTTGTTCAAGGCCACGAATCATTCACATTTTTATATTAGTTTTAATAAAATGTTTGTTCAACGTACAATTTTTAAAAAAATAATAACAAAACAACTTCAAGGCACTCAAAGAAATGAAATGTTTTAAAAAATCAAGTTGTAATGTCCATTTTTGAGATAAAATATTTCAACATTAATATGTGTGAAACATCATACAGTGCACCAGGTGCACCTCAAAACGATAGAACACAATGTGGCAAACCCCTTATTAATATTTGAATATTCAATGATCAGGTATTATTTCGAAGAAAAGTATCAGTTATACAGGAAATTCAAAAGTTTTGGAGGTGGTTCTGCGTATGATAATGAAATGTTAAAAGGTAATTATGATCGAAGAAATGTTTAAAATAAAAATAATATTTTATTGAAACATAAATTATTTCTCCATGATTAAGACTCGATTCAAGAAATATTTTAAATTATTTTTGTTTTTATTTTCCAGAGGAATCCAAAAAAATATCTTGCTACAACAATTAATCACTATTTAAATTAATTTTATTTTAAGTTCCTAGTTTAAAGAGTTAAAAAGAAACTAACAGTCAGACATATCACATAATATTATTATTGAAAAGTGAATTTAAGCAGCAGATTCTTACAATTGTAGAACTATGTGATCTAAAAACTGCTTTAATATGTATAAGGGAAATAAATTCTTGTTCCAAGCAGAATTTGTAATACGGCCATATTTAACAAGGCAATTTTTTTAATACACCTCACTAAATTTGGATGTAAAATAATAAAATGGAAGAAATCCAAAGTATCCAGAAATTACCAATTTAAATGTATCTTATAGGTATATACTTAATGCATTTGTACATACTTGCAGGCAAAATCTGTTAATATGCATCCTCTGATGTTATGCCTAGCGACAGGATTGGGAGCTTCATTTTGCTACTGTCTGCCAATAGGGACACCGTGCAATGCAATCGCTCAAGCCAAAGCCAACATACGTACTGGTGATATGGTGACTATACAATTTTTTTTTTCCGTTTATTAAATAAAAGGGTTTGCATAATCTAGTTAGAGCTATTTCTATATATTTTAATCATCCCCCCCTCCGGCTATCCATCTATCCCATTGTAGCTGTAGCCGAAATCGATCTAAGGAATAACACATTGGATAAAAAATACATTTTACTTTATTTTATAATAAGTTTTCTGTATAAAAGTTTGACATGTCTTCATTTTTGTCACAAAGATATATCAGCAAAGATATGTCACTTTTTTCACTCAATTCTTTGTTTTTTTGTGATGTGTTAGATCTCAGGGACATTTCGAAATATCGCCGAATTAAAACTTTTTCTTGCCTATTTGTTAATAATGTGATATTAGCTTTTGATACTTCAAACCCTAGTTGTTTTTTTACATTTTCTCCATTTTGATAATGAGTTCTCTAAAGTATTTTTCTTCATCGAATAAATAAAATACACTTTATTAAAATAATAAGACCAGGATACGTGGAAACAAGTACAGACCAGTTACCATAATTGCACTAATGAATACACCTGGACATTGAAATACAGCAACCCATTAAATAATTCATTGTAATGGAAAAGTTTTTCTTAAACAGAATAATATTAAATAGATAAATTAATAATAATAAAATTAAATAGATAAATTAATAATAATAAAATTAAATAGATAAATTAATAATAATAATATTAAATAGATAAATTAATAATAATAAAATTAAATAGATAAATTAATAATAATAATATTAAATAGATAAATTAATAATAATTAAATTAATTAGATAAATTAATAATAATAAAATTAAATAGATAAATTAATAATAATAATATTAAATAGATAAATTAATAATAATAAAATTAAATAGATAAATTAATAATAATAATATTAAATAGATAAATTAATAATAATAATATTAAATAGATAAATTAATAATAATAAAATTAAGTAGATAAATTAATAATAATAAAATTAAATAGATAAATTAATAATAATAATATTAAATAGATAAATTAATAATAATAAAATTAAATAGATAAATTAATAATAATAATATTAAATAGATAAATTAATAATAATAAAATTAAATAGATAAATTAATAATAATAATATTAAATAGATAAATTAATAATAATAAAATTAAATAGATAAATTAATAATATTAATATTAAATAGATAAATTAATAATAATAAAATTAAATAGATAAATTAATAATAATAAAATGAAATAGATAAATTAATAATAATAATATTAAATAGATAAATTAATAATAATAAAATTAAATAGATAAATTAATAATAATAATATTAAATAGATAAATTAATAATAATAAAATTAAATAGATAAATTAATAATAATAATATTAAATAAATAAATTAATAATAATAAAATTAAATAGATAAATTAATAATAATAATATTAAATAGATAAATTAATAATAATAAAATGAAATAGATAAATTAATAATAATAATATTAAATAGATAAATTAATAATAATAAAATTAAATAGATAAATTAATAATAATAATATTAAATAGATAAATTAATAATAATAATATTAAATAGATAAATTAATAATAATAAAATTAAGTAGATAAATTAATAATAATAAAATTAAATAGATAAATTAATAATAATAATATTAAATAGATAAATTAATAATAATAAAATTAAATAGATAAATTAATAATAATAATATTAAATAGATAAATTAATAATAATAAAATTAAGTAGATAAATTAATAATAATAAAATTAAATAGATAAATTAATAATAATAATATTAAGTAGATAAATTAATAATAATAAAATTAAATAGATAAATTAATAATAATAATATTAAATAGATAAATTAATAATAATAAAATTAAATAGATAAATTAATAATAATAATATTAAATAGATAAATTAATAATAATAAAATTAAATAGATAAATTAATAATAATAATATTAAATAGATAAATTAATAATAATAAAATTAAATAGATAAATTAATAATATTAATATTAAATAGATAAATTAATAATAATAAAATTAAATAGATAAATTAATAATAATAAAATGAAATAGATAAATTAATAATAATAATATTAAATAGATAAATTAATAATAATAAAATTAAATAGATAAATTAATAATAATAATATTAAATAGATAAATTAATAATATTAAAATTAAATAGATAAATTAATAATAATAATATTAAATAGATAAATTAATAATAATAAAATTAAATAGATAAATTAATAATAATAAAATTAAATAGATAAATTAATAATATTAATATTAAATAGATAAATTAATAATAATAAAATTAAATAGATAAATTAATAATAATAAAATTAAATAGATAAATTAATAATATTAATATTAAATAGATAAATTAATAATAATAAAATTAAATAGATAAATTAATAATAATAAAATGAAATAGATAAATTAATAATAATAATATTAAATAGATAAATTAATAATAATAAAATTAAATAGATAAATTAATAATAATAATATTAAATAGATAAATTAATAATAATAAAATTAAATAGATAAATTAATAATATTAATATTAAATAGATAAATTAATAATAATAAAATTAAATAGAAAAATTAATAATAATAAAATGAAATAGATAAATTAATAATAATAATATTAAATAGATAAATTAATAATAATAAAATTAAATAGATAAATTAATAATAATAATATTAAATAGATAAATTAATAATAATAAAATTAAATAGATAAATTAATAATAATAATATTAAATAGATAAATTAATAATAATAAAATTAAATAGATAAATTAATAATAATAATATTAAATAGATAAATTAATAATAATAAAATTAAATAGATAAATTAATAATAATAAAATGAAATAGATAAATTAATAATAATAATATTAAATAGATAAATTAATAATAATAAAATTAAATAGATAAATTAATAATAATAATATTAAATAGATAAATTTTTCTGTGACTTTTTTAAAGCGCAGTTATCAACTATGAGCAATACTTTTGGCTTTACCTTGAACTGCTAAACCACAGCTGCTGTGGATATACTCTAGCCCTTTTGCAAGAAAACATGCTCTTCACTCACTCACTCGCTACGCTTGTATTTTTAGCTCATTATAACTTTCTGTATTTTATATTTAAGTTACCGAAGTGTAAAGCAGGTAAATGAGAACACAATTGTTTTAATATAACTTTTCACATACTCACAATTAAATGAAACTACTTGATTTAGTATTATTTCTACTTTTTTTAAGTTCTTTGCCACAATACAAAATGAAAAGCTCTAGGTTAACAGCTGAGTAAACTTTATTAGCTCAAAGGACAAAAATAGCAACTTAACCTGGAAAATAAGCTTCTACTCTATAAGTGCATACTTAAACCAATATGGATATAAAGACTCCAGTTGCCTCTTAGAAAACATTAGAGATTCAATCAACAAATTCTTCAATATTTCAAATCAATTTCTGCCAATTACCTGGCGATAACTGATACGCATGTGGTACGTAAAAAATAATCGACTACACTGTGACTTACAAATTAAAACAGTATAAATTATAATTTTATTTATGAGCTAATTGTTCCTTTTGGCCGATAAAAGACATATATTTGTCCATTCATTAGGCCGATAAAAGACGTATATTTGTCCATTCATTAGGCCGATAAAAGACATATATATTAGTCTAACAGAAATACTATGAAAATATTAATACCTTGTGCATAAGACGATGGGAATAAATTTTCTTCGAAAATTTTCCATCTTTTTTGCATCAATATTTTTGCAATGTCAGAAAACGAGTGAAGGACTGTTTCTGTTTTACAGCTATTTTCAGTTGGAAACTAGTTCATTCATAATATTATGTTATATCTTCCTGGGTCGGCAACACGTTGTCCTTTATTTCAACACTTACAAAAATGGGTCTCTCACTTCCCATAATATATTTCAAAAGAAAATTATCATAATTAAAAATAAAAAACTATTTAAAACAAAAATAATAATTGTCATCATCTTGCGACTGCAGTGATTAAAAACAAGTGACCCATTTCACTTGCTCCCATGGAAAGGAAAACAGTATTATGTGTGAAAATAAGATTATTTTAACAGGTTTATAGGAAATATAGGAAAATAGGATTATTTTAACAGGCATAGTATTATGTGTGAAAATAGGATTATTTTAACAGGTTTATGGCTTAAAAGTGGTGTAAATTACAAATATATAAGCCTATTTTTTAAACATTTTCAAAATTTTTCTGACCGTCACTTAAAATTAATGATTTGATAAACAATGTTTAAGCAATGTTTATTCGACTATTTTTTAATGAAACTTCACCTTATTCTTTACTGTAGACTTGTGTTGAACATAACATTGGATACCAAAATTGAAGATAAAATAATATAAAACATGAAATTAAATTCATCCACGGGGACTCTACAATTTCTGCAATAAATCTTTTTTCCCTCAGCCTTTACTTAAAATTGTTTTACTATTAAGTAACATATGACTGTTTTTGTTTATTAATAATAATATTCGTCTTATTTGTTCCCATAAATTTAGTGTTGAAGTCATAATATATCACTGTAAATAATTACAAATTGTAATAATCGGCAGATTGTAGGCGAGGGGATCAATGTCTTACACTTACGTAGGTTGAGTTGTTTTACATTTTTTATGTGATTACACACTTCAGGGAGTTTTTTATTTTCTAATTGCAAGCAGTGTAAAACTAAATAACACACACAATACCCCTCCTCCTCTACGTAACTCAGCTCCCCTTCCCATCATATAGGCCATGTGGTTTGTGGAAATCAACTAATGGAGTGTAAAATCATAGTTATACTGTAAATATGTAGAAATATGTCATTTAAGAAAAGTCTATCAAGAGAAAAAAAGAAAGAAAACTAGTCTACAAAATTAGAACTTTTTTCTCACACAAAAACTTTTTCATTTTTATACGTCTTAATTATACTGCAATCTGTCACCACACTGGGACAATGAGTGGTAAGTTTGTCAGTTGTTGCTCGGACAGGTTTAAGAGAATGACCTATGTCGCATATGCAATGGTGGTAAAAAATGTCGTCAGATTTCACCAAAGGTCCATTTTTAACATTCTTATGTCCTAGAGTAAGTGATTTACGTTTTGGCTATGCTTTCTTTGTGTAGTAATTTTTTCTTTGCCTACTGTCACATTCACAAACAAAGCAATATTTTGCATAACCACACAGAAGCCCAAGCAGAAGAGCAATAACTTTAAAATCTACAAATTTTCCAAACATGTTCAATGTATTTAATTTTTTCCATTTGAACCATGAGCTATAGGTACTAAAGGAAGTTTGTTGCCCTTGTATAGCTACTCGCCTTTCAAATTAGTTTTTGAGGAGTCTGTGAACATAGTTATATATATATATATATATATATATATATATATATATATATATATATACATATATATATATATATATATACTAATCACTGGCAGTTGCCAGTGATTTGAACTATATTCAAAATTTAATAGATTCATTACTGCAGTTGTAATGTCAAAAATAAGAAATTTTCATGTCAATGTGTAGCTGTTACAAAAAGCTGGCGGTGACTTAAACAAAGTTATATTTTTTCTTTGTTATGAGTGTTAATAAAACATAAACAAAAATCGTCACAAAGTTCGTGTGATAAAAACAGTGTTTATTGGTGTAACTGGACAAGATCTAGCGAAAATCTTAATGACTGAGACTTTCATTTCATGAAAAGTGAAATGAGTTTTTGAGTGAAATGAGTTTTTGAGTGAAGAAATGAGTACTTTCATTTCTTTCTTTTCATTGTTACTTGTAATAGTTTGAAAGAGATCGCATTTGTTTCATACGTTTTCTTAACACGAAACTATTACACCACCCTGATTTGCAGTGTGGCCAGAACTTCGTTGAATTTGATATTTTATGTGTGAGGACTATTAAAAAATTATCCTTAAATATAACATCTCGATTGTTGCAATTTGAAATTTTCTTGTTATTGTGTAAGCATTTCAGATTTAAAACACTATCGAATTATTAATATACTCATAAACTGACTATACATTTTATATTTACTAATAAAGTGATAAATCATTATAAATCGTTAACCTAGAGACAGTCGCGTGGAGTGAATTTATAATGTAAAAATAAAGTTAATTTATATTTTCGGTTTCCATTTGACATGATGTAGGGCTATTCGGCCTTTACGAACGAAATTTGCATAACTCGGGGAATGATTTTTAAAAATAAACAAGTACTATTCGCATTAGGTTGGGAAGAATACATTATCTTAAAAAGAATAATGTGCAAATTTCATAAATATCTTATTAAAAGAGCACCATATTTATTTTAATTTTACATTTATTTGACAGTTAAAATTTATTGAAACAGATGCAAAGTGAATTAGCATAGTCTACTTTTTCAAAATATTTTGATAAAAGTAACATTAAAAATAGTTCATTTAGAATTTAGAAAATAATACATTTTTATTAAATCATTGACGGTTTTTCAATTTAATATTAAGATATTTCGTTAGCTTCCATTATAACAATAATAATGAAGACAGATAATAATGAAGACGTAATATTTTCTTTATTCCAAAAGGGATGCTATAAAATTTTTCAGAAAATATTAAACTTGCTGCCTGGAAAAAGTACAATGATTGACAGTTTGTCAATTTAATATTGACATATTTCATTAACATTCATTACAAGGTGCCAATGACAGATAATAATGGAGACTATATATTTTCTTTATTCCAAAAGGGATGCCCACATTTATAATTTCTAAAATGTCTTAATTGCACTTTACTCTTTAATAGAATACGAAAATTATGTTTTGTCAGTTTATTTTACAAAATATTTAACTTACTACCTGGAAAATAGTACATTTTTACTAAATGGTTGACGGTTTGTCAATGTAATATTAAGATAAATAATATTAACAAACATTATTCTACCTTTTAATTACGAATTTCATTAAATCTGCTACAAAATTGCTTGAAGGAAAATCTTTATACTGATAGAAAGCAATGCAATCAGATATCTTTGCAACATGATTTAAAAGCTTGATTATATTTTTTCTTTTTCATTAATTGCATATGTTATTCAGGCAATGTATTGTATATAACTGTTTTTCATCAATTACTTAAGATAAGTTAGAAATAAATAAAATTATCATTAATAATTTTATTTATTTCTAACTCATCTTAAGTAATTGATGAAAAACATGTCAATCGTTTATTTTCATATCTGTATTATACTGTATAATGGAAATAGAAGTGACAAAAAAATTAATAATAAATTGTGAGTTGTACTTTAAAAATTATTTAAGTTAGAAAAATTCTGTAACATTGTTACAGAAATAAAAATTTAAATTTTGACAGTTATTAGGTGCTGCCATCTGGGGACAAACATTAGAATCAATTGTTTCTACAGTACTCATCCTTAGAAGAAAGTAGAATTATAAAGGATACAGTATACATGGCAAATTTCAATAAATTCTAACTACACAAACTCTCGTCCGACCCTGTAAATTTTTCTAAAGTACTAAAAACTGATTTGTAACAAATTTTAACTACTCTAAAAAAACTGGCAGTGTCATAAGAAAAATTGAAAAACAAGGAAGGTGCAAGAACTTTGCTTGTTGCAATGCATTAATTTTTTTTCCTTTGGTTTTGAGAAACTGTATTTCTTGATGTATATCTATGAAAAAGGTTCCAAAAAAAGATGAAAATTTTTAGCGACGCAAGTATAGATGCTGGTTTGTGTTACAAAATTGAGTTAAGAAAAATATGTCAAAATTTGGACAAAATGAATGTCAAGGTTCAAGAAAGCTTCCTGGAGCTTCATGAAATGGTGGATATATGTATCATTTTACATCTGGATGTTCACAAATATATAACCTAGGTTAATAAAGATATTGGCTCAAGAGGTTGAACTTGAGCGATTGTAATTATGTATGATAATGATTGCTACTGGAAAACAAAATAAACTATTGTAAGTGCATTTGAATTTTTAAAATTTAATGTGAAATCCGAGCTCATAGTCGAAGGGTATAATTATAATGCTTAGTATATTATTGACAGTTACAATAAGGAATGATAATTTAGTTTCTACTGTTCAAAATTTTATTGACAGTTACTATAAATAATTCTAGTTGTGAGAAAAAACTACTAGATTGTAACATAGGTATTTCAGATCTACAATATGTATGCTGAGGTTGACTAATCTAACTATACAGCCGATTAAAAAGGATCTGAGAAATACAATTGATATTTATAATGTAATTAAAGATTTTAAGGAAGACTACGAAGATAACATTTCAGGAACATATTATTAGTGTGATCCTGTAGCGCTACAGCTCTTAAAGGATAAAAAACCTACTATTGCTACAATATATATATATATATATATATATATATATATATATATATATATATATAAATATATACTAATTAATTTATTTTATATTTCTATATTTTTTCTATTTATTCTTTATACTATATTTATACTGTTTCTATGCTCATTACATAAGTATATTTCAGATATTCCATAATTTAGTCATTTATATTATGCATAACTCAGCTTTACATTTTTTCTAATTCAACTTTTTCTGATGTATATGGTTAGATGTATATAGTAAATGTTCTTCTGTTAAAGTCTTAGTGTAAACATAACTGGTTAATTTACGTTCACACATGTTACACGCCAACCAAAACTCACATTTTTGTATTGGTTTTAATGCGTATTGACTGGAACTATTTCATATGCTTCTGTTCTTCAATACAATAACAAGAAAACTATTCACATTTTATTATATTTGACGGCCCATGCATAAATATGTCCGTATGTGCATTAGTCAGTGGCAGGAAGTTTCAATATTAGTTATAACGTAAAATAAAGAAAAATTTTTTATTTTTTACAGTTTTCTGGCAAACTTAAAATAAATTGCTAGTAATAACATTTTTTCATTATTTCGCCTTTAGCAGTTTCAGAGATAGGGGCAATGTATTTTGTGGACATTTTCAGAAATATCTCTGTAACTGCCTATGATAAAATTTTGATTTTGCCTGAGATAATTGATTGATGAGATTAATTTTGGAATGATTATAACTTGCTCTTTCAAATACTTCACCATGCAATAAAATCAGGAAAACATTTTTTGGAGTACATCATTAACACATCATTTTCTAAAATTTCAATATAAACATTTCATCTTTTCTTTTGAAATATGTAATATTTTCTTTTGGAATATATAAACCCTAAAAACTAGTTCATTCACCTCCTTCTTGCCACAAATTTTTTAATTAAATTTCATGGACACATGTCACTGCTTCACTCCGTAAGAATAATATATCTTTAATTGCAATATTTTTAAGTTACCTTTATGTGAAGGCACTACACTCAACGGCACATGAGGAATTGCGAAAGAGCAGTTGCGATAGTTCAATGTGAAAATTTTTTTCAATTTATTTATTTGCTCCCCTCTTAGACATATAAATTTTTCAATTTATTTATTTGCTCCCCTCTTAGACATATAAATTGTTCAATTTATTTATTTGTTCCCCTCTTAGACATATAAATTGTTCAATTTATTTATTTGCTCCCCTCTTAGACATACAAATTGTTCAATTTATTTATTTGCTCCCCTCTTAGACATATAAATTTTTCAATTTATTTATTTGCTCCCATCTTAGACATATAAATTTTTCAATTTATTTATTTGCTCCCCTCTTAGACATATAAATTGTTCAATTTATTTATTTGTTCCCCTCTTAGACATATAAATTGTTCAATTTATTTATTTGCTCCCCTCTTAGACATGCAAATTGTTCAATTTATTTATTTGCTCCCCTCTTAGACATATAAATTTTTCAATTTATTTATTTGTTCCCCTCTTAGACATATAAATTGTTCAATTTATTTATTTGTTCCCCTCTTAGACATATAAATTGTTCAATTTATTTATTTGCTCCCATCTTAGACGTATAAATTGTTCAATTTATTTATTTGCTCCCCTCTTAGACATATAAATTGTTCAATTTATTTATTTGCTCCCATCTTAGACATATAAATTTTTCAATTTATTTATTTGCTCCCCTCTTAGACATATAAATTGTTCAATTTATTTATTTGCTCCCCTCTTAGACATATAAATTGTTCAATTTATTTATTTGTTCCCCTCTTAGACATATAAATTGTTCAATTTATTTATTTGCTCCCATCTTAGACATATAAATTGTTCAATTTATTTATTTGCTCCCCTCTTAGACATATAAATTGTTCAATTTATTTATTTGCTCCCATCTTAGACATATAAATTTTTCAATTTATTTATTTGCTCCCCTCTTAGACATATAAATTGTTCAATTTATTTATTTGTTCCCCTCTTAGACATATAAATTGTTCAATTTATTTATTTGCTCCCATCTTAGACATATAAATTGTTCAATTTATTTATTTGCTCCCCTCGTAGACATATAAATTGTTCAATTTATTTACTTGTTCCCCTCTTAGACATATAAATTGTTCAATTTATTTATTTGCTCCCCTCTTAGACATATAAATTGTTCAATTCCCTTAAAAAAAATGTATTAATTTGATTTTGGTAAATTATTTTGTCGATTTATTATTAAGCATATCAAATATAGAGAAAAAAATATTAATAAAATGATAAATAATGGATGCTTTTGTCCTTTTTGTTAATTTTTAAATGTGGTATTGTTTCTTTACAATTGATACTCATTCCTTGATTGCTTCAGATGTCTTCTTTGACAAAGAAAATTGTTATATTTTTTGTCATGTTCTGCTTTCTCATACATCTGTCATTTGTAATCATTTCTTTTTTCTCATTTGCAGCTGAAGTGTGGAGGAGGATTTACAATCATCTCTGCTGTTTTAGAATTTATTTTCATAGCTACTTATGCTAGGGTGATCTGGGACCTCGAGGGTATACCAGAATGGGCTAACTTTTAAATTTATTAAAAGAAACCTACTTGTTGTTACCAAATATATATAGCTATTTGTAATCTTCTGTGGCCTAGAGATTGGGTAATATCTTTTAATATTGTTAATGTTTTGAAAAACATTAAAACAAAATTACTTTCAAAAAGTCTAATCTTGTCATTTTTGTAATGTCTTTTGATATTATTGTTTTGAAAAATATCAAAGCAAAAATACTTTTAATAACTCTAATCTGGTAACGTACAATAAAATTTTTACAGATTTGGTTTTGTTATTATCCATTATACCACATGTTTTTGTTTAACACAACTAACGAGAAAAACGCAGCAATCTCTTTGGATGGAATATTAAATTACTTTCCCTTGTCTCCTCATTTAAAGTTTATTATGTATGTAGGAAAATAATTTTCAAAAAAGTTAAAAGATTCGCTCTGGCTATGCTCTATAATCATTTGTCTTGTAATTTATTTTATTCATAATCTTGTGCAAAATTTACATACAATTGAAAAAGAAATGGAGATTGTACTTTTTAAAAGTAGTAAAAGTTATATTTTTAATAAACTCATTTGAAATATTTTATTTCTTTATCAAAAGTAAACAGTCATATTTGATAAATTAACTTTGTACTGGCAGTTGCCTGAAATGAAATGCTTTATAGAATCCTAACAAATCAATGTCACTTGAAATGTGAATTATTCAAATATAAAAATATAATGATTTCTGCTCTCGGAATGTTGTTAGTGAAAGGTGAAATTGGATAAAATACCAGTTTCAATGGCAGAGATCGGTTACATTTTTTTAAATCTACAGAAGCAGATAAACAATTTAAAATGTGTAAATATAACGTAATTAGGAACTCATAGATTTATAATAAACATTTCCCAACAATACGTTTTGTGACAATATTTTTTTGAAAATGAAATGCGATTATGAGGTGTGGGTTACAAGTACGAAGTATTTGTGGATTTAGCATTGAATTTTCTTTAAACACTCTTAGATCACACTGTATGTTTTAATTTCTCCAAGTTTTAAACTATGGCCACCTGAGCAGAGCTGTGAGTAAAAGTTGGTATTTAAAGATAAAACAGGGTCTTTTCTTTTAAATGTTCTTTTATATAAACCATATAAATGTGTGTTATTGTAAAATGTTAGTTTGAAAATTTTATTAGAAAACAAGACTTGTGGTGTTTGTGTTTGTGATCAAAACTAACAAATGAATGAACGAAATAATTAAAACATTTCTTAAGAATTTACTTACTGCAATAATTTATTAGAACGAATAAATCAAATGAATTACATAGTCGAATAAATGGAATAAAATCAAAACTAATAACAACAAAGTTGAGAGATTAATATAATGCTAGAATAATTATAGCAGACACTTTAAAATTAAAAATATACACACATTTATATAAAGTTCATAAAGACCTGTCAAGCACAAGTAGAACCCGCATTATGAGGGTTTTTTACACATTTAGACAATTATAAACATTTGTGGGTATATTTCGATTGAACTATTTGCAAATATTAATTTTTCACAATTATATACACACATTTACATAATGTTCATAAAGACCTGTCAAGCACAAGTAGAACACGCATTATGAGGGTTTCGTACACATTTAGACAATTATAAACATTTATGGGTATATTTCTATTGAACTATTTGCAAATATTAATTTTTCATAATATAAATATATTCAGTAGTTTCGGAAATGACAGAAATACAAATTTTTACATAGTTTTAAAATATCTTTTTCAAAGCACAATTTAAAATATTTGTGTATCCCTCTGAAGCAAACGATAGAATTATAAATATATTCAGTAGTTTCGGAAATGACAAATACAAATTTTTACATAGTTTTAAAATATCTTTTTCAAAGCACAATTTAAAATATCTGAAGCAAAGAATATATTATAACAAAAAAAATTAAATCATATTTATCCTGTCCTTTAATTTTATATTAAAAAATTGAGAAAGTTATTAAAAAATATATGCTTTAATAAAATGCATTATTACACCAATTTCAAGTTTCTACGTCGCATGGTTCCGGAGAAAAAATATAATAAAAACAAATATATTGCCTTCTATACGTTCACAGGCACAAAAACACAGTGTGTATTTGAAAAATTATGACATCTAGAAACATCGCTATACTTTTCTTATAGCCTTTAACGCTATAACCTTTAACTCTATAGCCTAAAAACCCCTATTTTTTTCATAATTTTGGATTCAGTAATTTCAGGATTAGGATGCATTATTTTCAATATATTCTTTTCATACTTTTAAAATATCTCTGAAGATGTTATACCTAAAATTAAGTGCCTTGCTAAATGTTAAGTTTTCACACACATGAGTTTCTGAAAAAAAATGGCTGTAACGGACAAACTGACATACAAATGAGTGAATTTCCCATTTTTCCTTTCTCATTATTATTAATTATATTTGATAACGTAATTAAACATATTTACATATACACATAAATATAAAACAAAAAAAAATCTAAAAGATGATGAAAACCAAGTGAAAAAACCACTAACCACCAAGTATCCAACAAACGCTAAACAAAGCTAAATTATTAGGCAGCTAAATTATTAGGCGAGTTTTTATTATTTTACAAAGATAATCATCCCACCGCATCTGAATACAGCAAAAAAGTCAAACCAAAATAACGGACTACACAAAATAATAGAAAATTTAGAATTTATTTTAAAATAGTTATAAAAATAAAAGTATATTTGCGCCCTCATACTGTTTTTTTTTTTAAATCTCCATATAACGAAAACTCTTTACAATGGAAGAAAAAACTCAGGGTTCGGATTACTAGAAGAAAAATTATCTTCATCAAGCAAGATAAGAAAATGATAATTATTATTTTTAATGGTAAATTCAATTAAATGAAACTACGTGATGTAGTATTATTTCTACTTTCTTTAATTTCTTTACCACAACCTAGGTTTCGTTGTATTACAACATCTTCAGGTGGGATATTAGCAAAGATTTCTTGATCATCTTTGCTAATATCCCACCTGAAGATGTTGTAATACAACGAAACCTAGGTCGTGGTAAAGAAATTAAAGAAAGTAGAAATAATACTACATCACGTAGTTTCATTTAATTGTGAATAATGAATTTCTAAAAAATTAACGCCAAATATATTCAATATATTCAATATTCTATGTTATCAAAGCCACTATATTTTAGACTACTACATATATCATGCCATGTTATTTCCTTTTCACAGCATATATTGAAATTAAGACATAACAGAAATAATAATTATGTTCTTATTTTTAATTCAACTTTAAATATTTGCCTAACTTAATTACAAAGTAGAAAACATCTAAAGAATTTTTAATTTTTCCTAGTAAAATAAATGTTGAGTTCGCTAATATAGTGTTTAGTGAATTATAACAAGCCATGAATTTAATGTGAAAAAGCTAAATGAGTCTCTTCACTAAGCTTACAATTTTTAGGATGACATGTCGTCCAAAAATCTAACCATCCTAAACATTTTTCCTAGTATTTGTAATTTTCTCGCCTTAAAGTGAAAGGTATGATTAGTATGTGAAGAGAGAACTTATACCCCTTTTTAAGTATATGCGCACAGAGGTGTATGAGATTTGGCATAGTTAACGTTTATATAGAGGATGCTAAAAAACTAAAATTTAAATGTAAATGTCTATATATTAATACATGAAGAAAAAATTTTGTACCCTTTTTGTAAGCACATTGCGTGCATGGAGGAGTGTGAGATTTAACATAGTTTAATGTAACGAATAACAAGTTTATATGTTATTTTTTTGAATTGTTACTAAAATTAAATTTTAAATTTCAAAGATATTGCAGTAAAACAAAACACACCCTTATGACGTATTTGTATACATTCTCAAGTAACATAACAGAACAAAATTAAAAAAAATTATATGAAATGTTTATAGAGGTATATACCCTTTGACAAAAGTACCTCAATAACGTTTAAAATTTAATGAATTACAGTTGAATCTCGACCACTGATTGACCACTAGTATGTATTAGTAAATCTAATATTATTATATAATGTCTTAATATTTACAATATTCCATTATTTTAAAATAATTTCAATAAAATTATACTAGCTGTAATTTTACTTTGACTCCAATTTTATACCTTAAAAAATGGTGTTTTTGCCTATTTCTTTTCGACCTTCAATATCTAAGTCATTAAAAATATTTAGAACTGATTTAAGATTTTGCCGTTCTAATTGAGAGGGAATCAGTGACTTTAAACTGAGCTTATAACAATATTTCATTCAATCATTACATTCTTTATCATACATCAAATCTGAAAATTGACATGAAAATTGAATTTTAATAGTGGTCCATATAATAGACATTTATTTATTGTGAATATTTGTAATAGAAACAAAGCTTATTGGTATCATAAAAAAACTATAAGCGCTATTTCTATCACGAATATTAATAAGTGTATTTCTCCAAATGAGGGTAAGTTTCGATATGTATTTATTTGCATTATGAATTATAAATTATTGCTTTATCAATAATTCATAATGCAAACAAATTTTCAGCATATCCATTTATTCTCATTATTAATTCAATTCTATTTAGATTGTTTTAGTAAATTTAACAATTCATTGTATACATTTTAATTTTTAAAATTTCATTATTCAATTTAATTTAGATTTTACCAACCCTAGTTATAATCATGGTCGAATTCTTTCATTATATTATCTCCATTAATTATTTTGCTAAATAAAGTTATTCTTGTGCTATGCTAAAGAAGTATACTTCTAACGCGCGTACATAAGTGCCCAAATAATTTTTTTTTTAGGTTTTGCTAACATTCCTGCCATAAATAAAATGTATCAACAGACATACTATTATTTTAAATAATTTCCATTTCCCTCGCAGACTGCGTCAAATGAAAATCATCCTCACACCTCTCACCTCACCTGAGAAAAGGTGTTTAAAGAAGTAAAATTCATTAATTAATAACGGCCCGGCGTTTCAACACTTTAGGTGTCTGTCCAAGCGGCTCACATGGGTGTCTGCAATGTATGGTTTTATCAATTGCAGTAATGTAATTATTGCATTAAGAATATATATTAAAAATATATGCATATAAAAATTAAATTTGATAAATTTAAATTTTGTAGTGAAATACGATTGTGAAAGTTTATGAAGTTTTAAAAAATCGTGCAAGTTTGAGCGGAATGGACTCACTCAAAATTAGGATCAAGATGTGTAAATAGAAGTTGATTAGATACGTAAGTTTGCAATTATTGTGATTAAATTTAATTCCAATTTTTTAAACACGCCTTAATGAAGTTACCGATTAGAATAAAAAAAATAATTATCATTGTGATGTCCTAAGCTCGTAAAAATTATGAAGTGAAAATTGGAATCATATTTACTTTGTGAAATAAAATTCTATACATAAATAATGTATTGAAGCTTACGTAATATATACACCATTTGGAACTGCATTATTCGACATTAATAACAACATTTCCACCTTTTGTCACAAATTTTTCATCATAATGATCTGGGAGAATATTCAAGGTCATGTTTTAGTTACCGAGGGGAAATATTTGAGCGCCCGCATTTGACCTTGAGTTGGTGCAAGAATATTTAGCAGAGATTTCCGGATACTAAAACGATAAGGGTGAGTATTTCTTGTATGTTTTTTAAAAATCAAACGGATGTCTCTAAACTTTTTTACTTCTAGTAGATTTACTACTAGAAGTAAAAAAGTTATATAGATAGTTGGAGATTTCCAAGCGAGACAAATATTCATTTAAGATTTAAGCTCTAAAAGATAAACAATCTTTTAGAAAATTTTGGTTAGTGATTGGGAAATATCTCTTAATGCTAACTTAAACACCCATTTCGAATCGCTCCAGTCTTTTATCATTTCATTCACGTCAATGTCCCGATTTAGATAAATAAAATGGACATTTTTTAAATATACATGGCACTACATTGTCTTTTAATCTGAATCTATTTAATTTGCCACAATTTTTAAGTCACTCTTCTCACGATAGGTCTCCAAAAAATGTACAATTTTGTCTTTTGTGAAGTAAAGATCGCATTTGTTTATAGGTATAAACAAAAAATATCTACCAGCTTTTTAAACATGAGTAATAGTTTAACGTAAATATAATTGGAATCAGATGACATGAAGAAAGAATAAATTAACAATACATAAGCATGGTGGTTCAAATTCAATTAGAAATTCACGAAGAATAGCTGCAATCAATTAACGACATTTACATACAATCATAAAGATACAGCAAATATGAACCATGTTAAAATATTGCGAACATTTTCCAAATGCAAACAAATAGCATCGCCATTAAACCACAGAGCATAAAGAATATTTTCCAGTAGGTGATCACAACACTGGAAACACTCACTGTATCGTCCCGCTTGATGACTCTGGTCATAACGGTGTTGATCGAAACATCATTAATGATGTCATTGTTTACGACCGCTTTGAGCCCATGCTGACCAACATAATGTTGTGGATTGTTGCAGTCGTTTATCTATCAATTTGACTTTGATACATTGCTATATGAAGTTTACGTAAGTAAATTTGTCATCTTTGAAAATTAAACATGATGACAGATAAAGATATTTTATACGGCTCTGAGAACCTGATATCTATTAGAAGTAATTACACTAAAAAATCATCAAATTATTACAGAAATTAAACTGCATTTTTCAATTACTGTAAGTGTAAATTATTATCTAACCGATTAATAAAAAAATTAAAAAAATACAATGCTATAAACTCTTTATTTTTGTCTAATAATTACCATAAATTTCAATTACATTTAAATATGACAAACATGAGATAATAAATTGAATTTTATGCATTACCTCTTCTATAATACATTCCCATGGCCACCTGCATCGAGTGAACGATGCTAGTGTATCTTCAGCAGAATGCACTCCCTCAACCATCTTCAAAATTTTCTGAATATTAAAACTAAAGCTCACCTCCATCAAACACTTTTATTGCCACTGCTTGACTAAAGAGATGTATGCTACCCAGACCTTGCGGAATATCGCTTTAAAAAATTAGATCTTCAAAATTTGTGCACCCATTATGTTTTTGGTTGCAAAAAGTATGATCATTTTTCTGAATTGAGAGCCCATCTTAAATGGACGGAAGTACACAATCGGCCCAATCCAAACATTTTTACACTTCTTTATAATTTTTTGAACAACCCTACTTATCTAAATTATTTCAGAAGCAGATTCAATTACTTATCTGCACACAGTATAGTACACAGTACAAGGCTGTGCTCTGAAAACCAGCTCAGTCTCCTTTTCCCTATACATACCTTTTATGAAAAGTCCTTCATTGTCCAAGAGAAAAGTTCTTCACTGTCAAAGATATAAGACTAACTGAAACCTGATACCAGGAACTTGCCCTTTACAAATGTGTTCAAAGACCGTCTGGAAAAGTCCTTCCTCTGATAATCCTTTAGTTCGACCATTTTGTTCCTGTTTCCTTATCCCTTTCCTTGTTCCCAATAATGTCTAGATTAATTAGATTAAATCTAGATTAATTAATGTTTTATTAGTTTCTTTTATTGTAAACTTTTATATTTAGTTTGGTTTTGTTCATTTAATTATTGTGATTTTTTTTGTTGTTGATACCATAATCAGTTTTGTTTTTATTAGTATCTTTTACAGTCATCCACGTTATAAATGTTGTTTCGAAGAGATTAATCTTGTAGGAATATGTCCGCCAAATGTATACTTTGTACCTTGAAGTTGAAATAAATATATAAAGTCATCGAACTAAAAATTCTTGCACAGCTACTTACTTTCATTTTACGCAATCTATCTGAATATATACAGTCGTCTTTTATTCTTGATAACATTTTTTTACACCCACTGACATAACAAAAATATAATATCTATCCATGACGCTCTTTTTTCACATTCATTCCCAAACAATAGATATACTGTAACAAATGCCTCATACCTTTCAACAAATGTGGAGAATGTACATAACAAAGAAATCGGATTCTGTGTGATTCATAATTTCACCTAGCTCCTCAATTTCATTTCACATTTTTTGGCATTAATAATATTCGTTGACATTCATTCAAATATTTACACATCGCTTCAGTAACTTTCACATTCATTTCATTTTTCTTAACCTTTCTTACCGTTCTGCAATGCTTCCTACGTCTTTGGTAATGAAGGCCTGGAATATATCAATATTGTTATATTATATATAATATAAATTCATTGAAAAAATTATAGATTGTTAGGTATAGGAGTTAAATGTAAAAATTAACCTAGTGCTTAAGTCTCCATCGGCAATCAATTGTGAATTAATGAGACCATTTTCTGCAAGAAATTTTTCACATCCACTCCCAATAATGGCTTTAGTTGAAAAACCCATATAATTTTTCAAACAGGTTTGTGATGGAGGCTCAATGTCTTTATTAGACGACCGAGAACAAGTGAGACAGTACTTATTTTTTACTCCTAAATACATAACGCTTTTACTATGGAGACCTATGATTACTGCAACATCCTGTACCCCTTTGCCTAGCTAATTGTGGCCATAGCACCGTTTAGGCCAACAACCATCTGTTACTACAGTACAGTGATCATTGGTACACCCTTTTCATCTACACTGCCAATGAATTTTGCATATCCTGCTTCTTTTCGTGCTGCCTCAAACATGCAATGCTCTGCTGCTTATTCCCACCATTTGCAAATGGTATGATGACAACTGTTATACAATCTTGGAGACATGGGTGGAATATTGACATCACATAAAATTGTGTTTAAATGTGTAAAAACAGTGCCAATAGGACATATACCAGCAATTCTTGTTTTATGTCCATTTTCGTATGACATTTCCATGTTGCTTGTAAATCAAACTTCCCACTGCACATATCGCAAATAAGTGTAAAATTTTAATACAAACCTGTTTTCTTTTCTTTTACAATACGTATGTGAGGTATACCGCAATCGAAAAGAGAATTATGTTGTATATTTAATAAAAAAATAATATATAATATCTTTTTTTATATAATACCTTTTTTTTGCTTTTTAAATTGAATATTATCTCATTAGGTTGTTCTGGTAAATTGAAAACATGACGTATAAATATATGATGACTAAAATGGGAGTAAGAATTTAATAGATCTCAAAAAGTGAGTTCTCTAACATTTTCTACACCTGCTGAGGCGCTTGTTTCCTCCGCCTCTGCCCCTAATGCGTGTTCTCTGGAAATAAACAATTTAGTATATATTTAATCAAAATAATTGAATTGAATACCAATTAAAATATAAAAATTAAAGGTCCATTTATTTAGGAGCCAGACTGTTGTAAACTAATATGTCCTAAAATACAAGTATAACCTGGAATAAAAAATATGTTCATCTAATATACCGTGACAATGTATATTAATAAGCCGATATTATAGAGGCGACGTCGCACCACTTGTTTCTTTCATTCATAGATATTACCTTATAACCATCTCTCACCTATCTTTCGTATAATATGTATATATATATATATATATATATATGTAAACGTAATATAACTATTGAATATAAATTTTCAAATATATAAGTTTATTTACCTTGATTGCGAATGGTCAAACCAAGTATAATTACATTAATAGTGTAGCCGATTACGAGAATATTTTTGTTCAGAGCGACCAATACATCCGAACACGAGCGCATCTCAGCCAATCCCAGTGCGTTGTGAGGAGAAACCGCTGTGTATAACATAGTATTTATATGGATGAGCGAAACTATACTTTCGTTGACTAAATATGTTTCTTTTTCTATTTTACTATTGTATTAATCTAAATTATTTTTTCGACAAAATAAAGAAGAGGAAATGAGGATTTTACTGCTTTTTTCGCATTTCAAATTAAAGTATTGTTTGAAATTAATCCTCTAAACTTATCCCTTTTTAGCGATTTTGGTGAGAAATGAATTGCAAAAAGCTGATTTTCATGAAATAAATGCATGAAACCAATAAAATGTAGTTTCATTGAGTTATAGAAGAAGGTTTGAACTATTTTTTTATATATCATATTATTATTTTCCATATTCCCAGCGTTTAGAGTAAACTTGGCCAAAATGGAGGATTTCGTCTAAAACGTAAACACGCCCTTAAGAGAGATTTTACCAGAATTTACGAATTCGTATGAACTCCACATTTTGGACACTAGTGCATCAGAAGGGGCAGTTTCGTACAAGATAATAAAAACGTCAAATATGTGTGCTAGTTTTTATTTAATCACAAAATTATTTTAGTTAATGAAAAAAGGAAAGTTATTGCACATTAAAATTATTCAAATTGACTGCAAAAGTCAACAGTCAACAAGTTTTAGGGGAAAATGGGTAATTGGGTCGATCCCTCAAAAATAATAGGAAAAACTCACAAATACAATCAACTTTTATTGTAACATTAATTTTGTTAACCAACATCATCCATATTAATACCAGCAAAATTCTTACAAATGACCCTTTCAATAAACATTTTAAGTAATATAAAAAATATTGTCATTCCTATTTACCCGACACCATGTGGTCTAATTGAGATCACCCTGGGGGGGAAATGGGAACGATATGGGGTAATTCGGAACGACATAATTAAATCTTTAATTAATTAACAATTACTTTGCTTCGCATAAATCACAAACGTAACCCTCACTAGACTCGCCGTCGGTACAATTTTCGTGTGCCCAGTTGCTGCAAATGACGCTCATGATCCATGCTTCTATATTTGGTTTATACTTTTTCGTGCAGAATATACAATAATATTCCTTTTCGTTTTCATTTTGTTCTAAAGCCTTCCTCAAATTTCGGACTCCTTTATGAGATTTCTCTTTCAAAGGTTTAATGACCTATCCTTTTTTTTATTACCAACGTTCTCTTCTTTTAATTTTCTCTTCTATTTGTTTTTCCTGCTTTTCCTTTAATTGACATTTTATAGGTGTGCTCGACAAAATTTGAGAATGCTTCTTATTTTGTCGCTTTGATGTAGTTGCTTTAGGAATGACAGGTATATTTACTATTTCAGCGAGAGGCACAGGAGTGCATGGAAACGCAGCATCAAAGGCAATTTCCAATTCAATTTTATTTTCAATAATAGAAGTATCCCAAATTGGTTCCAAACTCTGACTGTCAGTTTCAACGTGTTCATTTGAATTGTTCAGCAGCTGAAGTAGCACATTCTTGAGTCAGACTAATGTGAGATTCATCTAATGGCATGTTTTTGAAGCAATCTTTGAATTTCTCTGGTTCTCAAAGATTGGGTTTCGAAGTTCACATTCTCGATTGTATGCCGTCTTCAGAAGATGGTCAGGTCCAGTGGCTGCAGTTTGTGAGATACATGAGGTGGCAAAGAAAGAACATATAAGTTGTGTTCTCTGAAAAGCTCGTATGCTCCCAGCCTAATGTGACTTTCGTCATTATCCAATATTATTAAAATAGGTTCTTCTTTGATGGGTTTGACAAAAGAAATGAAATGTCTTAGATAATTAACAAAAATGGACTCATTTATCATAATCAGAAACCGTGGCAATCATATCAGTATTACAGCCTTTAAGTAACAGTCCGGTCATTCGATTTCTTTTAAAGATAAACATGGGGGTACATATGTAACATTAGCGTTGACAGCACAAACAACTGTGGCATAAACAATGACACCGCATTCTCTACTTGTTGATTTTGCCACATGTTTTAAGCCTCTTGTTCATCTCTGTTTCATCGATATTAAAAATAGGTTGAACAGGAAAATTGTGTTCTTTTTGAGGAGTTTCTAAATGGTCAAAAAACAGTTTGACTTCAATGTCATTAAAAACTATTATTCTATTGAGTGAAGTAGCTTCAGGAGGCTGATAGAAGGATGTCTATAGATGAAAGAATAATACCAGTCTTTACCTGTTAACCAAGATTCTTTCTTGAAATCGTGATTCAAATTATTAGCTTCAGCAAACTTAAAAGCAATTTTTCGTAATGATTTTGGTATAATGCTGTAAAAAGACTTGCAACAATTGCACATATATGTTTCTAACTGGTCTTTTGCTCTCTATTAAATACAGAGTACCGACCTTTTTTTGGTTCCTTAAATACTTCTTGTTTCACTTGCTTAAATAATGTTGTTTTTGGTATCGAGTATTTGGTGGCAGCTTTGCCCAATGTGAGCTTTTTACTCCTAACATCTTTTATTGGACACTGAAAATATTGAATTTCATATCGCGTTGCAGTTTTCCTTTCATATTTTCGAGGCATCTAAAACAATATTTAAGGTTAGACAATTTTAAAATTAAAAAAACAACCTATAGGGGCAATTAGGAACGTTCCTGTTTACCCGCCTGAGGCCGTTCCTAATTACCCGAAGTAGATATTTTAAATCAAAATGGCCGTTACTCGCGGTTGTAATTTTATTGAACTTACAACTATGTGGATACTACATACAGATAGTACAGGCAAGAGGGTAACAGAATTAGACGGCTTTGGGTTTAAAAAGGCGATCGATATCGAGTATTACACACGACAAAAATTGTAACAAAAGTACGAAATTTATTACCGTGACGGCATGCGCGTGGCCTCTCTTAACTTTAGGGGCGCACTGAGTGGCGTTTGATACGTCTGTTAAACCTGTACAGCGAGAGGTAGTGCGGGGTTACACTCAGATATATAGATGTTCCCAATTACCCGTCATTCTCAATTACCCCACTTTCCCCTACGTGTAAAAATTATTCATGGTTTCGATACGATCATTGTTACATCGCTAATGTATAAAGTACGTACCTCTTCAATATTGGGAAAACAAATCGTCATGGTGATTCTGGTTCCTTTTGAACTTATAAGAGTCTGAACTTGGTACTAGAATAATGACTTGGGACTTTTCCCTACAGAATACACAACACAATCTTTTCTTCTTAAATTGACTAAAATAAAACTATACGATCTCTAGTTTTACACTAAAGCACGGTGGTACGCAGTTCTAAGACGAACGGTCAAAAATAGATAATTCGGTAATAAAGCATAATATTAGTATTAAAACAGTAAGTGAGAAAACAAAGTGTTATTTACTTAATTCATTATTATATACACAATATTTAGTAACAGTTTGATTATAAATGACATGATACATTTCAATGTCTAGGTTAAGTAATACAAGATTTTCTAAACTACTAACAAACATATTACCTGACTCTTCAAAAAAACCCTTTTATTTCGGGGAAGCTTCTGCCTGGTAACCAAGGGGTCCGACTATAACATGAGTCTATTCATGAAATCGGTATTATCTAGTAAGTTCTCCATGCCAGTGCCATTTTTCTCTTTTTATTTATTTATTTACATTTATTTTGTTTAGCCATTTTATTTACAATAAATAACAAAGGTACTTATTTTTGAAGTCGGTGCCAGCGCCGCCGATCAACTTAAACAAATATAAAATTATATGTTATAAATATGCCCTTTATGAACGACTTCAAAAATTAGCATCTTTGTTATTTATTGCAAATAAATTGGGACCTATTTTGAGTTAATTATTTTTTACTTTTTAGTACTTACCGTTATAGAAATCGGTTTTTGAAAGATATTTTATTCATTATTTTAGAATGTTTAGTTATTAATATATTAATATTAATCATCATAATTATTTTCTTTCATAGAATATTGGATAATCAGTAAGTCTAAAAGCTAGTAAATAGATAATTTCCTCTTTGTTTAAAATCGAGTATCAACAACACATAGAAATGAAGCGATAATAGGCGCCAATGGTCAGCTGTTAGCCTTTGAAGAGTTCAGTTCTCCATATCCGAAGTCCAATATCAGATTTTGCAAATTAAAAACTACCACTTGAGGTGTTCCGTCCTCCACACCCAAAACCAATATCAGATTTTGCAAAGTTATAACTAAAATAATAATTAACCAGTAGTATATCCTATCCAGTGGCAGATTTCAAAGTTTGAACAAACATAGTTTCTGAACGCAACACATAAGAGGGGCGCGGGGGCATCGTTAGAAGCGCAAGCGGTGCGGATGTTTTAGTAGTCATGGAACAGTGGAGTGGAGAGCACCGCGCTTTTGCCGTCGAGGCGTACATTTCGAGTGGATTTTCGCTGTCTGCAGCACGCCGTCGATTTAATAATCGTTACAGTATTCGTCGATTACGTGATGGACTATCGATCAACCTCATTCAGTCATGGGTAGCAAGGTTCAGAGCATCAGGATCAACATTAAATAGGCCCAGGCCAGGACCTACACCATTGGTAGCCACGGATGAAAATGTCGAGCGTGTTATGGTTTCTGTCGTTGAAAATCCCCGTTTATCACTGCGTACACGTTCATCGATATTGGGAATTTCGAAATCAACTGTACAGGTAATAATGCGAAAAAAGCTCAAGTTCCATCCATATAAAATTCAAATTGTTCAAGGTTTACACGATTCTGACTTTGAATTAAGAAAAACTTACGCGGAGGTGATATTGTTGACATTTCGTACTGCTACCCGGATGGGCAACATATTCTTTAGTGACGAAGCTGACTTTCACATTGGAGGATGTGAATAAGCAGAACTTTCGTTACTGGGATGTCCACAACCCAAGACAAATGCATCAAGAGCCTTTACATAAGCCTAAAGTAACAGTCTGGTGTGCCATGTCTGCATCTGCAATCGTAGGGCCTTATTTCTTTGAAAATCAACGTGGCCAAACTGTAACTACGAATTCGGAGAGATATTCCCAGATTTTAAATGACTTTTTCAGAGTAGGACTACAGAATACATCCTTTTACGACGTTGCTTCCGATCGGGATCATTACCTTTGTCCTTTGTCGTTTGCGTATAAAGAGTTCTGTGTGTTTGTGCGCGACAAAATTGCATGAATTGCAATACTCTGGCCATTGCACGAAGCATCTTCTCCCATTTTGAAAATTAACTCTTGGTTTTCCTGTAGCGCAGGTAGTGGCGTGAAAAGTCGGGCTCCCCAAACTATCTATGTTTCGCCTTAAACCTTGGAGGTACGTCTTTATTCGCGTCATCGACTACACCGACCTTGGTCGGCACCCGCCTCCACACGCTGCCTGTAATATTTTCTTTTACTGACGTCATGTGATGTACGAAGTTCACATGGTAACAACCCACAGAGCGTATGTATGCACCGTAAAGTACCCAACCGAGCGGTGTAAGAGAGGCGATCGGTTGACTTACTTTTTCTTTTCGCACTTCAGTCGCCAGTAACATCTGCCAGTTATTTTGCCCGATAAGAATCTTGGAGCTGATGTTGTTATATTTGAGGCTATCTTGAATGTCGAGTAGGTGTTAACAGCTAGCTACATCTTTTTCTGATACTTCTTGGGCCGAGAGTTGCAGATTCTAGATGCTGCGCGTGTCGTCGAATCGCGTCCTTAATAGTAAATGCGAATCGTCATGACGTCCAAGCTTCTATGCGATTTATTTCTTCTATGCTATTTTATATCAAAGATGGCTTCTATGCGTAATGGATCGCTGGGGTCTTTGGTGCCGACGTGATTGGCCAAGTCGGCGTCAATAAGTATTACCGTGACCCGTCGTCGAGTAATGTGTGCGCGTCAGTCTCTCTCGCCGGTCTAGAAATTCGTACTGGAACAATTTTCAGGTAGGGGCGGGTTTTCTTATTTGTCTATATAGAGCTGACGACTCCTGTATTCGGATTATCCGATTCTTCCGGCCTTCTTGTATGATATGTAGTAATCTATAGTGCAGATGTTTGCACCCGTCGGCATCACATGTCTTCGTACGGTATATGTGTGTTCTATTCCGGTAATGTGGGCATCTAATCGGTGAATCTTTGCCAGGTTCCACCAAACAAATCAGATTCCATGAACTTCTTACACTATGTCGTGACATGTCCCACCTTTGAACAACTGAACATTTAATCGCGTTTTTGTCTTTCGCGGTAAACCATCTAGATGTGCAAAGGGGCCGCAGATTTCTGCCTCGCGATCAAGAAAGCCAGATAACTTGATTAAATCAGCTTCATCTTTCGCTTGTGAGATTGAGTAGTCGAACAGGCCATATTTCAGGGAGGATGTCAGTTTCTCGATTATCGTCTTCGTAATTCCAGCGTTATTTAGGCAGTGAACTCTATTGAGAGCTTGAAGTGTCGCTACGCTGTCGGAGACGCGACTTACGAAGATGCGGATGTCGTTCGGCGCGTCCGTTTGCCGTGGCGGCAACCGCAGTCGTCCTAGTTCGGCGAAGGTAATAGAGTCCGACCTGCCGAAATGACATTCGACTGTCTTCATGACGTCTCTTGCTAACTCGCATTGTTGATTAAGAGACCATTTACAGTTTCAATCTCATTCCCTCTGAGGCTGCGACGTAATTTCGCCATGTTTTCTATTTCAGTAAAACTTGCCAGCGACAAGTTTTGATGCGTGCAGTTTAAGATAGGGCAGTTGCGGAGCGTGAGACTATTGTCTTGCATTGACGGCGAAGATGATCGTAGGCGCTTGGTAGAAAAATCGAGTTGTGGTTGGCGCGTAGCTATAGCGTTGGCTTCCTCTGATGCAGGTTGAGACAGCGTGACTATAGCGCGTTATTTGTTAGTAGTCAGTAGGTAAGTCTGGCTTTCGCTTAGCCATGGGTCGACTCGATGCACTACATCCCTTTCTGTTATCACCGAGTCGTCATCATTTTCATGTGTCTGTTCAGTCTCTATTACGGCGATATGAGTGGCAGCGAGATCGACTTGCAAGCGTGCGAGCTCTTCCCTTGCCAAGGCCAGACGGTGAGCTTTTTGTGATTTTGCAGTCTTACTTCTGCTATGTTTCGATGATAATTTGTCTCGGCCGATGTTTTCTGATGTAGGCGGCCCACGGTCTTCGCAAACGACACTGTTTTGGTATTAATGTTTAAGTCCGTGCCTGCTTCTGATGAGTCTGCACGTATAGTCGATTTGGTAATCGACATCGACGATGGCGTCATCTCTCTTATTAATTGATCTTGTGACAACCGTGATGTTGTTTCCTCTAGATCCGGCTCGAAGTACCACAATGTGTTAGATAACAATCAGTAATCAAAACCCCGCACTTAACTATTTCTGGATCGGAGGATTCGACGTACGCCAGATCTACGTCACTGTTGACTAGGAGACAGCTCGCTGGATGGATTACCAATGAATACTCCACGTCGGGATGAGACAATTAATTAATTTACTAAATAATATTAATTAATTTACGAATTATAAAGCTTACTATTACTAAACTGTAGTGAATTAGAAGTTGAGCACAACGTCGATCCGATGGACTAATCGATGACAATATTTTTGCAGCGTTGTGACCCCAGTGCAGCAGTCCCTTTCTGCGGCCGCCGGCTGTCACACCAGGAATTACGAACCCCGTCTTAGGCCGTCCCGATTAGTGCACCCGTCTGGAACAGATTTCATGAAGTCTTCCTCCACTTCTTGGATATTTAAACCCTTTTTATATTTTCCCATCATAGTTTTGCAATGAAATAATTTATCTCATAAAGGGTAAACATTTTATATACAAATATACCCCTGGTATTAGTGTTCGTATGTGCCTTCTATACACAAAATAAAATATAGCTTTATAGGTTACTATCTACTACAATTTAGTCTAAGAAACTAACAGAAACCCTACATTAAACATATTTACTTGAATTTAACATACTCAATCAACTTGTCAAAGACAATAACTCTGCTAACAATAAAACCATAAATTTCAAGAAAATAATCGATTTTCGTAAAGCCACATGGCGGCCGAACGTCCACGCACACAAGGACGTCCACGCACACGTATTTGTACGCCGCTGAGTTATTTACTATACAAAAATGCCTCGTTCGCGAGAGATGACCACTTTTCGCTACCGGTATTTTTTTCAAATACATCATAAGTCAATGCACACAAGTTTTAGTAATTTTAATGATAATTTATACCACTAGGAGAATTTCGGAAAATGTGTTGAATCACATTCAGTCATTATCTTTCTATATAATATAGGTTTTACCTATATTATATAGAAAGACAATGACTGAATGTGATTCAACACTAATTTCCCGAAATTCTCCTACATATTAGAAGCAAAATATTTTAGCTCTGAAGATACCAATTCAGTCATTCCAAAAAGTATTTATTTTAAGGAATCTTTCATTACAAATAAATAAGATGTTTTATTTTATATTAAACACAATAGTATCATTAATAGTCTACTAGAACCGAATCTACTAACAAGCTAGATTCGACTTTTGCACTCCCAAAAATTCTATTAGAAATATTGCAAAAGTTGTAATTTATTATCCAACCATTGTTACAACATTATCTTATTCTTGCATATTTTTACACAAAATTATAATCGACGAAATTATCAACTTATTAGAAAAATAAAATTATAAATTGGAGTTGCCAAACTTATTTACTTAACATATCGTCTTCTTAGAGCGAAAATGTCATGAAGAATACTTTCTAATTTATCGTTAAGAAAATGACTATTACTTTTGTCCTAACTTTTTGACACACATTTGACAATACAAATGCTATAAGTATGTCGCCGTACGCCTATTTATTAAAATAAAAATAATATAAGCACAGTTTGTAGCGGGACCTATTAGTAGCCCACACTCACGCCGGGTGAAGAAATATGAATATTTAAATTAAGCTAGATCTATATCGGGCTCGAAGGACCGCCGAATATCTAAATCAATATTCGGCTCGAAGAACCACCGAATCTTAAAATTAAACTAAACCAATATCCTGCTCAGAGGACCGCCGTATATCTAAATTAAACTACACCAATATCCAGCTCGAAGGACCGCCGAATATAGCTAATGATCTATATTAGATTGTATGTTATTAATTATTAATTAATATCGTAAAAGTGATTACAACAACACCAGATATATGGAAAGCATTCACCAACCTGAAGTATTAACGTCACTGTGAGTAATTCTTGATAATGGGAATTGGGGCTAGAGGGGTGTGCTCCAATTTTTCAGTAATTTCTCAGCTTTTATTAGGGTATAAAATACGATAAAGATGAAGTCCAATTAATACGAGTTATTTTTTAATGTATTCAACAAATGAATAATATTATAACAGTAAAAATCCAAACTGATGCATTTTGTCTTCACTAAGTTCAATGTACGAATGAATAATGTAATATTTGTAATTTACAGGAAAATTCCATACGGGACAGTGACTTTTACAGGTTTTTTCTTGTCTTTTGTTCTGTGGCGATTATTCTATTCAGAGAGAACTTTTGTTAGTGTCAAGTTTAGATTTGTTGGTTAGGCAACACTGGCTAGATCATCCTCCGAATGTCTGTTACTATTGCTTGATAAGAAAAATAAACTAAAGAGCAAAACAAAAATTAAATAGAAGTTTACTATGCTAGAACAAATTAAGAGAAAATATAAACAAAAAAAAATTATAGAAAATTGGAAGGTGACAACAGTACATAGATGAATAATATACGAATAATAAGTAGATACATATGTGTATACAAACATAAAAACAGATATAAAAATATACATAAATATAGAAGGTCGGAGATTTTTATGTATTAAATGATTAAGTCTAGAGTGGTTTTATAAGTAACGGATAGAAGGGTTCTAATGTTAATAGGTAATTGATTTTTTTGTTTTAATGATTTATAAATGAATGAAGGAAATTTATTATTTAATGAGCATGCAAAAATGAGATGATTTAGGTCGCCCTCACCAAACCCACAATCACAGGCTGGAGACTCTTTGACACGCAGTTTAGCAAAATGGGTGGGAATAGAATAGTAACCCAAACGCATACGAGATACCACTGAGGTTTCCTTTCGAGAAAATATAAATTTTGAAAACCACGGTTTTGAAGAAATAGAAGATTGGATCTGGAAGTATCCCGCACCCGTGATCTGACTAAAGGATGAGGTTTGGAATACCAAAAGGAATCATTGTTGTTAAATCTGGAAAGGGGCATTATTTTTGGGAATATGGGATGGGAGGAGAATCTAGCTGCTTTCAAAAGAAATCAATCAGCTAGATATTGACGACAGAGGGATAGAGGAGGATCAACACATTCTACATACAGGGCATTAATGGGGCTGGATTTCATCGCACCTGCCACGATCCTCAGATCTTTAGACTGAATACGAGTCAATTTGGTGGCATTAAATTTGGAACCTATTTCCAAATCAAGGAGGAATGAGCAATTATCCAGTTGACTGCGAATGAAAGAATTGTACATAAGTTTTAGAGTGGCAAGTTGAGAACCTCCCCATACTCCATAAACAACACGAAGAATATTCATGTTAGCCTGGAATCGGGTAATTACATGCTCAATGTGAGTGTTCCAGGGTAAATTCAAGTCCAGGGACATACCAATAATTTAGTACTGGAGAGGATAAGGATGTTTGAAAAGTTGTTGGAGATGGAAACAAGTGGAATTATTCCATTTTCATTAAAAATCCTTACAGAACTCTTAGATGGCAAAAATACAAACCGCGAGGGTTTACCCATTGGCTCAAGTTAACGAGGGTAGAATTTAAAGCATTTTCTGCAACCGTAATTGACTTGTCAATGGTATATAAAAGTGAATCATAAGCGTACAGCGGTAAACGACAAAATGGATTAACAGAAGAATGAATTTTATGTAAATATATGTTGAAGAGAATAGGACTTAGCACTGAGCCCTGAAGAAGGCCACGCCAGATAGATCTTGTTAAGGGTGTGATCCCGGGAACTCGAAGGTCGATTGCTCTGTCTAAGAGGACGTTGAGTATGAAATTAGAAATATTTTTTGGAAAACTAAATCCTCGCAATATTTGTCTGGGGATAGGGAGATTTACATTAACGTAAGCTGCAGAAAAGTCAAGAAAGACGAGGACTTCTTGCCGGGAGAAGAAGAGCCGTATATTAGTGGTAAGGATGCTGAGGTTTTCCATTGTGCTTTTAGCTTTTCTGAAGCCAAATTGACGATGTGGGATAATGGAACGGTGTTCAGTAACCCGTTCCGATCTATTCTTAATTAGAAGTTCTGTAATTTTAGATAAAACCGGGGATAGGGTTACGGGTCTGTAAGATGATCCTACATTAGGATCTTTATGAAGTTTAAGAATGGGGATAATAATTTGATATTTCCAAGATTTCGGAACATATTCTGAACTAAACATGTTATTAACAAGAGAAGGAAGGTATTTGTGAAAACAGGTGGAGAATTTTTTGATCCAGGAGCAGAGTCTTGGAGGTGACGTAAGGATAATTCCAGTTCATTAATGGAAAAGTCTCATTCTAACCAGTGATCGGAGTTTTCAGGATATATGTAATAGGGAGCTCATTCAGGTTAGGGACGAAAGGAGAGGCAAGCTTATTTAAAAACTGATCCATCCAATTCCCGAAAATTGGATTGGGTGAATCGGGCTGAAAAACAGATCAAAAGCGTTTGATATTTGTTCAAACCACAGAAGAAAGAGTGGAAGGAGAGAGGGAAAGACAGAATTTCTTCCAATCATCCTTCTTTTTTAAGAAGAATGGGTTTTGTTTGGGCTTGGTTCTTACGGAATAAAAGAAAATGGACATATTCGATTTGTAACTCTTTTCAGCCTCTTTACGAGTTTTAATAGCTGCTGAACATTCTTCATCCCACCAACGAGGAAAAGGCCTAAAGCGTTGAGGAATATTCTTCAATAGGATGGAGTTACTAGCAGCCAGGTCAATATATTTAACGAAAAGATCGTAACAAGATTCAATCTTATCCAGATCCACGGGTGGAAGGGAGTTTATCTTCGACCTAAGGTATGACCGAAAACCCTCCCAATCTGTCCTATGTAGACTGTATTTTCGAAGAGGGGGGTTTTTGATGGATATCAATTTAAACGGGGGAAAGAGATGCTTATAGGATAGTACTCGCTTCCAAAAGATTTGGGTAGAATGTATCAACTAACAAATGATGCAAGAGATGAGCAACAGAAGGAAATATAGAATGCGCTAGAATATTGAGATGAGACCGGAACTCTTGTAGGAGAACCACCATTAAGTAAACACAAGTCGTCTTGAAGCTCCACTAAGGCGACTCCTAAGGACTGCTCTGAATGGAGCCCCATAGCGGGTAGTAACGTTGAAGTCCAGGGATATAAGATAAAATGTCCCATAGCTCAATAGCAATGGACGGGAAGGACGGCGAATGTACAAAGAGATGATGGTGATATCCTTGATCCTCGCGGCAACAATGTTGAATTGAGAACCGCGAGAGTCAAGATGCACCTGGGAGAATGGAAGAAACTTATAAAGGCAACAGGGCGGGCCCACCCCGACCATCTGCTCTGTCATCACGTAGCGAGGCATAGCCCCGGTTCCTAAAGTGGTATCCAGGTTTCAGTCATGTTTCCGAGATGGCAGCTACGGATGGAGAGTACCTGATAAGAAGGTGGCGAAGATCTGCCTTATTAAAATAGCGCTACGGCTATTCCACTGCAAGACTCTCGCCGCCGTCGAGATACAAGTAATGAAGAGGCAACGTTGGACGATATTTGGTTGGAAGATGTTAGAATATTGACTAACGTGGTCAAAAAAAGTTGAATGATAGACAGAGTAGAAACATTATTAACCGGCGATCGAGCCCACAGCCATTTTCTGCTTGTGGGGTTCTGAAATCTGACCAAACCTATTCTAGGTCTGAACAGTCATAGCCCTGAAAGGGAGATAACGAAAGACGGTTTTTTTGTAAAGTGACTTAGTTGAACGAGAAGGAGTCAATGAAAAGGAATTAGTAGTAAATGAGGCATATGATCTTCTTAAAGAAGGAACCGTTTTAACAGCTTCGCTATAAGAAATATCTCTTTCGGACATTTCAAATTTGATTTTCTTTTGTCTTTCGAATTCAGGACAATTTCTGTCCGTAGCATCATGGTTTCCGCTTCACTTTGTCAACAATCAGAAGGCAGTTCTTTTCGAGATGGTAAGCGCCCTTCAATATGATTAGGAGAGATGGATGGTGATGGGGAAGGTAGATAATGGGAAGGGAAAAAATTAACTTTTGAGGAATTGGGCAAAATTTCAGGACAAGGAGTCTTCTTAGGCACAGAATCCTCAGCTTCTGTGCAAGAAAAATCGGAGTTAGGTTTTGATAATTTTGACTTGTTTTTTTTTTATTTTCGAGGTTTACGTTTCAAATCAGTGTCGTAATCCATGATTGTAGCGAAACTAGCCGGGGTGATGGTTCAATAAAAGGATCGTTATGACAAGACGGGGGCTGGTCCGGGGGCTTATGGGGAATATCAAAGAATACAAGACCCACGGTTTGACACAAATATAATATAAAAGAAAAACTTACCAGAACAGAAGATCGATTTTGCACGATTTATACAAAAAGTACAATAAAAGTAAATAAATATTTAAAGCAATAAAATGAATAGAATATTCAATGTATGTAGTCAAATCCTCAGTAATCAAAATGCCAACACACTTCTTTTTCGTTTCGAGTTTTATTTGTAAACACTAAGTCAATTCATATTTAAAAAAGAGATCTATGTTGTTTCTGACAAGAATTGACTACCTTTAACTCAAATTCATATTTTAAAAAACTAAATATATGACACCGTCTCTAAATCCCTTGGATAACGAGGGTCTTCCAAGCTAACCTTATGGGAATATTGCAAGACTGACCAGTCTTAAGTTGAAATAACTTATTTAAAAATAATAATTGAGAAAATAATCGTTGATAAAATAATATAAATTATTTAAATTATTATGGTGCCTAAGCAATTTCTGAAAAAAAAACTATCCTTACTTAAAAACTATTTATCACTATATTCTTATAAATCTAGGGATAGTCCTGTTGTAGAGGCAATCGTTTCTAATGTTGCAGCAGCCAATAATGGCGTTCTTTTCTTGTCTTGCTCTCTCAGTTGCAAATAAAACTTAAATGTTAGATATTTAATATTTGCTACTTAAATTCTTCATTCAAGGTTTTTCAAAAACAATTGCAGGCAACAATTCTTACATAAATAACAACATATTTAAAAATAGGATGGTTGAAGTGAAAAAAGTCAGTTTTGATGTCTTAATAAAAAGGACTTCTAATATGATGTACAAAAGGTTGCCAATATGAGATGGTGTCTCTTATTAGGTCCACTTCCACGTTCAGTGTACTTCTTTACTAGATCGAAAGGAAGCTTCACATTATTTTGTCGTTTAAGGTTGAATGCTTAAAATTTAATGGCCAATTGAAATGCCATTGCTTTTTATCTTTTAGACATAAGCCTTATGGCTAATTATCTATTCATATCTGCAGTATTTTAGGATTTCTACTTCTAAAAAGTTACTTAGAGCGAGGGGCCCACCCTAGAGAATCTTAACTAAATCAGACTTTTCAATTTCCTTCTTAATATATCGAATATTAAAACGGCGAATACTTCTTCTACGCAGGAGACCTTCAAGTAGCTCATCTGCCTTTTAAAGATAACATTCACGGAATATGTGTTGGGACATTTTGATCCTATATTTTTCTTTTAACTGGAAATCCAAGTATGTCTGTGATTCCTACCAAACTCAAGTAATTCTGTAATTCAATCAAGCATAGGGGACTCCAAAATATGAGACATGAACTTCTAACATGAGATATCTCATTTTAAAAATCCTCAGGTAACTCATATTAAGAACTTAGATACTACAATAAATCTTAATGCGATCTTTTACGTGCAAACAAAATAAAATAACAGATATTAAAGGCATAAACCTGATAGTTTAAACATATACTCTAAATAAAAGAGCTAAGCTTTACATTCGTTTCTCAAGTAAGTAGTAGTTATTTTGAAAATAGTATGGAAAATTTTTAGTTTTGATTCCACCGATTGTCAATTCTCTATTCACAACCAACGCGTACCTATACAAGTCTAGTTTCGATATTTTATCGAATCAGACAACACTGCTATCAAAGGTTTTTAATCCGTAGTATTACTGCTAGGATCGTGCGTCCTTTTATTAGGGTTCTGTACCCAAATGGTGTCAACGGTATCCAATTACTAAGATAACTTAGGTACTTTTGCGATAAAAAAGAAATATTAAAAGTGAAAATTCAAAGAAACCAAAAATCAAACTTGATATTTGAGGTTATCATATACGAATGACCTGATATGTCTGACTTTATGCACGTTTTGTTCTTTCACCTGTTCATTTTCTTTCTCTTCTCTTAATATACAGGCAGCTAAGAGGGATTTGACACCTTTTGATAATAATTTTCAACTGATAAAACATTCGCTCATTTTTCAAATTTAAAAAATCACTACAGATGTATATATATTATACATAATGAAATATAGTAAAACACTAATTTTCATTTGAGAAAATCAATTGAGATGCTAAAAAATATTGCCAGAGTTTTGTAGTCAAGTATTTGATTACAAAACTTGTATTGATGTAAAAAGTGCAAAAGATGGAAAGGCGAAGAACGACAGAACAGTTCATAAAACTATCAACTTTAGAAAAAATATTTTTACATAAAATTTGTAGATAATTTTACTCTCTATAAGTATGATGATAATAATTAACGACGTGCTACTATTCGCTCACGATTTTATTAGCAAAAACTAGAAAGTAACAATTTTGTAGCGCAATTACTCTGAAAAAAAATTTAGAAACCAATGTTTAATTCTTCTACAAGAATGGTTTCTTTTATTTTCTTCCTAGAATAAATAGTTCTTAGTATATTCCCAAAGAGCGTTTATCATTGTGGTAGCTGATACACATCCCATAACACCAAGCCGACTTGTTTTTTGTAAACAAAAATAAGCAAATAGCAATTGTCATTGCTAACCAGTTCACTTGGAAATATAATCTACTCAGCGGATATAAATCTATTGTTTTCTTAATCATAATACATTTGTCAGATTTTTTGATTAATGTATTTCAACAAACTTTTTCTCTTTATCTAAAAAATAAGCTGAAATTACAGACTTGACTTTTTCATCGTCGCTGAATTGTTTTCCACGAAGCTCTTTTTTCGTTTTTGTGATAGATTTTAGTCGTATAGGGTCAAGTCTGGGTTGTAAGGTCGGTGCAAATTTTAAAGCCGCACTTATAAACTTTTGAAAGCCACACTTGTGAAGAGCAGCTAACGCAACATGACCCTTGTGTCCAGATGCATTGTCGTGTAAAAGCAGCACACCTTTCGCTAATTGACCTCGCCTTTCTTCCTTAAATGCTTCTTAAAGCTGCTCCAGTAGACCATCGTAGTACTCTGCCGTTACAGAAACATCACAGATCTTCCATATCTCCCTGACCCCCTATCCCAAAATACCGTCACGTCACGACTTCTAGCGTCATGACTTTTCCGACCGATTGATATACATTGAACTTCTCAGAGGGTGGAACCATTTTTATGCCTCTGCATAGACTCCTGCTTAGATTGAAGCCCGTAATAATGAACCCAAGTTTCATCACCTTTAACAATTTGGCTCAAAATTTCATCCTTATCCTCTTTACAGAGATCCAAAAATGGTGTCAACACTCGACACGTTGTCGCTTTTGTAGCCGCGTGAGCATTATCGGCATACATCTTGCGCTGGCTTTTGACATGCCGAGTCATGAAGAAAATACAAAATTTTTGTAGAAGATACTCCAACAATTTCTCCCAACTGCTTCTTCATTCATGAGGCACCTTTCGATTTAAGTTTTTAAAATTTTTCAACAATCTCCGAGGACGTGGCCTCAACCAACCGTCCTGTGGGCGGGTCATTTACGATCGAAAATCGGCTTTGTTTGAAGAGATTACGCTACTTATGAATCATGCTTTTATTAGAGTAAGAGTCCCCGTAAACTTCACCCGTAATATTCAATATGACTTGTGGTACTTTTCTTTGCTTTGTCAGGAAATTTATGACAGCTCGAAATTCGATTTCCTCCATAGTTGATCATTTCTTCCAGAATGAATTGCTTGATATATATGATAGCTCAGAGGTTAACGATACAATTAAGCCGAAACTTGATACACATACTCGTAATGTGTCTCCATCTATGTTAATAAGCAACCACTACCCCTCGCCATCCGCTCCATTCCGTGAACTTTTTGACCCATTCTCGTACAAGCAGTATATCACTCTATATCATTTTCTACCTGTTTCAGTGGGAGATAGGATGAAGATGTGCATGTGAAGAGTTATAAATAATCACCATATGCTCACTTTATTTTTTTTTATTATAAATAGTAGTGTTTTCAAGAGTCCGACCAGCATTAACCGGTTTATTGATGCATTGAATGAAGACAACACGATATCGTATTCAATGTTCCTTGCTCCACGGGCAGACCATTCTATATCGTGTCATTATTCTTCTTCTCGTTGAGCACTTAAGTCTTGTCAACCACAAGTCGTCTCTAATCACCTTCCGTCTGCGCTAACCGTCTCATACCTCGAACCCCTAGCTTCCGTACGTCCGCTTCCATATCTTCAGCCAATGTTAGCTTATATCTAGCCGGGAAGCAACAACCTTCTGTTTTATCGTAAGGATCCTCTTCGAGTCTGGCTTGGGATAAATCTTCTGAATGTATCCATGACACTTTAGCTGCTGTGCTTTGTCGGGTTCTATTTTCGGCGCCCCAAAAAGAAGTTCTTAGGTCGGTTTTGATTGTTCACCGAACACGTGTAGATTTGTAAATTATCTTCTACCATGTATTCAGTAAGTTTTTGTCCCTCCTGGTTAACGTTCAAGTTTCAGATCCAAACACGACAACTGGATTTATGATGGTCTTTTACAACTTAAATACCTACAACTTATATACTACACTTACATACCTACACACCTACAACTTACATACCTTACATAACTTCAATACCTACAACTTATAACTTACATACCTACAACTTATATACAACTTACATACCTACAACTTACATACCTACAACTGTTACCTACAACTTACATATTTTAGTAATCATGGATAATTTATAGGAAATTGTAATGACATTTATTGCCAGCTGTAATACGTGCTTTTTTCGAGCTTTTTTGCTTTTAGTGATACAACATTTTTCACCACTTTTCCTAGCTGCGTTCAAAGTTTGCAAAATATTTATGTTCTTCCATCTCATTTTGTTTCTTGTGTTGATGATTCGTTTTTAATATCTATTTTTTTTGTTGTTAACGACAATTAATTTTAGACTTTCTGAGAGATCAGTGCTATTCACTACTAACATGCCAATATCACCAGCAAAAGCTACATTCTACAGAAACTCGCTGAATTTCGTTCCTCCAGGATTAGACAGTAGTTTCCTAATCAAATTTTCAATAGCAATGTTGAAAAACATCGCTGATAATTAGTCCTCCTAATTCAGACCTTATTTTATTTCAATGTCTTGCCACAAGAATATTCTTCCTGTGATCTAATATTATTGCATTATAACGTCAATCACAGTCGATTCACTAATTTTATAGAAACGCTGGTAACTTCGTCGCAAACTGATTCCGTCTATATCTAGAAGAATATTGTCTCAAAACACTACTTCAATGTTTGCATAATGCTGGTAATTTTTCTGAATAAATATTAGATTGGCTAGTAAGTTTTTAGCCATAATTTCAGGACTTTTGTAAAAAATATTCTCGAAACCTCTAAACCGTTTTACTGCAGAGTATAAATAGGCAAAATTGCACTCAGTTGATAATAGTCAACGCCGAAACTTTAAGTGAATTATATAAAAAGTAATGGATTTAAATCGATATCAAATATGGATTCTATTATTTTACGAATTTCTTCTGGGTTACGATGCAAAAACTGTCACAAATAATATATGTCATGCGATGGGCGAGTCCACGATATCTTACGCGATGGCAAAGATCTGGTTCAGAAAATTCAGGAATGAGGACTACGTTCTTGAGGACGAACCCCTTACCGGACGTCCTGTTGAATTGTACATTCAACGATCACGACGCCTAATTGAGAAGTATCCTCGACTGACGACTCATTAATTGGCAGATGAGCTACACTGAAACCATAGCACCATTAAAACATATTTGAACGAATTGGGAAAAGTTTCAAAATACGGTGTTTGGATACACCACGAATTGTCATTATGTCACCTGCAGTGCAGAGTTGGTACTTGTCAACAGTTATTGATATTGAAACGTAACTTAGACTGGCTGAATCAGTTGGTAACTGGCGAAGAGAAGTGTTTTACATACGTTAACCATACACCCAAACATCAATGGCTATGTGTCGGAGAAAGAAGAGTTTTAATATCCAAACCTAAAATAAGTGATGCTCAGCTGCTGGTGGAATGTCAAGGGCATTATTCATTGAGAATTGTTTCCAGAGGGATCTACAATTAATTCAGATATTTACTGTAAACATTTAACCGATTAGCTAACAAATTGAGTAGTCAACAGGACCGAGTTTATTTTCTACATGATAATGCTAGACCACATGTTGCAAGACGTACTCGTGGAAATTAGAGGAGCTCGGCTGAGCTTTACTCGCTCATCTACCACATTCGTTGGACATTGCGCCCTCTGATTACCATTTACAGGGCTCTAAGTAACCAATTAGGTGAAAAAAATTCGACGTTAAAGAAGATCTCCAAAACGAACTCGCAGTTTTTTTAATCAAAATCACCGGAATTTTACAAGAAAAGTATATTGTCGCTGTCAACAGATAGCGACAAGTAGTAGATAATAATGGTGCATACTCAAATAAAATATAGTGTACCATATAATTTGTTTAATAAAAATTGTTGTTAGGAACTCGGGGTTAAAAACTTATTAGCAACCCAATATTTGTCTGTCGTTGCTATTTCCACTATAAATTCACATTCTTACTCACCAGTTGCTTCTTCTGCATAGGTCTGGAGGCTATTATTTTCGTCATGATTTTATATATAATAGCGAGTAAGGAGGTAGCCTCTATTTAATACGCATTGTTTTGTTTTCTTTTCGTAAAGTAGGGTCAGATGGTGCACAGTGTAACAGTATCATTATATTCCCTCTTCTGTTATTCTGCCAGAGCTAAGAAATAATTTGGATAACCGCACAGGATTCCATCTTGAAACACTTGTCGTTTAATTCGTTTTTTGTTCGGACCAGGGTTTTTACGAAAAAAGAGTTGTTATGGTGTTTTTTTTTACATTTTATTATTTTTTATTTCAAGCCTAGCTTTAAGGATATAAGTAAGTGACTTTTTTCTATATGAAATAATATATATCCGTCGTTAATTACACATAAACGGTTTACCGGTGTGCATAATCTGCAATTTTATTTCATAATTTTTTTTTTTAATTCAATAGGGCACTATGTGATAGGGCACATTGCGATAAGACACAGTGTATTTGGGATACAGGTTGGGATACATGTTAGTGTTTATGGCTTCTTAGGCAAATGGAACTCTAATGTCTTCCTAATGTTGATAGGTTGTTGTTGTTGTTCCAGATATTTTTTCAAAATAGCCCGAAATCGTTATCGAAAGATCCAACGGGCCAATATAGTGCACAAAATATTCAAGAAACCATAGCACTGGTCGAAAGCGGCTTAAGTTTAAGAAATGCCGCTAACGGGAAAAAAGTGAACTATATAACATTGTCCTCCTGTCTTCAAAGAATATTATTCTCATAATTATCAAATGGGCGTTAAGTTCATTATATTCTAGCCACGTCTTCTTTTAGTCAAAGCATAACCTATTTTATTGAAAGTCGCTTCGCCTTGGAATCCCCCAATATCCTCGTCTTCTTGCACAAAGTACGTGCCGCCTGTTTTAATATTTTTGTTTATAGCAAAATATGCAAGTTTTAACCATTATCCTTACATATAACCCAAAATAACTTTTTGCTATTTCACATAATTTTGTGGGGATTTTTTATTAAAATTTTATAAAATGCATACAAGCATTTGCACTACGGATACTCGCTTTATGAATGTGACGTTTACTATAATAAAAGCATATATCAGTTTCAATCCACGTATTAAATTTTCAGTCTTTAAGCCAAAATACACGGGAGAGTGTTTCTTTCATACATTTGAGATATCTGCCTCATCCGCATCACTTTTAAATTTATGGAATTCGTTGTTTGCAAATTGTACTATTATAATTGTTTTCCACATTTTATATTCTTACACAATATTTTAATAATTGGCTATTATTACGAATTTGCAATTAACTTAAGCGCAATTAACTTAAGCGTCCTACCTACCTGTTAACCTGCCGATCCACTTAGCATAAAGAAATATAAATGTCGATGTAAGACAATAATAACACGTTGATAATAACACGATGTAAGACAATAATAATACGTTGATAAATACACGATGTAAGACAATAATAACACGATATAAGACAATAATAACAAGTAAATCGCGTTTTCGTTGACCACACTATAGAAAAAGTAAATATGGTTTGTTCAAAAACCATCACAACGTTTTCTTCCATGTCGTACAAAAAAACTCAACGAAATTCTTTCAATGCCGGAAGCTAAAATATTTTAAATGTTTATAAGTTGTTTTTCCATCCGCCCACAAACAATTAAATGTTGTAGGAATTTGGTAACTACAACTGAACTAAAGACCTTTGTCTCTATTTTATGAAGTAAAAGGTCTACAATAACTTTTGCCTAAATATAAATGACTACGTATCGCTACAAAAGTAATTTCTTGTTCAAAATATCGTAAGAAATTTTGAGAGAAATGTAGAATAATTACAATGTAAATTGTCTTTGGTTGCACTACTGGCTAGTGTGGAAAGAAGAATTAATGTTTCATTTTTAAATTTGCCCTTGGCAGTAATTGTATGATGTTTTGCTCTATCATTTGTTTTTCATTTGCGAACGATACAAAGTTGTAACCATGGCCGAAGAACTGTAAGCTTTAATTAACTTGGAATAAACATAATTATTGATTATTATCGGAAGCGGTATATTAAGTCATTATATTTCTTTACAGAATTCAGCCGATTTCTGGTGGACAAAGATTTTGTTGGTTTCTAGCTGCCCACTGGCGGGGTTTGGTGTTTGTTATAACCCCATTTCTTTTTTCTGTCATATTTCTCTTTGCCGAAGACCCTATACCTGTTAGTATTAATAAAAAATTGTCAATATGATTAAGTAGCGAGTTTGATGTGCGTACCTAACGTAGTTGGTACAGTGTATCATTCACATTACATAATGTATTTTAAAAAACTTGACATAAATCTACTTAACATTTTAATTTTATTTCTTTCAAAAGACAATTTTATTTTAAATATGGATAAGATAACCGCTCCGTGATTTTAATTCTAGACAGCTAACGTTACTAAACTAATCATTCGACTGTTTGACGATAATTTGTTTAATGTGCATTTGATTAAAATGTTATTATATTTTAATCATGTTTATTGTATTTATAGGAAATGTGGTAAATAAATTAAACATTATTATTACAAAAAATTGTTTATTTAACTTTTAAGTACTTAATCACAAATCTTGAATAATACATGTTTTTTGAGACCCATAAGGCACTTCAACTTACAATGCCTAAAGTAGGACCTTTTTATTAGAAAATTTACTTTTTTGCGTTGGTAGTATAAAGAAAAAAAACTGTAAAATAGTAATAATTGTCAAATGAGTCAGATTTTGACGCAAATTAGACTAAAGTTAATAATATTTTCACCACAAATGAGAATTTTGCAACTATTGGTGTAGTTCTTTGTCAAACGCTTTTTTGTAGAAACACAAACTGCAGCTTTTTCTTTTCCTTGTTGAGGTAATTTCAAGTACCTATCGGAGGACTACCAGGACCAGTTGGCCTAGGAACCTTTCCTTGATTTTCAGTGCACTTCTCATTACTCAAACCCAACACATCTCTTATTTCATTTTTTATTCATCGAGGCATTGTTGGTGTTTCAAGATGATTTTTTAGCCATGTTTCAACAAGTAGTAGCTATATATAGCTTATTCGTGATAGTAGTTTACCTCCAAATACCGTGGTGTTTTGGCAATAGATAACGTAAGAGTTGATGCTCGATATTTTGAGTATGTTATAGGACATGCCGTGACTTACCGAGGGGAAGAGCTTCTGAAGGTAGCCTTCCTTGTTCTTCGTCAACGTCTAAACGTAGACTTACTTGTACTTCTTCAATGTCTAAAGATTCGTCGTAAACATCAGTTTCCATATCTTCAACCAACAAACCGTTTTCATTCACACGATCAGAAAAACACCATTCGTGTTGCCATAATCTTCATCACCTAACGCATGAGCTATGTCGCTATCAGTTTAAATCTAAGTAAAAAAGAAAGTGAAAAATCAACACATTTGTACACATATAAAAGTTACACATAAGCTAACCATTAGTTAAAATGACAAATATGTAGTAGATATCTCAGAAACAAAATTACTTAACGGCTAAACGCAACCACAGTGCGACGCTATCTGGCGATCACTAAGTTGGCACGAAACCGCAAGTGTGTAGACAAAACAATTAGAAAGGGAGAGAGCGATATTTATTCGTTGTTCGTCTTTTTGACGAACGTTAGCTAGAGGTACGCAAAACATATCAGTGTAAAGAAGAGTGATATATATATATCATTTTATTTAAAAGATATATTTCACTTATTTATATGTTTAGCTCAGTATCTCACTACTCGAGTCATTAACGAAATAATTTATTGTGCATACGTTGAACAGTGGTTATATAACGTGGCGATAAAAAGTAGTCAACCTAGACTGCAATTAAATATAAAATAATTTTAATGGAAGTTAAATAAATTGAATAGGTTGGCGTATTTAAAAATTTTTAAATTTGAGTTTTCAAATAAAAGCAAATAAACACGTAAACACTTTACGTAAATATTTTGGAATTCGAACTAAATTATACTTTTATATAGCTTAGTGTCATTCGATCGCGTACGTCGTCCACATCGCAGATCGCATACTAAAATCTATATAACTCCAGTTGCATAGTTAACCTAACAGTCCGATGTCACACCCCCGACACTCCATGCTAGCGAAAAGATTTAATTGCCTAGACTATTACGTACGTACTCGCCTATCCGTATCCGTATTTGTGTGTGCGTAAATTAATGTAGGGCTGTCAGCAGCGTGCAGGCAAAAGTATTTACTAATACTATATATCGGTCTCGATCGTTGCAGCAATCGCGCCGATCAAGCGAGTTGACGTTATACGTCAGCAACATAGGTGTTTCTCTCTCTAACCAGTAGCGTCGATCAAATGACTGTCTCGATTGCACGCTGGCGCAGTAGCTTTTTGCTTGTGCGCGCGACTTTATTATTAACTAATTGTAAAAATGGAATTACATGAATAAATATTTTACACTATACATTTCATTGTGTGAAACTGATTTGGTAATAATAATATTAAGATAACATTTTTTAAAAATGTACTTAGTATGGATCTTAAAACGAAATAAAATCTTAAATAAAAATAAATTTTCTTTATTTATAAATGTGATACACTGAAATATTGTCTTTGTTTTACTTTTGACTTGATTAGATTTGCTTCATGTGAAAGATCTCTTAATAAACAATAAAACATGTCTACATCCGACACTACAAGAATACGTTGTCCAAACACATCGCGTTTAAACATAACAATGACTTTTAAGAACAGTTTGAAAGTTAAAACTCCTCAGTGACATGTTAGTTAACACAAAATTATATGTACTAACTAAATAAGTTGGTGATACAAAATGAAATTATTTACAACAAACAAAAAAATGGAGACAAAACAATCGGTGATTTTATTACTTTTTAAGCACTTGTACACAGTGCAATAACAGACTGTGACATTGAATTACTATAAATAGTTAATTATAAACATAAAAATGAATTATAATTAAAAATTTAATTACTGTAAATAGTTAATTATTATAGTAACACTGAATTACACAAGTTAAACTCAACCAAAGAAATCACACGTTATCTGCGGGTGACGTTAAATTAACGGGGGGGGGGGGGGGGCGGAGGTGAGTGTCGCTTCTTTACGTAGTAATAATTAATATTCTTTGCCGACGTCCTATCGTTAATTTTTTTCTTTTATACACAGTCAAAACATATACTCTATCTCTCTCTGCAACGCGACGCGTGAGTGAAATGATTGATTTAGGAACGAAAAATATGCCGATCGCTCCCGAGTTAGTGATGTACTGATACATTTTGATTTCAAATGAGCGATTGATAATATATTTTATATCTTTCCCTCACGAGTTATACACTTCTAATGTTGGTTCTCTATGGTTAAATGACAATGTAGGTACTGGAAGCGTTTTTATTTACATACATGGTATTATAAAATGGGGTTAATTGATATAAAATATATAAAAGAACTCATTGTATTTCTAATTTATATATTATCATAGAATCCTTGTATTTTTATGGATAAACTAAGTTATTTTTTTTGGTAAAAGTTTTATTGAAGTTGGCATTCATTGATTATTTTAAAATATACTGATGGTATATCTTTTTGAACCATATTTCCACTTAATATTGCTTGTTACTTGCTTTTTAAAGGAATCTTAAAGTCCATTAAAACTACGTGCTTTCTTTGAAATTATTATGAGAGGAGTTTTATATGCAAAAGAATAAAATTGATTTAGTTCTTTTTTTTTAAGAACATGAATTAACCTTAATTATTGTTAATAAAATTTAAAACAACTGTGATTATGCAGCTTACTCAGTATCTATATATTTCCTTTGTCAATATTATTATAAATATTTTAAGCGAAAATTCTAAGTATACGGTGTGGCCCATTTAGTGGTCCAAAAAACTTTTTTTAGCTAACATCGTGCAGATTATTTTCACGAAAATCAATAGTTTAGGAGTTATGATTTTGTTTGTACTTACTATTTGAAAAATTTTTACTCCAGTCACGCAAATCACTTTAGTTCGAAAATTATTTTACTAAATCACATGAAATTTAGTATGGAAGGAGAATAGTCGTGTAGTAAGCACGCAATGAGAATATATTTTGTGAATAATAATTTTTTTGTTAATTTTTAGTTTCTGCTGTTGTTTAGAACTTTATGTTGATTTTTCCTGTTCTCAAAAAAAAATACATTTTAAAAAATCACAAACTGTAAATCACGTAAAATTCTTACAACTAGAGATATGCTTATAATTTTAAAAAAATTCCTTAATATATGACGGTAGTTTTAAATTTTTTTTGCACATGATTATTAACTTTGAAAGTTAATAATAATGTGCACTAAGTCAAACACAAAATATGAAATTTCTGCCACAATCGTAATTTTTTCAAAGCTAAGTATTTCTTTTAAGAAAGAACTAATTCAACTCAGATTTACTCCACTTTCAAATGTTTAACCATAAAAATTAATCAAAATTGTCCATGTAAGTATAAGTGTTGAGGTGTTCGTTTATCTGTACCTACCTATAGTTTCGTTTAAAACTGTAAATATCGCATTTTCGCTAAAGTGGACTTGTTCCTAATCAAATTATCTCCCATCTAATTCTTTTGCTGCTACTAAAAGCATTCCTTTCTTTCCTTTCGTCGTTAACCTCAAAAAAGAGGAAGTACCTGAATGGAAACTGATTCAAATGTGCTCTTTACACTATCATGCCGTACGCGCGCTGACCGCCGACGAATGTTATGATATTGTGCAAAATACATTTTGACAAATGAGAAATGTATTTTTGTACTATTTATTAAAATGTATTTATATATCAATCAAACTTCATCAAAAGACCACCAATGAATAAAATAACAATAAAGACATCGGGAAAGCGTTTCGTACAAATCTTCAGAAATGACTAATCCTAATCCTAAATATAGAAAGTTATTTACCGATGGAACATTGGCAAGGCCCGATGTAACCTTATTGTCTGCTGGTATTGGTTGAGCATGATTAATTTTATGTCACAAATTCCATATTGGTTCTACTTATGCGCAGGCCATTTGATTTTAATAATTCTCTCCACGGTTCTAGATCACCTTCAATATCTTGCTTGCTCTTTGAGAACATCACCACGTCATCAGCATACAAAAGATTCCACGGAGTTGGCTACTGCACTCCTGCAGTCAGTTCATAACGATGTTAAGTAGAAGGGATATTAAAGCGTTCCCTTGCTAGTACTAAGACACCTACCTTTACGTTAAAGCTTTGAAATACGCCAGATGAATTTTGACACATATTGGACATTTCTGCACATGTCTTTGATGAGCCTTATATAATATTCAGGGACAAAAAATGCCCTTAAAGCCTGCCATATTAAGAAACTTAGAATATAGTCAAAGACCTTCTCAAGATCTATAAAGACCATCCAGAGGTTTTGTTTATTTTCTCAAGCTTCTTCCATTGCCGATCTCACTGGTTGAATTGCATCTGCTCTATCTGGGCGCTCCCAAAATAGAAACAAACTGATTTTCTTTCAGAGTTATATGATGCAGAAGGTACGCATTTATAACCATTTCCCAGATCTTGAAGGAGTTTGAGTGAAATTTCCATAGTCTCGCGCATCTCCATTATTTTTATAGAAAGGTACCAATGTCCTCTTTCTCTAGGCATCTGGCATGATTTCATGATGCAAAATATTATTAAAAAGTCCCATGAGCCACTTGATTCGTCGACTTCCAAAGCTTTCCTTGTTTCTGCGGATATATTTTCTGGTTTCGTTACTTTTTTGTCCTTCATCTTGGAGATAGTTATTCTGATTTCAGACTGTATCATTTCATATACTGGCCTTAGAATTGACATGTTCCTGAGCTTCTTGGTTCCTAGGAAACTCTTCATTTAGTTGTTTTTGTAGTACTCGTATCATCGTCTGCTTATTGCCTTGTCATTTATAAATAGGGTACCTTCTTTATCCTTTATTTACCCTTCTTTATATATATATATATATATATATATATATATATATATATATGTATATATATATTTGTTTTGAAATCTTTTGTGTTGTTATGCCTTTGTTTAACTACTTTAAAAATCTCGTTATCTATTGCCGATTCTAAATGCTTGTTTAAAGACAACTCAGACAGTTCTTTTTCTAGAACTACGATTCTTTTAGCCAGCTTTTTGGCCTGTTTGTAATTTTGTTTACTTTTGTTGGTACTCATTTTTTCGCAGATTTTGAAAAGGTGTTTGTTTCAGATACACTTCATTATGTATGCTCCTTCCACCATTTCGTTTCTTTGCATTATGTAGAGCTCATTTAATAACTCCTAGTTCTGTTTTTGTAGTTAGGATAATGCATGAAATTGAAAAAGTAATTAAATATTTTACAAATTAAAAGTCGAAAAAGCAAATTTATATGTAATTTCCTCCATATCTTTAAAGTCGAGACAATCTGAAAAATGTGTTTCATTTGTAGTATAAAATATGCTAAAATAACAAATACTATGATAACTTAGAAACATTTAAAGATATATGTAAGAAATATCGTTAAATGTTAAAAAAATTAAAATGATATGGTACCAGAAATGAAAATTGGCGACGAGTGTACAATTTCCATAATTAATTGTATTATAGTATGTATAAAATTTAAATTTTTTTATTACATGACGAGAATAAGGTTGAAAGTTTTAATTAGGCATTTTTTATTGCTCATAAATGATACAGAACAGTTGAATAATACACAATTCTATAATAAACAAAATGAATAAGATACAGATACGGAGATAACAAAATGAAGGCCAGAGAAAGCAATCAAATTGACTAGCTTTGTGGTGCAAAAAAACCAGTAGGGCAGAAAGATGGTGAGCTAATGAAATAAAACTCCTTAAGGTGTAAGAGGCCCCACGCGCCTGATAAATGGTAAAACGATTGATAAGTCCTAATGGATTTTGATAACAACACTAGCGATAATTGTATTTGCCATTGTTAGTTTATTTGGGAACTTTCGTAAACAAAAACAGCAATTGCTATATAAAAATGATTTAAGCATACTAATAAATTATGCCAGTATCATTTTATGCTAGTGTAATAATCTAATACCTAAGTAGTAAAGGGCAGCTATATCACAAAAAGATAAGCAATTTTAACAACTTCAAATATAAGTTACATTTTTCTTCCGAACTGGACATATTTAAACTTTTATCGAGATGACGTTTTATATCTTTTAACATAATGATTAATTGTATCAAACCATTCTTGATGGGATTTGTTATGAATAAACATAGAGGTTAAATACACATAGCGTTAATCTCTAGGTATAAGTTTAAATATGTTGACCTTATGCGTTAATAAACAAAGTTGAAATCAAAAAACCGAAAAAGCAAATTCAAATGCATTGCACAGTTCGTCAATTAAAGATAAATTTATGGTCATTATGCATAACTTACTGTTTATCATAAACTTGACACTGTAAAACATAGATATTCGACCATTTCTTCTCTTGTTGTTGTTGTTGTTGTCGTGTCCACATGAGATGAAAAAGATCTCGTATGATAAAATGGTTGCCAGAGCCTCTACAGGTTGGACTTATTCCAGTCCCACTTGATGAGCGGCTGGGAATCGAACCCGGGTTCTCGCGGTTCGCCGCGCACTCAACGGCTGTATATCTTGCACTTAACCCAACACGCCACGATGACGTTTCTTTTCTTAACGCCAATAAACAATTTTCAACCATACTTTCACCTGATTTATCATCTATAGGACAAAATAATTAGAAATGTTCATTTATCGATTACTTTATTTATATTTTATTGCCGATATACATGTTGTGGATACCTAATTGAGACATTTATGTATTTTTTGACATAATCGGCTCAAGTTTGGAAATAATTCTCTATGCATTTTAAAAAGTTAGTTACTTTTCACAAACAACTTGTTACTTCTCGGCTAAAAACTGAATCACATAGAAAATTCTTTCTATAATAGTTTGCCAGTATTTATTTTCTATGCTTATTGAATTTTGAATTTCAGAATGAAATATTTGATTTTTATTATAAATTTTAAAAAGATAGAGCAATTTTAGAACTTTATTTTTTCATGAACATTTAAATCATAGAACACAGACATACAAAATGGACACTATGCATACCAATCCATATAAAAAACCTGTTAACAATTTTTCATACAAACTTTGGATTCACAAACGCTGTCAAAGTGATTCCCCTCTCTCCCCGACTCATCCCCCTGACAAGTGCGCCACGTGTAATCATTAATAATATTCATAGATGGCGTAATGGCTGACTCTGTTCCTCATATATGGCCTTATCAAATAAAAAAGTAATTTTTATTTTTACATATTTATCAAAACTGTTATAAAAAAGTATTTCACAGACAAATGTTAAAATAACATTAGTATACAATTTAAGATATTAAAATACCATTATTATAAAAATATATATCAAGATAGTTTAAGTAAACTTGAAAATACAGTTTTAAATATTGTCAGAGTTCTGCAAATAAACCTCTAGCATCACTAGGTGGTAATTGCATATATGAATGTGGACAACTCTTACATCTGAAGACAGACAAAAACATACAGAAAGGTAGACTTGATGAATATATTTTCAAACTTTTATTAAAACCCCATCTTTCAAAATGCCACATATTACTCGATGCAAACCATAGGAAAGTGGTGGGTATCTTTCATCAGGATTGGAAAGGAAGAGGAAGTGGTTAGGTTAAGGAAATGGAATAAAATTTAAGAAAAACAATATACAATGGCATAGCCAGCATTTTTCTGTGAAGAGTTAGCAGGGGCCGGCATAGTCCATAAATTATTTTGTTCACAATAGTATAATTTTTAAAATTGACATAATATAAAAAAATCACGTAATACCAAATATTTGCTTTAATCATACATCCACATCAATATTAATACTAATAATTTTCTTTCAGTATAACTTGGATTATTTTGGATACATTTTTTTCTAGAGGTTTTACCAAACACTGCCCAACCCTGGCGAATACATTTAAAATAAAAATCTACATCTGAATTGATAATTATCTGATTTGGCTACTTGATAGTCAAGTATAATGGGTACAGAAAATATTTGACTCTCAATTTCATCACACAAGGGACTATATCTCTAATAACTTTACAAAAAATTAGGTTCCATTTAATAAAATATTTAATAATTGTGAATATGATGTAATCAAATTATTATTTTCTTTTTTTAAAATTATTATTTGCTTTCTACTATTGTTAAAACACTTTAAGGACAACTAATTAACAACTTTACAGAATAAACAACTGTAGTTGCAACAACTGCGTCTATCAATAATTTCTGACGCTAATAATAGCATTAAAAATTTTAAAGATGAAGAATATAAAGTATATGATTCTTCTGATAAATTTTAACATTTTGGTTTTGCTTTATTCATTTTGCCCAGGTTTCTGCAATCTTCTTCTTTAGTAGATAAACCTTACTTATGAGTTTAGACTTCCCCGGCTTCCAACTTTGTCGTTCAATACTCCGGTCCCCAAAGAAGTTACCTCTAATATATCTCTTTAAGTAATTATAATGAAATGCATGTGTTATTTCCAAATTATACATTCATAACTGATGCTTACATAACATATTCAGTTGTGCAAGCAAAAAATTAGCACATATGTATTTTATAGTATTATCATGTAAATCCACTTTTTTCTTTCTTCCATTTGGAAGAAAACTTACAACGTTTTGAATAATTGTATATGCCACTTGCAATATTATTTAGGAAAAAATTCAAAAACTGTTTTACTACTGACAAATACACCCAACAACTGCCTGAAATTATTTCGAGGATTTTCTCACAACCAAATTTCGTAACAAAACTGTAGTTTGTATGGTAAAACTTTAAATATCCATTTTCTTCTAAATTAGGTCGTAACCGACGACACCTATAACTCAACATTGTTTAGTTTAAGTTTCCTTTCAAATAACAGTGAAAATTCCTTTTGACTAAAATACAATGGTTACAAGGATTCCATTTTAGCAATAAACATTTTTGCAACATTGCAAGAAGCAACAATTGTTTTGCGTCGTTAGTTTATAAAATTTACATTAATCTTTAAACAACACAATAACTATAACACCCTTGTTATTTAATTAACGTACAAGACTTTTAATATTAAATATCTTAAACATAATATATTTTTTGCGCAGTAAAACTTTTCTGACATTTAAGAACAAGCTCGCTTGGTGTTATGTGGTTTTCGTCAGAGTTTTGTAGTAGTAGTTGTGTAGGTGCTTTGTTCACAGCAACATGCAGCCATCAGATGTTATCTATTCAGATGTCACTACATATATTTATATTCGTCGCCATTTGGATTCACAGATGCTGTTATCAATCTAAGACCTCTGTGACCACCCCCTGATATAAATATTCATTCGAATGTTGCTAATTCTTGTAATCAGATTCACCACTAAGATGAACATAATGTTATTAAAAACTTCGCACCAGAAGCAAATTTTTTAATTGGGAATATAAACACTGAAAATGCTTTTTTCCTTTGTTCATTAGTATTCAAAAGAAATAACTATTCGAAAACATACATCCTGAACTTTTGAAGTCTCAGTGGAATGCTTTTCACAAGATTTCCAGGAAATTGGATATTTAGCTTAAATTAAAAAATATTTTTCATTGACCTTATTTATTGTTGTTTCCATTTTTCAAAGGATCTTATATCATTTATCTTTAAATATTTCTTTAATTTGTTAAACGTCTGAGTAGATTATTTATTGCATATAGAAATTAAATTTAAGTAGAAAACAATTTGCGAAATTACTATAATTTCCAAGGTAACAATTTTTTGCAAAAAATTGTTGTTAGTAGCATGAAAATTTATAAGACGTATCATATACAAAAATAACATTTAAATATAAGTTTAAGATGGATTACATATAAGTAAAGCTTAGTAATCGTTTTTCCTGTAAGTCTGTATTCAAAGTAAAATTTAAAAAAATATTTCACGAAGAAGCCTCCAATTCGAAAGTATGATTTATTTTACAATTTATACAAATTAAATCTCATGAAAAAAATGATTTTAATGCTTATCAATTAATCTGTTTGAACTTATGTTAACAAAAGTTAATATACATAATCAAAATCAAAATATCAATGAAAGTTTTTGGCTGTTAATAAAAATCTAAAATAGCTAAATAATTGTTAGCTGAACTTATTAACGCATGTTTTTACAAAACAAAAGTACATAACAAAACTAGAAAGGACTGAGTTAAAAAAAATTGTTACTAGTGCATCTTTTTACAATCGAAGTTAATTATTGGGCATGCGGCAACCACAGTTTCTTTTTATATTGCAAGTTCAGACAGGGAAAGAGGCGTTCCTCATTTAGTTTATAAGTTGGTTGTACATAATCTTAAGACTTTGCATTATTGGACAAGAGGGTATGAACAAACAAAACAGTGTCAAAATTACATTAAAAATTAAAAAAAAACCTGAAATCAATTAGTATAACTTACTAAACTGTTTCAAATTACCTAAAATCAATTAGTATAACTTACTAAACTGTTTCAAATTACCTAAAATCAATTAGTATAACTTACTAAACTGTTTCAAATTACCTAAAATCAATTAGTATAACTTACTAAACTGTTTCAAATTACCTAAAATCAATTAGTATAACTTACTAAACTGTTTATAATAAGAAAATGGAAATTAATCATGGTTTATTTTTTTTTACAGAAATACTACATCTGTGGTTACACCCTTCTCGTCATGGCCATTCTTTGGGTGACAGAGGCCATACCAGTAGCCTGCACTTCTGCAATACCAATATTTGTCTTTCCTGTGTTTGGCATATTGAGTACCACTGAGACTTGTCATGCGTACTTGACGGTCAGTTTGTGTAAAGATCTTTTATTTTAAGGAATTAGCTCTAACTAGTTGATATTTTTCCTTCTTTACTTCTTCACAACGTTTATTTATTAACATGACTTAATTAAATACTTAACAAGAAAACTTTTCAACTATTCTATACAGGACACAGTGATTATGATCATTGTAAGTATGCTACTGGCATTTTGCTTTGAAGCATCTGGACTTCACCGTCGTATGGGCCTAGGTATTGTCCAAATAGTGGGCTACTCACATGCAAGGTTGGTTATTGTTCTTAATTTATAATTTTGTTGTTTGAAAGAAAATTTGAGGACATGTTTAATAAACTTAAAAAATTATTATTACTCTTGTAATCTTCCTTAATGGATTAAGTGGCCTTTAAATATCCATACATACTTCATAAATAATACCTAGAAAATCAATACACTGCTTTGCTTATCATTACATTTAAAGTAATATTTATATCCTTCAAACTAAGCTTAAACATATACATATAGTGTAATAGCTTTATTAAATTTATATTTTGTAAAACAAGACTTCAAAGATTATCATTGGGTTTCAAAATACTATATTTGGATAAAATTTCTAACAATTTTATCTAAATACAGCATTATTATACCACTTACGCATCTTAATGAATTCTCAAAGAATTTCATTGGTAATTGTTTGCTTTGAAGAGTTGTAGTATAGTTTTTTTTATTTCTATCATTAAAACATTGACACCTGATGACAAAGAAAAACATTGTAACTCACTTTTTGTTATTTTAAACGAGACCTTGAGAAAGTCTGAAACAACGTACAAAAATATTGAATTACCACATTCTCTATCATTATATTATTGATCGCTACATTTGTAATAGAGATGTAACGGGGCTCCGCTTTTGCTTCCGCAAATATGGAACTTCCGCTACAATTGGCACATCCACTTCTGGTTCTCCTTTTGCATATTTTATGACGGCAATATAATGGAAGAACAGATGTGCGGGATTTTTGCGATGTGCTGGGCCTCGAGCAGTGGTTTGAGGTGACAGGTTGTGACTTGTTGAGGTGACAGGTTGTGATTTATTTCGAATTAGTGTACGTGAAGATAAAGCCAAAGTGAAAGAACACTTTTTGTTTCATTTTATTCATTCAGTGCGTATTAGTTACCTGCTGTGTAAGGTGTTCTTTATTGGATTTCCAAGTTTAATAACTTTTACATTTTTTCATGTCTGTTGTTATGCTGTTACAATGATTATTCCGTACTGTGTGTTACATAATATGTGATAAAGGTTCAAATATGATTAGAGCATTATAGTTATTAGATATTGAAGATTTTGATTGCACTGTACACAAAATTCAATGCTACATTAAAACTTGTACTCGGAAGAATAGCTGGAGTAATTTTAACCATTCACTAACAGCACAAGAAAAGGTTAAAAAATTGTAAACGGACACCGTCAATCTCCATTAAGTGCTGTACGAGACTGTTGAACTAGTTAGGTAAACCCAGGTATTCATATTTCATTCCACAAAAATATAATAATTATGTATTCCTTTCTTCTTGTTAACAAGTGCAATAGCACTTTACAAGCCACGCGCTTTTCCAGCGTCCTATCAGTTGTGACTTATTTCCAATTACTTATGTTCAAATTTTTATCTTTTTCTATGTCATCCATCCATCTAGAAGGTGTCCAACCTCTTGGTCGAGTAACGACTGCCCGACCAACTCACATTCCAATGATGAGTAATGAACAATGGAACTCATTACTAGAACTCACGGATGGTAGTAAATCAACCCTTATTTAAGATATTTGCCACTGGAGTTGTTACTTTGCAAGACCTGATATTGGACTTTGGATATAGAGAACGGAACTCCTCAGTGGCAAACAGCTAATCACTCACACCTGCTACTATCGCTTTACCAACCTAACTAACTTTAGACAAAAAGGAAGTTATCACAATTTTTTAACTAGTTTAGCCTGCCACTTTTATAATAAGTATACAATATTCTAAGGAAAAAAATAATTGGACGTTAGGTATAGTGTAATGATTAATAATTATTAGGTATAGCATAATGATTAATAAAAAAATATTTTTTGACAAAAAATAACCCACTTCAAAAAAGTTGGTAATAAAAAGAAAAAATTCAAAAGAGACACCTACTTATTCATAATAAATAACTAAGTTACTTATTTTTGAAGTTGATGCCAGTACCGTCGACCAATTAATACAAATATGAATTTCCTTTTATAAATATGCCCTTTATGAAATATTTCATATTATCGGTACATTGAAAGTTAAGGTTTTAAATTTAAATTACAAAATAAGTAAAATTATAAATCCGAAAATAGCCGGTAATCATAACCGTTACATTAAACTGCTACAATGAATAAAGTTCATTATTTATTTGCACGTGCACATTTTAATGACGAAGCATTTCCTAACAACTAAAGATTCCATTGTATTATACCTCAATAAAGAAATAATTATGAAGTATTTCCTAACAACTAAAGATTTCATTGTATTATACCTCAATAAAGAAATAATTATGAAGCATTTCCTAACAACTAAAGATTCCATTGTATTATACCTCAATAAAGAAATAATTATGAAGCATTCCCTAACAACTAAAAAGTCCATTGTATTTTACCTCAATAAAAAAATAATTGACACTTGCTCTGGAGGATTGGTTAAACATTGAAAAATACATCAATATAACGAGACCTTTTCAAGAAATGAGAATGAAATTAAACAGTTCTCAAATTATAATTTCATCCATTCTACCACTTATACTAGTTATTGAGTACTTCGCAAACAGATTAATGTAAAATAGACTCACCAAACACCTTTAAAAGAGTATTTAAAAAATTGATGGAAGAACTGAATGCCAAATTTAGTGATTTGGCAACAATTTTTGTGATTAGAGGAATGTATTTTTGGATCCATGATACAAAATGAAATTTTTTGATGAGATTGAATTAATATAAATTAGGATTTCATCCACAAAATAAAATGACACTTTGTGTATTTGTCTTCAGTCTAAAAGAAAGAAAGAAGATCATACTTTCGAAAGTATTCATGACAATGTTACACGAGCCCTCGACGACTCAGCACTATTTGGAACTGTTGAAATCTATTAATGTAAGACTCAGCACTGTTTGGAATTGTTGAAATCTATTTTAAGTTCAGATAGAGAAGAAGATATTGGTGACAATGACCTTGTAATAGAATCTACTGTCCTGATAAAACAAGTGCTGCAGAATATTGAACAAGAAAAAAGACTTGCATCAAAGGAAAATCCTTTGATGTTGTGGCAAATAAACGCACAAAAATATTCAACTTGAGACGGGCTGGAAAACTTTTATTTTTAAAGTATAATTTGCCATTCATAAGTTTTGAATATTAATATTATTTGTATCACTTAATACATAAGTACCTACCTACACATGGATATAACTTTCTGTTTATGCAGGACTTCTTTTCATTTTTAAATAAACAATATAACAAATAAATTCCTTTAATATGTACTAACTGACTTCTTTTTCTGTTTCTGCTTCTGCTTCTGCTTCCATTATAACTTTCACTAAACATCTGTTTCCATTTCCTATATGTCACGTCTGTTACATCTCTAATTTATAAGCACTTTTTTCAAAAGGTAGTTACTAACGTAATGATTAGACAAACTTGTAGCAAAAATGTACCACAAGAATATAATTATAACTCATAATTAATAAGAATTTAATTAATTTACTATCAAAAGTTACTTTCAACAGGTTACTTTTCGGAATATCAATGATGACAATGTTTATTTCAACATGGGTTATAAACATGGCGGCGACTACTATGATGTTACCTATTATCACTGCTGTACTACAAGTTCTGGAGATGGTAAGAAAATGCTTTCCAGAAAATAACAAGTACACCTTTATCTACTTAATTTAACACTACTTACATGTGCTAACTAACAATTCAATAAAAGTATGGTTGAATTAGCTTTATAAAGTGACCCTCTTTGGAGATGAACACGTGATGAACACCACTTCATTTTCAAATCCCGACCCATGGATATCAATTGACCTTGAGAAAGAAATTTCCATTTCCTTTTATTTCCCATATCTCAAAACAAAAAAAAAAGAAAACTAATGCCGCCCATCAAAGGAAACATCTTCGTATATACATTTATTTTGATTCAAATGAAAACATGGAGATGGACACGGATAAATTATATTCACATACCAAAGCACATACTACAATATAGGTCAACAATTATTATTATCCACTAGTACCCAACGTTCACAGTTCACACTGTTCTACTCTATGATCGGCAGAAGGTTAATGCTAAAAGTACAAAGAATTGAAAGTTCAATGTTGTTACACAAATGCATTTATACATTTTGTTGATAGTACTAGGTCTGGAAAGTATGAAAAAAAATTATTCGCTTACAACAAAATTTAGAAACTCAGTATATGTAGAATGTAATGCAAGAGCTATTTTATTGAGAATCAGATAACTTGCATTGTATCTCCATCAACACAGTTCTGCTGATTCAGTAGTTACTGACCCTCTAAGATGAATAGATTCTTTTTATTGATTCAATGAGTTAGTTTGCGAATCCTTACGAATACTTGAGCGAATCCAGAAGCCCACTTTCTTGGGTTGTCAATCCCTCTGGCTACAGATGTCCTACCTACATGGTCCTTTCAGGTTTAAGGTTTTCACTCTAGAACTCATCTACCCCATCAATTGTAGGTTCTTGGCTACTTTGATTCGCTCCCGGATATCCTCATTTCGGATTTCATCTTTCAGAGACATTCTGAGCATAACTATCTCCATCACTCGCTGAGTGGCTTTAAATGTATAGATTGGGTCGGCTGTATCTGCCCACGTTTCTGTGCCATACATTATTACGAGCAGAACACAATGAATGTAGATCCTCCTCTTCAACGGCAGCTGAATCGGCAACATGAAGATCTGAGGCAATTTTGCAAACTGAAATCAAATTCTTTTGCTGGCTTGTTTTCATCCTCTTGAACAGTTTCAATGCTAAAGCTACGACATTCACTGGTTTTAGTACGATCTGTGAGTTGAACTTGATTTAAGTCTTGGTCAGATTCATACCGAGACCTGCTTGTCTGAAGAATTTGCACTAACTCCTACGGCGTGTTTGCAGGGTTACAATATCTGTGAATCTCATGTGTGAGTTGAGCCAGTCATTTATATTGATGCCTCATCCTTTCCTATCTATGAATATTTAAGGCATTTTTCCATGCCCTTATTAATAGCTTCAGAGATATAATATCTCCTTGTCTCACTCCTTTGCACAGCTGGATACATCTTTTCTCTTGATTCTTTACTTGGACTGTCATAATATAGGTGTCATATAGACTTCTTATATAGACACTGCACGGAATCCAGAAAACAGCCAAATTTAAATAGAGTCTAATGGTTTTTTGTAATCCATAAAATCTAGACACAGGGCTCGTTATATTCTTCAGTTTTCTATTTAAACTGTTGCAAACTGTGAATGTGATCTATTTTTCATCATACGTCTCCATTCAAGCTGATAACCGATTGATAATTGCTGCTGTAGAAACTTTTGGTCACTGAGAAATCTTCAAATATGTGTTTTCAATATGCCATGATGATGTTGACCTCGTTGTTGGTCATGTACCCCCACTCAACTCCACTTTCGTCCACCTCCATTTCCCCTGCAGTCTAAAGGATTAGTTCCTTAAGAAGATTCCCTGGCTCTCGAAGAAGGTAATAAAGAACGAGTTCATGAATAATTGTCCCTGACTTTTGAAGAAGCAGCATCTGCCCTCTGTGATTTCCAATACCAAATCCAAATTACCTTTCACTTTAGTGCTAAAGACGATGAAGTGGGTCTTAGTAGTGTTCTTGATCACCTTATTTGTGTCTTCATAAATAGCTACGATCTCGTTGTGTGTACATGTAAATGTGGGCATGTGTACTTTTACAACCTTGAAAATTGTACAGGTACACATACCGACATCTACAGTTCATATAAAGTTTACAACCAGTGTTGACACACTGTTGACTTCCAATGCATTGCTACGGACAACTTTGTTTACCAAAATACCAATAGCCATAAAGCAGCATAACCTTGTGGCTATTGGTTGCCCAGTCTAAAGATTAGCAGATTTCCCAACTGTAGAACTATCGTATCCTTCCTCTATTTTTGGACTTCTGATAGCCCCAGAATGAGCCAGTTTATTTTATCAGCGTCCTGATGTCATACGTAGCGAATTCCATTACTTCAGTGTCTTGATATTATATGTAATCAGGTACCTTCCGCCTAACTAACCTTGACTGACGCTTTGATCGGAAAAAGTAGGACTATCAAGAACTGAGGGTTACTGTCACTATGCCTAGATTTGTGGGTTTGTGACCACAGAGCCGGATCCTCTTTCACTGACACGCTGTGGTCCATTATCGGTCTGCGTTGTTTGAACCCAACAGACTCATAGCAATTTGCACAACCAGTGAGTGGTGTATTAAACTATAATACCCCAACCACTGATTGTGCAATATTGAACTAAATCATGTTTTTTAATTAAAAATTATCGATGTAAGATATGTTACTTAAAATTCATTAACTTCAAATGATAGTGAATAATATACAAATACATAAATATTACATAAAAATGAGCTTATGATATAAAATTAAACAAAAATGGACTTATAATATAAAATTACATAAAAATGGACTTATAAGAAATGACATTGATTTTAAGTTTATATGTCTTTTCAGTATAGTTTTTTTTGACGGTCCACATCCATTTTCCAATAAAAATTTTGAAAAGAGGAAACATTTTGTCTCAGCTCCACCGACTTCAAAATGACTAGGTGCGATATGCATTTGCTTATAAAGTTTGTCAAGAATTGACAGATGGTCTACAGGCTGCAAGTGTACACCCAATACTTAGATTCTTACCTCCACGGTTGCAAGTTATTTTTAATTTAGGACATTCTTACACTATGTTACATTATAAACATGTCCCACTATTTATATCACATTTTAATGTATATTCAAAATTATGATATTACACATTCCTTAAATTTAACAATAAAATGCTTTGGACAAATGGTTGAATGCCTAGACTAGCTTATCTCTATCAGCTTAAGATATATTCTTATTGTAAAAGAATGTGTTTAGTTACATTTTCCATAGTAATATGATGAAATTGGAGTTATACATAAAGTTAGCTGTCTAGAATAAATTATATTCAATTAAAAAATTTAAAAAATATATTAAAAGAGAAATTGTTCTTTTAAAATATCTACAGACAATATAACCTTTAATTTTCTGAGGTAATACTGAAGTTAAAGATGAAACTTAGTAATCAATAAACAAAGCACACCCATGTCCTGAACAGAAATTTCCTGTGAAATATTTGATCTGAATGCTGTTCGAAAAGCGTATCTGCTTTTAGTATTACACAGTTTTTTTTAGTAATTTTTTTATAATTTAATTAACAATTTCTATTAAAATTTAAAATAATTTAATTCTATCTCTACTAGATACATTGCAATAATAGTTAATCTATTTATTATTCAACTTTTTCATTCAGTATTTGTACTTTCAATCACAAAACAAATTTTTTCACAAAACGAATATAAAACGTGTATTTTTTTATTGTCTTCCAGCAAGGGCAAGGGGATATGTACTATATTGAAGACGGTGAAAAGTACCCGACATTAACCTGCAAGTGTTATTTTTTGATATCTGCTTTCTCATCATCCATTGGTAAGTGTGTAACGTAATAATTAAACATCACATTTTCCCACTTGCATATTTATCACAACTATCAAATGCAACTTATTTTACAATTTTAGGAATTTATACCTCTTACTTACTTTAGAATTTACGGAACTTATAGCTCCATATTTTGCGTATGATTGATTTTATTCCGGTATCTAACTAAAAATCACTTATGTTAGGGCACGTAAAAGAAGAAATATATTGCAAGACTTAAAATTTCTGTTATGAATTTGGCATTCAAAATTACAGTACCATCTAGAAGAAAAGCAAAATAATCCAACAAATAGATAACTATTTGTTCTCTTGAAACAATGCTCTGTTCTTTTATATTAACATACTTTTTTTTAAATCAGCATGAGAATGCAGTTACTATGTACATAGTAACCATATTAGTCAAAATAAGTGTTAGCAGAAGGATATACATCATATACAAACAAAGTTTACTTGTGTGTAAAAACCTAAGTATCCTATATTTTGAAAAAAAGTTGGAAAAAATTAAACTAATTCAGCAACGCATTGTTTTTAAGAACGAATTATTTTTGTGAAGACTGTACCAGAGAGGATTGAAAGAAAATATTTGTTGAACAGAGAAAAAGGTTAGGTTTAAGAAACAAATGCTTTTTACTGTGTCATAAAAATGTTTCCAGCGAGTAACTTCTGTTATCATTTGATAACTTGTTCAAATCTAATTATTTTATGTGTTAAATTTGCACTAAAGAAAGCAAACTGACTGCTGATTCGAAATAGAATTAATTAGCAAATAGTTTAGTCTTTATGACTTTGATTTAAGCCCCTAAATATGGTGTATGTCTGTCTCTATATAATATTGCAGTTAGTAATGGTCAGAATCAAACCAAATAATCAATTGACCATTTGATTCAATTATGGTGCTTTTATATTTAAGCAGCTTAGAGAATAAACTTTTGTAATATTTAACACTCTACTGGCTAAAATAAAATAAATCTCTACAAACAATATTCACACTCAATGTGCCTCACAGAAGTTTCAAATGCTATGTGTATATTGCTTAATAGATAATTATGATTTATCATTGTTGTATTCAATACAATGATATTAGTTTTACTAAAACTATTAAATCTTAATCGAAACTTTAAAACTAATAAATCTATTGGTTTAATCGAAAGTTTAATGAAAAGCATTGCTAACCTAAAAATTAAGAAATAAGAAATGCCATATTTCATTTTATTCATATCTATGAAAATAAATTATAATCTATACAATACATAAATAAAATTGTAAAACTGGCATGTCTGTACATTGAAGGTAGTTAAAAAAAAAGTCATTTAGGAGAACATAATAAAAGTAATAGAATACAAAAATATAGTTTTTTAAATTTTGCTTGTTTGTCTGTTTGTTGGAACATGCATGACATAAAACTACTGAACCAATTACGATGGAGTTTTTTGAAAAAATAGGAGGTAGACATAAAGTAACATTAATTTTTTATTTCACAGGAATGTGTTTACTCAATCAGAAGTATGCCAATATTACCAAATATACATTTCTATTACCTTAGTACACCAACAATAAAGTGCCTAACTACTTAATGTGTTGTTATTACACAAATACGCAGTATGTCTATAAACATAAATAGAAGTCACCTATGTGTACTGGTGGGGCCAAAAGTGAAGTGTGGATAGAGAGGTATGTGCTTAAGTTAGTCTGAAAGCGGGCAGCGGGCAGAGTAGGAAAAGTACGTGCTTAAGTTAATCTGAAAGCGGGCAGACACATGAGGTAGTTGTAACATAATCCAACATAACTGAATGTAAACCAATATAAACCGACTCAACCTGAGATAACCCTACTCAACCTGACATAACTCAATTCAATATAATCCAACCAACCCAACATTCTCAACACAACATAACATGACCAAACCCAGTATAACCCATCCCAACCCAACATTACTCAACACAACATAACCCCACCCAAGATAAATCAATTAACTCCCGAAACCAACTCAACATAACCCAACCCAATTCAACATAACCTAACCCAACCCATCATGACCAAACATAAACTAACCCAACCCAACTTAACCGAACCCAATGCAAAATAGCCCGACGTAACCCAACCCAAATTAATATAACCAAACATAACTAACCCAAGATGATCTAACATAATCCAACCCAACATAACTGAATTATCTCAACCCAACCCTGTAAGACCTAACATAATATAACCTGGCGTAATCTAGCCCAACTCACTATAACCCAACATAACTTAACATAATCAACACAATATAACCCAAACCAAATGCAATATAATCCAACATAATCCAAACCAATCCAAATAACCCAACACACACTGGACAACAGACGAGCTATTTGTGCAAGAGCTCATAACAGATTTTGAGCAGGAATTTTAGGGCATTAGAAATTTTTAACAGGTGCTACCTGCATACTATTCAAGTAAGGAATGGAAAGTCTTGCTGACCATGATAGGTCACGTTACAACTGCACATTATGCAACGGTTGAAAAAAATTACCAAAAAAGTATTTTAATGCCAATGAAACTTAAGTAATATTAAATTAGACACATTAATAAATATAAAAATAAACTTCCCAATACTTTTTAGGTGGTTTAAAAATAAAACTAAACTGAATTTTTATTACAAAAATTTGTCAAAAGATATTTTAGGTTTGCTGAAAATTGACTACAAGAAAGATCATGTGACTCGGTAAACTCGTTTCTAATACTTGCTCATAAATGAAATGTTTTAGAGTGAATAAATTTTTCTTACCAACTTAATAATAATTCAAGCTTTTATTGAACAGTTATAAATCTGTAGATAAAAATAATGATTCCGAATATAATAAAAATTATAGGTACTGAAATAAAAAATTCAACAGAATTTTTAAAAAATTAAAAAATAACAATCTTTACAAATACTGGAAAACATCATAGCTTTAAAGAGTATTAAACGTAATTTTACTAAAAATATTTTTAAAGCGCTATAGAAACTGAAAAACTTTTTAAAATAAATTCTACTAATGTGTTTAAATGTTTATTTTATAAGCTACAGGTTATATTTTGCCAAATTTATTCATGACTTTTCATTTAAAAGTTATTAGAGATGATAAAGGAAAGTTAATTTTTTCGGTTTTCTTTTAAATTTTCAGTGCAATCAAATCATTAGAAAAAACTAAGGAATATAACTTCAATAATGCAAATTGAAGCTTATTTCACAAGCTTTAAGATGCGTTTAACAGAATGAAGCCTATCATTTTTGGTTAAAAAGTTATTTGGACGTAATTCACTGAACATTGATTTTATTTGACAACGTTGATTCTACAATGTTGATTTACAAATACTACATTAAAAAAATTTCAGGTATAAAATAAAAATTTTGTTTTACTTTAATTTTCACCGTCTGTTATCTCCTCTTCACTGGTGCGAGTACCATAATCTTGCTGTTTGTTTCATTATTGGAAGAAGAAAAAGGAATTAAAATGAATGTATGACAAAAAATGAATGTATGACAAATAATATATATAATTATGTTATGATATATCTGTATTTTCTTCATGTTTTTCCTGAACTCGCAAATCATTTATTACTTTTAAAACAGATTGCGGAACGCATTCCCCATTAGACCAGTGAAATTCATAAGAATCATTTTGGATTTCCCATTTGTTTATAAGTAGAGCAGAACTTTTCAAATCTTGCAGCGTAAACATTGGTATAACTTTTGAAATCATAAATTCGGCAAATATATTTTTTTTGAATCCTGCAATGGGCAACTGCAAAATCAGTTAATGCTTTTTGATAATCTAAATTTGTTTCAATATATCAAAGGTCTTTTTTTAAAAAACCTGGATTATAGTCGCATCCCTTAAGAGTATGGTGTCACGATAAAGTTGGAACAAATTGATGGTACTAATTCTGTTTGCAGCTTAGTAATATGTATTAATATTTTTGAAGTGAAGCTTCTTAAGGAACGCTTGGGATGGAAACCGAAAAAAACAGAGAAACGTCAGAGAATGTACACAGCGATGAAATGTTCCTCATTGAGCAGGCAGCTTGTATTGTTACCCATCAGTAAGCGAGATGGAATATAAGAGAGGCAAAAATAGAACAGGCAGTTCGCAGTAGAGGTGTGCAAAATGTATTAGTGAAAAGAAAAGAGTGATATATATCATTTGATTGGAAAGATATATATCACTCATTTATATCTCTAGCTCAGTAGCTCAATACTCCGAGTTATTAATGAAATTATTTATTACGCATACGTTGAACAATGATCATACAATATGGTGATATATAGTAATGACTGAACATTACGCACTATTGTCTGAAAATAAAAATAAATTCTACAAGAATATCCACTTTACTTAATACTTTGCAGGTTTAGGATTTAGGACTGTCAACCTAGATTCAAATTATACATAAAATAACTTTAATCATTATAATTAAATAAATTGGCGTATTTATACAATTATAAATTAGAATTTTGAAATGAAACATAAAAGTGTTCGTTTACGCAAATATTTTGAACGAACTAAATTATACTTTATCATAGCGTTCACATTCGATCGTGAGTAGCTACATTCGTCCATATAGATCCAGTTGCATATTTGACTAAACATTTTGATAGTCTCTTTCAGGTCACGTCAAAATATATACTTTTATATCTATCTTCATGACGCGACGAGTGAGTGAAATGATTGATTTAGTGAAACGAAAAAGACGCCAATCACTCCTGAGCTAGTGATATACTGAGACATTTTGATTTCGTGTGAGCGAGTGATAGATATGATCGTAACATGTGAGCTATATCTATTATATCTCTCACTCATGTGTTATACATCTCTAGTTTGCAACACTGCCTCTCTCCCACTTTCATTCTCTTTAAATATGTATATTTATATATATATATATATATATATATATGTGTGCATATATATAAATATATATATATATATATATATATATATGTATGTGTGTGTGTTTGTTGTCCCAACGAGAGAATGTACGTGTTTTGTACTATACGCATGTGCATGTAGCAGGAAAAGAAGTTATTCTCTCGCATGGACGGTTATTTGGTTTAATTAACCTGTTTAATTAACCTGTTTATGTATTTTAATTTTTCGTTAAGTGTTTTTTACTGCTGATTTTCTTCAAGAACCGATATCAAACTGATAAAGAAAACAATCAAACAGAAGCGTAGATATTGGATGTGACCATTAATTAAACAAATAAATTTTTATTTTGTAATATTTATAATAAGAAAACAAAAACACAAACAAAAACAAAAAGCGTCATTTTTCTTTGTCTGATCTAAATTAAATACTGTAATTACAAATCAATATATTATTATTGTTTATATAATAATCATTATTAGAACATCTGTATTGCGTGATTTAATCAGTACATTAATGGTTAGACTCATTTTTTATTTGACACACATGCTGAACTATTCTTGTATCTGCTTCTTCATAAGTGTTATATGAAAGCTCCTCATCAACAGACAAATAACAATCATTCTCAGTTTTATATGAGTCATGCAGGTCATTGTTTTCTTTAGCAATTTTATTACCGATGAAAGGTGCCATTTCTTGTGATCAATGAAAAATTTCTCCTTATTGAAATATGCAGGCCGTACTTGCATTAGGCCAGTGATGGTGTAATCTGTGTTGTTCTATTCACTGAGCAGAGAACGCTAATAATCTTTTATTTATGGCGAGAAATATTGGTCAAAAACAATATCGATGCAAGAAGCATTAACTGCTATTATAAAAATAAAATTCACTGACAAATTTTTTATTGATATGTACTCAAAGTAGTCAAAGGTAAAGTAAAAGGTGAAATATATTAAATATTATAGTATCAAAAGACCATATTGTTTTTTTAATTTATTTTGAAATTTAGTTTTACTGAACATATTCTCATAGATATTAACCATCTTCACAAGCAGCTTTTTTCAAAACGTCAACACAATATTCATATAACAATTTAAGAAAATAACGTCTCCCACTGTTTATTGTATTGTTGTCAATAAATGAACATAAATCATTAAAAGCCAGTCAATAGTATTTTAAATGTTTGTGAGAGTGCGTTTGTTTTTTTTAAATTATAATGTATTAAAATATTCCTTGTATTTATATAAAATATTCCTTACTGAACAGTAGCTGTTCAGGGATGACAAAAAACCTGAAATCCATGATTATGTTGTCCTAGACTGCTTGCAAATACACATGTTAATATTAATTAATTTGGAATAATGCTCGACAATGACAGATGTCTTGTCGTTTCATTAATTAAAGAAGCTTCTATTATGGAGAAAAGCCTAAAAGCAAAGCATGAAATTATTCACACATTAATGCCTCAGAAAGAACTCAAAAGAAAGTTAACCATTGATTTTCAAAAAGTAATTTTGGAACATTACTTGTTATGTTTGTGTTTACCTACTTTATATGTAATTAGAGGAAATACACAAGAATGCACATATTTGTTTCATAATTATTAAAGCTTGACTGCAGTATAATGAAGTCCTTTTATATAACTGGAAATTAAAACCCATATTTATATGAAAGTTAAGTCTCAACTCACACAGATTTTATTTATGTGGCATTGCCATAGAACGGAACTCCAATATAAAACCAGATTTTGCTGTATTTAAAATAAAAGGTCAATATTATAAGAAATAATAGGAAATAGTCTCATAAGAGCATTCGTCTAATCATTCTTGAATAAGAGTAAACATTTAGGCTTTCAGAGCACCTTTTGTCTTCTAAATCTCCTGAAATTTTTTGTAGTAGAAATTTTATGTCTACTAGCACGCTAGATATTTGTGTCTCTGTTAGATCTGGTTGCTTTGCTGTACAATCGACACCTATAAACACATTCCCAACATGAGCCAATCTCAATTGAATACTAATTTTATAGACTATTTCATCAAATGAGTATATAAATTCAAATAAATTTCTTTGAAAATCTTACTTTGATAGTTAATAGTATATTCCACTCCTATTACCGCTAATTGGTTATGGAGATGTGTGTTATCCTGATCTTAATGAAGAATATTTGTATAAGGTGGAACGTCTTCAAAATTTATGCATTCGGTACATCTTCAGCCTCAGAAAATATGAATTTATTTCTGAATACAGGTCACTTTTGAAATGGCTGAAGATTCATGATCAACGCCAACTTCACATACTTACACTTCTTTTTAAAATATTAAAAAATCCTGAATCCAAATTATCTCGTTGGAAAATTTAAAGATTTGTTTACTCACGGCCTTAGGCTACGATCTGAAAGTTCACTCACCTTACTTATTCTTAAACATACCTCTACCACTTACGAAACTCTTCACTGTCCAAGCAGCAAAAATCTGGAATCACCTGGATCCTGCCATCAGGAAAATCACGTCCCTAAACATTTTCAAAGAAAGAGTGAAAATTCCTGCCTCTCCTAAAACCATTTCTTTTGTGCCCTTGTCCTTTCCTGTCTTGCCCATCCCAAATCATGTCAATAGTTTGTATTACTTATACTTTTGTAAGTTTTTTAATTTTTTTTTTCTAATATACTATAAAGAATTTTCGTTGTAAAATCCCTTACAGTCTACCTTCTAAATTTCGACACCAATTATTATGGTTGACTGGAAGAGATTGCTCATGTAGCAATAACTCCCCTATATCTACTATGCATAAAAGGTGATAAATAAATAAAATGCTACATGTAACGGTTATTCATGAAGACCAAAAGAAATAAAGGAAATATTTAATATATATGCATACAATAATTGAACTACTATTGTTATGAAATTAAGTAGGAAGCCAGATAAAATTAGACATCAGGTTCAAAAGGAATTCAAAGTTTAGGTTGGGGCATCCGTATCGTGGCAATGTATTGAACTTAGTAAAGTGCCTCGTGCTAATTTAAAATTTTCAACTTAAATTTATTCATCTAAATAAATTAAATTTTTTTTCAAATTACATTTATTATTAAATTTTGTTATTTACCCAATAAAGATGAAAGTTCTGTCAACGTGAACACAAAATCAGTAAAATATACCAACGGCTATGTTACACATTTGTAGGAGATGCTCACCATGAGATAGAACAATGTCCTTGAACTTTAAATTATAAGTTTTTCAAATTTGTAACACTCGTTTAGCATTTTCTAAAATTATTTCACTAAAGACGATAACTATTTCAGTGCTTTTGCTCTTACAAAACACACAAGATTGTTAAATTAAGGTTATCCGAGTCTTTATTTCTTCATATATATAAATTGTTATTGGTCTCAATCAAACCCGTGGGCTACAACTGCACAATAAGAATAAAATACTTCAAAATTTTTATCTACAAGCAAGTCTTAGAAACTTGTTTACCGAATCATGTGATCTCCTTGGTAGCCAATTGTGGCAAAGTGCTCTATGCTCCTGGCAGCTGCTGACAAATGTTCTAACTTGCTCTCACATCCACACATGTATGTCACTCGCACTCACAAACAACTTTTCTTTATGTCTAGCTATTATTCAAAACAGTTAATTTTGTCAGTATTTTTGTCAGTGTTCTTAAATATGTTCAATAAATACACTATATAGATTTCAGCGAACCTAAAATATTTTTTTAACAAATTTTTCTAACAAAAATTCTAGATAGTTCTAGTCATATTTTTAAATCACCTAAAATGTCTTAAATTTTTATTCTGAGTATTTATCAATGTGTCTAATTTAAGATTAATTAAATTTCGTTAGAACTAAAATACATTTTTGGGCTGTAACTTTTTGCAACATTTGCATAATACGCAGTTGTAACTGTTAAAAATTTTTAACACCCTAAATTACCTGCTCAAAATTGCTTAGAACAAGAGTGCTCTAATATAACCCAACATAAGCCAACCCAAAATAACTCAACTCAACATAACCCAGCCCAACATACCCCAACACAACCTAAAATAAACCAATATAAAACAACTCAATCCTACATAGCTAAATATAACCCAACCCAACACACATGCCAACCCGAATCAACATAACCCAACCCAGCCAAACAGAATCCAACCCAACCAAACATAACCTAACTTAATCCAACATAAACCAATATAACCCAACCAGATATAGCTCAACCCAACATTAACCCAACCCAGTATGAGCCAATCTAACATAACCCACCCCAACATATCCCAATATAATCCAATATAACTCAACACAAAATAACCAAACACAATGGAGTTGCATAACCCAACATACATATACCAAAACTGTTGAAAAGTAATAGAACAAAAAAATATAGTTTTTGGAATTATTACTTGCTTGGTTTAAAACATATCACATAAAAACTATTGAATCAATTAAAATAGATTTTTTTGAAGAATATATGGACTAACTTGAAATAATAATAGTTTTTATTTAATTGAATTCAGTGCACCCAATCCAAAGATATAGCAAATTTAACTTTTCGAATATTCATTTACATTGCATTTACACAAAATAAAGAAATACCTAGCTACTCGACACAAATGTGTAATGGGAATCTGAATTATTCAACGATCTGAATGCGGGGCAGATGCATGAGGGCAAATGTCATTGTATGTATTAAAGGTATTTAAGGAAAAATTATTTAATGGAAAGTAACAAAAGTAACATAGCACAAAAATATTATTTTGGAATTTTTGTCTTTGTGTGTTTGTGCACACGTCACATAAAAACTACAAAACTGATTCTGATGTAATTTTTTGAAAAATATAGAGATAAACTAAACATTTTGTTTTTGTTTCATCACAATTGGTTCATTGTATCAGAAGATATGCAAATTTAATATTTCAAAAATACATTTACGTTGCATTAGTACAACAATAACAAAGAAGTGCCCAGCTACCTGACTCATAGTAACTTCAGAAATATAAAGCGTGCATGTATATATAATCAAATTGTGCAACATATATTTTAAATCGTGCTATAACGGATATACATTGCTGAAATGAAAGTAGCCAAAGATGAGACTGGTGCAGAAGGAGTAGTTCCTCAAATGCAGGCAAATTCAATACCTCAATTTGTTGAAAATTTCAATGTGTTGTCAGTTTTTATAACTTGACTACTTTAAGTTTAGCATTCGGCTGCATAAATTTGATTGTTACGTCCTTTATTATCTATACATGTAATAAAACTTAGAGTCACTGTATATTCGTATGTACATTGAAGGTACTTATGAAAAAAATTATTAGGGAAATTGAAATAAAAGTAATAGAACACAAAAATATTGCTTTTTAAATATTCATCAATTTGTCTGTGAACCTATTTATTTGTTCGCACGTCACACAAGACCAGTTAAAAGATTTGGGTGAAGTTTTTACTGCTGAATGCTGTTGAACTATGAAAAAGATTAGGCAATTTGAAGTTTGAACACATAGTATGCTTACTTAAAAAAAGTTTACTTTTACAATTATTGTAATTGCAGCGTCACATATGTTAAAATTCAATTAACTTAACATTTTCTATAGGTTTTCACACACGAAGTCGCAGTTATTAATACATATTTTTATGAAATGCTATTTCATTATATTTTCTCAGTTTCTAAGTAGACACTGCTTTTATAGACTATTTAATTTTGTATGCATAGCATAATTCCATTAATAAATTACTTTGAAATTAAAGTTGTCCTGATATAAAAGTGTGATAATAAGTTATTGATTTTAAAACCTTATCATAGTCAATAAATACATTTTTAAACAATATTCATTAACATATAGTTCCTGACCTCCTGTCATGTCATTTGGCGGTGACATAACTTTTAAGTAATATGGGATGAGAGAAGAGAATCCAAACGCTAAGCAAAACAGTACTACGTGATTCGTCGCCCAAAGTTAACCTGAGCAGTGAAACACGATGATCATGCAGTAGCACACAGTGTTTGATAATGAAAGTTTAAATGAGAGACAATGTATGACGCCACAGCCGCACATGCTTTATTTCAGTAATAACACCTTCACAGGACTGTACATAAATATACCCTACCGTTAAAATAGTCACGTTTAATCGATTTTTATATTGATAAATTAATATATTAATACCTTGAGTCTTCAAGGACGTAAATGCCAAAAACTAAACTAAATGATTGAATTTTTTTGATGTAACTTTTATATTCTTATAGCTATATAAATTTCATGCAAGACAAAAATGCTTAGAATTCTGAGATGCTTAATGTAGTAAAATAATATCTTATTTCTCTCTATCTTATTAATACAAGTTCCTATACACCCATAAAAAATTAACAAATGTGTCTTTTACACCGCAAAAAAAGCTGCTTTGCAAGAGGCTTATGGTGTAACCGCCATCTTATACGATCATTAAGCTATATACGATGTAAAGTGCAGTTTACTTAGTGCTTATCTATGGTATTTATGGTTACAAAAGACTTATTAAACTAATAAATAACCTCATTATCCGTTTTCTTTGCTTTTATCTTTGACTCAATCAAATTTAATAATGTTATTGTAGCTTAATTGCTGCCTGCTGCTTTTAGTTTTTATTTAGAACCCCATTTTAAAGCATTTTTTACGGGACAGCACTGTTCTGATAAGAAACAAACAAACTTTCCTATGATATCATAAAGTATGTTACTCTATAACGATGACTGACTAAAATTTATAAAACTACAGATTATACTATGCCAAGAACTTACAGTACCTGATAATTAAGAGGAAAAGAGATATTTCCATTTTCATTGCAAAATCTTTGCAATTTTATAAGCAATGAATCTAGCCATGTAAAAATATAAATGGAGTTCAATATTACATTGCCGTCAATGGAGAGATTGTTTAGAGGAACGAGGTATTAATGATAATTCAATGATAGATAATTGTTAGAAAAGAAATGTTTTTATAATACTCGTAGAAAAAACTATTAAACAATAAGTAGGTATTTTGCACTTAGTCATATTTTGAGTTGACAAAGTCCCCCATAACCGTTACGTTGTGAAAAATAATTACGTTGTGAACAATTGGTAAAACATACTTCCACTGAATTGTTTAGAAAAAATAAACATAGAAATTTCCCTTTAAAATGTATGCAGGGTACCATAGGTGCTCATTTTTTGTTCACAGCCTGTATGAAAATACTCTGTGGTGACAATGTAACATCAAATTAAACAGTCCTCAAGGATATACAACTTTTGTTTCTCCATATTTATATAGCATATTCAAAATCAGTAACAGTATGTAACACTGATGCGCTTTTTGTAATGGATGTTATATTATTATGTAGTAAATGTTCAAGTTAAAGCAGAAATTGGTTTAGAAATACGGAAGATATGAGGCAACAAGCACAAAAAATTAAGAGTCTCCAGATTAAGAATCAACGGAGTAAGAATCTCCTTTTTTAAATTGATTAAAATGATTTTAATCCTGCATTTATTAATGTAATGCACTTCAATTTAAATTAAAGTTCATAAATTGCTTAAAACATGCAAAGGGATTGAGTAAAGAAATAAATAAAAAAAAATGAATATTACCATTTTTCAAAAAATTGTCATTTAACTAAAATTTGTTGACCAAAACTTGGAGATGCTGAATTCTACCTGTGAACTGGAAGACTCCAATTCTAAACCTGGAGACACTGACTTCTAGAGCTGCAGTACAGACAAGTCCACGTTGCGAGAAAGACTAGTAGCCGAGTATGTGTAAACATTTTCTTTTTTGTGCAATTCTATTGAAATTGTACATCAGGTTAAGATCCAGGGACCATGATGGCCTTCAAGTAAAGCCTAAGCAACTAATCCACCTTTGAAAGTTTCATTTAAGTACACTTACACTTGAGCCCTGTAGCTGCAGGCTGGGCTTCTGTCATCCAGCTACATTTTCAAATAAAATCTGAAGATCGTTTGTTCTCTAAATAATTATGTGCATTTGAAAATAAGTGATACCTCAAGCTCGAAGAGTGAAGCAGCCGATTGCTCACTAGTTAATTTAGGATGTCAGTCCATGAGTTATTGATATTGATATCTGCTTACTCTTAAGTGAGGGTTTTCAAATATGTAAGTTATGTAGATTGGTATATAATTTTATGAAATAATTTATCTGACCACCTCCCACAGCATCCGCCGACAGATATCAACCTATAGATATAATAATCTCTGGGCTACAAAGCTCTTCCTCAGTGCTGCAAAGTTCTTTTCCAGAGTCTATGATGTTACATATCCCCTTGGTATGGCACACATATAAAGGCTAGAATCTGCCTTCATTTTCTCGGTACAATTCTTTGTCCTTTACTGTAAAAAGAGGGATTCTTGGAATGCGATCACTGGAATACTTTTAGGTGATCAATCCTACTTTTCTATTAGTCTAAATAAACATCTTTTATTTTTTTATATTTTAAACATTTGTTTCTTTTACAAAATTGGCGTGATGCAAATTTTGAGTGATAGTGATAATAGTGTCGATAAGAATTATTTTGCTGATACGGAGGATGTACCGGACTGCGAAAATACGATGTGACCTTGATTTCGTTTTTTTTTTAAATTTTTGTTCACAATATATATTTCCATAATTTTCTTTGTATTTTATTATCCTTGTATAAGTTTTTATTAAGAATATACCGAAAAAATTATTAAAATTGGATAATTTTTGGAAGAGATACAGTTTTTTTTTGAGACAAAGGTAAATGACATCAAAAACAAAAGATTTCTTTGGCATTTTTAAGTATATATGAGTAAAAAACCATGGCACTAAAACAGTTAAACTAGCTTTCTTCTAGCGTAATCAAACTTATTATCGGGATTAAAACATACGCAATTATATCTGTAATTGTACTTTGTTCCCTACTGTACATTTTATATAATTTTTCAAAATTCTATATAAAGCATTTTCCACAGAAGACAAAGTAAAATGTCATAATTATATCAATAAAGTGTAAAACATTTCACTCTTCAAAGCCCTTGGTATATAAAATGTTATCATTTTCTATCAAATAGAAAGAAACTGACTTTTGTCACAAACAAAACTGATAAAGACTTTACTAACATTTTCCACCCCTGCTATAAAGACGTAAAACTAAATATATAAATGTGAGCAAGAGTCTATGTAAGAGTCCGAGGATAGATGCTCGGAACATCAGATGCATTACAATAATTATTGACCAAGAAAACAACCATGTAATAAATACCCTTTTTCGTATAATTCAGTAACAGTGTTGAATATATTTGGCATTAATTTTGTAGAAATTTATTATTCACAATTAAATGAAACTATGTGATGTAGTATTATTTCTACTTTCTTTAAGTTCTTTACCACGACCTAGGTTTCGTTAGGTAGTAAAGAATTTAAAGAAAGAAATAATACTACATCACGTAGTTTCATTTAATTGTCAATAACAGTGATAGGCGATCGTAACACTCAATATACTCACTGTATTGTTTAACCACAGTTGTTGTGGTCGTGATCAAAACATCATTATTCACGACCGCTTCAAGCCCATGCCGACCCGCAAATCGGCGTGGGTTGTTGCGGTCGTTTATCTGTCATTTTGACTTTACCACATTGATATATGAAATTTAAGCAAATAAATTATATCTGTTTGAACATTAAATATGGTGACGTAAAAAATTGCCTTATGCTACTCTGAGAAGTATCTAATAGAAATAAAAATTGCACCAGAAGATGCAAAATATACATATGTAAATTATTGTCTGACAGTTAATACATAATAAAAATACATTACTATAATCTCTTTATTTTTGTCAAATACCCGCCATTTTCTTTATAGTTACGAATAGGTATTGTTCATACCCATTCCACTTAGACTGACAGTTAAAATGCCGACAAGCTAATAGAATGGGTATGATCACGGTCACGGGCGTGAGCGTTGTGAACAGCTAATGGAAGTACTCAGTAATGTTCTAAAATATTTTAGATGCAAAAGACAGTTATTCTCGGCCTCACTGTCAATTAAAATATGTGCATAATAAATCCTCTAATAAACCTAGACTTTATACGGCCTCTTATTAACAACCATTTCTAATATGATCGATCACGCTCGTTTTACTTGATATGACCCTAAAGTAAACAAAATTAATTCATTGTAAGAAAATTTGGTAAAAATTCCGAAGTTCAAGTAAGTCACCATCGATTCTAATAGAGGTTTTTCTTTTGGCATTTATATTGTAATCTGAAACAAATTGTCCAAGATATTTAGGGTCATCTGTAAAGCGTAATGCTCTATGGATTATTTCCTCAGTCAGTCATTATATGTCTGAAAACTTGGTTGAAATATCTTTGTCTGCACATTTATAATTTCTCTAAAATTTACTTTTAAGTACTTATATTACTCATCTGCATACATCTGCTTTTGTTGGCTTATAAAAAACTTAACTGACTTTGTCTTTCATCTAATGACTCTGTTTTAAAAACTCTATAATTACAGCTTTCTAGAAGTGGTATGGCATCCCTAAAACTATGTAATTACATATTGTATTAATTTTAATAAAAGTTAAGATATAGTTTAATATATGGCACTTCTAAACTATATCTTTATTCCTAATCAATTCTAATGCCGATTTAGACATATGAAAGATTGTTGATAGCCTTTTAATGCTGTCACCCATTCTTAACTGCACTAAATATATTGCCACAGCATTTTTAGGTCTCTTTACATTTAAAGGAGAAATACTATTAATACTACAAAGACGGGCAGGGGTCAAATGACTCATTTTGAAATTATATTGCCGATAAATTAGAAACTATTTATTTGTGACTTGGCGTTTCGTGACTTTTAATGGAATAGCATTAATTTCATTACAATACTATTAAGATTATCACATATATCTATTTGAATGTAAATAAAAAGATCTTTTACTCTCAAAGAGGGCGTGTGGGGTCGTATAACCGTAGAAGCACTTGTATAAGCAAGTGTCCTTATAATAGTGAATAGTTTGCAATATTATCTGTTACTGATTTACAAAGTATTACTTTTACCAAGTCAATGACTTAGTGTGAACATTATTATTTTCGAAGTGATTTAGTTGCAAATTATCTCTATCCCTTCATGATAATCAAATACTGGTATCACTGTAATCCTTGGAGGAAAATCTGTTGGAAAGTGAAGAAAATGAAACGAAAATACCTCCAGAGTCAGACTTTGGAGAAATCAATATTTCTGGATCAAGTTCTGGCCGTGACATGGATACACACACAATATACAATATACTATTAGGTAAAATTTTATAAAATTGATAAATGACAGTAATTTCAGCTATTATCTTTTCAGGTTTATTAAGCCCTACCTTCGCTCTTTGATAATACAGTTATTATTTTCAGCTACTTTACAAAACCAAAACGTACATACTCAACAAGGGTCACGTGGTAGACGGTATCGAAGATGGTAGTAGTGACAAGTGAAAGTGAAAGTAGTGGTGACAATACCAGGTCGTTAGGCATCATTAGAACATCATTTCTGAAAGTAGTGGTGAAGTACCAGGTCGTTAGGCAAGCCATAATGTTTTGACTGAACAGCCAGGTTCTACTCCATATGAATGAAAAAACATGGTGAAAAATTTACCTCATCCTAGAGAGTCCTTATTGATAATACAACATTAAGTCTCATCTAAAATTGTACTGTGACTGGAAGCACACCGTCGGCTTGGACATACAAATTTCACGATTTCTTTAGAAGAACTTAATAAATTTATCTCTTTTGTACGTTAGAGGTATCTTGGGAGCTAAAAACATGTCTATAAATGATTTATGGAGCAAAACTTGGGGAATATCATATTTTACAAAAAAATATCCAGAGATTGATCTGAAGATATAATGAAATACATAAGGTTCGGTCTATGAGCAGAAAGATCTTTAAGAATAAAAACGAGACAAGTTTGCTTTCATTTGACAAGCATGGAACTGCTTTATTGAAACCAGCTACAAAACTAGCTACAAACTGGGGGAAAATATAATAATTGATAAACTACTGTTTGCTACAAAAGTCTTGTGTGCTTTTATTTAATACATGGCAAATAAGCCAGATAAGTTTGGAATCAAATTTTGGTGCTGTATTGATGTAAAATCTAAATATCTATCGAATGCTTTTCCATATCTCGTTAAAAATGAAACTTGTTTGCAAAATCATGGCCTTGGAGAACATGTCATCATGAAAGTTATGGAACCAGTCCTGAATAAAAGTAGGAATGTGACTACAGATAATTTTTTTACATCGGTACCATTAGCACAAAACTTACTGTCTAAATATACAACTTTAGTTTGTGCTATAAATAAAGGAAGACATGATATTCCACAATCGGTAAAGAATCTGTCGTTGAAATTATATGAAACTAAGACTGAAAATTGGAAACAATCAATGCACATTGAAACCGAAAAGATGTTAGAAGGTTTTGTTATCGAGTTCGATACAGAATTCCATTGAGATAGACACTATTATTGCCAAGAAAAAACCAGAAACAGTAATATTTTACATTTCAACTAAATAAGACGTTGGTGTAGTTAACCAAATGGTAAGAATCTACAGCATCTAGAAGATGGGCAGTTTAGGTTATTTATAATATTTAGATCTCTCTGCTATAAATACATGGGTACTTTACAGAGAAGTAATGAATATGAATATAAGCGGAAGGTATTTCATATCACAGTTTTTGCAAGAACTAAGTAAATTTTCAGACAATACTATCCCTAAGTTACTAGTACTCTCACAGCGTTCAGTCTTGTCACAGACTTGGGCAACTAAACTCACAAAAACACGTCATTGCTACATTCCAGGTAGCAAAAATAAAAGTAGCTAAATGTGTAATTCATGTAAACGAGCTTTATGTGGGAGCTGCAATAATTCTAAATCTATAGTTTGTAAAAATTGTACATAAATATATAAATTAATACAATTTGTTGATTTTTGTTTCATGTGTATTTTTAATTAATTCTTATAAAGCAAATAATTTAAAAATGACTTAATATAGGAATAGGTCAAAAGACCTCTGATCATCTTCAAACATTAAAATATAATTATAAGAATCAAGAATGAAATAACGACTTACCAAAGGTTCTTTCTAGTCTTAAATAAAGTTATAACTCAGTGACGGTAAGCCCTGCCCAATAATAATTCACAGAGTTTGGCATTTGTGATTCAATCATAAAATAAACATCTCAGATTTTTACTTGTCAGTGTTGAAATTAAGTCGTCTATAAAATATATTAAGTTATATTATATTTACACAAATATTTTAAATTGTCATTTGAAAAATATATTCAAAAATAAACGTAAAATTAACATTCCACCCTTATTTACGAAACTACTTAATAGTCTTATGTTATGAATGATTAATATTGGCAAATAAGTTTAATGAAAAACTATGTATCCTTAAATATTTCCAACTGCCTAAATATGTACGAAACCCTTGTAGTGCAAGATCTACTCGTGCTTTACAGATTTTTATGAATTATATATAAATAAATGTACATTTTATAATTTTAATTCAGCGTTATTGTCATTCTAGCATTATATTTATAATAAAATTAATTATCGCCAGGCCTTCTTGTCTTTAGTTTCAATTCCATTCCATTTATTCAACTGTTTACTGCATTTTACTAATCGTTCTAGTAAATTATTTTAATAAGTAAACTTGCAAGAAGTACTTTCATTATTTCATCCATTCGTTTATTAGTTTTGAATTTCTAATATGTGAAAACGCATGAAACACTATGAGTCCTTTCTTTATAAAAATTTCAAACTAACATTCTAGAAAAAGAAATATTTTTCAAAGTTTATATAAAAACGTCTAAATGAAGAACCTATTTTAACCAAAAATACTAATTTTTACCCGCTTTACTCACATGGTTACAGGTAAAAACTTAAAATAAAACTACAAAAGGTAAAAATAAAACATGCAGCACCATCTAGAATGATTAAAGGGATTTAGGGATTTTATAATACTTCTTTTTAAATATTTCTCTCTAAATTAGGGATTAAAGAGAGGGATTCTATTGCTATCTTATATTGCGTAAGTAGCGTTTCAAAAATGACGTCTATTTGTAACTCCATTGTGACGTTACTTCGTTATTCCCATTGTGTACTTTTGTTTGAAATAAAAATTTTCCCAAAGTGATGAAATTTCTCATAATAAATATTAACCTTTATCATATCCCAAATATCTGTACAAAAAAACACTTTTGCATTTATAATATTAAGTTTATAACGTTAGTTCTAGATTCCCAGGTTGAATGTAACCTATGTTATTCCCCAGCAAGCAAACTATTTCTGTGTAATAAATCACGTCGATCCGTAGCTCCACATTGCGACATCGCATCGGAATTTTTTTAAATTTTATTACTTTTATTTCATTTCCAATGAGTATTCCAGTATTTGTCTGTTTTTATAGTAAATTACAAAAAGTTTCACTAAAATAATATATAAAACTAAAGTGATCGTAATTTTACTTAACGTTCTAATTTACGTAAAAAATTAGCAAAAATGGCCCACGCCACCTGTCAATGTGCGATAAAAACTCTGTAATGCATTAATACGGTAATAATACTAAAACATGTCATTGTTTTGTCGACATAATTTTAATAATACAACAAATAAAATTGCCTAACAAACAAATATTTTTATTTTAATCAAGACCAAAGTAATGCGAACATACTATAAATTTGTTGCACATAACAAGTGGCATCGCTACGCATGTGTTAGTGATTTTGTGGCTAGTAAATCCATTTCAGTCCATTCTCGGGCAGCGTGATTTTGTAAATACGTCCTTAAATATTTATCACAACTCATGGAATAAAATACAATTTTACACTTATTCTGAATAATGGAATTGTACAACACATAAAATTTCTAGTATATTTGAAACTACTTATGATTAGTTGTTTAAACCACTAGACTGAAAATATTACATTTATGTCAAAAATGCAAAACTTGTTTTACCTTTCTCTACACTAGTCATCAATTTCTACTTTTAGGAGGAATTGGAACCCTGGTTGGAACTCACACAAATTTAGCTGTCAAAGGCCTATTTGAAGCGTAAGCACCATTTTTATATTTACGTCCTCAATGTGTCCCATCAAACTCAAATCATAATAACAACTATAAAACCCATTCACGCCTATTGGCTGTGAAGGTCCATAATATAATAATCAAGTTAATGAAAAAAGATTTATAAATTATGTTAGAAGTATATCAAATATAATTGTATTCTAAACATAATTTTTCAAATATAAATTGTTTTATGGATGTATCAATGAATAAGACATATCTGATTCATTGTCAGATTCATTATTCAATTAGTTAAATTCATTGTCCTAATGAATCCTACAAATGAATCATAAACTGAGTAATAAAAGTAAACAATTAATATTTATAGCATTATTTCCTAAAAAGAAAAATAAATATTTTTATTTATTTACTTAATTATTTATTTTGTATACATTTATCGATACAAGTAACCTATTCGTAACGATAAAAATTAATGGTTTAATGAAGTATAACCAAACAAGATATATATTAAACATGAATACAAAGAACTATAAAACATAACGAAGAGACACTTCGAAAAATTGACTTTCACACTGGTGCGACTGCGATCAGGTGGTTTTGCAGTTGAACACCGCGGGTAACTGGGGAGTTCTGATATATTTTGGTTCTAGAGGGTGGTATAACAAACAAATGATGAATGCGTGAATGTAGGAAATTGCCAGGTACGAAGAATGAAAGTTTACTCAACGATACGGGGCGTATAATTTTTTCTTTTAATAGCTGAGCGATAAATTTCATAAGTGCAACAACTTTTCTGAGTTGCAAATAATGGAAACCTAACATACCCAAGAGTAAATCGGTAGAAAATAGAAAGGAGGAAGTAACCGGGCTTTCTCAAATACATATATAGAAGGAACGTGTTTTGCCAATCATCAACCTGTACTTGGCTTCATATGGACTCTGCACCAATGAAATGTACGGAAGACAATTTTATGATATAGACTGAAAATCATTTGAATCATGAATTATATTCCTTTTAGAGTTTGGAAGTAAGGTTATTTCCCTGAATGTGACAAAATACAATTTATTGAATTGTGGTATGATTTAGAGCTATTCAGATAAATATTACATCTGATGCCTGCTTTTATCCTAGAGATCCTTTTTCGTCCTGAAAATATTTTACTGATGAAGCACAGCTATTTTTGAACATATTTTGAAAAAAATAAATGAAACAAAATATTAGTGGCACAGATTTAAATTATCAATAAATATAATAAATTGTGAGATAATAATGAATCTAGATCAAATAATGTGATTAATTATGGCACTGCTGTAAACCTGCCAATACCACAATTAATTTTAGATCAGTATTTTTTATTTCGTATTTGCTTTACGGCTGACAATTTCTAATGTTAAGGGTAATCAGTTTACATGATTCAATAGATTTTTACATATTGCCATTGTCTCAAATTAGTTTGTTTTAATACCAAATTGAATGTGTATAGAAAAAATTTGCACAATTTTATTTAGGTAATAATCATTGATGTAGACAATTGTATAGTGGTATTTATCATTGATCTAGACAACTGTACCATTTATTTTCCATTGATGTAGTTTTTGTTATTTGTGAGGCGATGACAAATGAAAACGCTAGGCAGTTAACCGCAAAATTAATTTACTTTCGTTGAAAGCTGACCTTATTTTAATTCTCCAAATATTAAATAGTTCATAATATCTATAACAGGGCGTTGTTATGCACCTATGTTGATAATAACACTACAATATAGTTTTCAAAATGACATTTTGTTTTCTCAATTTCCCCATTACAGTTGTCAATTAAGTTGTATGATGTTATTAATATTTCCTTTTAACAACAAATTTAAATATACATAAACGAGGAAACAAATTTTTAGGTGTTTTTTAATGATTTTTGGTTGCTACTTTTTATCGTTTAAAAACCGCTATCTCGAAATTTGGACCAAAGTAATATGTAACATTTTTTTAATGGGGCTTTTATTACTCAGACATAATTTATTCTTAATCTTAACCTTACTGTAAAAATCATAATCTTACTGTAGTCGTGTGATTAATTAGTCCATACTATCAATGTAATGAATATATTCTTCAGTTACCTCAAATATTCAAACGAGATGGGAGCCATTGATAAATAGATTAAAATAAAATATATTTTATTTTCAGTACTTATCCAGAGGCACCAGAACTATTAAGTTTCACATTTTTTTCGGCGTTTACTATTCCATTAATGTTAGCAATGAATTTGGCATGCTATTTTTATATGGGTTTCTACTACTTAGGATTTTTGAGGTAAATATTTTTTTTATTTTTATTGCCGTTACATATCACAAACATTTTTATATGTTGTAACACAACGAAACCTAGGTTGTGGTAAAGAACTCAAAGAAAGTAGAAATAATACTACATCATGTAGTTTCATTTAATTGTAAATAATGAATTTCTACAAAATTAACGCCAAATATATTCAAAATTATTTCATTTTGTTAAAATTTTCAGTTACTATGATACTGTAAATAAAATTGTTGATTAGATTGATGACATATTTGATTGATGACATGATGATTGATGAAATTTTTGAGTAGATTGATGATTGACTCTACGTCAATTTAAAATTTTGTTTAGATACTTATTATTTTATTAGTTCGGTACATGTGGTTATATAGTGTAAGTATAGCTGTTTATTTTCCTTTTCCGTCTGTCCATATACCACAGCCATTTTACTTGGAGACTATTGGGGCTATATAGATGAAATTTGGATGATAGTCCTCTCTGACCCGCTATAAACTGAATTAGCGGCATTATGGAAAAAAATAATATTAGGGCTGCCATTCCATAGACGGAATTAAAGGATAAAAAAAATCCAGTGAACATAGGCGTGTGGGAATAGTTAAATAGGTCTTAAAAAATTATAGAAGTTCTGAAATAACTTTTTGTTTATGTCAATCGTTGGTGAGATACGTGCTTTTAAATTCTTAAAAAGTGTGTCCCATCCCTCTTCTTTTCAGCTAATATTTTTTTTTTTTTTTTTTTTTTCTCTTTTATAATCTGTAATCAGCATTTGCTTTTAGCGGATGTTTTGTGGGCGATAGGTCAGGTAGAGTGTGCCCTCCAATGAGAGCTACTAATTGTAATCAGGAGATTAGGACATCCTTTCTTTTGAGGCGCTTCTGATAACTACGAGTAAGTAGTTCAGTTGCGAGTTTGTTTGGGTGGCGTTCCAGCCTCTCTCTGTATCTTTCTGTCATTTGTGTAAACTCCGATTTCACAGTGTTCATACCCAACTGTTCATGTATTTCCATGTTAGTGATGTACCATGGGACATTCGAGATTGAGCGCAGTATCATATTTTGCATTCGTTGGAGTATGGCAATGTTTGAGTTACTGGCACTTCCCCATAACTGAACGCCATGTAGCCAAACTGGTTTTAAGATGGCTTTGTAGATGAGTAGCTTGTTGTTTAGAGATAGTTTATTATGCCTCCCTAGGAGCCATAAAAGGTTGTTGTATCTTATCTTAAGCTCATCTCTCTTTGTTTTTATGTGTTGGCACCAGGTTAAACGTCGGTCAAGGTGTAGGCCAAGGTATTTTACGCTGTCTCGTTGGGGAAGTGTGTTGTTCTCCAGTTTCACAGCTGGACAGTTGCCCTTCCGCAAAGTGAAGGTGACATGGACGGACTTAGCAGCGCTTGCCTTGATGCGCCATTTGTGGAGCCAATTTGTTATTTTGTCAAGGCCAGTTTGCAACATTTCTGAGGCTTCATTAGCATTCTTACTGCTGGCCAGAATCGCCGTGTCATCAGCAAATGTCGCAGTTATTGTGCCCTCTGTGCTCGGTAGGTCACACGTATACAAGGTATACAATAAAGGTCCCAAGACTGATCCTTGGGGAACGCCCGCTTTGACTTCATAGAACTCGGAAGTGGCTTCAGCCTCTTTCACTTGGTACCAGCGTTCTATCAGGTAGGAGTGTAGTAGTGAATAGAGGCTGTGTGACAAGTATCTTTTTATTTTAAATAGTAATCCCTTATGCCACACTCGATCGAAGGCTTGTTGGATGTCGAGAAAAACTGAGGATCAATACTCTTTGTTTTCCAGGGATTTCCTTATTTTCTCAGTAACTCTATGAACTTGCTCCGTAGTGGAATGATGTGATCTGAATTCAAACTGGTGGTTAGGAATTATTTGTTCTTTTTCAAGTATGGGAAGTATTCTGTTTAGGAGAAGTTTCTCGAAGACTTTTGACAAAATAGGTAATAGGCTAATTGGCCTATATGAGGTTACATTGTTGGGTGGTTTTCCTGGTTTATGAATCATCAGAATTTGTGACATTTTCCATTGTTGTGGGATGTGTTGCACTCTAAGGATACCATTGAATAACGTCGTAAGAAATATCACTGCCTTTTTTGGAAGCTGCTTCAATATCTCCTTCGTAATTAAGTCAAAGCCAGGCGATTTTTTGTCTTTAAGGTTTTTGATAACCCTACAGACCTCTGAAAATGTTATGGGAGCAGGTGGTAGTGACATCTGATGAGCTTGACTTAAATTTTGGTCGATATGGTCTTCAAATTGTTGGTCGTTCTTGTCGTTAGGACAGAAAATTCTTGACAGGTGTTCGGCAAAAGCGTCTGCCTTTTCTTGGGGTGTTCTGGCCCACTTCGAGTTCATAGTTAGGGGTGGTTTAGCTATCTGAGGTCTATCGTAGTTCTTAGTGAATTTCCATAGTGAGTAATTAGTGTCCTCATAAGCAGTCAATGATTCAAGCTGTGTCTGCAGAGTATCATCACGCCAAGCATGTAGCATTTCCTTTAGGGTTTTACAAGCACTATTTAAATTCTTCTTGTCTTCTGTTAGTCTGCTTTGATGCCAGATTCTACGAAGACGTCTCTTGTGTAGGACTGCGCTTTTTATTTGTATGGGATAGTTCGTTGGTATAACTTGGGGGTCGAGTGGGGGAGTATTAATCCAACATGCTTCTTGTATCAGTGTTGTAATATGTGTTGTAACGTTTTCCACTTCCTCTGGTGTTTTTAGAGCTACTTTTAGCGTAGATGTTCTTCAACGTAGTCCCTAAATGATTCCCAGTCAGTTTTTTTGTTGTACAATGTTTCTGGCCTTGTGACTTCTATTAACTTCGTGCTTATGGTTAACATGACAGGTGTGTGGTCTGAGGAGCTGTCATAGCATGATTCTGCTTTGATGTTGTATTTTGAAAGTCCTTTAGCCACAAAAAAATCCAGTAGGTCAGGAATTTTATTCGGGTCACTCGGCCAGTATGTTGGCTCGGCTGTTGTAGCAGTAGTCAAGTTATTACTGGTAATACTTGATTTGAGTTGCCGGCCTCGAGTTGTTGTTAGTCTTGAGGCCCAGCACGTGTGTTTAGCGTTCCAGTCGCCGCCCACTACAAAACGGTTACCGAGCGTACTGAAAAAATGAGAGAACATTGCTTCGCTTACTTTGTGTTTTGGTGGACAGTATATTGCCGAGACAATCAAGTACCCATGTTTATCTTCAACCGCTATTGTGTGTATGTCTGTAGCTAGGAAGTAGATGATGTTTAATAGATTTTTTTACTATTACTGCAGTTCCAGCATGGCTAGTTCCATCGGGGTGGGAAGTATGGTAACAATTGTGGTTTGCGAACTTAATACATGATGCAGGTGTACAGTGTGCTTCTGAAATTAGCAATACATCAAGCTTGTTTTCCGTCATTAGAATCTCTGCATCATTTTTGTTTGGAGCTAAACCATTTATGTTCCAAGCAGCTATATGTAGAGTTGTACCTATTTGGATAGTTTATCTACAAGTTTGACTATGAGACTCATTAGAGTGCCCATTTGTTGGAGTATGATATCAAACTTCTCAGTTTGTTTTAAGAGTATTTCTTCTAAAGAGAGTGACTCTTTTGTGTTGTGTGTGAATTGCGTGCTACTGATGGAGTTAGCATTTGTCGTTTGTAGTACTTTAGCATATGACTTTTTAGTGGTCTTTTTGTCGTCTCCAGGTTCAATGTTGTTGATATTCAAGTTGTTTGGTGTTTGAGCTTTTCTGTCCATAAAGTTACTTTTAGGCACGATCTTCCGAGTACGTCTAAGTAGTATTTCTTTGTATACCTCACATCCCTTATAATTAGCAGGGTGGGGACCGTTACAAAGGGCACACTGGGCTGGGGTATTACGATCGCATTTAGTACACTCCGATGTTTTGTGCGACTGTCCACATTTCACACATCTGTATGGGCGCAGGCAATAGTTTTTGGTGTGTCCATATTGCTGGCATCTCTGGCATTGCACTACAGATTTTTTCTTCTTTGGATCTTCCATTACGATGGATTGGTGGTATATATACTTAAGGCTCTTGGCCACAATGTTATTAGGTCCGGAGATTAGGTTGACAAAGAAGGTTGAAGTAGGAATTTTATCAGGACCATATTTAGCGTTAATAATTTCGCCTGTGATTTGGTTACCAGTGTCTTCTATTTCTTTTTTTATGGCGGTTATTGGTGTTGACGGGTGAAGATTCCTGATGACGAGCCTATAGCATCTATCATCTTTCCTGTTAAAGGTGTGACCAATTAGTCCATTTTCCCTTACCAGAGCAATGAGTTTTTTGTAAACCTCTATATCTTTGCTAGTTATTCTCAGCTGATTTCTAGTCACTATTCTGTATGTAAATTGACCTCTATCCGCAGCAGTTTCCAGTATTGTTGTGAGCTTATCTTCTACTCCATAGAGAATAATTGGAGGAGGTTTATTGGGTTTCGTTGGTAAGGAACCCGGTTCATCTTCTGTCAAATCAACAGCTAAACTGCTGAATCTGTTGGTAGTTTTAGTAGCCTCTGGTGATGGGCTGCCAGTGGCTTTCCTTTTTTTTGTGAGATTTTTTGATTTCGGGCCCTCTGCCACGATGGTGGAGCAGGTGGGTTTTCCTGAGAGGGAGTTTCATTTTCAGTGTTCATTCCAGAGTGGAGATTGGTTAGATCACTCACTGAAGCAGATCTTGGTCTGCCAATGAAGAGGCTAGAATGAAATGCCTGCTGAATATATTTTTTATTGCTGCCAGTAGCATTCACTAACACAGGAGCCTGGTTGCCTACTCCCATGGTGGTATTGGTATTTGTATTTAGATCATTCATATTGGTCCCGCGAGTGGGGTCGATAAAAGCTGTCGCTCCTGGGGTGACGCCCATTCCCACGGAGAAGGCAGTTATACAATGACAGTTCGCCTAGACTGTCAAGGTTGGTCGCTAGCGGCTGGCCACCTGCCAGTCACACATCCTTTTGGCGCGCCCCGCACCGTAGGATTAGGGGACTTTTGAAGAGGTTACATTCCTCGTAGTCTAAGTGGCGAAGCTCAGACTCCCGTTCCTGCAAAACATGACCACAGGTTTACGGTGCTGGGGCAACCCTTTCGGGCTGCACACTGGTTTTTTGTCAGGGTTGTCTCCCTTAGCTAGATTTATCGGTTTTAAGGCGCCGATGACTCGCCTTCGCCCTTCTTAGTTTGCTATCAAGGTCACGAGGTAGATGTGTTGTGCAAGACTCGTTATTGACCAGGACATTGCCCGGGGAATGAGACGACTCATATAAGTGAGTCCACTACCAGACTGCGGCGGCAGTTTGACAGTGGCGAGGACGTGTAAGATAGGACTTTATGATGCGCGTCTGATAGCCTAATCTTGCACACTTAGGCGTACGCTACCGGCTCTAACTCAGCTTTTTCTAGGTACATACCTACTAGCATAACTATGCACCACCGAGGCCTAGCACCATTTTCCCCCCCGTTTTCAGCTAATATGTGTAAAATTTTTTTCGTTTTTTTTTTTTTATTTTCTTGCAATCAGCTTAACAAGCTCTTAACAGATTTGTTGTAGGATATCTGGCAGACGAGAACTGGCTCTCCAGCGAGGAAGCTGTCTCTTAATTATTTAGGAATTTGTTATTTAACAAGATCCCATATGTGGTGTCTTTTAAGTCGTCGTTTATTTATGGGATTATCTAGTGCTATTGCGAGGGTATTAGTGTGAGCTTTTATGCGGTTTCGATAGGATTGTACTCTGTGTTCTACTTCCTCCTTTACGGTTTTCATTCCTGTGTGCTTATGTAATTCATTGTTTGTGATGAATAGAGGTACATCAGATATCATTCGGAGTGTTTTATTTTGGAAGCGTTATAGTATTTCCACGTTGGAATTCTTTGCTGTTCCCCACAACTCTATGCCATATGTCCAAATCGGCTTGAATATGGCTTTGTATATAAGTATTTTATTTTTCTAGGTGACATGTGATCTTCTGCCTATTAGCCAGGAATGGTTTCTAAGCCGAATGTTTAACTCATCACGTTTTTTTGTAATGTGACTTCCATATTAACTTCCTATCTAGATGCATGCCTTGGTATCTTGTTGAGGAAGAACATCGTTTCCAAGTTTAATTTGAGAGCAGTTATCCTTTTGCTTCTTTCGGTGACATGTACCGATTTATTGGAGATTGCTTTGATGCGCCACTTTTCCATCCATTGGTTAATTTTGTTTAAATTACTCTGTAGAACCATGGATGCAGTGGTGAGATTTTCATGGTTGCTTAGCGCTGCGGTATCGTCAGCAAATGTGGCAGATAGGACGTTATCCGATGTTAGTATATATGCATTGTATAAAAGGTACAGAGTTGGACCTAGAATAGAGCCTTGAGGCGCTCCAGCCTTTTATTTCTTGAAAGGCTGAGTATGCATCATATGATTTTAAGAGCAAAAAGAAATTGTGTGGAAGTTTGTTCTTGATTTTGTACAGCAGGCCTAAACGCCATACCTTATCAAATGCTTGTTGTGCATCAAGGAAGACAGCAGAGCAGTACTGTTTCTTTTCAAAAGATCTCTTATTTTGTTGCCTATTCGGTGAACTTGTTCTATTGTCGAATGGCCAGTACGGAATCCAAACTGGTGTTAAGGGATGAGGTTGTTTGCATTGAGTGTTTATATCATCCTTCTTGAGATAATTTTTTCAAAGAGTTTTGATAAGGTTGGTAAAAGACTGATTGGTCTGTAGGAAGATACATGATGTGAAGGTTTGCCCGGCTATGGAACCATAATGATCTCTGAGACCTTCCATGTTATTGGGACATGTCCAACACATATTATGCTGTTGAAGAGTTGTGTTATTGCAACTACAGCTTTTTAGGTAGTTGCCTTAGTATTTCGGCTGTTATTAGACAAAACCTAGGCGTCTTGTTCAGTTCCAGTCCCTTTATTTCTTTTAGAACTTCATGGGGTGAGTAGCTTTTTATGGGGAGACAGAGTTGCAGGTCCATTACTAGGTATTTTAGTATTTCTGTTTCCATGTCACCCACATTGGGAGTGAAGGCTTCACCCAGGAACTCTCGAAATACCTCAGCACGTTCTTTATCTGTTCTAGGCCACGTGTTGTTGCTTTTAATAGGATGTTGTGCTTACTGAGGGGCATAGCGACTGGTTTTCATCATGTTCCAGAGCGAGTAGTCGTTTTTAGCTTGGGGGTTTAGGTTTTCTAATTTATGTTGTCTGGTTTCCTCTTCGATATCTTTTAGGTTCTGTTTTAGTTCAACCACTGCTTTGTTGAAATTCTTTTTATCCTGAGGATGTCGGCTACAGTGCCGTACTCGTCTCAGTCGTCTTTTTTCCAGGATCTTCATTTTTATGTCATTTGGTATGTTTTATTTGGTACCTTAAGTCGTTGTGTCGTCAGGTGAGCATGTCCATGAGGCTATTTTTATAAGATTTGTTAACAATATTGGCTGATAATGTTATATTGGCCGATAATGTTATAGACCCTAGTTATCGTAGTTGCTTGTATGGATCATTTTATACTACTGAAGTAATTCATGTTGAATGTGTTTTTTGATTAACACAGCTGTACCTGCGTGAGCAGTTCCGTCTGGGTGGTAAGTCGAATGAATGTCATAGTTTCTTATAGTTATCTTATGATTAGGTTTACTTCAGACACAAGAAGTACATCAATATTTTCAAATGTCAATAGAGTTTGTATCTCATATTTGTGTTTGTACAGTCCATTTGTGTTCCACGTTGCTACTTTCAGATTAGTCATTTCAATTAATTAATTTGTTGATTACTGTTGTTAGGAGATTCATCATTGTCGCCATTTGGTCTAATAGGTTAGCTAGCTTTAGAGCTTGTTGTGTGAGTATACATTCTAAGTTATAGCTATTGCTATAGGTTCATTTTCCTGTGTCAGTATGTTGCGTTTTCTCGAACCCTTGGTGTTGTTGTTGTAATTCAGCAGTAACAGTTGGCTGTCCTGTATTTTGTCTGTTACTATAATTCATATGCATCATTGTTGGCCTTTGTTTACTGGTTATTCTGGACACTATTTCTTTGTAAACCTGGCATCCCTTGTAATTAGTGGGATGAGCACCTCCACATAGAACAAAAGAGGCCGATGAGTTCCTGTCTTTTTTGGGACAGTCCGATGTCTTGTGACCTTGCGCACACTTTACGCATCGATATGGCCGCATACAATAATTTTTGGAATGTCCGTATTGTTGGCATCTTTGGCATTGTGGTAGTGTGTTTCTTTTCCTGGGTTCTTCAATTTTGACGAGTAGTTTATTAATCTTTTTTATTGCTTTAGCAGCATCGTTATTTGGGCCATTATATTAACAAAGCCTCGGTATTAACAAAGAATGTCGACGTCAGTTTCTTTTCTGGACCATATTTTACATTGATGATTTCACCATGGACTTTATTTCCTGTACTTTCGATTTCTTCAATGATATCACTATGTGGAGTTGAATGATGGATATTTTTTATCACTAGGCGGCAACAACGTTGGTCTTTTATATTAAAAGTATGACCTGTAAATCCATTTTCACAAACGATGGTAATAATTTTCCTGTATGTTGCTATGTCTATGGAAATTAATCTTAAGTGGTTTTTGTTCACTATTTTTATGAAGAATTCGTCCTTTTCTGCAGCAGTACTAATCAGTTCAGTAGCTTGTTAATAACATTTCCATGCAGTATGATTGGTGGTGGTTTATATGGTGCTTTTTTAAGAGTATTGTTGGCGTTCCCATCCGCTATTACATCCGCGGCAAGTACACTGAATTGATTGTTGGTAGGTATCCTCTCAGGTGATAGAGATGAATGTTTTTTCCTTTTAGGATTTCTTAGGGATGGTGCCCTTTGCCAGATAGGAGGATTGTTATTCCGGACAGTTAATGTTTCCAGTGTGGTGATGTTTTTTCCACTGGAAGAGCTGAGTGATAAGCTCCTCGGTCTTTTAATGAATAGGCCAGGATGAAATGCCTGCTGGACCGTCTTCTTGCTTCCTTTATTCTCTGTATAATCCACGTGATGAAGCACATGACCTCCCCAGAATTCGAGGGGCTGCCTGAGCAGGGCTCAGGGAGGGATTCTCCAGCCGGTACCCTCCTGGGGTAATTCTCTTTCTTGTTTTGCAGACTTGGTGGTTTTTTTTTTGGGATGATTATTTGCAAGTAGCTCCCATGTTCTTGCATCCGAACTTTTTGAGGGTATTTAGTCCTCAGAGTCCACGGTTACCTAGTAGGGTTATATTGACCGCCGCCCTGGCTCGGCGTTGACGATATTTTACAGCAGCCTGGTTGGTGATAATACCTAGATGTAGGTGGTACGTTTATCGTTGTTCGCATACCAACCCTCCTCTTTTTTCATTCGGGCTTGGGACCGGCATCGGCAGAGTTAAAAATTCTAAAAAAAATTATTTAAAATAAACTTTCCATGAAAATTGGTAGTTGTGTAGTAGTGTTGTTTTTGTGATATGGGATATTTTCAGTACCGATCACAGCAATAACTATGTTTTTCACAGTATCTTTCAAATATACAAACTTATTTTTGCTGCCGATACAATAAATAATGTGCACGTGTAAATATTTAATTCTACTCTAAGTCCACAATATTGACAAGTAAAATAGACCTAATTATATGCTAATAAAGTGACTAAGTACAGTCTGTTCTTGAAAATGTTGAGCTACTTAAAACCTAGTCTTAAAACCTACTTAAGAACCTACTTACTTACTTAGTACTTAAAACCTACTTAAATGAAAAATATATATGAAAAATTGAGTTCAATTTAAATATTTTGATTATTATTAAATTTACTATAAACTTCAATTATTATTATATTTATTTAATTGAGAAGCTGATGATAAATTATGTACTTCTAAAATTGTCAGCCCCCAACTGCTGTGTCAAACTACATCTAGAAAAGCAAAATATGCCTCACTGCACACAAAATAAGTTTAATATTTTTTGGTGCTACGGAACCCTTTGTGTACAAGTTCGACTCGCACTTACCTCATTGTTTTTATACAAGTTTATAATATTCATTTATCGAGATGTCTTTAGTTGTATTGTGTAGTTTTTACGTTGTCTTAAATATCAAGTCCAACCTTTCAGAGAATGCTTTTCACATGGGCAACTATATGTTGCGTTGAAGTAGTAAAAAAACATATATTATTAATGCCCTTAAATAAAGCAAAAAATAGTGTAAGAAAGAGGTACATTAAAATTCACCAAAAACACAGCTACAAAAAATCCTAATTTATCGGTTTAATTTTTATAAAACTAACATTACTGATCTGTGATTAATAAAGATTTTTCTATGTTATTATATTTTTGTTGTTATTACATTCACAAAAAAAGAAATGCGTAATCAAAATAATTTACTTGTACCCAAAATTTCAAATATAAAATGAATTGTTATTACATCACCAAAGGTCAGTTGGTATTCTGACTTTATTTCCGAAAAAGAATGCAGATCTTAGAAGAAAAGCATTTAAATTGATACCCCAGTAAGAGACACATGGTAAAAAAATATTACATTCATTTGTATGTGACTGCTGTCTCCACTACACTACAGTTGTACTCAGTATGACTTATTTAGTATTAGTTTAGATAGGTATATAATAAAACATTTTTTTGATAATATTCGTTGTAACAGGCCTAACAGCACAAGAGGCAAAGAAGTAAGGATAAGTCCAGAAGGTCAAGCAGCCACAAAGGCTAGCGTTGTAGAACAATGGAAAAGTCTAGGATCAATCACCTTTCATGAGCTAGTATGATCTATTTTTGATGATTTGGTTAAATCTTAAATGATTTTTCAATAATTTTCATTTGAACTTGAAATTTAGTGCATTTTTAATCCAATACAAAACTATGATGGATCGTTATTTTCATAATTTCAAACAATTACAGACTCAAAAAAACCAAAAAAACTTGTTCAAACTTTTGTACGACTAGTATAATCGAACATAATCTTAGTAGTTGTTTAACATCTTTACTGTCAATGTACCTGTGCAACTGCATTTGAGGGCGATGTCACTATATAGGTTAATCCAACGAGTCAGTTTGCCGTAAATGCACCAATGTACCTACGTGAGTGTTAGGATAATATTATTTCATTACATACTTCGAAGTATATAGATACTATTATTTGGAATTAATTACTATAATATGGTTTGTGTAGAATTTACTGTTGGAAATGTACAGAACTTTTTATATGGTCATAAATTTCAACAGTGAAGCCTTTAAATACAGGAACTTTTGTCGTCGCCATGGCGTGTTGGGTTGATCACAAGGCATACAGCCTTTGATGATGCGGAGCACCACGGGGACCTTGGTTCGATACCCGGTTCGGATCCCCCATTCGTCAAACAGGGTTGGACTGTTGTTATGTTTGGCTGTAAGAGATTGCTCTCGTGGCAATAAGTCCGCCATATGTATCAATTATATACATTAAAGTAGATAAATAAATCAATTTTGAAAACCAATTTGTCTTATCAGTTCCAACTTGCGTTATAGAATAACAGATGTTATTTATATAAAAAATATATATTCTCATACACTGTGCAAAATAAGTATACCCAGATTATTTCTAATGTCATTCTTTTTCGGAATTTCTTTAATGTTTTGAATGATTTAAAAAAATTGTAAATATACTAATTTTGTTTGAACATAAATAAAAAACGTCACAAATAAAAATGATATTGATTAACACCCTTTTGTAGTCTTATTAATTTTTAGGTTTTTTAGGTTAATTTTAAAAGTTTTAGGTTAATTTTAAAAGTCTTATTAATATGCCTTATTCTTCTAATAGTATTGCAATATGTACCTAGTATGCGGTCCGTGAGGCTGCACTTCAAATATTAATGTTACAAAAAAAGATGTCAGTAGTTAAAGGTTTAATATGAGTTAGGAAAAGTTATAAGGGGTAGGTATGTATATAAATAAAAAAATAGTACCTAAATCAGATAGTACAGCTTAGACAAAATAACAAATTGGCTAAAAGACTGGCGCATGAAGGCGAACAAAACCAAATCTGTTCAAGTCACATTTACTACCCGAAGACAAACGTGCCCGCTTGTAACACTAAATGGTATACCGATCCCACAAGCAGAAGAGGCCAATTACCTTGGAATGTATCTAGACCGTCGTTTGACATGGAGGAAACACATTTTTACTAAACGCCTTGCAATGGGTCAACAATTACGCAAGCTGTACTGGTTAATTAATAAAAACAGTCCACTGTCAATGGAAAATAAACTCCTAATATATAAAGCCAATATGGACATACGGCATACATCTGTGGGGCACAACTGCGAACTCAAACCTGGAAGTCTTACAAAGATTCCAATCAAAAATATTAAGAATGATAGTTAATGCACCATGGTATGTCACAAAAGAGAGACTTCACCACAACCTTTGTATAAAATCTGTGAAGGAAGTAATAAGAGACACCATTAAAACTTACAAAGAGAGACTACAGATACACCCAAATGAACTGGCACACCATCTTATGGATGACATATTCCCAAGTGTTCGGAGACTGAAAAGAAGAGTACCACAGGACTTATATTAAATTAATTAAGGAAATATCATAGGATGTTTACCTTGCAAAACCTATAATATTGACACAAATATTGCTAAATGTCTCTTGGACAGATTGCAATACGAAAAAAAAAAAATAAACCTAAATCAGATTAAGAGTTTAATAAAAAATGTAATATTATGACACAATAAATAGGAACCTTAAACAATTTGTATTAAAACTTGTTTTAAGGTTAGGGTGCAAAAATATTCCTTACCAGTTTTATCACTTTCTAACCATGAGAAGCAAGAGTCCAAAATAACATTGTAGTCTGCAGTATGAGATATTACTTCTACCATGTCCTTTTCATGTACCAATTACCTTAAAGCATCAGCAATGTGCGCATATTAACCCACAGCAGATGTTCTCACTTTAATTTGACAACACCAGGAATAAATTGGTGGTGATTGACTAAGACAATAATATAGTCTCGTTCCTTATAAATATATAAATTTTCAAAGACCTAACATTGAAGTGTTCCTCAATATAGGACTTTAGATATTGGTTATTTACTAACATTTTAAATGTTGGTTGCATTATAGGCATACTTTATTGAGTTGACCACAATTTGTTCAGTGATTTATTATGGTGCAACTATAATTATTTATTGTATGTTATTAAGCACAACTGTATTTCACAAAGCCAGTTATGTTGTAAACCAAAAAACAGAATTTATCAGATTTGATTTGGTTAACATACTATTGACATTTTGCATCTAATGTTAATTTGATATTATTATTCTAAATGCAAAACACATAATTCCAGATATATATCGCTACCTAATGGAATAGAAATTTTATGCATCATGTGAATTACATATATTATTGTTACGGAAAGTATGTTTTTGTTTTGAGCATGTTTGTTCTTACTAGGTTTTATTACTACTGCTATTTAGAAATTATGAAAATTGGTATAAAGCCACCCTATTAATTCCTATCATATATTTGTAGTGTCTATACGAGTCTTGTTAAGTTCCCTGTGCCTACATAAATTACTTGTATTGACGATTAGTAAACTGAGTTAACAGTGACTTTTAAAATATTGACGAGACTCGTTCTAGTCACAAATTTTTCTCCAATTAAAATGAATAAATGAACTCTGATCACTTTGGTATACAAGTTAAATTTCTTTTTCACCCGATACAATATACCTATACTCATATAGCAATGAGTGATGGCACTTATGACATGTGCGCGCTCAAGTTCCATAAATAATGACAGAGAAGTGAAATGGAATAAATGTGACATTTTGTTGATTAGAGCGATGGAATAATGATGTCCCTTTTTGTTGAAATTGTTTTATTGTTAAAATTTATCAAATCCAATAACTAATTGAAAAAATCGGGTGTGAGCAGGAGTGGGTCGTGCCGGAGTTTTTTCAGGGAACCCTTCTCTTTATACTTGAGGGAATTTCATGACACAACTTTACTTTATGACAATAAACGAAACATATTTTGTATTATTCAATATATTTGTTTCTCTTTAGATCGTTAACTTATGAACTATCGATCTATAGTAACTAAAGTAACTAACATATGCCATTATTGCAGGATTCATATTGCGCACACAGGTAGGATCTATTACGGATCTTTTGTGAAGTATAGTCCACTCCCAATTGAGAAACGTTTGAAATGAAATTATTCGTTCACTATTCATTATCGTTATGAGTCGAAGATGATGTCACTCCACTGGTACTGGTGCGGGGCTCTAAATTTTCATCGTGGACACCAATTTCGGAGGCCAAATTGGCTGGGTTCTCATTGTCCGATTTTTATGATTTTTGGCTTAATCGAAGCCTCTTAGAACAGTATCATCATTTGTTGTAAAGTTACAAGCGTTTAAATTTTTTTTTGCAAGAAATTTTTATCCAAAAACTCTCATATGTGGTGACTCATAACTTATGACATCACCACCGGATATAATTTCAATTTTGCTATAGGTGATTGTATATCTGTCCCAGGCGACACACACGCCATGGTGCTCAGCCTGCGAGAGACTAAATGGCAAGCGATCGCCGGTACTCACACTTTCGGGGTCGCTCGTGGTTAGAGCGTTCCGGTCGCATACCAATCTTGTAAGACAGGTTTCCCTGTCAAAAAAAAATTGCTATATATTAAAACAAAAATTGTAATAGACTAGGATTTCACTTTATATTGAGTATGAAGTATTATTTCATGAGTAAGAATAATGAATATTAGAATAATACTTTTCAACACGGTAATTTTTTACTATTTGAATAAAAAGGTAATGGAGAGTAAGACATTCTGCCTTTCGCATTCTCTGATGTCTGGCATAGACACCAAGTTATATATTTACCACCTTATCATTGCAAACGCTGTTAATGGCCGCAAGTTCATTTCTTGTATTTGACTTAAATTTTTTCCATAGTCTTTGAAACAATTTAAACTACTGTATGTTTTTGGAATTTTAAAAAAAATTGAAATATTTGTCAATAAAGTTATTAAGCAAAACTTTATTGATAAATATTAGGAAACATTTGTAAAATTATAAGAAATTTAGTATGGGTAGGCGCTATGTCAAGCTTCACTATGGCAAAGAATTTATTCAGCCTCTTGGAGTCTACAAATGTGTTTATTCAAGAATCTTAAATAGACCTCCTTTGGGTGGAGAAAATCACCAGAATGACAACTGGTAGAGACAAGTAGAGACAACTGCAACATTGGAAAAACAAGATGGCGAGTCGAAGGCAAAGCTTTAACCACGATCATGGATAAAACATGATACATTGCTTTGATGAAGACCCTATGTGCTATATCCTCGAGCATGGAGTTTGAACCAAAGGTTTGATTTGAAACGAAAGCATTGAATGATATTTGCTCTGATCTTTGCATTGAATGAGGTTTGATTTGAAACGAAAGCATTGAATGATCTTTGCTTTGCGCCTTTGCTGCTAGTTTGTTCACATCTTTAGTTCAAGAAATAATCATGCCGAAAATCTTTATATTGAAATACAGATACTATATTAAATTTTTTATTTTTATATACATATATATATATATATATATATAACATATATATTTATACATATATATATATATATATATATATATATATATATATACATTATAAAAATTATCATTAGCCTAGTGTTATCGTGATGAGATGTATTCATAAGAACTATGTTCTTGGCTTTCTTTTGTATATACTTTACAACAGTAAATCTCAGATAGAGGAATAGAAATTTGTCCACTTTTATATTGCAGTTCTGTCTGAAGCTCTAGTTTAATCATTGTTACATTTTTTAATATTTCTAGTTTCTTTTTTAATAGAAGTTTTGACAAAAAGTAAAAAGACGAATTAGTGCCCCCGAAATTCAGAAGTTTGGTCACAAAGCACATGCATAACTTAATTTTTCTCTGGAACTTCATGTTGTCACTTCCTGTAAGAACCTGCTCTTTCAGTGCGTGTAATGTTTTGGTATCACGTAGTGTCTATATATTTATACCATAATTAGATTTCCGGAATATATGGCTTAAACGGATAACAACCTTGATAATAGTTTTCACAGGACTCGTATAACATTTTTATACATGCTGAATTATCTGTATTTTCTTCTACTTTGTCTAAAGATTTTGTCACTAAACTGTCATATTACGTAAAAATTTTCATAAGACATTATTCCCTGAAAATGCCAGTTTTTTTATCCCACAAAAAATTTGCAGATTTGCCATGAAATCAGCACACACCGGCAAGTAGCAGCCAGCCAATATATGTTCAAAATGTAACGCAACGTTTTTCAATACTGAGCACAAATTATTTGTTTCCAACATTTGTTTTCTTCATAATTTTTCCGATTGCCAGATGGTACATCAGAAGAAAAGGATGTTTTATACCAATTTTTATGATTATTTTTATAAGCAACATTTTATGTCACTTGAGTATTTTGTTACGGGACGCATTTTAACCATTTGAATGCCGACGAGCGCCATAGCGCCCATGCGCGTACTAACTAAATTTGCCACGAGCGCGATGGCGTTCGCAAAATCAGTTGCTGTTTAGCGCACGGTAGGGAAGGTCACTCGCACGCATCACTAATTTTTTATCTTTTTACGTGTTACATAAAGTTTAAATTATAATAATATTAGTAATTACAATATAAAAAGGATCAGGAAAAGAAAATGTTTAACCCATAATGTCAGAATACGAAAATAATTTGAGTGAAAATGATCATTTTTCAAGTTGTGAAAATGTGATAGTGGGAGTAACATTGTGATATGCTCACAATTTGGCGTAATGCAAATTTTGAGTGATAGTGATAATAGTGACGATAACAATTATTTTGCTGATACAGAGGATGTACCGAACTGCAAAAATATGATGTACCCTTGATTTCAGTTTTTGTTATAATTTTTGTTCACAATATATATTTCCATAATTTTCTTTGTATTTTATTATCCTTGTACAAGTTTTTATTAAGAAAACACCGAAAAAATTATTAAAATTGGATAATTTTTGGAAGAGATACACTTTTTTTTCCTTCGAGAAGGGTAAATGACATCAAAAGCTAAAGATTTCTTTGGCATTTTTAAGTATATATGAGTAAAAAACCATGGTACTAAAACAGTTTAAAATCAAATTACAGTTGTGAAAATTATCAGAATTTTTTTCAATTTTTAGTGGCTAAAACCACCATACGTACCTTCCTCCTTTGCTTACTGTTACAGACTGCTGGGCTTTTGTTTATGACAGCAATCCTATTGTTTGTTACACGCAGTCCCGCAGTATTCTATGGCTGGGGTGATGCTCTCAGTGATACCATTCTACCAGAAACATATCCAGATCGCCAAAGATTGTGAGAGACCATTTTTTTCATTTCTATTCCTGCATTATTAATATTAGTAATTTAAAATAAATTAATATTTAAATACAAAGTGGACACTAAAACTGTTTTTTAATCAAAACTTAAAATAGTTCTTTATCAACTACAAACTCTCTAAACAAATCTTTGTATAACTCTTAACCTGTAGTAGTATGGTTCTGTGTCACATAATCTTTAATAATTTATTCAAACAAAAATTTAGGAAATACTGTACCAGTAAATATCTCGAAATGGCATTGCGGATATATAAAAATCGTTCCATAAAAATGATTTAATATCTGTGGATGCATATATATAGACTGGTATAAATAACGTCTAAGAGCCTGTAGCTATCAAAAAGAACTTTGGCTTATTTGAATTTTGCAAATAAAAGTTAAAATTTTAGGGTCTTAATTTTTAAAACAAAAAGTTTTAATATTTGCGTGCAGTGAAATATAAGTTTGTTTCATTAGTTAAATTCATATCTGAAGTGCGTGTGAAAGGTCACCTTTACCATCACTAAATTAATTTACCTTCATATTTTCTCTAGGACATTTAATTTTATATAAAAATCAAAAATTTCGTTTGCATTTTTCAGTATAAGGGATTCTGCTCCTGGCACATTCATTATAACAATTATGTGTCTTGTGCCATCGACTCTTATGATATTTAGTTACTTAAAAAGTAAAGGTGAGTAGTGAAAAATATTTTCCCCCATATTTTGAACTGCCCATTTTGTACCTTACGGTTTTTTAAAGGGTTTTTTAAAACTAAAGAAAGAAATCAATTTTATTGTGAAACTATATTAATATTAATTGTAAAGATAATCACATTTGATATAATGAAATTGTTAAGCAAGAGATATGTTTAAGATTTTACCTAAGCTTAATTTTTATACGGAAACAATTTTTTTGTCATATTTTTTTAAATAGCAATTTTTGTATTCCTATAAAAATGTTAATAAATATAACTATAGTTTTCATAAATTTCAATGTTCATCTATTTAAAATACATGTATATATATATTTCAGCTCGTTCGGATCTTCCAAATGGTACACTTCCATCGTTACTAGACTGGCGTGGTTCTGTAAAGAAATTTCCTTGGGAATTTCTTTTACTTGTCGGTAAATATTTTTTTTAGTTTCAATTGTCAGTACATGTCTTTGGACTGAACTTAATGTACGTTAAGATAATATTTCTTTTATTGAAAGAAATATTATCTTCTCCTCTCGGTACAGACTATGTAATGGTTATATAGTCTGTGCTCCTAGGAGTTCCCACAATATACAATTTAATTTATTACTAGCAAAAGCATGGCTTTGTGAGGGCTCGCGAGTTTTTTTAATGCGTGTCCATTACAATAAAGCTTCCAGAATGCAGTTAGGGTTGTTGATAGGACATGGCTTTGTTCGAAATAAAGATTTTTTAATAAAAATTATAAGGTAGATATAAATTTTTAAATCATTATATTATTATATACTAATTTTAAATATCAAAATTCAAATAACCTATCATTTAACAAATTATTTTTACAAATACTGTTAAGCAAAATTATGACACATTAGTTATGTTAAAGAAACAATAATTACTCTTTACTTTAAAAATTTTCATTTTATTAAAACTTTGAATTCCTCGTAAGAATTTCTTCTCGCCTCCCACATTTTAACATATATGAGTTTTTAATATCATTTAATCTGTTACAGGAAAATCGTCTGTTTAATTACAGGAAAATCCTTCTAATGTTTTATTCCTGAAAACGCGACATATGTTGCAAAATTGTATGAATTGAGGAATTGAAAGGTTAAAGCTTAAAGTATTTATGAATTTTAAACTTCGTCCTATTAAAAATTAAGTGACAAATATTAATCTAACTTCTGATTTTAATATACACTATCTAATAAAACCTATTCACATACATCCACAATTTTGTAATTCAGCGCTTTTCTATATCTTGTTTTATTCGAGTTATGTAGCTTATTTAACCTCCACAACTTTCTATAAATTCATTTACAATATAAAACATTTACGTATCACGTTTCGATTTTGTTAGTAAATGCTCTTCCTAAAAATATTATACATCTACATGTCCTATTAATTCTGTAATTTTTAACAAATGGCGTTACTAACAGCATAGTAAACCTTCCAGAAATGCATGATGTATGACACATCTGCATGCATCCTCTATTAATTCTGTAATTTAACTAACAGATGGCGCTAGTAATCATATGCTAGTACTACGCATTGTTATATCGTTTTTTTTTTCTTAATTTATTAAAATGTTTAAATACAAAAATAATGATAGCTAGATAACAAATCGAGATATGATTTTAAGTTATTTTGTTAAATTTCAAATCTAGAGGTGTGATAGTTCTTTCATAAAATGTACCACAAAACTGTACGGGTTGTGGGATAGTGTTAGTGCTCGCTCCGCTCGCCCTAATAAGACTCATTACAAGTCAATATGTTCATATTCAGGGCTGCCGAGAGGGGGATTTCAGAGGGGAATATATCAAAATAAAAGACACAATAAAAGAGCCCAGCATTTGCAATATTTTCAAGACATTATGGTAACAATACTTAAATGTTTAGAAGTATCTATCCTATTAAAAATAGGGTGAATATATATGTATGAAAAAATTTACTATCTATATGGTTTTATTATCAATTATACTTTTCAACGAACTTATACTCATGTAACAAAAGTGTCCGAACTTCGAACTCAAGAAGGTGGCTCAAATAAAAAGCTTTGACGTAAGCACTCGCTGCCACGCTGTCGCAGTCCCCACCGCTGCCCTCCACGCCATTTGTTTGTCAGTCTTTGCTGCATACCCACAGTGCCATATTTTATTATCAATATATATTTATTTTTTTTTACTTTTTCTAACATATTAAAATACGGTTGCATTGTATTGTGCCTACATCTGAATAACTAATTACAAACATGAATCAGGGTTTCAAAAGAGGAAAAAAAGAATTGACAAGGAGACATTAAAAAGAAAACTTAGTCTGGAAAGATTTATTAAACATCATCAAGCCTCATCCTCGGAATTTCTTTCTGAAGGAGCTTCTTTCTGAACCTTCGACGCCGCGTGGCAATCCCATCAAAGTTAGTGAAGAAGACACTCCAAATTCAACACTACTTGAAAATTCTTCTATCTGTAGAACAATCGATAGCGCTCGTATATCTTTATTACCTCAAGTTTTATCCTGTCTCTCATTACCTACCTGCTGAAATTTTTTTGCTGAAATTTTTTTCAACTTAGGATCACCAGACTTTAGCTTCGAAACAGACATAAAAGAATCACACGAGAAGTTGCCCGAGTACTTTCCTCAAAATGATACAGGTACAGTGCTGCTGAATTCAATTTTTAAGAAAAAACATACAAAATGGGGAAATTGTGGTTCGAGACTGGTTAGTGTGGAGTAAACTAAAACAAGTACTCTTTTGTTTACCTTACAGAATTTTTAGTACATTGCCACCTGCTCAAAATACAGCTTTGGCGTCACTTAATGGATATTCTGCTAACCGAAGGTGGAAAAAGTTCCATGAAAAAATTCTTGAACATGAAAATTGTGCCTTGTACGTTGTGCTTATGTCAAAGCTTTTGATTTGAGCCACCTTCTTGAGTTCGAAGTTCGGACACTTTTGTTACATGATTATAAGTTCGTTGAAAAGTATAATTGAAAATAAAACCAAATAGATAGTAAATTTTTTCATACATATATATTCACCCTATTTTTAATAGGATGGATACTTATAAACATTTAAGTATTGCAAATGCTGGGCTCTTTTATTGTGTCTGGGCCCTAGAGATATATTCCCCTCGGAAACTTCCCTCTCGGTAGCCCTGGATATGAATATATTGTTTTGTAATGAGACTTATTAGGGCAAGCGGAGCGAGCCCTAACACTATCCCACAACCCGTACAGTTTTGTGGTACATTTTATGAAAAAACTATCACACTTCTAGATTTGTAATTTAACAAAATAATTTAAAATCATATCTAGATTTGTTATCCATCATTATTTTTCAGTGGAAAACAGAACAAATCAAATCAAAAGCACAATTTTCAATTTGTGATTTAATATATAAATCTATTAAAAATAAGCAAAAAGTATGGAAAGACATTTACGTCAACTTCTTAATGTAACTTTTTATTGAGAATAACATAACTTCAAGTAGGCAACTGTATTTTACAAGAATGTGAGCGCAATATTTTTCGGTTATTGTAGACAATAATCGAAAACTACAACTCCAGATGCTGCACACATCGAGCAAATGGCTATGTTAACTTAACTAGTGAAGATGGAAAATATTTTTTAGCATTTGACCATTACTCATAAGCGGCAAAGTCATTGCTCAGTTTACATTGGCAAAACTTGAGTTGCTTCAAATTCCAATATCAGATTGCCGAGGATAAGGATATGACAGCGGTATCAACATGAAAGGCGCCTGCAAAAAAGTTCAGGCTATAAAATTTACTGCCACCAGTGCAGCAGTTTATTCACATTATGCTTGCCACTTTCTCTATCTTTGCGGTGAATAAACCACTGAAAATTGTCATGATGCTCCTACCTTTTTAACATTATCCAAAAATTATAAACCGTTTTCAGCTCCAGTCCTCAAAGATGAGAAATACTAAATTAAAAAATAGCATGTTTACTTCGTTCTATGTCCCAAACCCGATGGTCTGCAAGAATAACAATAATGTACTTTTGCTGCACCTCTCCCCAGGATAGCAGAACTTACTGAACTTACTTTTTAACTTTAGAATGTTGTAGTAATGTGATTGAACTACAGAACTATGTGCAGATATTAAACTGTGTACTTATGCCATCAATTGAGACGAAAGTGTTGATAGCAATTGACATTATGAATAAAGTAATTCAAACTAGGGGTGCAACAACTGATATTGCGTCCTAAAACTTACATAAGTTAACAACAGTTTAACAACAAAATTATTAGGGTTCCGTGACACAGGATGAGAAAAAATTTGGACTGAAAATCTCACCGTGGCAAAAACATTGGCTGGCCAGAATCTCTCCAATAAGAGACAAAATATTCCACAAGTGAAAGAAAATGGTGAGTGAAGAAGTGACCATCAGTAGCAGCCAATGTAACATTAAAAAAGGAAGTGTTCTATATTGTTTTAGAAGACGGATAGTTGACTTTATTGACAGATAAATAAAGGACATACAGAGCACTAGCTTCTAGGTGAAATTAAGGCTTAAAATCAATTTATGATGCAAATATTAGCACTCATTCTGCAACCCCTGTACATTTGCACTCGTTCTGCAACCCCCCGCCTAATAAATAAACTTCAAGAAACTCATTTGACATCTTTGTTTCCAAATCTATGCATAGCTCTTTGCATTTTTATGACCATGCCAGCGACAATGGCTACCGAGGAAAGGTTGTTTTCAGTTTTGAAGTGTGTAAAAATGTATTACGTTCCACCTTGTGTCAAAAAAGGCTAAGACAATTTAATTTAGAATTAATTATTGAAGAATTTGCTTCTAAAAAGGTGAGAGGAGTTTTTGATTAATAGCTTTAAGTTTAGTAGTATTTTTAATTACTGAAACATATGCAAGCTAATTTCTTTTAGATTGTTTTCTTTACAACTATTTTTTTTAATACAAATAATTATATTTGATTTCTCTAAGAAAAAAGCCCATGGGGTGACTATCCATTGTGGCCCAACTTAGGGGCCCAACATAACGCTTGAGCTCCTGTCGAACTTGCTCATATTTATGTATATTTTAAGACATGATTCATTTGTTGTAGACAGACTACAATGCTTTTAACAAAAGTTTTAGTTGCAAAAATTAAAATAATTTATTTGATGGATTCATCATGCAAATAAGAGACTATTGCATTTATAATCGATAACAATTTTCTTATAGGCGGTGGCTTCGCATTATCTACGGGTAGCAGGACTTCAGGACTCTTAAATAAAATTGGAGATTTCCTCAAAGTCATGGAACCATTGCCACATTCTTTGGTCCTGTTCCTGGTTTGCCTTTTCACATGTTACTTCACTAACTTCTGTGCAAATGTTGCCGTCGCAAACATTTTATGCCCCATCTCGATGGAACTTGTTAGTTTTTTTACTTTCCTTTTTAATATATGTTACTAATAGTTTTTTATATATTTTATTTTTTGTCACCATTTTTTATGTTTTATCACCTTAATCATTTAAATGGATGCTGGTTAAGATTTATATAGATTATGCAAATTCCCTACTGTAAAGAAGCCACAAGACACAGTGCAGTTTTTAACCTTACATATTTGATTTGTATGACATATTGCATATTGCATTATTTCCAAAAAGAACAGTGTTTGCAGCACTGAATATACAAAAGCTATCTTTACACTTGAACTTAAAGTGCACATTGTTTATAAATTTGTTCAAGGCCACGAGAAAATAAAATAAAGTTTTTTGGAGTCCAGTGTCAATTGGCAAAATCAAGATAATGGTACAAATGCAACCAATAATGGTACAAATGTATTGTTTAAAAATATATGTTATATTCTGGTTTATTCCAATGCCTGAACTATGCTTATGTATCAGTGCTTGAGTAAATTTTTCAATGTTCAAAAATGATAAATATTTTCACAAAGTAAAATAATCGATACAAAAAACATGTTAAGTATTAGTCATTCACATTTTTATATTAGTCTAGAATGTTTACTAAACAAAAAATATATATAAAACTACTACAAGGCACTCAAAGTAATAAAGTTTATAAAAAGCATTAAATTGTAATGTTCGTTTTCAAGATAAATATGTTAACATTAATAACACGAGTAACATGTTGAACAGTGTAGTGTGCACCAGGTACCCATTAAAACAATACAACACAATGTGGTGAACTCCTTAGTAAATTATTATTTCCTTATGTGAATATTCAAAAATACAGATATTATTTCACAGAAAAGTATCGGTTATAAGGTTATTTATAGGTTTTTTCTTTCATGGAGGTGTTATGGTTGAGGAAATGTTGACAATAAATATAATTTTTTACATTAATTATTTTTCCATGATAAAGACTCAATTCAAGAAATATTATAGATTGTTTTTGTCTTTATTTTCAAGTGGAATCCAAAAAAATATCTTGTTACAACAATTAACCATTATTTCAATTAATTTTTATTTTAAATTCCTAATTTAAGAGTTAAAAGGAAACAATCAGACATATTATGAAAAGTAAACTTATGAAGTAGATTCTTACAATTGTGTGACCTAAAACTGCTTTAGTATGTGTATATATACTAAGGGAAATAAATTTTTATTCCAAGCAGAATTTGTAACCCAGCCATATTTGACCAGGCTATAAGTTTAAATTACACCTGATCAAATTTGGATTTAAAATAATAAAATTGAAAAGGTTCAAAGTATCCATAAATTACTAATTGAAATATATCGTATAGCATATACTTAATACATTTGTACATATTTGCAGGCAAAATCTATTAATATGCATCCTCTGGTCTTATGCCTAGCGACGGGACTGGGAGCTTCATTCTGCTTTTGTCTGCCAATAGGGACACCATGCAATGCCATTGCTCAGGCCAGAGCTAACTTATCTACTGGTGACATGGTGACTACTCAATTTTTTAATATTATTTATTAAATAAAAGCGCTTGCATAATCTATTTGAACTGGTTAATCGCAGTTTTTATAGACATACACTAGCTCTTTAAGAATATATGCTGTTCGATCACTACTTCCTTATATTTTAGCTCATTACAGTTTATAATATTATCGAAATATAAAGCAAGTAAATGGGAACACAATTATTTTAGTATAACTTTTCACATACTTTTACTCCATAGTAGCACTTTATTTTATCTTTTATTTCTATATTCCAATCAAACAAAAATCCCACAATCTGAATTCTTCAGATACTTAGCAAATTACATTGATTGACATTTCACTTGGACCAAACACAACCATACAAAAAGAAAAGCTCTAGATTTACAGCAAATTTATTGGCTCAAGAGATGAAAATAACAACTTATGTATGGAAAATAAGCTACTTAAAAGTGTATACTTAAACCAATATGAATGTACGGACTGCAGCTGCCTCTAACTCCAATCTAGAAATTCTCCAATGTTTCCAATCAAAAGTTCTGTCAGTTACCTGGTGGATGCACTGTGGTATATGAAAAATGATGGATTACACCGTGACTTACAAATTAAAACAGTTAAGAAGGAAGTAGCAAACTCCTTAAAAACAAACAAGAAGCTTATGCAAAAATACATTCTAACCACCTTGCAAAGGATCTGATGGGTAAACTGCCAAACACAACATTTCCTAGACTAAAGAGATGTGCACCACAGGATCTTTTAATGACATAAGACACCAGTTTGAAAAATGTATGGGCATGTCAATGGGTATTGCTCTATGCACTACCTAATACAACTATATAACATACAGTTAAATGTCAAATAGATGGATACGGAGAAAGAACTAGGAGATCTTAAAATAATTTTTTATATTTCAAGATATGTAAAACAGCTGAAGCGATCGACGCAGCTACCCTTTCTAGTCACTGTCTTGTGATAAAGAGATTTCTTAACTGTAGCTTCTGCAAGTTTGTTATTTGTCATTATTCCGCCAAGCTTGCAAAAATCATAAAAGTAAACCTCCAATGGAATTAAACTTTCCCACGATAGTGACATACATCAATTTAAAGAATCTTTGGAACCGTACGAGTAATACAATTTTATTAACCACTTTCATATATTAGTATAACAATATATATATATATATATATATATATATAAATATATATAAATATATATAAGTATATATATATATATATATATATATATATATATATATATATATATATATATACATTCTATTGTTTAACATTTAAAATGAGAGAAAACCTAATTTTGACTGCAGAATATTAGGTCTACCACTAGTAACATTATATCTTAGTGACTTAAATACAGCCTAAATACTGAATTAACTTGTTCTATTCCCATCGCCTTGACAGATTACATTTTTTAACTGCAGTTACAACCGAAACAAATGGAAGAGGAATGGCCCATGCGTAGATATGTCTGCACGTGCATTAGTTAATTGCAAGAAATTTGAACATTTGTTATTAACGTAAAATAAAATCTTTGTTTTGAAGAAATTGTTTAAAAAAAAATCACTTCTAGCAAACTTCATATAAATTGTTAATAATATTTTTCCATTATTTTGCCTTTAGCAGTTTTGGAGATAGAGGGAATGTTTTTGTGGACATTTTCACAAATATCTATAGCAGGTGTTCCTGTAAACTTGCGGTAAACATAATACCAAAATTAAAGACAAAACAATATAAAACGTGAAATTAAATTCATCCAAAGGAACTCTACAACTTCTTTAATGAAGCTTTTTTCTACAACCTTTCTTCTATACTCAAAATTGTTTTATTGTTAAGTAACGTGTGACTGTATTTGTTTATTATTAATAATATTCGTCTTATTTGTTCACATAAATTTTGTGTTGAAATCATAATAAATCACTGTAAATAATTATAAATCGTAATAAGCGGCAGATTGTAGGCGAGGAGAATCAATGTCTTACACTTACATAGGCTGAGTCGTTTTACATTTTTTATGTGATTACACACTTTACGTAACACACATAATCCCCTACGTAACCCAGCTAACCTTTTTGCTGATCTCCACTTCCTCTCGTATAAACCAAATAGTTTATGGAAGTGACTTAATTGTAAAATTTTTATTTTTACGACAACACAATTTATCAGATGGAAAATATTTATCAGAAGGAAAAAAGTATTAACCCACATGTATTATAACAGTTAACACCATAAAATATATATTATACAAATGAATAAATAGAAAAATTTTCCAAATTTCGTAGGTTGTCTGAATGTATCAATTGAAAAAACAATATAAGGGTCCCAAAATTATATTTTATATAAGATAGTCCCCTTGAGGTATTGGTGAAAAAGCCCCCAAAAATATGTTCCGTAGAAGGAGGTCTCCAAAACTTCTAAAATTAAAATTATGTAAAAAACAGTGTTACTAAAAATTTGTCTAAAAGTTTAATGTGAAACTATAGCAATGGTTCTAAATCTCATTTTTGAAGAAATACACAATAGTTTTACACTTATTAAATATAAACTAGGCAAAGTTTTTACATAATGAAAAATAGAAATACGATGCATCATTATGTATCATATCTACTTTTAAATGCGCTTAAGTGTGTGTGGAAATCTAGCGCAAGTACTACTTGCATTTAACAGGTTTTATTTATATTATGTTGCGAAAATATGGAGGTGACAAATTTTCACTGAATAAATGACATAATTACAACTGTGAGAATATTACAGCAAATATTACAGTATGTTGCGAAAATATGGAGGTGGCAAATTTTCACTGAATAAATGACATAATTATAACTGTGAGAATATTACAGTGTGTTGCGAAAATATGGAGGTGGCAAATTTTCACTGAATAAATGACATAATTATAACTTTGAGAATATTACAGTATGTTGCGAAAATACGGAGGTGGCAAATTTTCACTGAATAAATGACATAATTAAAACTGTGAGAATATTACAGTATGTTGCAAAAATATGGAGGTGGCAAATTTTCACTGAATAAATAACATAATAATATCTGTGAGAATATTACAGTATGTTGCGAAAATACGGAGGTGGCAAATTTTCACTGCATAAATGGCATAATTAAAACTGTGAGAATATTACAGTATGTTGCGAAAATACAGAGGTTGCAAATTTTCACTGAATAAATGAGGCAAGGTTTGAAGCTGTCCTAAAGATTTCATGTTCTGAAAGTAATGAGAAATTAAAAATTGAAACATTTTACCATCGCTATTTTAAATTGAAATGGATACTTTTTATGTATTCAACCGTCTATGTTCCTATATGGAATTCATCCAATATTTCCACATAAAAAGATTATTTTGATCAAATTGAAAAACTAACATGGCACTATTAGGTGGACCATGAAAGCCTGTGGTTTCAAGTAATAACTTGTTAATCCCCTGTGCATTAAAGCATGTTTTCATTTCATTTTAACATGCAAACATTCTATTGTTTAACATTTAAAATGAGAGAAAACCTTCTAATTTTGACTGCAGAATATTTAGTCTAGCACTAGTAACATTATATCTTAGTGACTTAAATATAGCCTAAATACTGAATTAACTTGTTCTATTCCCATCGCCTAGACAGAGACACATTTCATTACATTTTTTAACTGCAGCTACAATCGAAACAAATGGAAGAGGAATGGCCCATGCGTAGATATGTCTGCACGTGCATTAGTCAATTGCAAGCAATTTGAACATTTGTTATTAACGTAAAATAAAATCTTTGTTTTGAAGAAATTATTTTAAAAAAAATCACTTCTAGCAAACTTCATATAAATTGTTAATAATATTTTTCCATTATTTTGCCTTTAGCAGTTTTGGAGATAGAGGGAACGTTTTTGTGGACATTTTCACAAATATCTGTAGCAGGTGTTCCCAAAGTGTGCGCCGTGATGCCCTGGGTCACCGTAGAAAGTAAAGACGGGCACCGTGAGTCGATCCTCTATTATTATCCGAAACCATAAGTTTTGGTGGGAACTTATAAATTTTGAGCGCTCGGTGACTCACATCGCAGGTTACCTACTTACATACGTCGTGCGTCACGTCACCGTCGCTCACTCATCGATAAGTACCTATCTACGCGCTTGACAACCGTTGATACCCTTCCCCTCCCACGTCTTGACCCGCACGCTTACTCGGTTGCAGTGCATATTTACAAGCAAGATGCAAAGGACGGACTCGTCGAGTTTTGTTGAAATTGTGTCTCTTTTGTTTTTCGTCAAAAATCTCACGCAAAATGGACAGATTTTTATTAAATAACAAGTCACAAGTCGATTGTTCAAATGATACTGAAAAAGCATCTACTAATGGCGCCGGGGAAGCAAAGAAGCGAAAATATCGTAAATATGATATAGCTATTTAGACTTTGATTTTACTTCTATAGATGTAAATAATGAAGAAAAACTGCAGTGTGTACTTTGTTTGAAAATACTGAGTTAAAGCGACATCTTGAGACAATTCATCTGACTATGGCTGAAAAATCGCAGGATTTTTTCACCAGAAATTACAAAATTTAATAAAAACAAAAAACGTTTTCACTCAGCACGCCTCAGTACCCAAAAACGTGACAAATTGCAAAACACCTCATACTATTGCAGAAAAACTACCCGCTGCTCTCGACATGGTGAATATTATGGTGGGAGAATCGGCAGGATAATTAATTTCCAAGGTACCCTTATCTACCCTTATCTATCAGTCAAAGAATTCATGACATAACCGAGGAACTCGATTACCAATTAATAGAAAAAATTAAAGGCAAGAATTTTGGTTTGCAACTTGATGAGGCTACTGACAGTAATAATGATGCACATCTTATTTGTTACATACGGTTTCTGGCTGATAACATTATTGTCAAAGATACCTTGTATACTGCAAAAGCATTACCGAAATCATTACCTTGTTTGAAATTCTTGACAAGTTTATTGCAGAAAATGATTTGGAAGTGTATCAGTGTATGTACTGATGGTGCTCGATCCATGTTTGACAGGTATGAAGGAATGCAAGCTTTTATTCGTAAAAAAGCACCGAATGCTATGTGGATCCATAGAGAATTTCTTGCATCAAAGTCAATGAGCTCTGAATTGAACCAAGTACTAGAATGTGTCATTGGTGCAGTAAACTACATAAAAACTAGGCCGCTAAAGGCCAGACTTTTCAAAAAACTGTGCATAGAAATGGGAGCTGAACACGGCCCTGCTATATTACTGCAATTCACGATGGCTTTCACGTAGAAATGTCTTATTTCGTGTATTCGAGTTACATGAAGAAATTTGCACTTTTTTACAACAGGAACGTCATGCAAATGCCAGATACCTTGCTGAACCAGATTTTATGCTAAAACTAGCATATTTATGCGATATATTTGAGAAACTAAATAAATTGAATGTGTTTTTGCAAGGCAATAACACGTACTTTCTGAAACCGATGGAGAAGATTGCAACGTTTAGAAAGAAACTACAGTTGTGGATAAAAAAATTTAATGAAGGTGGTGGTCAAGATTGTTTCCCGCAATTGTATAAATATGTGGCATCTAATGGTTGTCTCACAACACCTGATGGCCCTTTTCACGGAACACCTTTCGAAGCTCATTGAATGGTTTTCAAAATACTTTGCAGATGATATAAGAACCTTTCAATGCACAAGCTCTGCAAGAGTTCACATCTCAAGAGGAGTCTCATTGAACTCTCTTATAGATAGCAGCCTTAAAACTAGTTTCACCAGTTCCGATTTGATGGAGTTTGGTTATCGGTTCAAAATTAATATCCAAATTTAGCTTCAAAAGCTTTAAAAATATTAATTCCGTTTGCAACATCATATTTATGTGAAGGTGGATTTTCAGCTTTAGCTGTAATCAAGAACAAATATCGCTCAAGGATAAATGTGGAGCAAGAAATAAGAGAAGCAGTATCAAGCTTTATTCCCCATTTCGAAAAACTGTGTGGAGATCACCAAGCTCAACCGTCACATTGATTTGACTGAGAAGTTATTGTACTTGTTTTCTATTTAATTTCTATATTCTCACAAATATAATAAAAAACTAAGTTTCATATTGAGGTTGTTTCTACCTAACTGCTATTATTGTATTGTAGGTACCTATTTCTTTCAACTGTTTCTATATCAAGTAGCTAGCTAGGGTAAGGCGCCGTACTAACTAAACTTGACAAAACTAGACAAAATACTAAACTCGTAAATGCGCCGACGGCTGAAAAAGATTGGGAACCCCTGATCTATAGGATTGTTTTAGATAAAATTTGAAAAAATTAGTTTTGAAATCCTTATAATTTGCACTTCAAAAAGAACATCACGAGAGCTAGAGATCAGCTAGAGACCAGCGAGAAAATTAGGAAAACATTTTTTGGAATACTTCAATTGCATCTAAAATTCAATATAAATATTTTTGTGTTACTACTGAAATATACACAGGTTAATTTGCTGTATCAGTCCGCTAATTTCAAATTTATATGTGTAACGGTCCCTGGGAAAAATAGCTGTGATGAGCGATGGACACATGAATGATCATATAAAGGTTCATTTTTTTTTGAAGTACGAAGCAGTCCATTTTTTTCATTAAGTTACCGTAATTTTTCATTAATTGGAACGTGCCGCTGCTACGCTCCATGGGATAACGTATCTTTATTATTGCAATATTTTTGAGTTCCCTTTATGTGAAGGCGCTATAAGAATAGAAGTTTAAATTTTTTGGTGCAGTACCCATCTGAAAGCCGATCTGTACTACTGCTTGATTTCCCATATTTAATAATATAACCTGGCAGCTTTAGCATATTTCAAATCTCAACGACATATGAGGAATTGCGAAAGGGCAGTTGCGATAGTTCAATTTAAAAAAATTGTTAGATTTAGTCATATGCTCCCTTGTTAGATATTTAAATTGTTCAATTTCTTCCCTTAAAAACAAATTAATTTGATTTTTGTAAATTAATTATTTATTATTAAGCGTGTGAAATATATAGAAAAAATTAAATAAATGGCGCTTTTGGCCCTTTCTTAATGTTTAAATGTGTACTTGTTTCTTTAAATGGATACCCATTCCTTGATTGTTTCAGATTTCTTCTTTGACTCAAAAAATGCTTACATTTTTTTGTCATGTTCTGCTTTTTTCATACGACTGTCATTTGTGATAATTTCTTTTCCCTCATTTACAGCTGAAATGTGGAGGCGGATTTACATTGATCGCAGCTGCTATAGAATATTTTTTCCTAGCAACTTACGCTAGGGTGATCTGGGACCTCGATACTATACCAGACTGGGCTAACTTCTAGGTTTTTGAAGACTTTCCATACTACGCCTTTCCATTGCAAATAATTGTAGCTATTTGTGACCTGAAGTTTGGGTAATATCTCTTAACAGATTGTTAGTGTTTGGAAGAATGTTAAACCCAAAATACTATAAAAAACCTATCTTGTAACATATATTAAAAATTTTGTCGATTTGTTTTTTTCTGTAATACAAATAATTAGAAAAACGTGGGAATCTCTTCAGATGGAATATTAAATTACTTTCTCCTTTCCCTTCATTTATGATTTATTATGTACGGAGAAAAAAAAACAAGACAAATGATACTAGAGCACAGCTAGAGAACATCTAATTTTCAAAAGTTAGATGTTCTCTAGCTGTGCTCTAGTATCATTTGTCTTATTTATTTTATTTATAGCCTTGTGTAAACTTTACATATGATGGTAAAGGAAACGAACATTGTACTTTTTAAAAGTAGTAAAAGTTATATTTTTAATAAACTTATTTGAAATATTTTATTTTTATAGCATCGTAAATATACAATAATATTTGTTAAATATTAAATTATTTGTACTAGCAGTCATCTGAAATGCAATGCTTTAGAGAACCCGACATTTAAATAAATGTCACTTGAAATGTGAATTATTCAAATATAAAAAATATAACAATTTATACTCCCAGGATATTTTTGAAAGGTGAAATTGGATCCAATACCAGTTTCGATTGCAGAGATTGGATACATTTTTTAATTTAAAATTTCTACAGAGGCTCTACAGAAGTTTAAAAAAATTTGCAATGTATAAATAACATTCACAGATGTATAAAAACCATTTCTCAACAATACATTTTTTGAAATGTGAAAATATGTGAATAAGAGGTGGGGCATACAACAAGTACGAAGTATTTGTGTGGAGTACGACATTCCACAGATGCCTCTTAATAAAATATGCAAACATCTTTCTCTGTTCATAATGAATCAACTATTACGGAGTAATAGAAAAAATAACAAGCATTTCGTTGTATAGATTCCTTGGGAAAAAATGAAATAAATAATGTTTCACATAATACTCGTTTTTGTAACATGTCATGCTCTTGAAGAAGCTAATAATCAATGTAGTCACACTTTGGTCTTGCTCGAGTTCATCTACACTCCATTCATTATCAACATTTGGAAAGCATATGTTCATTCGGTCTCTGAAGCCCATGATAAAACGTTTTTTTTATTGTAAATATATGTAAAGTGATTTAGTGTATAGTGTAGTATATGTATAGTGATTTAGTGAGTAATGAAAACTTTTAACCGTTTTATTGCCATGGTTTTTTACTCGTATATACTTAAAAATACCAAAGAAATCTTTTGTTTTTTATGTCATTTAAATTATCCAATTTTAATAATTTTTTCTGTGTTTTCTTAATAAAAACTTGTACAAGGATAATAAAGTCCGGTACATCTTCCGTATCAGCAAAATAATTGTTTTCGTCACTATTATCACTCAAGACAAAAATACTCCAGCAGTTTGTTCACTCTGTTCAGGAAGCCACCCTGCTAACTAACTGTAAGGGATGTGTAGTATATAAAGAAATATTAGCACGAAAATTGCAAAAAAATATACCTAAGATATCCCTAAGCATGGAAGATACATACGAACCAACAGAGGGTCTATTGCCTAAATTAATCCCTGATAGAATAGAAAGACAATCACCAATCACGAAGACCCACATGTTACCAAAGACATATAGTGAGGCTATACAAAATCAACCTAGCATATCCACAAGGGCTGATAATAAAACCGTTGACAATCAAAAGACACAGCGCTCCCACAACAGCACAACTAGTGCTGCTGAAAACAGAACTTCCTACACCCAGAAGCACGATACAGCTAATAATTTGGAATTGCTCATTAAAACACAAGCAGAAAAAATAGATCAACTCTTACAGCACATGGGAAGTTTGATGATGAACCTGCTCACAATCCTCATCAATAAAATTCCATAGTTTACAAATTGTAACATGGAATATCAATGGGCTACTCCCAAATAAAGATAATTTAGAGTTAATGCTCAAAGTGAACAAAATTAACATTATTTTATTGTCAGAAACACACCTAAATGATCAAAAAAGCGTCAGACTCAAAAATTATAACATTTACGTTGCAAATCATCCTGATGGCACATCTCATGGAGGAACAGCAGTGATTATAAAAAGCAATATAAAACATTACATGCACAGCAACTATAAAGAAAATTACTTGCAAGCCACAACTGTTACAATAAAAGATGTGAATGGAAATTTTAATGTAGGTGCCATATACTGCCCCCCAAGATACAAAATCACTCAAGAAATGTTCCAAAAATTCTTTAGCTCCTTAGATTCGAGGTACATCATTGGAGGAGACTGGAACAGCAAACATACATTTTGGGGATCCAGGCTGACTACCACTTGGGGCCGTGAATTAATGAAATGTGTGACTAATCTAAGACTACAAACACTTTCCAATGGAGAACCAACATACTGGCCTACAGATCGCAAGAAAACTCCAGATCTAATAGATTTTTTCATTCATAAAGATTTACCCCATAAATATGTTAGTGTTGAATCATGCCTGGACACCACAACTGACCATATTCCAGTAATTTGTACCCTCAGCGTGTCTGTCATTAACAAAGTACAACAAATAAATTTGTATAATAACAACACTGACTGGCTGGAATTGTCAGAATTTTTGGAATCCAAAATAAACATGAAAGTACGACTTAAGTCCGAGGAGGATATAGATGAGGCTACATTTCTCATCACGAACTTAATACAGGAATCTGCCTGGCGTGCTACTTCATCTAGCCAGAATGTTCCTACAAAATGTAACATACCTTTAAAACTACGTAAAAAGATAGAGGAAAAAAGAAAACTAAGACGTCAATGGCAACTGAGTAGACTAAAGGATGATAGAATGTTATGGAACAAGGCAGCAAGAGAACTAAAAGAAATGTTGATCGAACATAAAAATAAATCAGTTCAACAAAGACTGTCAAAATTATCAGCAACCAAACATGAGAACTACACTCTTTGGAAAATCACTAAGGAATTCAAAAGACCATAATCACAAGTTCCTCCATTAAGAAAATCCTCCGGTATCTGGGTTAAAACGCCTAGCGGAAAAGCTGAACTGTTTGCTGAGCATCTTAAAGATGTGTTCAGCCCAAATGAGGCTAGTAATGATGAATTTGAGAGTGAGATTGAAAGAGTAATAAGCAGTGATCAACAGTTGTCTCCACCATTAAAGCTAACTACTCCAAAAGAAGTAGCTAAAATAATAAGAAAACTACCTATCATCTCCAAAGTTTTTGAGAAAATACTTCTGACTAAACTAAAGCCAGTTCTTAACACTGAAAATGTAATCCCCGACCATCTGTTCGGATTTAGGTCGCAGCATTCAACCATAGAACAGGTGCACCGGGTAGTGAATACTATAAGACAATCTTTAGAAAGAGGAGAATATTGCTCTGCCGTGTTCCTAGATATCCAGCAGGCGTTTGACAAAGTTTGGCATAAAGGGCTCCTGTACAAACTGAAGATTCTTCTCCCTAACTCGTTGTACATGGTGTTGAAGTCATATTTACAGAATCGCAAGTTTATGGTAAAATTTGATGAAGAATTTTCTAAAATATATAATATCCGAGCATCTGTACCACAAGGATCTGTACTCGGTCCAATTCTTTACTCGATATATACATCTGATTTACCAGTGACCCGGGAAGTAATGACTACAACATATGCAGATGACACAGCTTGTCTCTCCTGTGATAAAGATCCCAACAAAGCATCAGCTAAATTACAAATACAGCTTGATAGTGTCAACCAATGGTTAAAGAGATGGAGAATCAAATGCAATGCCATTAAATCAACTCAAATGACATTTACTTTGCGTAAAGGACATTGCAAGCCGGTTACTATGGATAATCAAGAGTTACCATGCAGAGCCAGTGCTAAATATCTAGGCTTCCATTTAGATAGGAGACTAACATGGGCAAACCACATAAAAGTAAAGAGACAAGAAGTAAATATACACAGTCAAAAACTGTACTGGCTGATAGGTCGACAATCTATGCTCTCACTAACTAATAAACTGCTTATTTACAAATGCATTATAAAGCCTGGAATTGTGGGGCTCGGCTAGCAATTCAAACCTAGAGATTTTACAACGGTTTCAAAATAATATCTTAACAATGCTGTCTAGTGCACCATGGTATGCTCGTAATACTGATATACATGAATATCTAGGTATACCAATCATCAAGGAGGAAATAAATAACCGTTGCATAAAATACAAAGAAAGACTTCGGTGCCACGCAAATAATCTGGCCCAAGATTATTTAAAGACAGATGATCAAATTGCACGTCATAAAAGATGGCAGATATTAAATCTTGACAAAAGGCACTAAAGTGTAATGTGTAAATTTAAAAATGGCTTTGAATCTCGATGAAGAATCAGCCATCCAAACATCAAGTATTGGAAAATATCTGATTATGGTTATTCAGCCGATTGCAGTCGAAATAAATTTGAAAAAAAAAAAACTATTATCACCGTCACTAAAAACTTGCATTACGCCATATTGTGAGCGCTCCACAATGTCACTCCCACTATCACTTTCTTCACAACTTGAAAAATGATCATTTTCACTCTAATTATTTTTGTATTCCGACATTATGGGTTAAAATTTTCTTTTCCTGGATCCTTTTTATATTGTAATTACTAATAATATTATGATTTGAACTTTATGTAACATGTAGAAAGATAAAAAATTAGCGACGCGTGCGAGTGACCTCCCCTATCGTGCGCTAAACAGCAACTGATTTCGTCAGTACTCAAACGGTTATGGCTGTAGATATCAATTACTATATATATTGCAATTGAAAACTTTGAAATATGCCAGCTATGGAAGTGTAATTATCACATATGTATTATTTATATTTCCATTGTAACTAAATAGTACAGAAGAGGATATTTTCTACAGCAGACAGCACTAAACTTGTATAAAGGAAAGTTTTCAATATCTCCATAGCATCGTTTTGTATAACCACACTGCTGAAAATCCCAGTACGTAAGAAGCAAAAAAATGTTAAATGACTCCCAAGCAAACATCTGACAAGCAAGTATGCGTGCCGCATGCTACCTAATATTTTGTAACTGGTATTTTTACATACTCAAAATAGGTTGACCCCGTATGAAAAAATATAGATTTTGCCTAACTTTAGTAACTGAAACTTTGTTTAAAACGTTTCACTCCACCAGTACACAAATATATTTTTTGTATCTAATATAAGAATTTAAAACCTTCACATTACCAGTTGCTCAAAATCACATCTGAGTAATGTACAACCAGCAATTCTTTATGACTTTGTTGTTAATCATTCTGGAAGACATGTCAATTTAACTATTTTAATGTAGATATTTGTGTTAATGGAACTGTCGTAGTGCGAGTTCTACTCGTATTTTTTTTCGCAGGTTTTTATTTGTAATATACAGCGCCGAGTCGAAGTTGTCACTATCTTGGATACAGCATGATAGCAACATGGTCTATTTAATTTTTATAGAAAAACCAAAATATATATTGAGATTTGGATATTTCTACAAGACAGATAGACAGACGAAATGGAATTTGTACCTTATTAATTTATTTTTAAAATATATTAAGTAACATACTACTGCCTAGTAGTTGTCTAGTTTTTAAAATATATTAAGTAACTTAATACTGTTGGTATACTATATCTCGTGCGTTTCTTGTTTCTTAAAAAAATGTTTCAATGACTGAAATAAATGATTATCAGAAGGTACTGCCTAAGGTAATATCTTGTAAAGGTTTGCAGAACCTCAACAAACAAATTTTTTCATTGGGCTTTCTTGTTGTACGTGGTCAAACGTAGGTGAATAATACCTCCTATTCAAATTCTGATGACTTGATTCAAAGTTATAAAATTATAAACATTAGAAATCAGAATGAATTCTTTGCCATAGACATAACATGTCGTTAGCATATAGCAAATGGTTTGGGCTTCCAAGTTCGGTGAACATCGCCTGTTTTTCATTTCCTGACTTAAAGGCACGGTTCACATATGCACAGTTTGTCTTTTTTTACCAATTGTAGCAGAATTTTTTTACGATACTTCAACATAAAACATGAGTGAAAAATGTTACAATAGAAATTCTATCACCATATAAAATGCAAGGGCTTATAATGAAATGAACATAATTACATAGTTGTGATTACACAATTCAAATACAATGCGAAAAATGTACGTTCAGTTCAGAGAATGAGTTACTAATTCGTATACTGCACTATTGGTAAAAGCAAGAAATCTTTCAGGTAGGTTTCAAAAGTCTTAGATTCCATATTAAAACAAAAATTCTTTCTATAGCTAAACTAATGCATGTTAGAATTTTACTGTTTAATTCTGTCTGTAAATGTGCCTGGGTAGGGAGCTCAGCTAGGCGATTCCCTTCAGGTTTAAAGGCCTAAACTTGTATTTGCCATGACCAGAGATCTCAAAACTTGCAGTGATAATGTTTAAAAATTGCCTTAAACTTGCATACATTTTACACAACGGATATAGTACATGGGAAAATAAAGTTGATAATGAAAACCTTTATCAATAAGAAGCATAGCTACCTATACAAGAAAAGTAACTTGGCGTGATCAGAGGCCGTAAAACCAAAACTTGCAGTGATAATGTTTAAAAATTGCCTTAAACTTGCATACATTTACAAAACGGATATAGTACATGGGAAAATAGTGGTAATGAAATCCTTTATATTTAAAAAGCATGGCTACCTATACAAGAAAAGTAACTTGGCATGATCAAAAGCCTCAAAATCAAAACTTACAGAGTGGTAATGTTTAAAAATTGCTTTAAACTTGCATACATTTACATAATGGATATGACATAGGAAAATAAACTTAAAATAAATACCTTTATCAATGAAGATCATAGCTACCCATACAAGAAAAGTAACTTGCCATGATCAGAGGTCATAAAATCAAAACTTGCAGAGTGATAATGTTTAAAAATTGTCTTAAACTTGTATACATTCGGATATGATACATGCGAAAATAAAGTTTTAAAATAACAAAAACTTTTATCAATGAAGATCATAGCTCATACAAGAAACGTAAATCTAAGGATCGCCTAGAGAAATTAGAATTTCCAAAATCTGTTCACTCATTTTGGTCTCTGAGAATAGCCATACTTTTAGAATACATGTTAAAACTCGGACGGAGCCTCTCGTTTGCTGTATAATTACAATTTTCTTGATTATTACAAATAATCCAAATAGTATAATATACTCTGTAACAGATTCAACTTATAGGGTTACAGATTCAGAATCTATTCTGTCTCCCTGTATTCCCAAAGATTCTGATGGCGAAATCAGGAACTTAAAGAATCAATGTAAATATGTTTCAGCATCGTCTAATATCCCACATATCTCCTCATAATCTTTAATAACTTTCATTAATCTAGTGTATTTGAAATATTTTCCTTTAATGTCAAGTGTTGTGAATAAAATACGAGTTGAGTCTTGAGAACAAAAAGTTGACAACCTCTGAAATAAATAATTTAGGGGAAAATGAAACAAATTTTTTAAATTATACACTTGAAGTATATTTCATAAGAGACATCCACACATCGACAAATAGGAAATACCAATCAATTCAAACGAAATAGCATAATACATATAATATATAAGTGCATAAATTATAGAGCAATTAGCTTCAACGGCAAATTATAACAGATACAATATAATCTGAACAGATTCTTCAACGCTCCCATCCCTTCCCACCCACAACCACATTCTATACAAAATCACTGCAGATCATTATTCATATTTAATTATACAATAACATACTATCATACAAATTGCCAACTATAATGGTTCAATTCCATCGGCCTTCTAATGGGGAGTTTTAAATTCATTACTTGGCTTTTAATTAAACAAAATCTATTTCCTTCATTATTTTTAAAAATCCTTTTACAGCAGCCTTCTTAGATATCGTTTGTAAGCATATTACTTTGAACAATTAGAAAGAACTAATAGCCAGTAAATTAATGTCAAATTACATTTTCACTTGTAATTACATTTTTGAAAAATAAACAACTCGGCTGAGAGACTACATTTTTATGATCTTCAACCCATCTTTTAACAAAAATATTATAAGAACGTATTTCCCCAACTGCCCAAATTTGTTGCCGTGTAGCCAAACGATAACCATAAAAAAAATATGCATACAACAAATTCTAAAATGGTGGCCAAAAGGGAAGAATTTTATTATTTTAAGCAGAGGATAACATTGAAAATTATTAATAAAACTTCAATCATGGAATGTCTCCAACGCACATATTATGACTAATATAAAACGGTACTAGAATCTAAGTAATTTTAGACATGAAATAGTTTATAATATATTTCAATATAGTAATACGAGTAAGATTGTATAAAATTACAAATCACTTTTTTAATTTTCTTTCAATTGAAACATTTAATCTAACCTGATCTTATAACTGGAAGAATAATAATAATTATCTCAAATGTAAATCCATATCAAATATTTCCCATTGTGATAGGTAGGTGATAAGTTTCGAAATTTTTACAAACTGGCGACATTTTTGTTTTTAACTGGTCAGGTCTGTAACAAATTGTGTGGAGATCAGTTCTTTTCCCTCTCAATATCCAAAGGCATTTAACCTTTATCACTGATTTGACTCTACTGTAGCTGGCTGTAAATACTTTGCATATACGACATGCTGAAAAAAAACGCTGTGCTTATGTAGTGATGCTGTAGCCCATTTTTATTCACCATTTTATGGATTCTCATCTTGACAACGATACTGCCAATTTGATTCCAAAATTGTAAATAAATAAACAATTACCAATAGGAGAAATACAATCTGTTCGTCGGGCTTTGAACTTTCGTACTATTATTGAACTTACGAGAACCTGGTAATATCAATTGCAAATATCTTTTACTGTTCTTATCACAAGTAAACATTCAAAATCTATGCTAAATTGTTTTTATTCATATAAAAATTACATTATTGTATTAAAATTGGCCACATACTATAGTTTAATTTGGCATAATTTGTCTTGTCTGGTACATGAGGATACTAATATTTCATTTTACATATACATATATATGCACGCACATAATGTATATATGTATATTTATATAAATCTATTTCTCGTTGTAAAAATTTGTTCTTAGAATAAGGCAACGAGAAAACACATTACCCTTAATAAGACTTTCATCCTTTATAACGATGGAAAGGTTTTCAGCTATATAAAAATGAAAGTATCAAAATTTCTATTGTAAGTCAATACAAAACAATTAATTTTAAATATATATCAAAAATGTTTTGACGATGGAGTACAATTTAACAAAATTTGTTTCAACGAAAAGGATGTCACAATCCAATACCGTCGTAAACAGCTCGTCCATCAGTGTAATGCAGCTCACTAAAATGAATGAATGAATTCCTTCAACTTTAATTCTCCCTTAACCGATATCTTGAATAATTCAATATTTAAATATAAAAAATCATTGAGTAAAAATTATAAAAAAGAACTATCATTTCAAAATTACGAACTAACTAAACCTAAGAATATCTTAAAAAAATGTAAGGTTACGATATATAAAGCCAATGTCATGAGAAGTTACACATGTATTTAAATTCAATGGCACCGCACACAATCCATTCGTAGTACCCAATAGCACTCATTTGTATGTATAACCACGATTCCGAAAAATTAATTTTCATTCGTATGTACATGTGTCAACATAATGTTTAAAAAATCATATAGGCCTACCTCGGCGTACCAATTGCCCGACGTATCGGGGCGACCATCAGAACGGTGGTGAACGTTAGTTTTCAATTATTTACATCCAGAGTAAGTTAGAAACATTATTTTAATTGTTTCCTAATTTCTTCATCTAGCAATTCTCACTATGTTGCCACGAATACAAAAAAATGTAAAACTATATACATAAGAGAAAATCTACGTACAGCAAATCCCAGTTAGTTAACTTAAAATTTTTATTTAATGGTGCCCACTGGCAAAATAAACAAATTCTTCATATCAATGACAGGACAATCGAGAAATGGATTTTGCCAGAGACTTCTGAACCGGCATCCCTTCTTAACGTTAGATCTCACATTAAGTCTATTTTCTGATTATGTAATTTGTTTATAATATGAATAGTTATATGTAATGTTGGACCAAACATCCAAATGTTCGTATACTCATAGCACATTTGTCCAGAAGATATCGGTGGTACTACCTTAACCCAGCATAATGTTGCTTTAATAATATTGCTACTATACAAAATAATTATAGTTTCATATCTTCGTCCATATAGCTGCTAGGGAGTGGCTTATATCCGTGATTTATTCGGTTGTGTCTGGCGCTGCAGTCTGAAACAAATTCATTATTTATTGCATAATTATTTTTAGCACTCTATACAAAGTTATTCAACTCTTCACTGATAGTCTTATTATGCAATTTAGTATAACAAAAAACCACATTTTTCTGTAGTATAAAAAAAAAAATAGTATGCCACCATTATTTAATATCTTTGTGGAAGGTTTTAAATATTTTTATCACACTATAGTTTATGGCAACAAAGTAACTGTATCCATGATTACCAATAAATAACTAGAATACACGCCCACAAACAAAAGAATATTTAGTAAGTAAATCATTTACCGTGTCATTACTGGCAGCTTCACCCACTGATTCAGACACCGCAGCAGATTCTGTTGTATTCTCAACTGGTTCAGATGGCTGAAAATATATCATATGGAATGATATTAGTCTAAAAATAAATATGTATCTATATATAATAAGTGTGAATATCAGCAAAAGCATTGTGAGTTATAATGAAACAAAACTAATGATATAGTTAATAAGGAAACAGCATATATAAAATAATTCAAAACTATACATATATTTATGTGTTAATTATTATCAAGTAAGATTATGATTATGATTTCAATAATTACAGTTATACCATGGATATAAATGAATTATGATTATGAGAGGATACGTCACACCACTAATTGTATCCTAATAAAGAAGAAATGCGAGGTATATGCGGAACGATACATCCTAGAAGAGTGAGTGCAAGTATAGCTAACATGATCGGCGGAAAGCTTTAAGACTTTATAATCATAATTACTAATGTTTTACCATTAGGTATAAAAATCTCAGCATAAAAATGGATTTACACTGTGTATAATGATATGGCATAAATAGAATGATATCTCTCTCTCGATTACATAATAATTATGTTGTTACTGCATGCACTGTTTTACTAAAAAAAATTCCACACATGAAAAACACCGACTGCATGTTAGAAAGCCATTGACATAAAATCAAATGTAATCTCAATTAGAAGTAAACTTTCACAGCACTCGTAATTAAGTCAAACAAAATGAATGCAAAAGCTTTGATTATTTATGTCCCAAAGTTCGCTGTAGTGCCCGGCCGGGATGAAGGATTTACAGGATGGGAAACCAGGACTTACTTGTCGATGTTCATTTACTGTAATCACTTCTAGACAAATGTTAGACATTACTTTGAGACTGCATGCTAAAACATTAATCGTGACAAACTCTCGGAAACATAAAAACAACAGTATTAATCACTATTAACAGAATCGAAAGGGCGGAGAAATCCTCGCAGTGTTAAGGGAGGCATGATCTAATCGAGTTGCGCTAACGAGAAAAAGGTCAAGATACTTTCCATTCACGTGCTATTCACCTGTGAGGGCTGCGCGGAGTCGAGCGGTCTCTTGTCGATGGGCGCCTCGTCGAGTGAGGCCACTTCTGCTTCTAGCGGCTCCTGCGCCGAGTGCTGCGGACTCTCTGGGACCGGTGAGCCCAAATTGGGCAGCGGTAAAGACTCTGATACCGACAGTTCTGTAGCAGACTCACTTGCACACGATTCGGGAGGAGGCGGAGGTGGAAACGAATCAGATATGTCTGTTTCAGATACAGCATTGTCCAGTAAACTGGAGCGAAAATCTTCTAACGTTGGGGGAACATTCTCCTCACTTTCTAGGGGCGGAGGAAAGCTTCCAGAATCTAAGTTTTCTAATAAGGATGGAGGGTTCAGGTCAGAAGTGGGACTGTCGATGGAAGCGGCGATAAATGGCTCCGTGTCAAGGCTCTTAATATTTAAATCTATATTTTGGTTTTCATTACAAACAGAACTTGGGATTACATTTTCCTCTATCAAGCCATGGTCTACATTATCCTTCAATGGTTCTGGAAGAGGACTATTAGACAGGACAGGAACCGAGTCACCGGTAGAATCAACTGGTTTAGAAACTACTGTAGATTCTAAAGTTTTATCATCGATTATATTAGTTTGAGTAACTTCATTTGCAGTCTCACTAGAAAAATTAATTTTTTCTGAATTTTCAGATATCAAAGGAATTTGATTTTTTTCTATGGGAACGTCTGCTACATTATCAGGAGTCTTTGTATGAGAGTTTTCAGAGGATGCTTCAGTGCTAATACAAGTTGGAGGTTTTTCTAATATATCCGGAGACATAACAGCAGAGAGGACATCTTCCCTCACAGGAATTGTATTCTCTACGACCAATTCTTCATTTTTGACAGACGTTACACTTATGAGATCACTGCTGAGTTCAGTCTCAGATTTGACATTGCCAATAACACTAGAGGTATTCTCAACGCCTTCGACCAAATCAACGTTATCACTCGAAACTTTATCTGACAGGTTAGTAATAATATCCCCTTTACCAGATTCAACTATTGAATTTGCATCAATATCAAGTTTCTTTTCAGAAACATTCACAACAGACAACTCGGGAGCCTCGAAGTCTGCAACTTCTTTATTTTTGTCTTTAACATCAGTTATTGTTTCAATTGATGTTAATTGGGAAATAATAGGATTGGTAAGGTCATTTTCGGGTTGAGAAATAACAGTGTTAACTTTAGATAGTATTTCATCGGAAGCATCATGGGACGGTTCCTCCAACGGTTGTGAAGAAGCTAAAGGGGGTGACTCAATAGCCACTTTATCAACGACAGACTCGTTGACTAAGTGTGGTGCCATGGTAGTGGCAGCAAAGGCGGTGAGGGATGAAGGAGGGGGGTTATCGGGCAGCGGGGGAGGCGCCGTCTCCTCCACTTTCGGCTTCGTAACACAAACCTCAGTTGCAACGGGTGCTTCTGAAGCTGGTGCATCGACAACGGGCGTGGCGACTACTTCCTCCTTTTTAGATTCGACCGGCTCGGCTGCCTTAACCGGGGCGGGCGCTTCCTTAACGTCATCTGCCGGATCATTAATGGATAACCCGTTAATTGGTAAATTTTCGGGTTCGAGCGTGGCTTTCTCCTCAGTGGACACGGGCACCTCAGCGGGGTTCGGCGTCGAAGGAACTTCCGCCGCTTCCTCCTTCGGAGTTTCGGGGGCACTGCTTCCGTTTGTTATGGGCTCTGTAACGGGGGTTTCGGGTGTTTGTCCTTCTTTGCTAACCTCGTTGTCTTTAGAAGTATCGTCGGACGCATTCTCGTTTACTTTTTCGGTGGTCGGCGTAGCATCTATGGCCTATAACAAAAAAAATAATGTAAATTTCGAGAAAATCCAGCTATTTCATGAAGATTCTACAAACGAACAATAACAATAAATGGTTATACGTAAGAGAATTAGTTTTTTAGTAGCTCATTTGATACATTCGATAAACTTCTAACTAAACTATTTTTTTTCAGTTTATTCATTTGCACAATAAAATGTTTAAATCGCAAAATTGGACAGAAATATTTATATCGTGAGTGTCATAACTATAACTATAGTGTGCTTACAAATACGACACATCTTAAACACACAGTGGTCAAAACATAATTTTTATGGAAATTTCTAAATGAAGATTAAAAAATAATAAATTTAATAATGATTCACATACAAATATTTCCAAGAGTAAACATTATTTATAAAGTGTTTAATTACCAAAAGTTTTCAAATTCGCATAAATTAAAGTTACGTTCATTTTTAAAAAGAAAACCTCAAAATATTTACAAAGACGCGACGTACCTGAGATTCCATCTCAGTAAATTCGTCCTTGCCAAACGACTATTGCGCACAACCAATAAAAATATGTAAACTCAAAACAAAACACGGTAGAGTAGCAAAGAATCAAAACACTTCCACGATGTATACTGTAATCCTACGGAGCAACACTGGCGGCGCGCCCTAAGTCCCGTTCGTTATATACCCATTTTTCGTCACACCAAGTTAATTTTGCATTAGCTAGGTATTTTTACATGTGTAGTTCTATCGTAGAGTCGGTTGGCACAAACATGTATAGGATTTCAAGCATGCAAAGAAAATGTATCAGTAGTAAGATCAACACATTGTCGACAACATACGCACTATTGGACGCGGCGGAGAATTCTTGCCGTTGTTCGACCGAGCAAGGAAATTTAAGTTGATCAAATAACATGTGTATATAAATAAAAAAATGAATATAATTTTTTAAATATTTTCTAAGGTTTAAAATTAACATGGACTTCTTTATTACCACTTATCATTCAGATGACCGATAAGCTCTTCAGTCATAAAAAAAAATCCTTAAGTTACGTTTATACGGTGACGGTTAGGTCGACATTTGCTGTCGTGGCAACTGTGTGACAGATGTTACCTTCTCTAGAGCGGAAGTACGTCTGCATACACGAGGGCTACTTTCATAACAACAACGCATGTGACAGTTGTTTTCTCTGATTTTGCAAACCTCTCAAACCAAATTATTTTGTATTTTTCTTAAAATTAATTGTTTTTCAACAGTGTACATTCATGATAGAGCGGAAGTCCATCTGCATACACGAGGGCTACTTTCATAACAACAAAGCATGTGACAGTTGTTTTCTCTGATTTTGCAAGCCTCTCAAACCAAATTATTTTGTATTTTCCTTAAAAATTAATTCTTTTTCAACAGTGTACCTTCATGATAGAGCGGAAGTCCGTCTGCATACACGAGGGCTACTTTCATAACAAGAAAGCATGTGACAGTTGTTTTCTCTGATTTTGCAAGCCTCTCAAACCAAATTATTTTGTATTTTCCTTAAAAATTAATTCTTTTTCAACAGTGTACCTTCATGATAGAGCGGAAGTCCGTCTGCATACACGAAAACTACTTTCGTAACAACAACGCATGTGACAGCTGTTGTTTTTTCTGATTTTGCAAGCCTCTCAAACCAAATTATTTTGTATTTTCCTTAAAAATTAATTGTTTTTCAACAGTGTACCTTCATGATAGAGCGGAAGTCCGTCTGCACATACGAAGGCTACTTTCGTAACAACGCATGTGACAGTTGTTGTTTTCTCTGATTTTGCAAGCCTCTCAAACCAAATGGTTTTGTATTTTTCTTAAAAATTAATTGTTTTTCAATTAAGCTGAGCTCCACCAACAATTTGTCAGTAGTAATTATGAAAGCGACCACTATCATTATCAAGGTATCATCAGCGCATGGCAGATGCCAATTTATTGGTGGCAATTATAATCGATTATTTAGTATCAACACCGCCAGGCACGCCGATATCGACGAGTCCCCAGGGCGTTTCGCGCTGGCGACGCGATATCAATAGCAAGGTCGCTGTGCAGTGTAGTATGAAAGTTTCGGTCTAGCGGGCACATGTAGGTAGCATTGACACACATGATCGGCGAATGTACCGAGACGCGTCGAACAAAGACGGGGTGCGCTACTGGTAGTGACGCTCATTTGGCAGGGTGCAACTAAATCAAATTAACGATCGACGTTAACGATAATTATTTCAAACCGATATTAATACGTCCCCCCAGCCCGTCGCCACTTAGGCCATTCTAAAATGTTGCGACATATTTGCAATTGGCATACGTTCAATTGACCGCGGAACTTGTTTTGCACGCGACTATTTGCGTAAACAGTCGGCGCTATAAATTCCACGTGTTTTCAAATCAATCTACGACTTAAACTATGCTAGTCGAGGTTACCGCACGTATAAATGTAACTAACAGAAACGTATAGGCAAACGGCCCGCGAGAGGCATCGCATGCGCATAATACAAAGAGACACACGCCCCATTGTAACAATTGCAATTGCAGACTATTTTCTGCAGCCGCCTACGTGGTACGGCGCGACAGCTTCCTCGAGCGCCGACGCCCCAGTTGCGAGTCCCGGCCGTCGACCGCATGCTGCAACTCAATGACGCATTGAAACTAGAAACTCGCTTCAATAGCGCGAGCGAGATGCGGTTTGCCATCTACACTTACGGACGCTATCTACCTTTGTTTCTTTCATTAGCGACTTCACTTATTGCCATCGAATCAATTTATTATCTACAGAACGACTCTGTCGCGCTCGCTCTAGTCACGACTTGTTAGATAGCTACAACATTCCGAATTAATGACACTATGCCACGATTAATCAATAGTACTATACAAAGATAACTAACTGTTAAACGTTTTTTGCTGATATAGGTAACAAGCTTACAAAATTTTATAGATATAGTATATCGAAATAAAAACTTCTTAGAAATAATAAAACTCAAAAGGCACATGGAACATGTGCTCAACAGTTATATAGTACACACGCCTTATGATAACAATAATACATGGTTGAGCAAATTAATTACTATCTTGTTAGAAAACAAAGAGTTGTTGGGATCAATCACTTCTTACTTTTTAGTCTTCTATCACCAGTATTTAATTAATATATAGTATGTCGAAATAAAACCTTAGAAATAATGAAACTCAAAAGACCCATGGAACATGTGCTCAACAGTTATATGGTATATACAACTTATGATTACAATAATACATGGTTGAGCAAATTAATTACTATCTTGTTAGAAAACAAAGAGTTGTTGGGATCAATTACTTCTTACTTTTTATTCTTCTATCACCAGTATTTCAATAAGATATAGTATGTCGAAATAAAACCTTAGAAATAATAAAACTCAAAAGACCCATGGAACATGTGCTCAACAGTTATATAGTATATACAACTTATAATTACAATAATACATGGTTGAGCAAATTAATTACTATCTTGTTAGAAAACAAAGAGTTGTTGGGATCAATTACTTCTTACTTTTTATTCTTCTATCACCAGTATTTAATTAATATATAGTATGTCGAAATAAAACCTTAGAAATAATAAAACTCAAAAGGCCCATGGAACATGTGCTCAACAGTTATATAGTACACACACCTTATGATAACAATAATACATGGTTGAGCAAATTAATTACTATCTTGTTAGAAAACAAAGAGTTGTGGGATCAATTACTTCTTAATTTTTATTCTTCTATCACCAGTATTTCAATAAGATATAGTATGTCGAAATAATAAAACTCAAAAGGCCCATGGAACATGTGCTCAACAGTCATATAGTATATATAACTTATGATTACAATAATACATTTAACTGCCAGAATTAATTCTATTGATCTAGAGCGGTTGAGCAAATGAATTACCATCTTTCGTTAGTTGTTGGATCAATTACTTGATACTTGTTAATCTTCTATCACCAGTATTTAAATAAGATATAGTATATCGAAATAAAAATTTCTTAGAAATAATAAAACTCAAAAGGCCCATGGAACATGTGCTCAACAGTCATATAGTATATATAACTTATGATTACAATAATACATTTAACTGCCGGAATTAATTCTATTGATCTAGTGCGGTTGAGCAAATTAATTACTATCTTTCGTTAGTTGTTGGGATCAATTACTTGATACTTGTTACTCTTCTATCACCAGTATTTAAATATATATGGAATGAAATACTGTAGATAACATTTATCGCGAAGCGCCATTCACGTGGGCGGAAAATAAAATGTTGGATTCAAAATACGCCCACGTGCTTACAAACACGCGGAGCTTATTTATATCGCGTGCTGAAGAAATAAATTATATGAATATTTTAAATTATTCAGCAAAAATAGCTCTTCACTTCCAGAAGCTGCAATTAACATTGGTACGTAGAACAGAAATTATCGTTCATTATTATTATATACTCATTTACAATATTCAATTGCATTGCGTTTGCATTGCGTTTGCATTGCGTTTGCATTGCGTTGCGTTTTAGCGTAGTTCACGAGATATGATAAAGAGAGTATTGTTAAAAAATCTTAATGGTCTCTTGTAATCATGTTGAAACACATTTTTCAAAGCCCTGAAAGAAAAAAATTAAAAGTATTCAATGTAAAAAAACCCTATCAAACACGAGTGAAACTCGCACTATGAGGGTTCCGTACACATTTAGGCATTTATAAACATACTATTTACAAAATTTTTCATTTTTTAGAACGAAAATATATTTGCCTACTAAATCTTCCACATGCGCATTACTAAAAAAATATTTTTTTATTTGATAACTACGAATTAATGATTTTTTTTCTTTACTTGTGCTGTGAAATCTTGCGTCTTGCCAAATTTTATGATTCTAGATCATCGGGAAATACCCACCCTTATAGGTTTTGATTTATTTGCAAGTATCAAAATATGTAGCCAAAAATTGCGGTTTTTTTTATTACGTTGACTTAGAAGCTTGATTTTTACAGCTCGACTTGATACCTCCACGCGTTCCCGAGAAAAAGGGTCTTGACAAACAGATAAACTACAGCTCCAAGGGACTGTAGACCTAAGTATTTGACATTAATTTCAACTTGATACCTCCACGCGTTCCCGAGAAAAAGGGTCTTGACAAACAGATAAACTACAGCTCCAAGGGACTGTAGACCTAAGTATTTGACATTAATTTCAACTTGATACCTCCACGCGTTCCCGAGAAAAAGGGTCTTGACAAACAGATAAACTACAGCTCCAAGGGACTGTAGACCTAAGTATTTGACATTAATTTCAACTTGATACCTCCACGCGTTCCCGAGAAAAAGGGTTTTGACAAACAGATAAACTACAGCTCCAAGGGACTGTAGACCTAAGTATTTGACATTAATTTCAACTTGAACCTCCACGCGTTCCCGAGAAAACGGGTTTGGGCAAACAGATAAACTACAGCTCCAAGGGACTGTAGACCTAAGTATTTGACATTAATTTCAACTTGATACCTCCACGCGTTCCCGAGAAAAAGGGTCTTGACAAACGGATAAACTACAGCTCCAAGGGACTGTAGACCTAAGTATTTGACATTAATTTCAACTTGAACCTCCACGCGTTCCCGAGAAAAAGGGTCTTGCCAAACAGATAAACAGACAGACAGACAACGAAATGATCCTATAAGGATTCCTTTTTTCCTTTTTTTAATTATGGAACACTAAAAATTAAAACTTGACATTAACATCCTAATTAATGTTGTAAACCATGGAGTAAATTTGTTTGTTCGTCTTACTTACACGCCTCATTGATCCCGAGGAAATTTTGCATACAAACTTTTATCCTGGAATGGTTTTAGTTGCTAATCATCTCGTTAGGGAAAACTGCGTGGAAATAGCGAACGCCTACATACTTCTACATATATTTACATAGTACGCAGTTATTATAGTCTTAATCTTTTCTTTTTCAAAATATTTTCCAAACGAGCGAGATTTGTATTCACCACACACGTCAAACAATACCGTTCCTAATATGTAGCGACAACTTCTTTTTGTCGATATATCGACTTGGAGCCTTATAAACATGTCTTTGACAAATATAAGATCAATTATAATTAAACTACGTAAGTATGATAACGCATGTCCATCTTAGTAAAAAAAATAAACCGACGTATATAAACACAAAGAGATAACGTAGGATGCGATGCCAGACACGCGCCGTCGCCGCTTCCCTTCCGTAACCTTCGAATATTTTTACTTTATTTACATGTAGCGCAATTCGTAGTTTGTACAAATCGATTTAAATCGATTATGTGCCGCCGCCGCATTCCAACAGCTTAATACATGACGAAGCCGCATAACAGAGGGCACGTGACGTGAATTGATTGTAGTCACGACGACAGAACCTGGGGATCTTCATTACAACACATCATTTTTAAATAAATAAATATATGATTTAGCATATATGGCGCACCCGTACCGCCGCCCCGACGAAATGCATACGATTCATAATGAAATAAAGATGGTAATGACACTTAAATTTTAACAGAAAGTGATAATAGCATCATCATCATCATCATATCATATATATATATATATATATATATATATATATATATATATATATATATATATATATATATATATATATATATGTATATGTCATATATATTAATACGTTAAGGTTAAGATGTTACACTCCCTTTTTAGAAATAACCTCACAACTAATCCACATAAATTATATATCATTTTATAGATAATTGTTTGCTCTACCGGCATCCACAACTAAAAAAATTATTATTGCTATTGTTATTGCAAGTTAATTAATTATTAAAATTATATACACAAAACAGCAATGCTGCCATCTAACGGCTCAACGTCAATATGATTGACGGTCGGTAAAATTTTTGTTTAATTTCAAATCCACTCACGTATAAATAAAGTGGCGCTTTAGCTCAATGCTTTTGATACTTGCGCCTCTATATGTCAATTTTAGTAAAATATTTGTTTGATCTGTCATCTGAGCTTCATAATGGAATAAATAATGCGAATAATTCGCACGGGTCACGCTAGTTTAAGAATATTCCTATAATTAGAAAGAATTTAAGGACAACGGTAACATAATATTGTTAAATCGCTACGCGAAATCTATTGAATGACCATAAAAAGTCACAGCTATTTTTATTCAATCACAAAATGGCTAACCGCTAGCTTTTAACAGGCCGCCTGTTAAAGCGAGATAACTACACAATAATCTATAAATGAAAATAAACTTGTGGCTATAAAATTTTCCCTACCTACCATAGCGCATTTAATTTACCGCACAAGTGAACAGAAGATAACTTTACCAGCATCAATTCGCTGAAGTCAATGATAGCAAAATATACAAGCTCTTGCTGACAACCGTGCTATTTTTAATAATGTTTGAGCACATGTTTTGATAATAAAACTTCAGTTGTATAGTATATACTACAGTCCAACTATCAGAATGCGAGTGTCGAATAACATTTTCTACGTATATTTTGAAAAAATAAATTTCTATGCTTTTACGCTGATTTGCGAACTAAAGATTAGACACCGGTCAATTTGATACGCGCCTAATTTCTGAGTCTTAAAATATTTCCTTATTTTCTAAATTTTAGTTTCAGAAAAAACTGAAAATTTTTAGACGAAAAATATTTTTCACCGAAACCTATCCAATTAGAAAACCCCTCTAGAGGCCCTTAACATTGTTTGTATTTAAACATAACTTTAGATGCCATGTAACTATGTAATCATAACTATATTCAATCATTACTGTTCCATAGAAAAATTACGAGACCTGACTTAAAGTTAACAATATAAAGAATCTAGATAGTTCAACGTATAATATCTATCGGTTTGTTCTGAAAAGTAATTCCACTTTTTTCTCACGGGGCATTGTTAATCGTATTAAGTAGCTATCATTTTAAACCATATTATGCATATTGCAAGCTCATATTTCAAACTTGCTTTATTTAAAGAAAAATCGATTTCGTAGTTGTTTCTTGACATCGTATCAAGGACAGAAAATCAAAACAAAGACAATTTTGCTTTTTTGTTACCAAAAAGGTATGCTGCCCAAGCAAGAAAAAAATATACAATTAATATAAAGAAAAGATGGCCCCGCAAAACGTAAGCGTCAGAATTGATTTTTAAATTTCTGCGTTAAAGATGCAACCACGTCCTAGAAGTCCAATAGAACCTGGTGTAGATCAACTAAACTATATTGCTACGAAATTGAATTCACGACCATTTCAAATAACTTTGTTTCGTCTCCAAGATGGATATTTGGAATTAAATGAAAGTACGTGATATAGTATTACTTCTACTTTTTCGTTGTATTACAACATCTTCAGGTGGGCTAATAGCCCTTCTGAAGATGTAATACAACGAAACCTAGGTCGTGGTAAAGAACTTAAAGAAAGTAGAAATAATACTACATCACGTAGTTTCATTTAATTGTTAAATAATGAATTTCTACAAATATAACGCCAAATATATTCAATGGATATTTGGGTTGCACACATTCTCAACGAAATAGATTTCATTTATAGCATTAATATCTACGGTTTGCTGATAAAATATATACAAATTAATAAATTAATAGGAAAACATTCTATTTCTCGAGCAAATTAAGTTTAACTGACGATAGAAAATGAATTGGATACAACAACCTCGGATGCAAGCAGGCAATCATGGATTAAACGGGATTAATAAAAAAGACGCATTTAATAAAAAAAAAATTTTTTTTATATTTGTGAGATTGGAAGTGAGTTGTATTTTGAACTCATACCAGACAACCTAAGGACTAATTTGGATGCCTACTACAAATTGGAGAAATCGATTGGCCTTGATGGAAACATAAGAGGCCAAAATTAATGAACAGAAAGGCGTAGTGTGTTTCTTCAAACTGACAAAGCAAGACCTTATACCGGTTTGACGACTCATCAGAAGCAGTTACATCATTTGCATGGGGTGTGGTGCTCAGCATTCATCACATTCAACAACTCTGATACCCTCCGTCAATCACTTGTCCCAAGAATTATCTAGATACTAAACGAGTGTTTCATAAGATGTAAAAAAAACTAGCGGACTCGTTTATTACAAGCAACGACCAGAACTTCCAGAAGACCAGAAGTGAAAAATTATGCTACTATTAGAGAGACGGCAAAAATGTTATTGACAATATACGTAATCTGTTCCGGTCTCTAAAGAATTATCTAGATGCTAAACCATTGTTTCATAAGATCTAAAAAAAACTAGTGGACTCGTTTTTCACAAGCAACGACCAGAAGTCTAAAATTATGCTACTATCAGCAAATATAATTCAGCAAAATATTTATATGCTATAAAAACTTGACTGGCATTTTTAAGAATTAAAAAAAAAAAAGAAAAATACTTTCCCAACGGCCCCGATATAATGCCGTCTATTCTCATAATATCGACAAATATATTCGATGCCGAAACGAATACGAAACACGAACTTCTCGCTTCCGGAAAATAATCCGACGAGGGAAATAGCGCTACTCCATTACTAATGTCTGCAGGGGGACTTTTTCAATACCGAGTAAGTGGAATGCTATGTCCACCTCGGGTGCCTTGCCCGTGAGTAATGGAGCCCAGAACCCAGATACGATACCGTAGAGAAACTCACAAATACGTAGAGATAAAGCTCGAAGCGTCGAATGCAAGTCATTATTTGTTCATTAGAACAGTTTAGTTACTGCTTATCGCTGGTGAACGGATGCCATGTGGCAGAGGAATGTATCGTTTCGACTCGATTAGCTCGTCGCAATGTAACACGAAACTTATTGGCTCGCGCAACCTCTGTACACATATTGTAGTTTAAAACATTTATAAACAAGGTATGGTCGCCAAAAGGACTCGTTTAAGATATAGTAATCGCTGTTAACGATTATGCGTTTTAAGAACTTTTGTTATGGAGAAATAAATTATGATTAGAACTAAGGGGCTGCCCTTACTACAAGTATTATTTTAGCGGCCAGATAAACTAGGATTAGAACTAAGGGGCTGCCCTTACTACAAGTATTATTTTAGCGGCCAGATAAAGTAGGATTAGAACTAAGGGGCTGCCCTTACTACAAGTATTATTTTAGCGGCCAGATAAACTAGGATTAGAACTAAGGGGCTGCCCTTACTACAAGTATTATTTTAGCGGCCAGATAAACTAGGATTAGAACTAAGGGGCTGCCCTTACTACAAGTATTATTTTAGCGGCCAGATAAAGTAGGATTAGAACTAAGGGGCTGCCTTTACTACAAGTATTATTTTAGCGGCCAGATAAACTAGGATTAGAAGTAAGGGGCTGCCCTTACTACAAGTATTATTTCAGCGGCCAGATAAAAAAATGTTAGATTTTTATAGGGAAAATGTATTTTGCTATACAATATTTTTTTGTAAAGCTATTGTTTTTTACAAATTCTTCATGTGGCGTGTTTATTGGCTTTAAATTCAATATCAAATACATACAATGACAATATAGTATAATGCTTATAATTTTATGAATGGTTTGCCATAACCTTTCACGCATAATTAAATTGTAAGTTTTCGTTTTTAATTGCTATCTACAGTGATTTTATTTGTGCACATGGGTCATATTATAATTGTAGTTTTTGGACGAATTATCCGAAGAGATTTTTTAAACATGACATTTTTTAAACTTTTGCGATCTCTTGCGATTTCATAAATTTACAAAAAGTCGAAATTAAAATTCTATTACGTTTCATCTCGAATACCAGTGTTTTACCCTCCTTAAGCGTATCCTCCCCTAAGGTAATCTTAATTTGTGTTTTTTTAAGTTTTGCGAGCTCTAGTGATCTCATAAATTTACAAAGTCGTCGAAATTAAAATTCTATTACGTTTCATCTTGAATACCAGTGTTTACCCCCGACAACGACTTTAACCGTATCCTCTTAAGCTAATCTTAATTTATGTTTTTTTAAATTGTACGTTCTCTTGTGACGTCACAAATTTACAAACATCGTCGAAATTAAAGTTCTATTACGTTTCATCTTGAATACCAATGTTTACCCCCGACAACGACCTTAAGCGTATCCTCTTAAGCTAATCTTAATTTGTGTTTTTTTTAAATAGTACGTTCTCTTGTGACGTCACAAATTTACAAACATCGTCGAAATTAAAGTTCTATTACGTTTCATCTTGAATACCAGTGTTTACCCCCGACAACGACCTTAAGCGTATCCTCTTAAGCTAATCTTAATTTGTGTTTTTTAAATTGTACGTTCTCTTGTGACGTCACAAATTTACAAACATCGTCGAAATTAAAATTCTATTACTTTTCGTCCCGAATACCATATGAATAGAGACAACGGTTACAATTTCAAGCCCCGCTCAATAGGTCGCACTCGCGATCGCGCCGCAGAACCGCTGCCCCATCATGAACCGCACACCGAAACGTTACACACAAAAGGGACACGACGCATTTATTACCTGCTCGTATCAATAGAACATTCCGAAGCCGCGACAATATCGAACGGCTCTCTATCCGCACGATTACCAGGTAAAGCGGCTTTAGAGCCGCGATAAGATAAAGAGCAGCGTAAGGCTTCGGAACGCAATCGCGGGCGCATTCACGACGCGACGCGTTTTGTGCATTCCAACGGCAGAGCGCGCACCTCATTTGTTCGCTCGTAACGCGGGTACGAATGCGTTGGCGAAATGAACGAGCCGCCACGCCGCCAGCTCCACATCTGCCACTCGCAGGCTGTATGTAATGGGCGTGATAAGAGCATATGTTAATACATGTGTCAACATTTAAGATTATATCCTAATATAGGACAAATGCTAAATATACCCGAAACTAGTAACAGCTCTACGAACTTCAGCGTGTTTTACTTTTCATATAGTATGCATAAACACTGCGGTGACTATAAAATCAAAACCTTTAATTACATTTTCATTCACTTCAGAGGAGGCACAAAAAACTTTATATTATTTTTGAAACAACTTTGAAATACTCGAGCCCTCCAATTTGAATAATTTACGAGGGACTTTCGAAGTTAATGCAACAATAATAGAACATTTGTGTGCCTCCTCTAAAATTCTAGGTTTCTACATTAGGGTTACGATATATTGTATGCGGGTTATTAATAAAACTGTTATTATTTAAAATGAAAATCGTACATTTAGCAATTTCAGCCACACCCCGCTATCTCATGTATATAACGCCACTAAAACGATATATTATATGCAGATTTTTAATAAAACTGTTATTATTTAAATTGAAAATCGTACACTTAACAATTTCAGCTACACGCCGCTATCTTATGCACATAACCCCAGTAAAACGATATATTATATGCAGATTTTTAATAAAACTGTTATTATTTAAATTGAAAATCGTACATTTAGCAATTTCAACTACACCCCGCTATCTCATGTATATAACGCCACTAAAACGATATATTATATGCAGTTTTAATAAAACTGTTATTTAAATTGAAAATCGTACACTTAACAATTTCAGCTACACGCCGCTATCTTATGCACATAACCCCAGTAAAACGATATATTATATGCAGATTTTTAATAAAACTGTTATTATTTAAATTGAAAATCGTACATTTAGCAATTTCAACTACACCCCGCTATCTCATGTATATAACGCCACTAAAACGATATATTATATGCAGTTTTAATAAAACTGTTATTATTTAAATTGAAAATCGTACACTTAACAATTTCAGCTACACGCCGCTATCTTATGCACATAACCCCAGTAAAACGATATATTATATGCAGATTTTTAATAAAACTGTTATTATTTAAATTGAAAATCGTACATTTAGCAATTTCAACTACACCCCGCTATCTCATGTATATAACGCCACTAAAACGATATATTATATGCAGTTTTAATAAAACTGTTATTATTTAAATTGAAAATCGTACACTTAACAATTTCAGCTACACGCCGCTATCTTATGCACATAACCCCAGTAAAACGATATATTATATGCAGATTTTTAATAAAACTGTTATTATTTAAATTGAAAATCGTACATTTAGCAATTTCAACTACACCCCGCTATCTCATGTATATAACGCCACTAAAACGATATATTATATGCAGTTTTAATAAAACTGTTATTATTTAAATTGAAAATCATACATTTAGCAATTTCAGCTACACCCCGTTTTCTTATGCACATAACCCCAGTAAAACGATATATTATATGCAGATTTTTAATAAAACTGTTTTTATTTAAATTAAAAATCGTACACTTAACAATGTCAGCTACACGCCCCTATCTTAAGCACATAACCCCAGTAAAACGATATATTATATGCGGATTTTTAACAAAATTGTTAGTACTTAAATTGAAAATTATAAATTTAGCAATTTCAACTACATCCCGCTATCTTATTATGTATAAAACGCCACTAAAACAATATATTATATGCGGATTGTTAATAAAATTGTTATTATTTAAATTGAAAATCGTACATTTAGCAATTTCAGCTATACCTCGCCATCTTATGTACTTAAACGCCACTAAAATTTATATAAATATTGTATGCAGATTTTTTTAATAAAACTGTTTTTATTTAAATTGAAAATCGTACACTTAGCAATTTCAGCTACACGCCGCTATCTTATGTACATAACCACACTATATACCGTATATTATATACGGTTTTTTAACAAAATTGTTATTATTTAAATTGAAAATCGTACATTTAGCAATTTCAGCTACACCCTGAAACATAATACTTGTAAAATTTTACGCACGTAGATCTAAGAGTATAAACCCATTTTTGTCTAAATTAAGCAACTTATTTGGATGGGGGACCCTTGGGCAATGTTACGTCTCATTGGCTTTCTTTAAAAAAAAAATAATCCCAATTTTTTTATGCTCTTTTAGAACCCCATTTCACTATGCTAGTAACTATTTGCTTGTTTTAATATTTTTCTTATTTAACTAACAGGTAAATTAATATTACAATAGTTTCAAGATGTTTTAATTCACGTACGATACTTGGATTATGCAAATATGAAAATGAAGACAGAGTGTTTAAGATAGTGGCCGCTACACCCTGAGACACGGTCCCAGGATTGATCTATCGGTGCTGAAAAAATACTATTTTATATTTTTTTAATAAACTCTACATGTATACATATTTACAAATAATAAATTCATAGAATAGCGAAACTTTTTTTATATCCATATATATAATTTTTACGTTGATATATGACATTATGTTAACGCCACTTATCACACAATTTATATAACTAATTGTATAAAGTCATCGGTATATACATTAAAAATTAACGTTGACATTTGAACTACAGACCACATATGGCTCTGTTCAATATTTTTTTTTATTAAACATCCTCTTAGGGTGTAAAAGACGAACGAAAATAAATTGAATTTTCTGTAAAACAGATTAGAGAAATATATAATATAAAAACATCAATAACTATCTCGGTTGAACAGTCTGAAACAAATAGAGCGAGAAAAAAGTTACACCATCTCCAACTTATGTACGAGCTCGTAACAAACTAACTGCTACTGCTCGATATAGAGCCACCGGAGGCGTACAATTAAGAAGATACATCTAATATTTCCATAAACATAGGAACACCAATAACGGAACACAACGGACAAAGGAAAACATCAATACAAATAACATTCAAGCAACGCGTAAGAATGAGCCACCTCAAAACAGGGCGCCGGTGACAATTATATCACTCCTTAACCCTCATCATTTCACAGCGCATGCGACGCGACATCAATCGACGTAGGATCAATTGTCTCCCAATAAGCGTTCATCGTATCCCATTCCATCTCCATCTCAACCCGAGCCCAATGCATTCTGGCACGGCGCTGACCCTAAGACCGCGGTGGCGTATTGATAATCACTTACGCCGCCGAGCCGACAATAACTAAATCAGAGATGCATTGTGGGACCCCCATCAGGCGGACCCGCATACATCCAGTGCCCCACAATATTGAACATTAAGGGCTGTGACAGTTCCGAATAGACGCGCTCAATAGTCTATGGAGCAATTAACTTTTCACACGTTCATTTGACATCGCACGGGATTTATTGTTTAATAAAGATATTATAGTCAATTTGTAGGCAATATAATTTATTTACTCGTATGTTTCTTGTTTTATTTCACTATTCAGTCGACGATCTGTCTTTTCGCAACGAGAGTTTTATAAAAACTAAATTAGTATTAAAAGAAGAAAAAACAAACTTTTAATCAAAAACCGAAATTAGTGCACGACATTTTTAAAAACGCGTACACTTTCAATATTGTAAAACCAAAATGGCGACCGAATGTCAATACTTACTGTATACTCATTTATAATAAGTCTTTACGACATTTCCCATCGCCACGGGATAGAGAGCAATGATGGATCGCCATATTAACCTGCACATTCGAGAACAGACGGCTTAAAACTTGTATACACATCTCAACTGTCAATGAAACGCATCGGACAAATAAATCTACCTTATTTTTATCAAAGCTATATAGCCCTTGTGACAATTCTATTTTGAGTAAAAATCAAACCTAGGGCTCGCGAGGTTTCGTACATCGAGCTTATACACCGGGTTATAGTTACTACACACCAGGCTTATAGTATAATCCATCTCCAACAGATAAAAACTTACTTTCGCCTACAAACAATTCAGGAATAATATTTTTAAAAGAGAGTAAAAACGAATTCAACTCTGCTAGTTGCAACACAATTCACATCGCCGCACGCATTCCGACCCGAATGAATAAGACACAAAACGTTGACCAATTAAGCAAAGCGGCGAGATCCAAAAAGTTTCGCCATGCAATTTAGCATGGCGATTAGAGAGCGCTGGATTCCAGCTCCTTCGCCCCGCCCAACGAGCTGACAATTGTCCTAATTGTCGCATACGGCAACAATTCATTAGGCGACGAGCGCGCTAACGAGTACATAATGCGGCCGTTAGCAGCACTCGCTGGGGAACGTCCTGCGGAGCGCGTCTCACGCCCGCCCCGGCCACGTGCTCCGCCTCGCGAGCGGGCTCATGTGGGCTATTTCGTATAAACAATTATGCCCAAGTTGGAATCGATAAAAATCTGGAGCTGGAGAGTTATAATAGCATATCGGTTCGCGTAATTGTCATACGTACATTAGCATTTTTATTAAAAAAACATTTGCATTACTCAAACATGCTGTCCACTGAATGTTTTAATATATACGTATATAAATATAGAAGAAAGGTGGCTCGATCTCTTTAACTTGAAGAATTGTATAAAGGAAATAAGTATACCCCTTGACCGGGGACTTCGGATCACACAGACCCAAACCCATTATCTAGAATACTTCTAAATCCTAAATTATAGCCGCTGGGTTGACAATAAATCAAGCCATACTATCCCTTCTTAGATGTCGATACAATACAGGTGTCTGGTTTACTCGTTCAATACAAGAAATGGAGGCTAGATGTTCGATGATTAATTTCCGATACTAGATGCGATAAGAAAATACAGGCTGTCCGAGAATAGATGTCGGACAAAGAAAGACGCTATTCGTTGGCTATAAAGGAATAAATTGTCGTTGATATAAAACGTAAAACACGCCCTTTTTCTAATTGAGAGCAAAAAATATTACACATAACTCTTTTTAATACACCCAATACTTGCCCGGAGTGTGGTGTTTACCCGCAGTGGCGATGTCTTCGCAGCTGTTCGCATGTTATTCCCCCGAGCGGCACTGAACAATGTGCGCAAGTATCGTGTGTACGACGATGACAAATAATTATGAATATTATTTTAAATTTTCTGACAAAAACGCTTTTTTTTTTAATTTTATTTTAACGGCAATCACAAACTCTATTTTTCATTCAAGGAATAACGTCTTTTTTTGTCCGACACTTATTCCCGGACACCGTGTATATTTAGTATAATAAAATATATCATTATTACAGTTCACATTAGGTACAAGAAATCCCCTTTTTTAAGAGGACAATGTAACTATATTAAATAGCGGTTTATAAATGCCGCAAAAAACCACGAGAGATAAATGCAGAATACTTATCTACGGAACCATTCGCAACATGAAACCGGGAAACCGCTGGGGTATCCGACGCGAGATTAATGAACCGCGAAGAATGAAATGTATAACTCGGAACCCACAATAAATCAAGCACTCGACTTACGTACGCACCGGTTACTCGCCGCCGCGGCCCTGCCCGCATCCAATATCATAAAAATACGGGCTTAACTCGTAAAACCGCGCAAACGAACAAGTGTCACGAAAAGACACAAGCACTCAGCTTAGTCGTATAAGAGAAGCAAACAAGCCGAGCCTAAGCGAATTTCGCCCACAATATCGCGTGGGGGACATATGAAAAAGGAGCCCGGTTCGAGGGGCCCGAGCAGATGACAAAGACGGAAAGATAAGCTACCCCGGCCGCGCGCACGCACACCGCGAATATGAAAAATGTCGCCATTCAAGGTGGCTTAGGGGGTGTACCCGACGGGGTGTTCCGGAGCATATTGACTACATCATTAGGAGATGCAACGTCGAATTATACGACTAATGCAATATAAAAAATAAATGCATTTTGATACCGCGGAAAGCAAAAGGTACACTAACGATAAGATATATATATATATATATATATATATATATATATATATATATATATATTATAAGTTAAATTTGCCACTGACATAACGAAATCTCCATAAGTATAAAGCCTTAAAAACTTTAAATTTCGCACTATATTTCTTTTGGTTTATTAATACTTTTTGCACTATATTTATTTTCGTTTACTAGTTCTTTGGTTCATTAGTACCACTACTTTTTAGGTACTTTGCTAAAAAAAGGATTTTTCGATATTTAATCCGTAATAGATACTAATGGTCGGTCGTCCAGTTAATTCCTTAAATTTTGAAGTTTGAACGTTATTGAGGTTATTTTGTCAAAGACAACATATTTTTTTAAATCTTTTTTTCATTACGTCAGCTGAGTGTACAAATAGGTCATTAGCGTGTGTTGTCTTAACTGTGCCAAGTTTCACACTTCTCCGTGTGCGCAATATACTTAAAAAGAGGTACTCGTGAATAACCTCAAGTGTCTGAGATATATATATATATATATATATATATATATATATATATATATATATATATATATATATATATATATAATGTGCTTAAAAAGGGGTGCAAACATTTTACGTATTACTATATAGATAATTAAAGTTATAGATGAAAATTTGTATTTAGAATCTCAGAAAAAAAAGAAACACCAACTTCAGCGTTTCTATAATTGTTACATAACAAAGTAAATAAAACAAAATGCAATTGTGGTGCCTTTTTGCTCGGGCAATGTCAGACGGATGATAATAACTTATATTTGTGTCTTTATTAATTAATTATTTATAATTCAAATTAGCATCAATCTAAACATATAAAATAATGCAGAGAGCACAAAGTAATATTTTTCATTATAATTTCAATAATGTTGCAACCTGTATATATATATATATATATATATATATATATATATATATATATATTTTTTTTTTTTTTTTTTCTTTAAACAATGTTAACAACATTATTCACTGTGCATAACGCACAGTAGCTAGAATCGTTATATGCAAATGTGAACAATAGCAACATCGAAACAAACAATGCCAAGGTTAAAGCCGCAGACGAATGAACTATTATGAACAATTTTACGCTGATTAGACACCCTTCAACATATTGATCGCCATAAAGTAACAAATACAGCAATTTACCTTCCTCGTTTCATCCACACGATTTCGTTTAGTTTAACCGACATTTTTAATTAATTTTAATCGGCCCATATGCCTTACTTTCGTATTAAATGTCTTATCAACGTGTATAATTTAAAATGTCCTCATATTTTTGAAATAAATACTTTCTTTGGCTCGCTTTTTCCAAAATTTTTTGATGGGAAAAATTTGCTCTTTCCCGTCACATCAAGCTTACCGCGCTTCGGATATACTCGGCGGTAGGCCAAGTATGACAAAACTAAGGTAAAATACTGGATTGGGCACGGAAAGCGATAGAAGTCGGAGTAGGCCTGTGGTTTTCCTTTTTTTATTTTTTACGTTATAAAAAATATTTGTTAATAGGATTAAAATAAAACTCTCTTTCTCCCACGTTAGGTATAAAGTCCAAGTTTATAATGAAAACATATATTTTCCCTTTAGAAAAATATATAAAATGTATAAAATTATATATGTATAAAATCAAAAAATTCAGTGTACAACGTCCATATTTACAATGAAAAATCCATGTTTACAAAAAAAATAGTTTCTCTTTAGAGAAATGTATAACGTGTATAAAATTATTTATATATAAATTGTAAAAACTGAGTGCACAAAGTTCATGTTTACAATGAAAACGTATATTTTCTCTTTAGATAAATGCATTTATTATATCAAAATACACTACGTATTTTGTATTTGTTATACATTAATACATAAAATTTATTATATAATTTGATGTCAAAATAGATAAAATATGAGCACTTTTATATTGATTCAATCACTTGTCTCCGTTAATGTATAGGTAATACACGACACTATTCGTAATAAGTTTACAAGTTTTTTTTAAAATTTTCATGTTGAAAATTTCCAACACAAAGTACGATTATATTGGTCGCCAAAGTTTTCTCTTTCACAGCCTGGTCGTAAGCACACCACTTTTTTTTTGACTTGTTAGACCCGTCCATCGGCAAGAGTCAAATCACAACTCCATCGATCAACAACAGTTGAACAAAAGTAGACCTTTCTCTCATCTTACGCTTTACTTTTTTTTCTACGTCAACCTGAATTGTCGCATTTGAATGCGCGCATCTTCACAATTTAAAGATGACAGGTTTTATATCGATTCTGATTTGGCATCGTAATTATTATCAAGTGGTAAACAATTTAGAAGATTTTAGTTTCCCACTTCAGCGTTATGTTTAGATAGAAATTATACAATATTAAAATCAATCATCGGTTATGTGGGTATTGAACCTAATCTGTTCATCATTCTCACGCTATTGCTTTGAATGCTAAAACGAAGCAACGAACCCATTGGCCCTATTTGGAACATTTAACCTGTACACAAACAAGCGAAACGTGCAATCGCAGATTATACAATTATCCAAGTTTATGGCGAATCTACAACACGATACTCGCGCGAGCATCGTCTGGCCGCTGTTTCCGGAGGCAACGCAATGTACAACGGCAAGGGTCGAGCGCCAGCTGACGACCGACGGGGCGGGGGCGCCGGTCACCCCTCCTCGAGCGGGGCCCGCACGTGCCGCCATGCATTACCGTCTTCTTGCCTTATTGCAAATCGTTTAACGATATACGACACACGCACGCAGCGATATCATAAACACACGCGCTACGTCTCCCAATCGTGTAATTTAAGGTTATAATAGCGTACAGTTGAGTTCGAATTAATATTTATATTCCTCTTAAACAACACAAAGTAGGGTTTTTAACAAACTTGAATATAAAAAATGGAGTCATTTCGAATGAAGCTTCCATTGTTATTAAGCAATATCAAAGGCAATTATATTAATCCTTTATATCAGAAGGAATTGGCCACATTCCATATTAAAAAGCAAGACCTTCGAAGGACAACGGGGCGCGACGTGAAGTCATATGATAATATATACATAGAAAATTTAATCTGATCGGATTTAAACGCAACTACGTGACAACGTGTTTACATACTAAACTACCACATAAGTTAATCTCGTGTCTTTTAGAGTTCCACGCCTCATAAAGAAAAAAGAACCACTTCGTTGGTCCGTCTGTCGTTCAACGAAGTGGAATAGGATCACTTCGTTGTCCATCTGTCAGTCTAACAAAATCCGTTTCCTCAAGAACGCGTAGAGGTATCAAGTTTAAATTAATATCAATATACTTACGTCTACGGTCCCTTGAAACTGTAAAAAAATAAAGCTTCCAAGTCAACGCAATCAAGAACAACCTTAAAAGTATACCGCATATTTTGACACTCGCAAACAAATCAAACCGTATAGAGCACTTCCCTTTGATCTAGAATCATAAAATTTTAAGAACCAACCTTGCCAGAAGCACAGTCAATAGCAAATAGTAAATTTTCACACAAAAAGTCATATCACATAAAAAGAAATATATTTTAAATATGCGCCTGTGAAAGATGAAGTAGGCAATATATTCCCGTTCCAAAAATTACAATTTTTAAACAGGAATATTATGGACCGTTATATGTTTATAAATACGTAAATGTGTTCGGACCCCGCGTAGTGCGAGTTCCACTCGGGCTTGACGGGTTTTTTTATTTTTTCAATCACTAATTCTTTATGGACAAGTACCGAATATAATATTAGTTATGAACCATAATACCACAAAAAAAGTACGGCTACTTGCATGACTCCGATTAATTATAAGTAAGGAAAATTTTACCCAGTGGTGAAAACGAAAACAAAGTGTCGATTTTTGAATAAGCTACACAAATTGTCCAAAAAAGTATGTACATTGTAATATTACATTATTAACAATTATATGAAACTACGTGATGTAGTATTATTTCTACTTTCTTTAAATTCTTTACCACGACCTAGGTTTCGATGTATTACAACATCTTCAGGTGGGCTATTAGCAAAGATCTTTGCTAATATCCCACCTGAAGACGTTGTAATACAACGAAACCTAGGTCGTAATAAAGAACTTAAAGGAAGTAGAAATCATACTACATCACGTAGTTTCATTTAATTGTTAATAATTAATTTCTACAAAATTAACGCCAAATATATTCAACATTACATTATTATTTAAATAAAACATTTTTGTATATAATTTTGTAATTTTTTAACAATTATACGAATGAATATCGTATTTTAAATAATTTTACGAATGAATATATTTCTAACCATAATTAATCGACAAAATATATACTATTAAAGTTTTATTAAAAGCAATGTTTTTATTAAAACATTTAGGGGAATTTTAAAGATAATTAGACTAAACATAAAAAAAATATTTAATTATAGACAAACACCGTCGCTGAGCACAGGCGCGCCGCTCTCTGACGGAGATGCTAAAATATTCTACATCAAGCTCGTCAGCAAGATACACAATCTAAACCAACGCCGCTAGATGACGCCAATAATATATGTAAACAAGTACGAACGAGATACGCTTGACAAATTTTTACAATAAAGGCACACTTTTCGCAAGACATCTTTATAATATTTAATACAACTTGAATAAGATAATTGCAACAAATCCTCTCTTAAAAAGTTCTGTAATATTATTATCCTAAATCGGTTAGGTCGATCCTCTATGTTTTAAAGACTCGATAAATACGGCTCACTGACTCCATAAAACTTTATAATCAGTTTATAATAAGTCATGCAATATAAGCGAACATTTCAAGACGCGTCTAGCTCAGCCGCGTCGCCGCCGGCGAATGCGAGACGGGACGCGAGGCTGGCGTGCGCGGCGTCGCATCGATCGCGCGATCACCATGACGACGGTACGCGCGCACTGCACCCGCCCTCGCAATGCACCCGCCGCCGCCGGCCGGGCCCACCCTCGCCGCCAACCGTTAACCCTTAATAAGTACTCGAAAATTATTAATAATGCCATTCGGCTGCTTCATTCGCCTTATTGCCGTTCCGAGAGTTCGCTATAATTCGTTTATGCGAATGTGTGTCATGGGAAATTAGAAAGTCATAACCGCATGATAAATCTGGTATTCACGAGGAATTAAAATTTTATTGCGTGAAGTTATTTTTCATATAAATAACATTCCGATGTCGTTTTAAGGGTCGCGTGCCTCAAAAGAAACCCTTATAGGATTACTTCGTAGTCCATCTGTGGGGGGTATGGCTTTCTCCGGAATGCGTGGAGGTATAGAATTGAAATTAATATCAAATACCCCTTGGAGCAGTAAATAAAATCAAGTTACTAAGTTAACGCAATCAAGAAGAACCCTAAAATTACTGTTACTAAGTAAATCGAAAATCTATAGTGTGCTATTTTCCGTTGACCTAAAATCAAGAAATTTAGCAAGAAGCAAGGTCTCATAGCACAAGTAAATGAAAAAATCCTAAAATGGTTAATTTGTAGTTATATATTGAAATATGGCCCATGTTTTCATACCTATGAAAGATAAGGTAGGAAATAAATTGACATTGTGTAAAATTAATATTTTTGAATAGTGTAATAGGAGTACTATGCACATTTAAATGTTTACAAGTAAATGAAAAAATCCTAAAATGGTTAATTTGTAGTTATATATTGAAATATGCCCCATGTTTTCACACCTATGAAAGATAAGGTAGGAAATAAATTGACATTGTGTAAAATTAATATTTTTCAATATGTAATAGGAGTACTATGCACATTTAAATGTTTACAAGTAAATGAAAAAACCCTAAAATGGTTAATTTGTAGTTATATATTGAAATATGGCGCATGTTTTCACACCTATGAAAGATAAGGTAGAAAATAAATTTACATTGTGTAAAATTAATATTTATGATTAGTGTAATAGGAATACTATGCACATTTAAATGTTTACAAGGAAATGAAAAAATCCTAAAATGGTTAATTTGTAGTTATATATTGAAATATGCCCCATGTTTTCACACCTATGAAAGATAAGGTAGGAAATAAATTTACATTGTGTTAAATTAATATTTTTGAATAGTGTAATAGGAATACTATGCACATTTAAATGTTAACAAGGAAATGAAAAAATCCTAAAATGGTTAATTTGTAGTTATATATTGAAATATGGCCCATGTTTTCACACCTATGAAAGATAAGGTAGGAAATAAATTTACATTGTGTTAAATTAATATTTTTGAATAGTGTAATAGGAATACTATGCACATTTAAATGTTTACAAGTAAATAAAAAAATCCTAAAATGCTTAATTTGTAGTTATATATTGAAATATGGCCCATGTTTTCACACCTATGAAAGATAAGGTAGGAAATAAATTTACATTGTGTTAAATTAATATTTCTGAATAGTGTAATAGGAATACTATGCACATTTAAATGTTTATAAGTGCCTATATGTGTACGGAAAACTCATAGTGCGAGTTCTGCTCGTACTTGACAGTTTTTTTTTTAAATATAAATAGAGAAATAATTATTAAATAATAATCCTTCTTTTTATATTAAGAATATATAGAAAATAACCAGGCGGCGAAATAAAATTATCCCAAAAACGCACTTCAAATACGATTTTGAATTAAGCATTACATCGTTCAAGTGAAAAAAAAATTAACTATCGAAATTCTGCAAAACAAATCCATCAATTTCTTTTATTAAATTTATAAAATTAAATCACTGCAAATGGGGGAGGAAATATATTTTTTAAAGTTAATGATCATACAAATAATACATTTGATATCCGTTATTTTGATAATTCAGTCCGCCGCAAACGCACGAGAAGACGAGCAAATGCGGATTCAGTTCGTGATAAGATTCGAAAAGACGATAGTATAAGTGTTTATTATATTATATAGCTGTAGTCTCATATAGCTAGTCGATTGTAGTCTTATATAGCTTGATCCTAAGCAATGTTGCTTGGTGAACTTTTAAACATTTTTCATTAAAATCGTAATCATTTACATAACTATGTTTATTAAAGCAAACATTTTTCATTAAAATCATATTTATTTATACAACATATATATTTTTTAAATCGACTCATCCAGACCCTTTCGGCCTTTTCGAATTTTTATCTTCTCACGCTGGACAGCGTGATAAGAGATTCACCGCCACCACGTGGATCGTGATCTCACATACCTAAAGGCAACTGGACAGTTAGACCATTCTAACGATACCTAATATTTTGTCTAAATCTGTTTATCCAATCCGACTCTAGAAAGTAACATATGGACACATCCGTACATAAATACATACATAGACTAATCAAACACAAAACCTTTCTCGGCATGGTGCAGTTGGATACAACGATCGCGAGTGGACGCCTGCCGCTATATTTTTAAGAATGATTAAAGACTAGCAAAGCTATGTCCACCCACCACCACTCTTACGCAAACACCCTCCGTGTAGACTACCAACAAAGATTTGTCCAAAGAAAGTCTCCGTCTACGTGTTGGTGTCACTAGGTATATCAGTCAGTGGAAATACGCAGAGTGGCGCCGGCCGTAGAGGCTAGATTCGCGTGGGGCCCGCGCGCTCGAGGCGACGTTAACAAATGGGTGTCGGGCACTGTGGGGAGCGAGCGTCGACCCGCCGGGGACCACGGCGAATAATTAATTAGGTAATAAGTCATGTGGGCGATATTCATCAGATAGCGTGTATCAACAGTTTTGTGGATGCTACGGCTGCTAACATCGCCAATTCTATAATAGCCATTTAGATGAAATGAAAAGATAGTGGAAAATGAAAAGTTATTTTATCGATTCATGATCATTAGAAGATTATGTGATATATTTATGATTAATTTTTTTGATTAGAGATATTCAAGATAAAAAGATATAACTGAATACTGTCAAATACAAAGCCCCCGTTAAATATTGATCTAACCCAAAAATATACTGTTCAGTCATTCGAAGAAAAACATTTAAACAATGTAACAAACATTTTCGAGTAGTCACATTATTCTAGTAATATTTTGAATCTAAATAAATACGAATTCAGCCAAACCTCGTTTACTCCGTCGACATCCAAAACCCCAAACCCCTTAGTTTCACCAAAAAACTAATTTCTCGTCTGTTTACGACGTTCTATATCTGTAAATCGAATAAGCAGATATTGGGAATCTATACATTAAATTATAATATATTTTTCATTTAAATAACATGCGAAAAACCATTTTCTTTTTCACAAGCGAAAGATACTTTAGATCCAAACTTTACTAACAATGAACATTTCCAAAAAAAATTGGTTCTCTATTCTGGAACAGTAAAAATCTAAATAGGAATTAGTTCATTCAAATTAAAACTTTTCATTTCATTTCTTTCTTACATCCGTGAAACTCGCACATCACAGAAAGTCATTGAGATATGCCATACGTCATTGTCATTTTCAACTTCAAAATCATACGATTTTCTAATATTACTTTAGGTCCAAACTTTACTAACAATGAATATTTCCTTAAAAAAATGTTTCTCCATTCTAGAACAGTAAAAATCTAAATAGGATTTGGTTAATTCGTATGAAAACTTTTTAATTCATTACTTTTTTACATCCGTGAAACTCGCACATTACAGAAAGTCATTGAGAGCAATGCCAATGAAGCCATTAAGTCAGTAATTTTCAACTTCAAAATTATTATACGACTTTCTAATATATGGTAACACCTTAATCTATACTATTAATAAAACTGTAACAGAGTGAATTACAAGCAAAATATTTTAAAAAGAGTGATTATTGATTTAGCATAAAAAATGATGATTATAGAAGCTAAAAAATCTGTTTTTCAAATTTTTCTGTCTGTGTTAATTTGTGCATCAATCACGCGAAATCTATAGGTCTACCAATAGATTTTGATGAAATTTGGTATGGTAATAGTTTATATCCAAGAATAATACAGGAGAAAATTTTTTTAGTAAATTACTTATTCTGAATTTCACGCGAGTGAAACCGTGAGACACAGCTAGTACTGAATAATATTATAATGCGTTTTAAAAATCGACTCATTATTTCTTTGCAAAATTTCCATTACGCCATTCTGAAATCGCGTTTCTTCGCAGCGACACAATAGTATCTTAGCAATTCTAAAAACAGTGTTCTCATTATTGTTAAATTATCTCACCGATACAAGGCCTTGTAAACAACGCAATCTGGCTAATATTTCAAGATATATCCAATTGCAGCTGTGCATGCTAAAACTTCTATAAATGGTTTAATTTTGTTAGTAATATATAAAAATCCATTTTTATACATTCTAAAAGTGTTAATACCACCATCCACTGTACGATTGTCTCATCGCGACCTATGGTATTAAGTACGAGAAACTATCCCAGTATTCGCCACCTGGCGGCGCCTATCTAGTGATTCACCGGGAGTATAGGAGCGAGAAGAGCTCGGTCGAGGTCAATGTTACGAGCGCGGCCGCTCCGCCCACGTGCGCGCATCCCCGCCGTAAATACAACGCGTACTCGCGCGAGTCCATCTATCAATTTTAATAGAGCACCGGTCGTTGAGTACACTGGTATTTTATATCGGCGATTTCAAGATGTACATCGTAAATACGCATCCTCCACCACGGGTAATAAAGCAAATTAATAAAACCGGCGAGTCCAACATTGTAATTATTCTGCCAATGTCGACATTACGAACAAGTACACTATAACAGTTGCTTCACAGACTCTCAAAAATCTCTAAGACGAATTTTGAAATGTTAGTAACAAAAAAAGTAGATCACGCGAATGAATGCGGAATCGAAAGTGCGAGAAAAACTATTGAATAAAATATTATAATGGTTTTCAAATTACAATCTAATAAGAAATTGATGATAGAAGACACACAATTTTTGACCACCTCTATAAATAAGTAATGCCTCATGACAAAATTAAAATCTTTGTTCTATCGTCCATAGCTGACGACCGGCGGGAGAGTGTTTGCTTGGCTTATTTACTGTGGACACCATGCAGTTCGAAGTCTCGTTGATCTTTTTCCAGAATTGGCAATTTTTGGCGATAGTTTTAAACTAAGGTGACTAGTGCATATCTTCTTCAGTATTGTGCGTTGAATTTCCCAAGTGGTTGGTCTTTCTCGTCAAAGAAGCTCTTGCGACTTTTTAACAAACGTGACAAAATCAAAATAGTAACGTCTCGGGATCAGTTGAGCGATTATTGGCTGATTTTCTGAGTCCAGTCCAATTTTCGGTCGCGTCGCAACACACCAAGGATTCACAGAAGAATGCGTTTGAAAGACTTCGAGTTCTCCCAAGTGCAACTTCAGAAAAGATCAGGTTTGCTCTGACGAAAAGAATTCGAACTCGATTCGAAACGACGGATTCCCTGTCCGATTTAAGATTTGTCGCCGATTCTGATGGTCAAGCGACAAACATTTCCTATCGAATCGAAAGTATCGCTAAGTCTGGAAAGTAAACACAGATAAGACCATGTCTAGAAGCTGATCAGACAATTATCCATCTCGAAGAATTCAATTGGAACAAGTACGCGAATCCAAATACCTCGGATTATGCAGGAGAAGGAAGTAACGGCTGTAAACGAGATCCCCAAAGGAGGAATTAAATTAAAACACATGCCATTTACATGGATTTCATAAGTTTTCCCCGAAACATGGTATGTTTTCACTTTCCCTTTAGGATAGAATAATTTCTATAAAGATTCAAATTTTGTCTAGCTAAGCTGAAATTGCCATTATTCGTGGCATTTCATAGCATTTTTATACTATTGCAGTATGGTCTAAAAAGTATCACAGGGGAATGAGAGTGATCATGGGGGAAAAAGTGAATAATGGCCATTAAATTTAGTGGAAGTGACCGCACCTTGGAGTAACCAACACTAGCGAAATACGGTAACGTGAAGAAAACTTTGTTGAACGACACTTCAAGATCAGATCGCATGTTTAGTATAAATATCTAGCCGATCGTTATTATTATATCTTGTTACACCATTATACGATCTTTTGTCATCAGATTTTTAATAAGCCTGAATCAATTCTCTCAAAGCTTAAACAGGCGAACTTATAGTATGCTAAATGAAATATCATGCTGAATGAAGGATCACATTCCAGTAAATCGATCTTGCTTTTTAGTTAAGATTATTTTCATTTCCATTTGATTTTGGATAGAATAAATGAATCGCAGGATCACATTCCAGTAAATCGATCTCGCTTTTAGTTAAATCATTTTCATTTCATTTTGAATGGAATAAATGCATCGCGCGATCACATTCCAGTAAATCTATCACATTCCCATATCATTTTCATTAGATTAGCTAGATCATTTTCATTAGATTAGCTAGATCATTTTCATTAGATTAGCTAGATCATTTTCATTAGATTTTGACCTTGCTTTTTTCATCAACTTGTTGAAAGGAAAAATCGATAAGTTGAAATGAGGTCCTTCGATGCCATTTATTCTATTCAATTTTGCGACCTTTGAACGAATTGTTTTGACTAAACGGATGGGCTCTAATCTAACGAGCGACGCGATGTCAGCGCCGCTTACTCAGCGCGCAGCAATGCCGAGCACGCAGCCCGCAGTACTCATTACAACGCATTTTGACAACGGCAAGCGATGCGGCCGCGCCGCCAGGAAGCAACTGTCATTACCATGATACGCGTCTCGCATTTCACGCACCGAGTCGCGGCCGTCGGGCGCCCTTTGACTTACACTCAACATAAACAACGCATACGATGAACCTATCGCTACTGGCGCAACTTCATTTTTAGGATCCCATAGCCAAATAGAGAATGCAAATAGAGAACCCTTATAATTTCATTGTCTGTCTGTTCGTATCGCAACGTGGATGCTAAAATTTTAACCGAGTTACAGATGATCTTTTACATAAAAACATATTTTAAACAATAAATAATAATTGAAATAAGACAAATATGTTTATGCCAAGAATGAACTGGTATTAAAGTAAAAGTTATTTTAGTGGCTCAATAGGAAACGGTTTAAATCTCTCCACAAGATATTGTTATCTTCATATCATCATGTCTTTCCAAACCCCTGGCTCCAATTATAAATAACGACAACGTGAATGCTGAAATCTTTAACCGTGTTACAGATGTTATTTTATATAAAAAAAATATTGTGAAGAGTAAATAATAAACGAAATAAGACAAATATTGTTATGCCTTGAGTTAACTAGTATTACAGTAAGCCATTTAAGTAGCTCAATAGGAAACAGTTAACTCTCTCCACAATAGGTTATTATCTTCATAGCATTATCTCTTTCCTTACCCCTAAGCTTCCGATTATAAACAGCAACAACCTAAATGCTGAAATCTATAACCGAGTTAAAGATGTCCTTTTACACACAAAAAATATTGTGAACAGTAAACAATAAACGAAATAAGACAAATATTTTTATGCCAATAGAGTGAACTGGTGTTACAGTAAGCCATTTAAGTAGCTCAATAGGAAACAGTTTAACTTTCTCCACAATATATTATTGTCATCTCTTTCCTAACCCCTAAGCTACCGATTATAAATAGCGACAACCTGAATGCTAAAATATTTAACCGAGTAAAAGATGTTCTTTTACATACAAAAAAGTAAGACAAATATTTTTTGCCAATAGAGTAAACTGATGTTACAGTAAGCCATTTAAATAGCTCAATAGGAAACAGTCTAACTTTCTCCACAATAGATTATTATTTTCATAGCATAATCTATTTCCTAACCCCTAAGTTGCCGACTACAAATAGCAACAACCTGAATGCTGAAATCTTTAACCGAGTTAAAGACGTTCTTTTATACAAAAAAAACTATTGTGAACAGTAAACAATAAACGAAATAAGACAAATATTTTTATGCCAACAGAGTGAACTGGTATTATAGTAAGCCATTAAGTCTCTCCACAACAGATTGTTATCTAAAACAACCGAATACAAGAATTCGTACAAGAAATTAGTCTATCGCCGGTTTGCCAATTTCAATCTACAACACAGTGTGGCAGTGTATCAGTTACTCTCATCTGATCGGATATCGTTCAACCACATCGCTTTCATTAAAACTGAATAACTTTACGCATCCGTTGACTGATCACCTAGCGACGGCGAATCAGATCACATTCTACAACACACAAAGGTTAGAATGAAACAAAAATAAATTGACATTTACAAGAGACGACGACGTACCGGGCGGCGGAAGCGACTCGGCCCGCGCATCGAATATTAATACACCGACAACCGTGTGGTGTCCACGTTCAATATTTGATATCTAATTAGGGCCGCGCCCGCACCGTGACGATAAAACAATCATGACGCACTTTCAACGCGCATAATAATAATGAAATTATTAGTTTAAACGGCGGTAAACGACTGTATTCTTAATTAATAGCCCTAGCTTCTTTACACAAGCGCGTACTTATTTAACTAATGGAAGGGGGCAAGATGTGTCTATTGATATTTTCAAAATCTCTTTACTTGCTTATTTTTCAATGAAATAAAAAATTCTTAATTAATAGCCCTAGCTTCTTTACACAAGCGCGTACTTATTTAACTAATGGAAGGGGGCAAGATGTGTCTATTGATATTTTCAAAATCTCTTTACTTGCTTATTTTTCAATGAAATAAAAAATTCTTAATTAATAGCCCTAGCTTCTTTACACAAGCGCGTACTTATTTAACTAATGGAAGGGGGCAAGATGTGTCTATTGATATTTTCAAAATCTCTTTACTTGCTTATTTTTCAATGAAATAAAAAATTCTTAATTAATAGCCCTAGCTTCTTTACACAAGCGCGTACTTATTTAACTAATGGAAGGGAGCAAGATGTGTCTATTGATATTTTCAAAATCTCTTTACTTGCTTATTTTTCAATGAAATAAAAACTAGTAACCCAATCTAGGTTGAAACATGAAACTTAATTATAAATTTCAATCAATTCTGAAATGACTTTATTTTATAGGATACAACCTAATTTTTTTAATACTATTTCAAACACGCTACTGTATTTAAGTAAGCCAATTATGAAGTTAATAATTAAGTAAAAAAATGTGCGGTACATAGTTTCGAATAGACCAACAACGTTACCTAAGATCTTGAGCGTTCTACTTTCTTTACTCATAAATTACGATAAATAAAATACATCATTAAGTGAAAAAAACGTAGTTTCGAATAGACCAACAACGTTACCTATAAATCCCAAGATCTTAAGCACTCCACTTTCTTTACTCGTGAATTACGATAAACAAAATACACCATTAAGTAAAAAAGTGTGCGGCACGTAGTTTTGAATAGACCAACAACATTACCTATAAAACCCAAGATCTTGAGCACTCTACTTTATTTAGGTACTCGTGAATTACGATAAACAAAATACACCATTAAGTAAATAAAATGTGCGGTACGTACTTTCGAATAGACCTATAACGTTACCTATAAAACCCAAGATCTTGAACACTCTACTTTCTTTACTCATGAATTACGATAAACAAAATACGCCACTATACCCGATTTCGATTCAACAAAACGATGGTCTTCAAGTAATCACGCCATCAATTGGTTCGTTGTCAACTCCCGTCATTAAATACAAAGGTTTTTACCGCCAACAATGGAAGTTGCGTCGTAAAGAGAGAAACAATAATCGCCGTTTCCTGTTAACAAGCGCGGCGCCGGGCGTCACGATGAGTATCCTTCACCTGTCGTATTGACAGTTCGATATTATGACGCTAACACGTTTCGAGAAACGGGCCGTGTTTTGAAAAGAAACTCGAACCGGCCGCGAGCAGACGACGTGACGGTGTATGCGCTCGTAACAAATATTGATAGCCTCTGCTCTTAAGTTGTTTTTATGCGAGATAACTTAGGGCCATTGTAACGATTCAAGGAATCTCAAACTTTTAAATGATTTAAGGAATATTTTGTACTACAGGTTTTCATTTGAGGGACTAAAATTGATACTATTATTGTAATGTTCTAATATTACCCAACATTTCGAGGTTTCCGAATTATATAAATTATTAATTAGGTTATTTAAAAACCACTTCCATGTTGATGAAAAACACTTTTTGACCAGTTTTACATCATGATACATTAATGTTGACTACATAAATTTGGTTGAAACAAGTGAATTGGAAACAAAGACAAAACATGTATGTGAATAAAATTTCGTCGAAAATTGGTCTTCAAACTAACAAATTATCTTGGAATTTATTTCGTCTTCCTCCAATTACCTGTTTCTTTTACACTCGCGCTTATTTAATTCACTATCTCTTTACAGTTCACGTGTAAGCACTAGCCGGGTGTCACTTGTTGGTGTTTTTTTCTTTTTTGAAAGTATATAGCATATATTTAACACGTCAGTAATAATAGCAATATTTTTAATCATTTTACTTTTTAGGGTTCCGTAGCCAAATGCCAAAACCGAAACGCTTATAATTTCGTTTCTCCGTACGCCTATCTATCCGTATGTCACAGCCATTTTACTTTAAGACTATTGGCACTATATATGAAACTATAGATGAAATTTGGATAGTAGGTGTCTTCTATGAATCGCTATACAATGAAAAGTGGAATTTTGAAAAAAAAAAATATTAAGGGTGTACTCCATACATGTAACTGAAGGATGAAAAAACTCGTGCACATACGAGTTAGGGCTACCGTTTTAGATAGGTTTTAAAAAATTATATAGAGGTTCCAAACTAACTTTATTAAGTCAATAGTTGATGAGATATGCGTTTCTAAAGTTTTAAAAAGTGTGCCCTCTCTATAACTTGCCAGTCAGTTAACGTGTTTAAAATTCTGAAAACATGTGCTTATAAAATTTGCTAAAATACGTACTTCGATTTCCTCCTACCCAATCGCTCTGTCAAACTATACCTACAAAAATCAAAATATATATTATTGAATACGAAATAAGTTTAATATTGTTCGGTGCTATGGAAACAGTCGTGCGCGACTCCAACTCGCACTTGGCCGGTTTTTTAAACATTGTAATTTGTTAATACTTTTGTCTACAATAATAAAGTAGACATTAACTTAATATACATCCTCGAATAGCGTTTTAAAAATTATTACTCAACATTGTGCAAATAGGTTAATTTTAAGAATTAGAAACTGATGAATTGCAGAGTTGTTTATGCAAAAGCTAACGTCGACATAAGCTTTAGTTTAATGTTAAAATGTGATTTTTCTAGTTTTTCATAGTTAAAACAAGTCCACCACTAGAGTTTTCTACGAAACCCGTCTCCACGGTCGCAGTTAGACTATTGCGCGAGTAAACAATAGAGATTCAGGAAGACGTGAATCGAAAAAAAAAAACAAATTCACGACGGTTTACCGCTCCATAACTGTACTCATATTTACGAAGCCCTCGCGTCATCACGTTGAGAAAGTCAAACAGCACAATACGTTTATAATAACCACCGCAATCAGCGGAGAGCCAAATATAACGGATAGCCCGTGGACGCTTCGCCGAGAGGCGGTCGCGGTGGCGGCTCAGCCGGGCGGTGATTTGGCAAAACGTACGTTTAGAGCGGGTAATGATCCATCTCGGGCGACACGGCGCGTGACACGCGTAAACGACACCCACCCCCTCCGCCGCCGTGCTTCCCGACGCATTTTCAATTACACTTACGAAATTTAAACAAATAACTGTCGACAAAGGGGCCTACGGGCCGGCGCGCGCGCCCCTATACAGCCGACGTCGATATAAACCAGACGCAGTAAATTAAATTCGGGCCGACCGTGCTGGGGTGTTTGAATTTACGGTGACTGATCAAATATTTATATATTTACTTTATTTATTTAAATTGGGAGTTCATTGTACGTACACTTTAACAAAGTAAACAATTAATTATAATAAATTATGAAACAACCATTAATTGACGGTCGACATCTAATTTGGAATATTGCAAACTAGCTTGTTTATTAAAAAAGGAATAAAAGAATTAAGTGTGGCGTGATCGATTAGTATTCGTATTTTTATGTTTACAAAACAGTATTAGACATAAGAGTTTAGTTGAACGATGTTTTAGCGATATTTCGATTTGCCCTTAATTGACGGTCGACATCTAATGTGGAATATTGCAAACTATCTTGTTTATTAAAGAAGGAATAAAAGAATTAAGTGTGGCGTGATCGATTAGTATTCGTATTTTTATGTTTACAAAACAGTATTAGACATAAGAGTTTAGTTGAACGATGTTTTAGCGATATTTCGATTTGCCCTTAATTGACGGTCGACATCTAATGTGGAATATTGCAAACTACCTTGTTTATTAAAGAAGGAATAAAAGAATTAAGTGTGGCGTGATCGATTAGTATTCGTATTTTTATGTTTCCAAAACAGTATTAGACATAAGAGTTTAGTTGAACGATGTTTTAGCGATAATTCTATTTGCCCTTAACTGACGGTCGACATCCAATTGGGAATATTGCAAACTACCTTGTTTATTAAACGAGAAATTAATTTTTATGTTTGCAAAACAAGATTAGGCATAATGAAACTCGAAATTCAATTTATTTAAAAAAATTTAAAAAAAAAATTTCCTTCGGTTTTCACGAAGATGCCTTGCTATCTATCTGTGGGTCCATATGGAAAAAATGTTCTCTATCCTAACCTCAAACTCAATATATAGCGAGGTAGTTTTTAAGCGTCATATTTAAATAAGTTAGTTCTTTCCCTACGTTTAAAAATATACACGGTGTCCGGGAATATATGTCGGACAAAGACGCTATTCATTGGCTATAAAGGAATCAATTGTCGTTGAAATAAAACGTAAAACACGTCCTTTTTCTAATTGGGTGCAAAAAATATTTTACACGTAACTCTTTTTAACATACCCAATACTTGCCCGGAGTGCGATGTTTACTCGCAGTGGCGATGATTGCAGCCGTTCGCAGGTTATTCCCCCGAGCTGCGCTGAATTATGTGCGCAAGTATCGTGTATACGAAAAAAACTATTTTTCAGTCAAAGAATAACGTCTTTCTTTGTCCGACGCTTATTCCAGGACACCGTGTATAACGATATAATATAATATGCCAGTCGACAAAAATTCCTTTGACAAGACCTCCAATGATTATAAATTGTCTGATCTCACATTATTTGGACTCGGCTTGAATGCTGGCTCTTGGTGCACAAGAGCAGCATTCAAATCAATATATCGGAAGGCTCAGCTGGGCATTCATTTCAGCCAACAAGTAGCCAACTCATCGAATGCAAATAATGAATTATTTGTATGCGGAAACTGACCGACCAGCGACAATCACTAGGCACGTGCATCGTATTTGCGCATAGGCGGAACACATTGTGAATAGGCAAAATATACATTGTGATAGTCTCAAATAAAATAGTGATGTATAACAAACGGCAGGATGTACCTGCCACTTTGAAGCGAAGCGAAAACAAATATCGGAAGTAATCAGCCCGCAATCTCCGTGACTGCGAAATTATTTAAATGAGGCGTTGCTCGGATCTCTTCAGAATTCGTAATTGAGAAATTTGAGAGGCGCCTTTGAACGTTGACCGCTTAAAATATTCCAGAAGTTGACTTCCCCTAATCATAAATAATACAAAAGCGGAAACTTCGAAGTTCTCCGTCATTCCAATTTCAAATGTGTACACTCAATAATCTTGACAAGTTAATGTTGCCCTGTTAGCTCTCAAGATCCATTAAGAAAATATGTGAAGCATTAAATAGCTAACAGTGGACAATGTCCGGAAGAGGACGGAAATAACAATTATGTTAATAAATACTTAATTAGTTTAAATTAACATACAAATAAAGCTAAAGTGACTATCGGCCAGTATTATAAAAATTGCTGCGTAACGACAACAATAGTGGGTACAGTAGCATGACAATGAAGAACATTTTTGCATGCATCCTAATAAAATTACTTTTTCATTAGTAGTTTGTACATACTTATAATAAAATTAAGCTCTTAGCGAGGTCATAATGCATATTTTCAGTTTTGTTTTTATATAATAATTTTTGTATTCGTTTAGATAGATTTTATTTTCTAATGTGATACATCTAAGAGTGAACATCCACGTCTTCTCTTTGGTCATCTTTTTTTTATAAAATATTAGTTTCCAAATATTTACCAAATACAGACGTCTTTAAATTTCTGTTGAAACTTAAATCGAAATTTACGACGAGTCTTACCTCGACGCAACACTCTTTCTGCCTGCACCGCGCCTTTCTCTCAACAATTTTAAATTTATTACGACAAGAGAGCACGCCACGCGCGAACGAACAGAACCAGCGACAGCGCACAACCCAGCGTTCGCTTGTCTGGCGGGGGCGGCCATTTATCGCGAGCTTCCGGCCCGAGGCGCGTCTCGGCTATCGGCGGAAGGGCGCGGCGTATTATCCCTCGTCAATCGTCGATTTGTCTGTCATATTTTTCACGTCTGTTGTTTTTTTTTGGCGAAAAATGATAAACGTCCTATGATGATATCAAAATATGACCTGATTATAAACCATATTTGCTTTCCGAGCAAATCGTGAACAATTATTGTTAAAGAAATCCATATCAATCAATTTATGAACGCCATATTTAGAAGTGGGTTTGGAAGAACAATATACATTTGATCATTTAACATTTAAGATATATATTTGATCATTTTAGAGACATTATCTTATTTATAATTAAACATTCTGTATTTTATAAAGCATATTTGCTTTCCGAACAGATCGTGAACAATTATTTGTTAATGAAATCCATATCAATCGATTTATTAACGCCATATTTAGATGTGGGTTTGGAAGAACAATATACATTTGATCATTTAACATATATATTGGATCATTTTAGAGACATTATCTTATTTATAATTAAACATTCTGTATTTTATAATGCATATTTGCTTTCCGAACAAATCGTGAACAATTATTTGTTAATGAAATCCATATCAATCAATTTATTAACGCCATATGTAGAAGTGGGTTTAGATGAACAATATACATTTGATCATTTTCGAGACATTATCTTATTTATAATTATACATTCTGTATATTTATTTATGTATTCATAAAACGGTAATCATGTATTTGGAAGAACAATATTCATAATAACCGTTTTATGAATACATAAATAAATATACAGAATGTATAATTACAAAATAAGATAAGGAATAAAAATCAATTTAAATTAGCAATAGTCTAGAAAATTAATATTAGAAATCGAATAATGTATATATTAGGTTTTCTAGAGATCCTTCTGAATTATATCGTTAAGTAGAATTTCTCCTTTTTCTTATTTCCATCTATATACACAATATACATCAGTAAGCAATGCTTATACTATCTTCTAGTAGAATGAATTGTATTGCTGTTAGTTTAATTTAATGAATGTGTTGAATAATGGACGTTTATATCGAACGAGGCGTCAATGGTCGCTATGAATTTCCGGCTAGAGAGGCGTATCTCGGCTAGCGACGGAAGGGCACGCCGTAGCCCATCATCCCCTCATCAATCGTCGGGCGGCGCGGCGCTCGCATGTGGCGCGCGCACATGTCGCCCCCGTATCGTAAACAATCCGCATTTCAACGGCGCACGAGATCTGCGCCGCATTAATAATAATGTAACGTGACCCACATATATGGGAGACCCTTATTTCAAACGTATGAGAACGCCATTACACTTCGCTTATTCATTGGAAAAAATAAATGAATAGAAAATATGAGGAAATGGGTATCACGATTAAACTAAGCGTTATATCACTTCATCAGAAATACGTTTGGCTATTTTAAGGGTCGCAAGTTCTTAGGTACCAAGCCGGATAGCAACGCATTGGAGAACAACAACCGAATGGGACATGTCAAAGACCTGTTAAGACAAGTGTCAGAACCACGACTTGCTGTTAACGTAACTTCCAACGAGACTACGACGGAAAAATACTTTGTGTATGTGTGTGTGTGCGTGTGTGTGTGTGTATATGTATAATATATATATTATATACGATTGTCGTTAAAATAAAATTTAAGACGACTTTTTTTAGAAAATTGAAAATAATATTCATAATTATTAGTCATCTTTTTCGTACACACGATACTTGCACATATTGTTCAGCGCCGCTCGGGGGTATAACCCGCGAACAGCTGCCGAAGACATCGCCACTGCGGGTAAACACCGCACTCCGGGCAAGTATTGAGTGTGCTAAAAAAAGTTATATGTATTTTCAATTAGAAAGTGTGTATATACACACACACACACACACACATATATATTTATAAGGCAATTGAATTCATGAATATTTATCAGAACCTTTGTTTTCATAAGTTTACAATTCAGCCATGATTCAAGCGAGGGCGGTCCACCACGGGGACCTGCGGGCTGGGATCGTGGCGGTCAAATCCCCACTTTGCATTAAATAAATTAGTACTGCACTTACCACACAGAAGACTTTCAGTCGTGGCGGGCGTTTCATACTAATTTACGTAATTTTGATCGACGCTATCTTTACCTGCAGACCGCGGTGTCGCGATCCGTTGTGCGGCTAGCGTTTCAGATATTACATTTTATTTTAAAACAAGATAAATTACATCTTAATTCGGAACCGATGCGCTACCATTTTTTTTCTTCGAAATACAATTTTTTAAATCAAATTCTAGAACGCTCGTTCTATAGCTTTAACAGGAAGCGGATACTTAACGTTCATATTTTGAACTGTAATTATTTATGTAGATAAATCTTTAATTCACACATTAATCCGAAACATGATCAGGAAGCATTGAATCGATGATAACCAGCGATTTTATTTTTGTGCTAAGCGATGATTTGTAGTGTTGGGATGCATTATAATGGACGTTAAAAGAACCTAAGAGTACTGTCGTATTGCGTAGTTTAGGGCGGAGTCCAAGCACGCGTCCGCTCGCATCCGCCGTGTCGGCTCGCGGGGCGGCGTGTCTATCCTCGGACGTGAGGGGAATGCGGCGGTAACCTGTCGGTTACAACAAGCCCGGCTTGCGTAACGACGTTACTTAATGGAGAGGAAAGTGGGTTCGAAGAGACGATTGTCTTGAGCGTGTGAGGTCTTTGCCCCTCGGCACACTGGCCGCGATAGGGTGTAACGATTTAAGCACAATCGTTAATTTTATTGTTCTCCATAAAACTTTATTTTTTCTTTCAATTTAGATAACCCATGACTTCGAGAATCATGGAAATGGATGCAACAAAGGGGCAAGGTCATTTTAAACAGCATCATTGGAATTGGTAAACTATGAGGCAGAGCCTGGATACATAATTTATTATCACTTCGACTCGGGAGTAATGGTAATAAACCAGACGCACCGTCCGCCTCCTCCGATCGTCGGCCATCGTCCGATCTCTCACTTAAACACGGATAAAAAAAACCTGATATGATAATTTAATCATGAAAGTATTCTATATCAGTTGTCTTTCAATTCCAAAGCTATAGACTTAAAATTTTAAACGGTCGTTGAATGCGGCGGAACTGGTTATATAATTTGTATTAACACGTGAAACGTAAATCGTCCAGGACCGGAACTTCCTTATTAACGATCTGTCAGTTTGACATTTTGTTATTTTATTAAATATATAAATCTGTTTTTGAATTACTGCATTGCAACAAAACATATTGTACATACATAGTAAAAAGTGACGCGAAAGATACATTTACGAAACATCTGATAAATGTGAATTCTTAATACGTCGCAAATTCCGTCATAACCTAAAATTATTTACAGTTTTATTATTAATCCAGTGGCGATTTATAAATTAACCATTCCGTTATCTAGTGGCCGTCTAGGAATCGCTCTTGGGGCCGTAACGATACATCTGACGAATAAGACGTTACTTATCAAGATCACTTCCAAATTTAGACTAGATTTTGTCTTGTTTGTGGACATTTTTTAACACTTTAAAACATCTTTAAAATTGGTCATTTTACGATACCATGAATTAGAGAACCGTTTCTCCGAAGCTGGCCTACAAAACAATTTTAACATTTTGCTCTTCAAAAAAATTGTTTGCATTTAGAAACTTTAAATACAAACCTTAAGTACCTATACATCAGACATCCTTAAGTATAAATTTGCGCTGAAGCTCAACCAATGAGCCTAAACGATGTCCATAACTACTTACTTTAGAAGCAGACACTACACAAATACAAGTTACAGAAGTAATTTTTTCAAGTTTTGTAAACATGTTAATTTCCAAACTCTGTGGCTTTTGTAGCATTCGTATCGAAACATACAACTAACAGCCAAAACCGTTAAATAACGATTACCTTACGCACAAGGAAATCTAAACCAAACAAGAATGAACACAAACAGGGCAGAGATAAAACACATCTATAGGATCAAGGAAGAGGCTGTATCCATGGCGACCTTTGAAGGGTGACCATCTTTCACTAGGAGACCATTCACTGCAGCTAAATTACAGTCTAATGGAGTAGTAGTAATGTGTGCCGAGCAAAATAGTTTCTCGTGTACGCGTGTTATGTCGGTTCCAATCTTTTGTTAATGGTAAAATTGCAACTATGAGACTATAGTTAATGTTACAGTAGGCATATCCTACAAGTTCGACATAAAATGTTAGGTATTACCATTTTTGCTTAAGCATGAACCGATATTGGGAAAGATTTACAGTAGGCATACCCTACAAATTCGACATAAAATGGTAGGTATTACCATTTTTGCTTAAACATTGAACTGAAATTGGAAAAGGTTTACAGTAGGGTATGCCCGTACAAATTCGACATAAAATGTTAGGTATTACCATTTTTGCTTGGGCATTGAACTGAAATTGGGAAAGATTTACAGTAGGGTATGCCCCTAGAAGTTCGACATAAAATGTTAGATATTACCATTTTTGTTTAAGACTTAAATTGGAAAAGATATCTAAAAATTTAGTTATTGATGAAAAGAGATGTCAAAACGGTTCAATTAATTGGCATTAAATTATATTAAACCAAATTAAAAGGTTTAGTAGATTACATTTATTTCATTTTTGGTTCATAAGGAAAATATTGGTAGATTAATGAATTTTTCAATGAAAGGTCATATTTCTAATGAAAGTTCATTAACATTTATTATATTTAAAAATTATAACTGCAAACGTGAATAATGAGCAGCGTACTATATCTATAATATCTCTAGACTTTTTATTGTTCCGTCTTTTTGAACAGTGTAAGTAAATTACAAAAAAAACCTATCAAGCACGAATAGAACTCACACTACGAGGGTTTCGTATACATTGGCGTTGTTCAAATTTTCAGGTGTGAACAACGCTGTTTAAAAAGAGTTCAATCCTAATAGGTATAGTGTTTGCTCTCTTATAAAGTTCTGTCGCCAACATCAATACAAAGGGTAGTTAATGTCATTAAAGACACCTAAAAATTTGCTTCCAAAAATCACAACATTTTGACAATGTGATTGTGATTTTTGGAAGCCAAGTTTTAGGTGTCTTTAATGACATTAACGCCAAATTATACTACATTTGGTTATTCAATTGTGTAAAAAAAATTCTGGTTTGGCTCCACTAGATTACACGTAAATTCATCGATAACTATCTCCCTTTACGCAAACTCCCACCAATCGACTACGGATTCAATAGAAGTCTTATAGACTTTAAACAAAAGCTTTTCAATAAAATAATTCCCGTCCGTTCAGTGCATCGCAATCGATTCAATATTTTTAAGTTATCGAGTTCAGAGGGACAAACATATTTGTATTAAGTAGAATTTTAAATATAGACATTTCGCCGATTGCGACTATCAAAATACCCTAATATAAAGGAAAGAACGCGCAGAGAGACGAACGAACGAGAGAGAACGAGCAATGACTGGGTGTGACAGAGTTTAGACTATCTCAAAAGGTACGTACTTAATTTCTCTCTATGAGTATTAATGACACTGAACCAATTTGTTTATTAAAAAAATAATAAAAAAATCAATGTCACCAATTGTCTTCGATTCAATTTAAATATTAGCTCATTGCGCCACGATACATTCCAAACATCCTCGACAGTAACACGTCAATTAAACTTTCTTTTTTCCAAGCGCAATGAATACGAAATGACGTAGAACGATCGTGGTAAATTGATACACGAGCAACGCCATACGGCACAAGGCGCGAGCTCTATGCCCGCGGGGACCTATTACGATGATAATGGAGACGATGTCATTGATCCCGCGATAAAGTGACTAACACTTGTCTATGCACGCACATCGACCGACGGAGCATCACGCGCATCACGACAGTTAGACTCTCTTCAAATATGTTGTTAACAATAGGTTACCCAATACCTAAACGCACTAAAGCGATGTTTAATTACAGTCTTCATTTCTTACGGAACTTCACTACGATAACGACGCATAAAATCCGATCGACAAACCTATTATAACATCACTGGGCGGTACTATGTGAGCAAAGTAATATACATAATACTAATAACAGCTTTAAAACATATAATTTTAGGTATGATATAATAGATAAGCCGTACGATGTCGACATCGCGATCATGGGCCTTTGAGATTGGCCTGATCAAACTGACGGACTGCGCTTTAGATATACATAGACTTAATAAACACGTGCTGTCTTAAATCCATTTAAAATTTTGAGTTTGCTTTCGAGTGTTTTTAAAACGTTTGTAACTTAATGTTTTATTTATTTATACGAATTAAATTAGTCCGCCAAGGAGAACAGCAAAAGTCCACATAGTTTTGGGATCCAATGTTACAAAAATAAAAACCTCAAAAGTTTTATCAAAATCGTCAATCGGACAAATGAGAAATCTTTGTTTTTTATGAAAATTAGATCATTTTTCGTAACAGGTTTTAAATGTTATTTCTACGAAATTCTTTATACCATAGAGATCAAAAAGATTCAGGTTATGTCTCGTTACTCTCGGTACTCTCGTTAAGAATCGATTTTCATATATAGCGCCCGGTATGAAATTTTAGGAGTCAAATCAGAAGTTCAAAGCGAACGAAGTTCAGAGCGTTAAAAAAGTGTGACCGTTAGGTCCTCTCCGCGCAACATATCTGCGCATCTTTAGCGTGAGATATCAATATGTTTATTTGGCATTTTCTTATGGCGTAATCGCAATGACGGAGTTTGACACACATAGTTTGCTATCGTTGGCTTATATCAAGGTGTAATTATTAAACATCATTACGTGTGAATATTTGGTGTCTTCTATCCTACAAAATTAAAAAGTCTCTTAATTTTAACTTCTTAGTGTGACGTGACTAAATGTTTTTCATTTTGTTGTATAAATTTGATTTTGTTCATTTGTATTTTACTTGATATTAATTATATTGTCAGCACTTTTTTATTAAAGAATTTTCCATTTACATTTAATGATATTTATATACAGTGTTATTTATTTTATACATTCCAAGACAATCATACTCGAGGAGTAAACTCCAGTCGCGTGTCGGAACTGATATGCACAATTTTTTAATTAATTGAAGCAATGGCTACAAATTAAAAACAAATTAACAACTGACATTGATTATTTTTTGTAATTGTTTTATAAAAAGTTATTGTGTCCTTCGTTGGATTGTTATTATTATTTTCATTTCTAATTGACAATTCTTGAAATACATTAACAACATAATACACGCACATTTATGAAAATACCTTCTTTTTCATATTACATTTATAAATTTTATTTTATTTTTTTGCTCTTTCGCAATTGCCAATCGTTGAATTCATTTTTTGTTTTTTTTTACATTCTACAAAATACTAGCTTTTTTAAAAAATCATAATATATTTCTCTAGCGAAACAACCAATTTTCACCGGTACCCTATATGAAATAAAATAAATTTAAAAATACATATCACAATGTAATCATAATGTGGCAACACTTCAGTATCACTTCACATCTCGGTGAAAGAAGTTTAGACAAATAGAAAAAATTCTCAAGATTAGACCGATAATCCATCCGAGCTACGAGCACTCAAAAATCCAACGTCCCACAAATGACGGAGCGTTTCTCCTCAACCGCACGGCACGACCTGACCAGAGTCGGCATAGCAACAGTCGAGAGGCAGCGAAGCGCGGACCGCGAGTCGCGCCGAGTGAAATTGGGCGCCGGCGATAGCGGGCCGCCGCCGATGCGCGCAAATGTCAAGGCGAACGAGCCGCGCCGCCGACCTGCTCTCTCTCCGTCACCGGATGCGCTCCAAGAATGAGCTTTTTGGGTGCAAATTCTAGTCAAACATCTCATAGTATCAAGTTGCTTGCATCTATATGAAATTAACGAGGTCGTTAAGTAATCGAAATACGATACTCTACAGTCACCGAATGCGCTCCGAGAATGAGCTGTTTCGGTGTAAATTCTAGTCAAACATCTCGTAGTATGAAGTTGCTTGCATCTATATGAAATTAACGAGGTCGTTGAGTAATCGAAATACGATACTCTACAGTCACCGGATGAGTTCCGAGAATGAGCTTTTTCGGTACAAATTCTAGTCAAACATCTCGCAGTATCAAGTTGCTTGCATCTTTATGAAATTAACGAGGTCGTTGAGTAATCGAAATATGATACTCTACAGTCACCGGATGCGCTCCGAGAATGAGCTTTTTCGGTGCAAATTCTAGTCAAACATCTCGTAGTATCAAGTTGCATGCATCTATATGAAATTGACGAGAGTAATCGAAATACGATACTCTACAGTCACCGGATGCGCTCCAAGAATGAGCTTTTTCGGTACAAATTCTAGTCAAACATCTCGTAGTATCAAGTTGCTTGTATCTATATGAAATTAACGAGGTCGTTGAGTAATCGAAATACGATACTCTACAATCACCGGATGAGCTCCGAGAATGAGCTTTTTCGGTGCAAATTCTAGTCAAACATCTCGTAGTATCAAGTTGCTTGCATCTATATGAAATTAACGAGGTCGTTGAGTAATCGAAATACGATACTCTACAGCCACCGGATGCGCTTCGAGAATGAGCTTTTTCGGTGCAAATTCTAGTCAAACATCTCGTAGTATGAAGTTGCTTGCATCTATATGAAATTAACGAGGTCGTTAAGTAAACGGAATAAGATACTCTAGACAGTCACCGGAAGCGCTCCGAGAATGAGCTTTTTCAGTGCAAATTCTAGTCAAACATCTCGTAATATGAAGTTGCTTGCATCTATATGAAACTAACGAGGTCGTTGAGCAATCGGAATACGATACTCTAGACAGTCACTGGTTTTTATAGCTATGTTTGGAAATATTCAAATAACATTAATGGAAAAATAGTATTCTTCGTGGGCAATCGATGCATTTTAAAGGTTTGTTAGCCAAATGCTATAGACAGTCTGTCTGTCCATCAATCCATTTGTCTGTCCATCTGCAGATCAAAGCTGTTTTAATGCTAAAACCTGAAATTTGCAACGAAAATTTATATATATATATATTTATAACTACCATTGTCATATTATAACGGTTTTACGTGACACTAACGTCCATATTGCACCACACACGGTCAGGACTTTCAGTCGGACTAACTGAAAGTTAAAAACGTATTTCTATGTCTCATTAACTGTCACTTGAGTCTGAACAAGAGTCTACTCTACAACCCGTACCCTATTGCACAGTCCAATCGCTTAAGTATCCATACAAAATACGTTTTTAACGATCAGTAAATCCGACTGAGAGTCCTGACCGTGTGTGGTGTATACGGGCGTAAGTCATATTATACATATTTATAACGAGCATCTCCACTATATGTAAACTGGGGGTGGATTTTTTTTCGTATACCACCTTATGTACAGCATTGTTAAATAGGACTTTCAAACATATTGGGGTATACCATGAACACTTCTTGGATGTAGGAATCCGTTTATCAAGCTTTGAGGTAGTAATTTTTTAGATACCTGTCCCGCCCTATTCCAGCTAAATCGCTATTTTGCCAATATTTGAAAAGTATTCACAATAGTTGTATATATAAAATTATCACAGCTAAGTAGGTTCTACTTATTTATAATTTTTTCAGACCCAAGTTGGTAGACTATTACAGTCTACCAACTTGGGCCTGAAAAAATTCGCAGAAACTCCATACAAGTGAGAAGTCACTTGTCAATTCAAATTTAAATATAATAAATTCGAAATTAGTATTTTAAAATACATATTTATTATATTTGTGAAAGGTATCCTAGACAATATATTTAGATATTTACATAATGGAAATATAATGGACAATATTGCGAAAACTTAACGTTATAAAATATTAATATTTGAATAGAAATACTATGTACCCTTTAATGAATACGGAATGCCTAAATGTATATGGAACTATCGTAGTGCTAGTATTGAATATTTGTATATGATATTTAATATGCAAAATTTTTAACATAGACAATATATTTAGACATTTACATGGTGGAAATATAATGGACAGTATTGTGAAAAATTAATGTTATGAAATATTAATATTTGAATGGAAATACTATGTACCCTTTAATGAATACGGAATGCCTAAATGTGTGCGGAAGTCACGTAGTGCGAGTATCGAATATTTTTTATACGATATTTAACATGCAAAGTTTTTAAAGTATATGATATTAGTTTTCCAACTTCCTTATACAAACTTTAGCTGACCTAAGCTTTTCTAAAGCTGTGGCTTATCTAATTCCATATTTGAAATAAAAGTTCAATTGGAAAATTGATGAAAATTGTTTGGTATTAATATCGTAATCCAAATAAAAAAAAAATAGTAAACCGCTTTCAGTTCCCATTCCAATGTAATAATTTAAACATTCATATATGTTACACGTGACAAGTATGATGCATCGGTATATAAAAACTCCGTTATTTTACAAAAAAAAAGCAAGACCCAGAAAAACGACTCTAACGTTCTTAACAACAAGCCTCATTTATCCTTCTCATTCACATCTGCCAATACGAAATATTAGTACCATTACTCAACTCGTAATTGCCTTTTTGCCAAACGCATCAACGAATAACATATTCTCACATCAACACGACCCCGGTACCACTACAATTTTGCCCCGCGAACCTCAGTCTGCTTGTACATAATGGTTATTATTAATTCGGCACTATCGCACTAAGCATCGGCTCCGAGCGGCGGCGGCCGCGCTCACGATCGAGACGGGCAATCACCAGGGGCGGACGGGCTCCGTTAACTTTGCCCGGCGCAATTATTATTTTTACGCGAGATTAAAGCGACAAGATCGAGGTCGCGACGAGTGAGTCACGAGCTCCCTTCGCGGGCAGGGCGTACCGCGAAGCCGGCGCGCGCCGTAGCCTGTAATGATATGTAAATGACCGCTTTAAACGAGCTCAGCGCTTATTGTCTATTTCAATGCTACGCCAAATGCTTTTTTATGAACACGATTACGGGGTTAAATGTTGCGGTGTAAACACACATGCAATTTATGCGACACCGGCTACACAAATGAATTAGGATTTAACTGTTTATTATATCTACAAAGAAAGGTTCGATTGGGTTCAACCAAATGAAAATATCTTCAAGTTCACCTTATTTTGCACACATATAGAACTCGAGTAAACATCTTGTGGTAAAGGGCCTTAATGATCAGTGCCTATTTTAGACTCCCTTTAACCGACAAACTCCATTTAACCGACTTAAAAGTTCAAGTTCACCTTATTTTGCACACATACAGAATACGAGTAAACATCTTGTGGTAAAGGGGCAAAATGATCAGTGCCTATTTTAGACTCCCTTTAACCGACAAACTCCATTTAACCGACTTAAAAGTCCAAGTTCACCTTATTTTGCACACATACAGAACACGAGTAAGCATCTTGTGGTAAAGGGCCTTAAAGACCAGTACATATTTAAAGACTCCCTTTAACCGACATACTCTATTTAACCGACTTAATAGTAATATTATAAATAGCCTATTTTATATCGTTATAGTCGGTTAGTCCCAAAATAAATTTTTGGTCTGACCGAGATTCGAATTATACAGCAATATACTAAAACAATTAACTAGATACCATGTAGACTATAGACAAATTTGTGAAAAACTAAACTTTAGAAATAGCAGAAGTGCATTTATTTAGATTTAGTTCTTATACTTTGATTGCAATTTGTACCTGAAAATCAATCAAGACATTAAACAAAGGCATACGTACATGATAAACAATTCAACATTTTAATTACTTTTCTGATAGACAAATTTTCAATGTTAGTCCCAAACTATTCCCAACCCTTCCACCCGGGTTGTCATGACCCACCTCATACAAAATAGGGGACCTTGGAAAGTTTCCTAATAGTGTCCCGTATCTACAGTCTCAGCGCTTCCACCCAACATGGTTAGAGTCTGCCCCCTTCTCAATGAATCATTTAGGATCTCCATTTTCACAAGAACGCATTTTGCGAACGCACTAAATGACTCAAACATCGATCCATTCTCAACTAAGTCTCGGTGACTAAAGATACCACGTTCTAAGTCTCCGCGTTAGCACTAAACTATCAAAATATTCCACAATGTCAAATTAACGGAGGGAAACTCGAGAATTTAACCACGATAAAATTTGCCACAGTATAGATATAATGGCAAACATTGTTTTCATTATAATTTGAAATTGAACTTATCAACACGTTTTACTCCGGGTAAATATATAATGCGTAAGCAAACTGACACAATCAGATGGAATCCGCACATTGTGTGCCTTTAGCTGAAAGCTGACTACATCTTGAATTGCTACACTTTCAACGTGATAACGTTTCAACTTTATTTTCAATATGTCAGTCGAAAAAAGTATCTGTCTTTGAATTATATTCTAAACAACGAGACGAAATCGAAATATTGACAATAACAATTTACGATTTGTAGATTGTAGTTCATTGCATAGTGGGTGAACGCACGCTAAATTTACAATACCACAATCAACTTAAATTTCCTAAATACCCTTCAAAACCAGTCTCAAAAGCCTTTCTATTACTAAGAAGTGTCTGAATCGTAAAACAAAACTCCAGTTACTCTAACCTCGCCCTAATTAATGCCGGAAGTACGATAATCGAGACCACTGCATTTATTAACTGCAAGCGACCGCTACCTAGAAGGAGGAGTACAAAGGCGAAACGTTGCGAGCGCCCGTCTCCAGTTCGCGAGGTGATAAGCGCCCAAACAATGGCTCCGACGAGCGACACTAATCACAATAAAGCCAGCGGTAAAGATAAATATTTGCGTTCACGGAACGGCGCCGCGCACCGCCCACTACCGCGAAACACTTCCAGTGCACCGACGAATAGAACAATCGCGACTAAAAAACAATTGATGGCCGACATATTGGACTGCGACCGTATCTTCAATCGTCGCGTTACGCAGCTACACGGCAAATCCATCACCGCACGAGCACAGGGCCAGCTTTAAATTAACTTTTTTTATAAAAACATTCTTAAACGATATCTACATAGCTAGTTACTGATGTAAAGGAATGTTCACCATTGGATTTCATAAACGATAATTTTAGTACAAGCTGATGAGGATCGTAAAAAATATCGACAAATCTTTAAAATTTACCGCGTTATAAAAACTTAACTATAAGACAAAACGACAATAATTATTAGTAATTTCTGCGGAGAACGACTAGAATTACTATAGGGAAGATATATCTACCCTATATCATTAGCGCTAAATTTAGAAAATCATTTTTGGACCAATACTTTTGTATTTTTTAACTACTGATTTTTAATTGATTACATTTTCAAGATATTTTACTAAAAACAGTAAATTCAGGAGTAGTCAACTACGCAATTTCTCGTTTTTATGTTCATTATAAACAATTATGCGTGCCATTCTGACTCATATAATATCATTCTTAGGGTGATTCTGTAAGACGTCTGGGCGTCAGTAAAAGTCAAGAAAACTTTTTTTTTAATTCTTCTGTCTCTATTTATCTGCTTGTCAAAAGCAAAAATTAGCCCATAATTTGAATGGGTATTTCTTTGAATGGGTTCAAATATTCCTTAAGGAATAACGACTTTTATTAATATTCACGCATTTGAAAGGAGTCAATAAAACTTTTTTTTAATTTTTCCGTCTCTATTTATCTTCTTGTCAAAAGCTAATGGGCTAATTTGAAGGGTTATTTCTTTGAATGGGTTCAAATTATAATCTGGGCCACACTTTTCACGCATTTAAAAGTATGAGAAAACTTTTTTTTTTAATTCTTCTCTCTCTATCTTTTATCAAAAGCTAATGGGCTAATTTGAATGGTTATTTCTTTGAATGGATTCAAATTATAATTTAGGCTACACTTTGATCAGTATTCCTCAAGGAATGAAGACTTTAGTTAATGTACACAAATTTAAAAGGAGTACTTATCCGTACTAATCATCAAAAGAAAATTGTCAAAACTCTTACAGGGATTCAGATTCAGTTCAAGCAAACATTACTGGATAGAATATTAGCCGCATTCGCTGCGAAGTTGCGGGCAAAAACTTATTATGTTGACAAACAATAACAATAAGTTACGAAGAGATTTTTTAAATTCAATGAAGTATAAAAAGTAGTCACCCTAATTTAGCGTGCTAATATACTATTCATAAGCACATGACTTAACTATGACGTTAAAATATTTATATACAAGCAACAGTTACTGACGTTACGGTGTACGAAATCAAGTTTGGCCATTTTTTTATGTCCCGAATAAGTAAATTCAAAAGCCTTCCAACGATATATATATTACCTATAGCTAGAGCACATATAGAACCCCGGATGTTGAGCTGTCTAGCAAAAAAAGTTTAGGCGCTCCGCAATGCAAATACCGCCGGCGGCGTCGAATGCGAGCAGCACGCACGATCGATCGGCGGCAGCGTGCGGCGGCCGACAAAATCGATTACAGCACGGCATTATTACAGGCGGCGACAAAGCAATATAGCGCCCGCTACGCAGACATCAAACAGACCTTGCATTGAGGCGATATTTACCATTACATACGAAGAATATTTTAGGTGTTTTTTCGTAAATTTATTTATACTAAAAAATATATCAAAGCATAGCATGCATAGTTACGAGATGTTAAGCTTCTTTTAGAACATATCTATCTCTCCACCAAAATCGTTCATTTAGAAACAGGTACTCCTAATATATGTCCAAAATTTAAACCTCGGTATATAATGTAATTAGAGTCTTAACCTCGCTAACGATATCCAAAAATACTTATATATACTATATTTCTTTTAAGTTGGTTAATAGGTACTTTTGACAACATTACAATCGAGAACGCATACAAAAAAACTGTTTGTCTTTCTGCTCCAAAGCCCAATTTAATTTTTTTTTAAATTTTTAATAAATAGTATAAATTCAATCTCAATTTCATATTGTGAAAATACGGGTATTTAATTACCTTTTCTAATTTTTAACCAACATAGTAAACAATATAGTTTGTTGTAATAGATATATATATATATATATATATATATATATATATATATATATATATATATATAAACGACAAAACATTTACTATATTTTGGGTCGTAGAACCATAGAACCAATATTCATATTTTAAAAAAACAAATTAAACGAAATGTTAATAGGGATACAGAATTAAGAAGACACCCCACGCCCCTCCCTCCCCCTCTCGTAACATATTCCATCCTCGCTTATCAATAGTAATTTATAACAAACAACCTGTGCCCCACGGTTTCATTTGCGGAAAATTACGGTACTGGCGAACTATATTATTTCTATTATTATTATTAACATTACTATTACTATAAACGCTAATAGATATTGTTGGCAGTACCAATTTCGTAATATTCACAAAATCAAGGTTTTTTTTAATCCGTAATTTCCAGATAAAAAGTATCCTATATGCTGTGAGACGATATTAACTATTACCGTATCAAATTTCATAAAAATCTGTCCAGTAGATTTCACATGATTGAAGAACAAATTAACATACAGATAAGACATACAAAAATTCTAAAAACATGTTTTCTGGCTTCTATTATCATTGTATACGCTAAATCAATCGTTCTTTTTAAAAGTATTTTGCATGTACAAAATTAATACTGTTACAATTGTATTATGCATAGATTTATTTCAGCTCATCTACGTTTGTTAGACCTCGAACGAGATACAAAAATAATTCTTTTAATATGCATGAATCGGTCATTAAAACAAAATCCAGGAAATTCGGGAGAATTTCATGATTTTTCCCGGTTTTCGAGATTTTCAGGATAGGCAATTCTTAATTTATATTTTACTATGGTGTGCTGAAATGATAATGAAACGAGTTTGTCGCTGTCATAATTACCAAAACATACCCTATTATTAGGTAGGACGGATGACAGTGTATTAAGGCTTTCACGTTTAGTGTATACCGCAAAACCACTCGCATCCTGAGTCTCACTGAGACATAATGATATAATAGTATACACATAGTGCACGCTGCGCCGTCGCGGCATTCGCGTCGACGGGTCGTGCGCTCAACAATGTCCCGCCGTACCCAGTATCTGCCGCCATTACATTTTACGCTTTTCGCTCAAACTGCATAGAGCCGTGCATAATTTGCATGGTTATTATTATACATTGAACTTGCATGCTCACTCGTAAAGTCAATTGAATTACTCGTTATCTCGAAACGTAAAGTCGAAGCGCAACGAATGTAATAACATATTCCTGGTAAGTAAGTTCATGAATTCTCGTTCATGAAACGAATTTAATAACATATTCCTGGTAAGTAATTTCATAAATCCTCATTCATGAAACGCATTTAATAACATATTCCTGGTAAGTAATTTCATGAATCCTCATTCATGAAACGAATTTAATAACACATTCCTGGTAAGTAATTTCATGAATTCTGGTTCATGAAACGAACTTAATAACATATTCCTGGTAAGTAATTTCATGAATCCTCATTCATGAAACGAACTTAATAACATATTCCCGGTAAGTAATTTCATGAATGTAAATTATTATTAAACTTATGGATAATATTTAAGCGGTAATAATGTTTTTTTTTAAATGTTTTTCACCATTCAACTTTGGGAAGAAAGTGTCGTATTTGTAAATAAAAATGTCAGGACTGTCTTTACAATGTCTTTTAAATGGCTAGTGTATACCAATAAACCGATTCATGATTATTTAAACAATCAGCATTCGCAAAGAACTATATTGCCATTATGAAAATTATTTTAACAAAATAAAACGGGCAAAGTACTGTTTTATTTTGTTAATAATTATTTTGATTATAAAACATTCAATTAACAAAATAAATTAAATGAAATGTGCGTACTGGCCTGTTTTATATTTTGTATAACAGTTGCAAAATTATTTCAATTTTGATTAAGAAATTATAATAAAAAAAGCCTTGGTTCATTTTTAGTTAAAAGGAAGGAGTCTTTTGCATACGAAAAAACCTCACTGTTTGACGTTATTTTTGACGCTGTAGTCTTTTATATAACATAATCGACTGTTAATAATATTCTATGAACACAGTTTGCGCACAAATACCCATTTAGAAAATACTCTTCACTTATACCGAGAACAGTTCGACCGTTCTCATTATTTTTCCATTTGCCACTTTATCTGTAGCATATTAGCTTCAACAATACTCTAACATCCCTGTTTACTAAGTTTCAAGATAACTCCGTGATAGTTGAAAATAGCAGAACTGCATATTCATATACCTATACCTACGTTCCTAGCCTTATCATACGTGATCCTCAAGAGGCGATCGACAACGATTATTTTGCAAAATTCACAAAATGACAACTGATTTCGCACTTATACATCAATACCTATTATAAAACGAAGTTCCCCACATAGTTTATCGGTTTGTACGCGATTTTCCCAGTAATTACTGATAACATTTTTTTCCAATTTTCATTATAGGTAGATTGATTCACAAGGAAGGTTTAAATGTACAATTTATGATTTTTTTGTGAAAATTAGCTGATTTGTGCCGATGAATTTGATGAAAGCGAAAAAAAGCATTCAACGATAGCGAAAGGTACCTCGGCATGAGCTGCTTAAATCTTTAGGGATATATAAAACAATGTATGTACCAGTTTAAATTATTTCGGCATATCACCAAAAATTTAAACAACGCATGCCAAAATACCTTATCGACGATAATAAAATATTATCCAAAAATCCGGGATAGCATATGTTTATATATTACATGAAAAATCATAATAAACTTTTACTGTTTAAAAAAAGAAAACAATTTTTGAATTCGATTTTCTCAAGCTTATTGTGGAAAATATCTGAGCAAAGCCTCTTTTGAAATTATATTTTATGGTCATCTTCCTCATCTCATATACATACTAAATTTCCCTTATAAATATTAGTTTTCTTATGTATAATTTAAATGTCAGAGCAGTGTTTAATTAAGCAAAATTACACTATTATATTAGACTTTCACATATCATAACAGGACACAACCAAGCGTTAAACATTTTTGTCTACCCGTGGAAATTCAGGGCGGGTTCATTAGTATATTCATAAAGTGTCTACGATGATCTTATAATATAATAACTTATACGCCACAGTATAGTCTCGCAACATGTAGGCCTTATCCTATTATTTAAATTATCGTATTAACCCTAAATGCCACTACAGACTCACGGCGAGAAGCCCCGAGAACACCCGACAAACGGAATGTGACGAGAACACACCGTAAATGCGAATAATCCACAGAGTTCGCGAAAAGTCTCGACGAACCTTCTCGGAGAGACTTCACGTCGTGAGTCTATAGCGGCTATTACGATCCAATACCCTTTTCCATTTAGCGCCTGATCCCCAACAAAGTAACAGATCCCATACAGTGTAACAACGTCGCACTAAAAGCCTGAAAGTAAATGAGAGCATTGGGCGACCCACAAAATGTACAGATAATACGCAACCCAACGACGCGATCGGCTCGCGATTCGCACGCCGTGCTAACCGTTACACGATGGCGGACGACCAGGTACCGGACCGGGAGTGCCGGGGTGCACGTGGGCGCAAACAGGCTTTCAAGGTCTGCGGGCGGTTTGGCCGAGCGCACATCGACCGATGGCGGCGCTACTTGCAGTGCGGCGCGAATGTTGTATCGAACGCGCGCGGGAAGACAATCTAAATACATGTACGTTATGATTTATTAAGATCAAACAATTTAATAAGCATAAAATAAATTTTGGTTATTTTATCATATTTTTAATAAGCTTCAATAACAATTCGAATATTTAATTTACTCCTCTATTGTCATCTATCTTAATTGTGCAATTTGGGTATTAACTTTAGTCCACTTCTGTCTAAACCAACAGCAATGAAACAATATGGCGTTCTTGGTAATTGATCTTTCGTCTTAAAACATTCTAACTTTGACATAATTCATTTAAATATTTCGCCATCTTATTTATCCATACCTTCTAGGTTTTCTTCATACTTTCATTTATGTCAGTTCTGAATTTACCCGAAACATTTATGTCGTCGACCATAGAACTAGATGTTATTTTACATAAGCTATCCTCATTTTATATACATAAACTAACTTTCCATATGCGACCCTCATTTAAAATTTAACGTGTTTTTTTAGTAATTTTGGAGTTAAATGCACGCTCGCAGACGACGGAAAATGCCTTACCAATCGAATTCACTTTTTCTATTTATATTTATTTATAAATACTTAGCATTTCTATATTATGAATATTTAACACTATAAATAGCAATAAAAAAACGCAGCATTTAAGTATTTCGGTTGTCCATTTATATAAATTTATAAATATTTATCATTTCTATATTATGAATATGCAACACTATAAATAGCAATAAAAAAACGCAGCATTTAAGTATTTCGGTTGTCCATTTATATTAATTTATAAATACTTATCATTTCTATATTATGAATATGCAACACTATAAATAGCAATAAAAAAACGCAGCATTTAAGTATTTCGGTTGTCCATTTATATTCATTTATAAATACTTATCATTTCTATATTATGAATATGCAACACTATAAATAGCAATAAAAAAACGCAGCATTTAAGTATTTCGGTTGTCCATTTATATTCATTTATAAATACTTATCATTTCTATATTATGAATATGCAACACTATAAATAGCAATAAAAAAACGCAGCATTTAAATTAGCCGGAGACGAATGCGATGTTCTCGAATGTGGTATGCATAACTTATTTTAATTTAGAGTGGGTTTTTCCTCAACGTGTCTATCGGAAGCCGATCCTTATTTACTTGGCCAACTGCGACAGACAGGAATGCTTGTGCCATTATTTAAATCATCACAAACACAAAATCCGATAGCCTTGAGAGTTCATAATTAGGAAGAGCGAACGTGACAACATTATTAAGAGATTAAAACGTGTTAGTTATTTACGGATAACGCGCGGCATAATTGTTCCCGTATAACGGAAATAGCGTCCCGAATAACACATAAATAGCACTTAATTGCACCGATAATGGCACAGTATATATACTAGCCTGTGCAAATCGGCGCGAGCACGTGAAGATGAAGTGTCGGACTGCGCCAATTCACCTCAGCTCTGATGAGACATTACTGGTGACTGATATATACAAATAGAGCGTCGCCTACGTTGACTCATGTTTATATGAATTCACAGATATCACATCAAGCATTCAAAAAATTCTTGTTAAACGTTTAAATAATCCCAATTCGTAAAGGTTATTTATGTGTCAGAGACTACCACGTGACAATGGACGAAATATTTAATGAATATGTCAATAAATCAAATATATCGAAATGTCTATACATTTACAGTTACGACATAGCACCATGTGGCATATACGCATCAATGCAGCACAACGTTATCTTATGGAATAGTTAGACCATCTTTAGGACCTGTTTCTGTTGGAAACGCGGCAAGAATAGGGGCTAGTATATTCACTCTATCATTGTAGCCCATGAATTTTATTATGTTTGATTAAGCTAAAACCTATAATCTGATAGTTTATAATAAAATTGTATTATCCTGTCCTATATATTATTATAGGTCGCGGGTGCGCGGCGTAAAAAGACTAAATCAGGCATGATTACTTTAAAAAAAAAAAACAAAAAACAAAATTTTATTTCCTCCATAAAATATTTTTTTGTTTAAAAAGGGGTATTGTTGTATTACACTGTTGTTTATGATAAAAGTAAAACGTAATATAAAACTAATACTGGATATGAACTATTGACTTCGATGAATTTCTTAATTAATTAATAAACTTACACCTACAATAAATTGGCTTACTCTGTTAAAAGGATTTAAGTCAAAAAGAACATTAATTTTTTTCTAAGGTTCACTAAATTTTGGGGTACGCATTAAAAAATTACAACGCTTTTTCATGTTCGCACACTATGAATGATTAAAACAGTAAAAAATGATATGCACGGTCATGTTAAGCTGATGAATGTAGAATTATGGTAGTATTTACATACAACGTCTTTCCCGAAATTAATATGAAAACTAGTTAGGCCTCGTGAATCGAAAGAATAAAAACAAAGAGAATATACGTATAATCGAAAGCAAAAAAAAAAAATATATATATATATATATTTATATATATATATATATATATTCAGGTATATTTCCTCTATGACATACCATTAATATAAGTAATTATAGTCTTTCGTAGCTAGAAAATAATTTATGACAGGAGCGAATTTGATTCAAGATAAAACATCATTATAATTCGGTACCACGTGGGTTACGACTGACATACTAAATATAAGCTGAGGCCGCTGCGACAGTCCATATCAGTTCAACGCTTTGGAGGATACGACACGAACTCACGATGACTATGTCGTGAATCACACAACGTTATCTCCGTGTGTCATCAAAACACAAGCGTAATTATCCATTGTAAAACCTAAACAGCATTTGTGACACATACCGAGCTCCAATTGACTGCTCGATTACTGTCATTGTGACTGCGCCGTACCGATTTTGTAAAACAATAAGGAAATTACCATCGTTCCATGAAATCTATCAACAATACGCTTTTCCTGGAAGATTACAGAAGATTACGTCTACAACATGTAGGTATTACTTATAAGTACCCTTATTAGGACTAATATTCTTATGAACTGACGATTTTACAATAGCATATGGAAACGAATTATGTTTTGTCTACAATGTCTCATACTAACCCTAATCTAATTTTATTTTTTTCGTATTCCCCGAGGGGCAACCGTGGGCCAAAATCCCCAAGTTATGACATTCGAATCGATGTAAAAGATGGGCAGTCATACGAAGAGTGGTGTTTTTCTTCAAAACCGAGTATGCCGGATATATTTAAATTAGTTTTCTTTTTGGGTTCCGTACCTTAAAAAGAGAAACAGAAATCACATAATATCTCTCACTGTCCGTCGGTCTGACACAGTCATTTCTCTAAGAAACCTCTTGACGTAGAAATTTGAATTCGGCATAGTTATAAAACATACATCTCAATAGCTAAAACCAAAAAAATTGAAATGGAAATATGGAGACGAGCTGGGGACAAATTAAATTTTCGGTTTTTTCTTTTAATTTCACATATAGTATCATTTGGAAGGGCTCGTTATAAGCGCCTCAAAGATATTTATCATAATTTTACGATTTATTTCTTCAGAGATATGTTAAAAAAAATACGCAAAAAAATGTGTACCCTCCCCTCCTTGTGTCCGACACTACTCAAGATAAAATTGAAAAAAAAAGACAAATTAAAAAAATATGAGTTTTCAGAACCCTGTGCAAAAATTACAAAGTAAACTACAATAGCGATGATTCTAGGTGTCATAATTTTTTTAAATAGGCAACCACTTTTTTACGCCTGTGAAAAAAAAAACAAAACAAAAAACAAACGCTTATTATGTCGCTTAGGCTTAAAATAACTCGTCTTGCCGCAACGAAATTATACTAAGAGATTTCTCGAAATCGACCGCTACTTTGAACGAAAACTAAATAGTATAGCGAAATAGCGGCGTACTTCGCCCGAAGCGGGCGCTACGTGACCGGTGCGCGAAAGCCCGTTGAGTCAGCCGGCCGGCGAGCGTCGCGACGCTCCAGCTGAATCACTCGCGTCTACTCACGTTGTTATTAGAAACGCGTTCCGTATTAAAGATGTCGCGAATTAGGATAAATTATTGTGCGTCACGAGGTACGCAAAACTGTCAATCATCTTAAGGCAACAAATATTTCAGATGCAGGTTTGTTATGCTTAATGCAACCACAAGCGCAAGCCACAGTACATATTCTGTGCCGTGTATTGAAAGCTCTTGAAGACAATTAGTTTATAAAATGTTAAAACTGATGTTGAGTAAAATAAATAAAAAAACCGCACACAAAATTTAAGTAAATATCACAAGTTGTCGGATTATGAGATCGACCGAAATTCGAAATGGCGTTCATTAGACTTCATTTGAATACCGTTTCATTAGACTAACATTTGAATACTGCTTCATTAGATTAACATTTGGATACTGCTTCATTAGACTAACATTTGGATACTGCTTCATTGATCATTAGACTAACATTTGGATACTGTTTCATTAACCTTACATTTATTATTTAAACTAACATTTACATTTATGTTTTCCCTTGTTACATATTTAATGGCCAAGGATTCAATTGTTCTAATGAGATATTGTGAGCTTAAATCAAGGCCTTCATGCAAGTTAGGGAAATTATGTTAATCCCGGGTTTATGAAGACCACTAGCGACGAATACGTCCGATCACCAAAGTTGAGCAAGGTCGTGTGCGAACAATAATTAGATATGTACCTACATGGAAACAAAACCTGACTCACTCATAGAGAGCATGCTCTGAGGAAGTAAAATAATAATACATATCTAGTTATAAATATGATGCTTCCCGTTACTCACAAGTATTCATAATTTTAAATACTCGAAACTACGTCAGGATATTCCGAACACTTGTTAACTTATTTTGTCTGAACTATTCGTATGCCGATTATCAAAACTGTAAATATTGGTCACGGATAGTTTATTGCAATATCTCTGACATAATATAAATATGACTTAACAAAGTCTACAGAATAACATTTTACAAAAACATCACAATAATTAATTTTCACTGCTTTTCAGCTCCCATCCAACACACTTAAAGACTTCTCAAAGCATAATAAATTTTAATTAAATTTCGACAATCACGTGTCCTAATATTTATATTTCTTTGTTCGACAGATGTAAACGTTAGGATTATCTGCTGCTGAAGGTATCAAGGAGGACGGACTAGAATCGACGAGATCGCCGCAGCGCCAAATATCAACACGAGGAGATGACGCTATTTGCGTCGCGAAGTGCCAAAGACCCCAAATCGGGAACAGTGGACAAAAGTCTTTGTTCTACAAGTGCGCCGCAAAACTAGACGCCAAATAATAAATATTTGAACAAAGCAAGTGCTGACCCAGAAATAAACTAACGTAGGAAAATGTCGAAGGAAATTCGCAAAGGTAACAATACCACATGCTATTTCCAGAGTAGGGCATTGTTTAAATTTAAAAGCAATATTTAAAATAAGACGTACCTCCACTTAATAAAAATAAACTGTAGGAAATTAGACACAGTTCGTTTATCACAGCAGGCACGTCCAACTCGTGGACATGGGCTAATGAAGTTATGTATAAAGACCAAAGCAGTGACGAACATACCGATGCTTGTTAAGATGACAAATTATGGTAAACTTAACATTAAGACACCTTTCCATCATAGTATGTCTCAATTTGCAATGGTGTGTTCAAGTATCGGAAGAAGATAATTTCTTTTTACATTAAATAACACTTGCGACTAGTTAATATTTTCTATATTATTAAGTTAGTTAATATATTTTCTATGTATATTGTATATTATATATTTCTATGTATATTATATATTTTCTATGTCTATGTATATATATTTTCTATGTATATGTATATTTCTATGTATATTATATTCTTATTATGTAAAATATTTTCTTTATTATTATAGTTATTAAGTAGAATTCTCTTTAGATCCCATAGAAATAAATCGTGCAACTATATTACTTATTATTTCTAGTTATAGCGAAAATTCCTTCTAAAAACTAAAAAAAACGATAAGCTAAGGAAATTACGCCGTTTTATTTATGCCTAGGCAATCCAAGAACAGAGATGATGAAAGAATTAGTATCTAACTTTGAAGGAATATAATTTAAGATAAATTTATATCAAATGGTCGCAACTTCACCATGCACGAGTCAATATATTTGTAAAAAAAAACCTCATTTTACACGTGTACTTACTACCTCCTCGCCGTATCCTTGACATTAAGTCTAGACGCATAACATTTCAACGTGCATTTTTACGATCACGATCTGTTAACGACCACAGGTTTCTTCAGCAAATCGTTCTCGGCATGATCTCGTGTGAGCGCTGGTGAAAACAAAGAGCTCATCTATGGCACTGCGTGGGCGGAGGGTGGCGCGAGGTTGCCGCCTCACCGGGAGTTATTATTATTGCCCAACGGGTAAACAAACAGCTCGCCCGTCGAGAACAGCGTTCGTAAATAAATATACAAACCATTATCGTTCGAAGAAGCTACTGAGCTGAGCGTTAATTCGCCTGCAAGTGAGTTTCCAATCTGCGTATCTTTTAATCATAATTATATCAACACGAGTAAATTTTAGGTGTTTTCATTTAATGGGAATATTGTCCTGGCCTCGTTATAATATCTCACATTGAATACGTCGGTAAACATTCTCTCCAGCTTTCAATCACAGCCCGATGAGTTTGCAAGTTCCAATAATGTGGAATTATTACGTTAAAATCTGAGCATAAATATTTCTGTGCAATTCCAAATTCCGTAAATCTCTCATCACGGATCGCTTGAGTGTAATTATAAATAATTTAGAGATATAGACGTGGTACTAATGATATACGAGTATACCGAGGTTCATGGTAGAGGTGGGGCCGTAAATACTGTAAATCAATGCGAGTATTCATACTCGCATTGTAATCCGTACGATTATTCATATTTCGTGGAACAAACATACTAGCGTAAGGCATTCTGCAGATACCTGTTACGAATTCCGCAAATACCTGTTACAAATTCCACAGATACCTGTTACAAAGTACAAAATACTGTCTTTGTTTGTAATAACTCAACTCCTATTAGAGCAAAAAAAAACAAATAAATTACGAGCATACGCATGTTCTCCCGTTTATCGCATAAATCCCTTCTTTGGAAAGAATGAAACAAAAAACCTCCCAAAAAATATTTTTGTGCTGTGCAATAGGCTTCTATTCGTAACTTTAGACAAGCTAGTATTCGATTTACTCGTACTTTGTGCTCGTTTCACTCAAGGTTTCTCTAGTCTGTCTAAACTCCATTACATATCGAAATTTAGCCCGCACACATCACATTTAGTGAACACACTCATCGTCTTTAAAGGCACTTGACATAAGGTTTAATAACAATAGAACAGCAACCATTACATTTTATCTTTGTATCTTTTTCTTTAGTTTAGTAAAATAAATGAAATGACTAGTGACAAAAACTTTTGGAATAAGCTGTACTCATTATTTAATGAATATATTAGAATTAAAACCTGAAATACGCCAGCCGTAAAAATACAGTCGTCTTGTAAAACCATCAGTGTATTGTTTACTTGTATTTTCACCTCCGTTTTAAGTAACTGGTATAGGACACGATATTTTCCATAGCAGACCATTCTAAGCTTGTATTAAGTTGTAAGGAATGTTTTCAATATCTTATGTAGCATCGTGTTTTATAGACAGACGCTACAGGAAGTCTCAGTATGTAATTAGTATAAGCAAAAAATATTGAATACATATGTCAAGTGTTTAGGTACCTTGCGTATTCCCAATCGCATACCCGACATACAAGTATGCGTGCCCTGCCGCGTAAGACCTAGTATTTTGCAACAGATACACGTACCTATTATTTTTATATATCCGTAACAAGGTCACTTGGTACGAAAAAGTACCAATGTCGCCCACCTCTAGTTACCGGAAGCTCCATACAACATATCACTAAAATTACACGACTCAAAAACTATACGCGCAAAATAAAATTATCCCAGTCGTTACGCAAATCAACATAATACAGCTCTTCTAAGCATACACAGTCTAAACTTCCTTTACTTTTTTCACAGGACCTTCACTTTGACCTCTTTCGAAAACTTATAAACACTTCTCATAGGAAAACGAGATTGGCCATCCATCCAAGTATTTACTACTTGATTTAAAACGCCGGATTTTTTAAAAAGTAGAACTTCATTACGCTTGATTTGTGCTATCAAGTCAGCAAAAAGCAGTTCACCAACACGGATCGGTACATGTGACGCTATTCAAACACCATCTTTCGTTCTCTAATAGAAAACGCGACTACATAATATCTTTCGATTATAAACCGTTTTCAAATCGTAAATTAAACCGTAACGATGGCGTGTTGGAATGCAATAAAGTAGCCAACAGATTGCTATTATACGCGCAACATTGTTTGTTACCTAATAATTCGGCAACTACTTGAGACCAATCGTTACCTTTACACACGTTTAGCAAAATAATATTTAATTACAACATTGCATAGTTTGCCGCGAATGTTTAAAGTTTGTAAAATGTTCATGACAATTGACGTTTCCCAAAAACACTATTTTAAAATTGGGTGGGCACGTATCTACATTTCGCGACAAAAAATTGAGTTAGTTTAAATTGAGAACAAAAAGTTAATGCTTTCTTAAACATCTAACTTCTACAATCTTCGTTCATGGAAGCTACCTACCTAATCGGTATCAAAACGAAATCAAAATAAACTTTTCATTGAATTAATAGATTATCATCGATAGAATATCTGAGCTTTAGCTCAAAAAATATACGAAATAAATTGTTAAATTTATCCAAAATATCGTCTGTACTCACATTGCGGCGATGATTTGAATATAAATGACTCGTTAAAAATTATATAAACGGTAAATTTAACATTACGCAAAAAACTGTAGCATTCGGATCGATTTTTTTTCTCCCACCCGCCGAGCCTAAACACCGATTACAAATTCGCGTTTTTTATCGAAAAGCCAATTAGATGTCACCGTCTAGTCGTTTTGATTACTATCCATGTTCGTGTAAAAATGGGACAACACAGCTGCCCTACGAACGAATACATCACTAAATCTCTAGTCGATGTCTTATACTAACATATCGATGAAATAATGTCCCTCTCTTGTATACATGATATAAAGAAACTACTATTGCGCATATCACCCACGCATACCATCTGCAATATCCATAAGTCAACTGTGAGCTTTGCTTCCTTAATTTCATCATTAGGCATTATCGATATATTAATATTTTCAAAAACAAAAATCTCTTAATTTGTTTATTTTTTATAACTCCATTGAAAACTATAGATGTCCATTTTCTTTCGAAAATTAATAATAGATTTATAATAGATTTGAAATGTATTTAACATACTAATAAATTTTGTGAACTACTAAACCAATTATCGCATGGAGTTACGCCAATAAAACACGCGCAGGTTGTACAATAGCGATAACTATAGCACATATTAAAAAATAAAAAAAAAACTTCATAGAAAACCGTCAATTGTTCACAACTAGTAGTACTCATAATTAGGCTAACTGTAGCAGCCGGTTGACTTACTTAATACACTTCGCTCATTAAAGCTTCCGTCAAAATCACTCATCCATAATGCCAAAAACACTCAACGCCGAGGTCCATCCGACAAATTAACGTTTTCCACCCGAAAAACGGCCACCGCTTCTCAGATACCGTCGCGGTCATTAATAGCCATTATAGGCAAACGGATTCCTTATCATCCGGCATACAGCGACCGAGCCAGCGGAACAAGGGACGTTTTGTCCCTTATCACCGCGCCTAACTACGTGCCGGCTCCATCCACCCATCAATCTCGAGCCGAATTAAAAGATTTACGTGCCAACTTCCGATACACCTGAGATTTATCGAAGGTGTGCCGCTTGTTTGATCAGCGCACGCAGTCTAAACGAGTAATGGTGGACGAGCGACGTAGATACCCACTATCCCACGCTCTGGCATTCTATTTGCGAGCTAAACCAGTCTCGCAAGTAGTTTCCAATGTCGTGAAATGCTTACTTGTTAGACTGCCAATTTGTACATTACTGGTCACTAGAAAATTTCTATCTAGGTAAATTTTATACGACAGTATGACGATTAAAACGCTGGTTTCCGTAAGAAATTTTCTTTTCACATTATGCGATTGTCATTTGCTTTTCACATTATGCGATTGTCATTTGCTTTTCACATTATGCGATTGTCATTTTTATCACATTATGCGATTGTCAATGAAAACATGGAAAACTTTGGTAAGAACGATTTTATTATTGACGATAGTTTCCAATCGGTCAACATGTAGTTTTATAAAAATACCAGACTTGTAACTTCAGTTTGGTTTTGAGTTTGTTTAGAAAAATAAACCTTCATAATTGGGCGCAAATAAATATGCACGTTACATGTTTGAGCTTTCCATTTTTTTTGTAATAGTAATCAAAGTTATATTATTACACAATAAACGTAGCCTAAATGAATTTTAATATTCCACAATTGATATAAATGAGAAGATCCATATAAACAATATATTTCCTTCAATTCCAATTCTCAAAACACAGATTTATTTTTGGAATGTTTTTTCCTTTATGTAAATGTAACTTATTCCCGTAAGACTTTGCTTCAACTATAATTTTACTTCTAGCATTTTATGTGTACGCTTTAATAATATATTATAAACAAAAAAAAAACAAATGTATGTTTTGATAGCAAAACAAAACCTTATCGCGAAAGACGTTGCACCCTAGACAATAACGTAAATATAATCATAGTTTGTCTCAAAGAATGCATATTGGCCAATGTTAAAATGACCAACATTTTTAGAAGTAAAAAAAAATGTGTCATTACGCTTAACAAAATCCTTAACTAGGCTATTACTGTCGGTCAACAGATAACAATAGTGGAGTGGTAGCCACAGATAACATCGCTCCGTATGCAGTCCACCACTACAGACTCACAAGTACACTGACAAGGAAGAATAGTGGCGCGATGCACGGGAAGCGAAAGCGATACGGCACGCAGCGGCTGCCCTATCGCGCCGCTGCACCCGGCCTTTTACTTCAACGGCCGGGACGTCACGTCGTATCGCTTAGGTACTATGTACGACATACGTACAGGATTTTAATCAGTCGGATGCGTGCGCGCTTATGAAATATTGGATAACGAAAATTGTTTTACTTTCATAATCGTGGAAAAAGCCAATCTATGAATACGTACACCTTATCTAAGTAAGATAGATACTGCATATCTCCATACCACCTTACGAAGCCGTGCTATCAATGGTACACGTCTATGGGGATATTGTCTTCTTAATGGCACTAACGGTGGTAAATATCTGTGTGTCTATTTGTAGTCGTAGGGATTCCTATTATATCCGAGAACATTTCGCCACCATAAGCTCTTCAGGTAACTAGTACGAGTGTTATAATTTCGCCATGTATGTATCTATGAATACGTACACCTTATCTAAGTAAGATAGATACTGCATATCTCCATACCACCTTACGAAGCCGTGCTATCAATGGTACACGTCTATGGGGATATTGTCTTCTTAATGGCACTAACGGTGGTAAATATCTGTGTGTCTATTTGTAGTCGTAGGGATTCCTATTATATCCGAGAACATTTCGCCACCATAAGCTCTTCAGGTAACTAGTACGAGTGTTATAATTTCGCCATGTATGTATGCCCCAGCCGTTTCGCCACCATAAGCCAAGTTATTTCGGCCTTACTTCTTAACTTCTTTAAGTCTTATTTCGCCACCATAAGCTTTCAGGTAACTAGTAAGTGTTATAATTTTGCCATGTACACCGCTATCAGTTTATATGCCACAGCCGTTTTACTCGCCGAGTATTAGTGTTATTGGGCTGATATTTGGAATGGTTATAAATATTTATCACGCCTACAAATTTATGACATAACATTTTTTAACCTCCTCTATAGGTAAACTGGGAGTATTTTTTTATTCGCATACGTCTTGTGTACTATATATATTTATAACTCTTACAAAGTTATGAAATAAAATATTTTAACCTCCTCTACATGTAAAGCGAGAGTAATTTTACATTCGCATACGCCTTGTAAATATTTATTACGCCTACAAGTTAAGAAATTAAAATTTTTTAGCCTACTCTACGTCTAAAGTGGGACTATTTTTTTATTCGCATACGTCTTGTGTACTATAAATATTTGTCACGCCTACTAAGTTATGAAATAAAATATTTTAACCTCCTCTAAAAATATTTTAACCTCCTCTACATGTAAAGTGGGAGTATTTTTTTATTCGCATACGTCTTGTGTACCATAAATATTTGTCACGCCTACAAAGTTATGAAATAAAATATTGTAACCTCCTCTACGTGTAAAATGGGAGTGTTTTTTTATTCGCATACGTCTTGTGTACTATAAATATTTATAACGCCTACAAAATTATGAAATAAAATATTTTAATCTCCTCTACGTTTAAAATGGGAGTGTTTTTTTCTTCGCATACGCCTATATACGATACCTCATTCAAAAGGTCCTTTCAAAAATATTGGTACATCATGGACACTATTTCGATACGGGGGTCCCGTTTACGAAATATTAAACTTAAAATGGGTAATTTTTGTTTAGTCTATTCCCACTCCCTGCTAGCTAAACAGCTTTTTTTTAATATTCGAGAAGTATTCAAAATAGTAGTGTATATACATGTATATAACGAAATTAAAAGGAAAAATTATCACAGCTAAGTAGGCTCTACTAGTTTACGTGATAGTCGACCAATTTCTGACATGAAGTTGTGTCTATAAATATACATAGAAAGTCCATAAAAATGACTTCAAATCAACTGCAAAAACAACTTCGTATATTAAAATGTATGTTTATTATGTCTATGAAAGATATACTAGGCAATATATTTATATATATATACATGGTGAGAAATAATATTATTTAAATAGGCACACCATTTTTTTATGCATGTGAAAGATATACTAGGCGATATGTTTATATGTTTACATGGTGAGAAGTAATATTATTTAAATATGCACTATTTTTTTATGCATGTGAAAGGTATACTAGGCAATATGTTTATGTCTGCATGGTGAGAAATAATATTATTTATATATGTACCATTTTTTCCTGCATGTGAAAGATATACTAGACTATGTTTATATGTTTACATGGTGAGAAATAATATTATTTAAATATGCACCATTTTTTATGCATGTGAAAGATATACTAGGCTATGTTTATATGTTTACATGGTGAGAAATAATATTATTTAAATATGCATCATTTTTTATGCATCTGAAAGATATACTAGCCTATGTTTATATGTTTACATGGTGAGAAATAATATTATTTAAATATGCACCATTTTTTCATGCATGTGAAAGATATACTAGGCAATATGTTTATATGTTTACATGGTGAGAAATAATATTATTTAAATATGCATCATTTTTTATGCATATGAAAGATATACCAGGCAATATATTTATATATTTACATAGTGAGAAATAATATTAATGTTTGTAGAGTTTAATAAAAATGCTATGTAACGTTTAAACATTAACATTACTTATATAAACCTAAGTATTTACGGAACCTTCCTAGTGTATGTTATACTCGTACTTAACTCTAAAATCATACCAATATTTGAATCAAAATATAAATAAAGAAAAATAATCTTTAAAATAATTCAAAAACTTCTAACAACTTTAAACCGTGTATGTAACACGGTGTCCGGGAATAAGTGTCGGACAAAGAAAGACGTTATTCCTTGACTGAAAAATAATTGATTGTCGTTAAAGTAACATTTAAAATAATATTCATAATTATTTGTCATCTTTTTCGTACACATAATACATGCGCACATTGATCAGCGCTGCTTCGGGGAATAGCCCGCTAATCGCCGCGAAGACATCGCCACTGCGGGTAAAAACAGCACTCCAGGCAAGTGTTGGGTGTGTTAAAGAGTTTTTTTGCACTCAATTAGAAAAAGGGTGTGTTTTACTTTTTATTTCAACGACAGTTTATCCCTTTATAGCCAACGAATAGCGTCTTTCTTTGTCGGACATCCATTCCCGGACACCATGTATAATCTAAAAACGAATGCAGTAGTAACTACTTTAAACAAATATAGAAACTATATCATATCTATATCATAGAAACAATGTCACACAAATATAGAATCTATATCGAAACTATACACATCACTACTAATTAATGCGACCCTACACACAGAACTAGACAAGCTTACGGATCCCGCTCACAAATAGAAACTGAGTCAAATTTCAATCTAACTCCGGCATCTGAACTCGAGTAACATCTACGAAACGGGGACGGGAACGCACTCGAAATGCTCCCATTACAAAACAAAATGCTGGCAGCCAACGAGCGCCCTCGGCTGCCGCACGTGAGAAAACAAAGCACTTCATCATCTCATAGGCGCAACACATGTCGGATCGTAAACACGCCGACGCGTCACAAAAACTGGCCGCATTCGATGTCATCGGGACGAGGCTGACGCGTACCGTATTAAAATCGACGGCTGACGTGCTTAACCCTGTCAAGGTAAGCATCTTAAAATTAACGGTAAAAAATTCTAAATATTTTGACACGGAGGTAAAACCTATCATAAACTTAACATTGAAAATCAATTGTTTAGGATTCCGTACGTCAAACTGAAAAACGGAACCCTTATAGATAGATAGATCACTTACATGTCCGTCAGTTACAGCCGATTTTCTCAAAAAATTGTAATTTTACATGGTAATACATATTATTTATCCACATATTTTGCACCGGCTACTTTCTGATGAAACATCTAATGGCACGTTTGGATGGGAGATACAACGTTCTGGTGACACGTCGTAACGTACCACTCGGCCAGCTTCGCGTCTTGTCGGCTATTTCCGACTTAATTGGCCAGCTTCGCGCCTTGTCGGCTTTTTCCGACTTAGCGCTTGTCTCTACTACACTACACACACAAAACACGAAAAAATATTCTAGAAAATATTAGAAAATAGGGCGTTCCCCTTACTTCCGAAACCACTGAACCAAAAATAAAATCAGACTGGAAGATTACAGGAAATCTACTGCGACTATCCTAAATCTTATAGTTTTTGAAACCTACACCACGTCTTTATGCCTGTGAAATATATAGTAGGATATTTAATTACGCTGTGAAACCATTATATTTGTAGTTTAAATGGTACAAATACCAAGCACTTTTAAACTTTTATGAGTGCCTAGATGTACAAGGAATCTTTGTAGTACGAGTTCTACTCGTACTTGGCCGATTTTTTAAAAACCGAATAAATAATTTAACTAGTTTATATGATTCACGAATAAGAACAAAATTTATAATACCTTTGTTATAAAAAAATGAGTCGAAAGGAAGCACTGTAAATTGTGTATTTATATTAAAGGAAGCACTGTAAATTGTGTATTTATATTAAAGGAAGCACTGTAAATTGTGTATTTATATTAAAGGAAGCACTGTAAATTGTGTATTTATATTAAAGGAAGCACTGTAAATTGTGTATTTATATTAAAGGAAGCACTGTAAATTGTGTATTTATATTAAAGGAAGCACTGTAAATTGTGTATTTATATTAAAGGAAGCACTGTAAATTGTGTATTTATATTAAAGGAAGCACTGTAAATTGTGTATTTATATTAAAGGAAGCACTGTAAATTGTGTATTTATATTAAAGGAAGCACTGTAAATTGTGTATTTATATTAAAGGAAGCACTGTAAATTGTGTATTTATATTAAAGGAAGCACTGTAAATTGTGTATTTATATTAAAGGAAGCACTGTAAATTGTGTATTTATATACAACACATTCAAAGTTTTACCACATCCATCTTACTTTCATCTATTATTTTACTGACCGCCAATTAAGATTGGTCTTGTGCTACGATCTGAAAGTTCACCCACCCTACTTATTCGTAAACATATAATAACATATTCCTAAACATATAATTCTCATTCTCTACCACTTACGAAAAATCCTTCACTGTCCAAGCAGCAAAAATTTGGAATCACCTGGATCCCGACATCAGAAAAATCACGTCCCTAAATATTTTCAAAGATCGAGTGAAAAAGTCTTGCCTCTCCTGAAACCTATTCCTTTGTGCTCTTGTCTTCTCTTCTCCTGCATTTCCCATCCCAAATCATGTCAATAGTTTATTTTACTTATACTTTTGTCTTTTTTTTAATTTCGTCTAATGTACTATAAAGAATTTTTATTGTAAAATATCTTCCAGTCTACCAACTAAATCTCAATACCAATTGTTATGGTTGATTAGAAGAGATTGCTCATGTAGCAATAAGTCCACCATATGTAATATACATAAAAAATGATAAATAAATAAATAAGATTGGGTAAAGTTTCTAAAACGAATATTATTATACAAATCTAAAAAGATATTAATTTGTTATTAACAAATTTATCCCGAGATAAAACAAATTTCCAGCGTCGTCCATTCGTCCCTCTCAAATACGAACGCCAAATATGTTTGTGATTTTTTATGCGATTTTCACTTTTTTGTTGTTCCTTATTCTAATATTTATAGCCAACACAAACAAAATTAAAATCGCGCAAAATCGCCAAAAGGTCACAATCGTATGGAAAAAGGTTTCGTAGAGACTTCTGTAGCTTAAGATTTGGAATAAAAAGAGAATTATATTTGAAATATATATATATATATATATATATATATATATATATACATGTGTATATATATATATGTATATATAATACATATACATATATACATATATGCATATATACACATATATACACATGTCTATATCATTAATAGAACAACCTTGAATTGCCCGCGTAAAACGTAATAAATACTTCGACGCGTTCACGTCGAAAGATCAATGAACTGATAAGATTCAAATACGATTTAGAAGAGTCTTTATATATAGAACATGAAATAACCCTCGGACGATTTACACACTTGGAGTGAACGTGTAATGAACGAGATGATGACAATACGGACGTTAAAGTCTCATATAGGTGAAAGTGAACAACGTTAATGCCCGATAAATAAAATCCCATCAACGCGATATTACGTATTTAATAACGTCGACTCTCTTGACTCGTAAAGGGTTATCTGATAAACTATTGCGTCTCAAATTGAATATCGTAGTCAAGGTCAGCATTAAATTTTCATATATACCTTAGGATACGTTCTTCGTTAGCTTTCAGAAATGAAGTTCTAAATTAGCATATTTTATCTTTGCTTTAGTTAATTTTGCTTAATTTGCTTGGTTAACAAAATAAATCACTAAGATCATATTTAGGACGCAAAGGTTAGAAATCTTAGCTGGTACGCATGTAATGGTCATGGAAATATTTATAATATAATTAATATTCACTAAATCCATTACTAAGCTGATGCAAGGAATATAATAATGTAATGAATCATAACTGGTTCGCCTGTAATGGTCATTGAAATATTTATAATATAATTAATATTCACTAAATCCATTACTAAGCTGATGTAAGGAATATAATAATGTAATGAATCATAACTGGTTCGCCTGTAATGGTCATTGAAATATTTATAATACAATTAATAGTCACTAAATCCATTACTAAGCTGATGTAAGGAATATAATAATGTAATGAATCTTAACTGGTTCGCCTGTACTGGTCGTTGAAATATTTATAATACAATTAATAGTCACTAAATCCATTACTAAGCTGATGTAAGGAATATAATAATGTAATGAATCTTAACTGGTTCGCCTGTAATGGTCGTTGAAATATTTATAATACAATTAATAGTCACTAAATCCATTACTAAGCTGATGTAAGGAATATAATAATGTAATGAATCTTAACTGGTTCGCCTGTACTGGTCGTTGAAATATTTATAATACAATTAATAGTCACTAAATCCATTACTAAGCTGATGTAAGGAATATAATAATATAATGAATCTTAACTGGTTCGCCTGTAATGGTCGTTGAAATATTTATAATACAATTAATAATCACTAAATCCATGATTAAGCTGATAAATTAATGGAGAAATAGAAAAAAATTGAATAAGGTATAGAAAATGATTAACGTAAAAGTTTGTCGTAATTGTGTTACTCGATTGATTAGAAATAAAGTCAAGGCAAAATTAAACAACAAAGTATATTGACTTGTTGTTCATTTGTCACAAAATATCTTGTTTATAATAGTTCAGCATATGGACGTGACGCGAGCATAATATGTTTGTAAATGTTGTTCGTTCATAACAAAATATTTTTCATAATATTTCAGTAGATAAACGTGGCGTATGCTCGATTTTTTGTGAAAATTGTTCATTTATTACAAAATATTTTTAATTATATTTCAGCATATGGAAGTGGCGCGTAATAAATGAACAATGATTGTAATAATTGTTCATTTATTACAAATTATTTTTCTCATCAATTTAGCATATGGGCGTGATGCATGGCTAACATTTTGTGAATCTTGCTAGCTTTGTAATTTTCAATCTAACTTACTTTGGCATATTAACTGACCAGTAGATCATGTTAACCATGGTTTCGTCGTAGATTAGTTAAATATCCGAAACAAATTACTTAGAAACTATTCAAAATTCATGTATTACATCAAACTCATCTTACAAATGGCTCCCCTGTTTTCTATAGTTTCGCTCATATCAGTCGAAACTACACATCCGATTTAGGGCTTATAGGAAATAGATAAATAAAAATAGCCATATGCCTCAGAATTCCACAGTTGGTCGGTACCGCGGTCGAGTTCGGCGACCTCCTGCCCCGCACCGCACGCACGCCGCCACCACCGCCGCCGCCAGACGCCGCGCCCGCAGCTAAACCGGATCGGACGCGGCGAGACACGCCGCGCCGGCCGGCCCGCATTACCATAATAATATTGTCTAGCGAGGAATCTGGCCCAAAATTATCTCGCTCCAAGGTCGCGGCAGCTCGTAGGGATGAGCCTTCGATTGGATTCGATATGTGTCGACCCGGTTCTCCATCGCGCGAACCCTCAAAAATATACACATCTAGACGATATAAATAATAAAGGATATGCGCGCGGCGCTTACCGCGTCTCATTTATCATCTTCTGAAGCCATAAGCTAACTTTAATTTCCATCCTGATTAAGCAACATATGAAACCTTATAATATATAGTCAATGTGTCAACAAGTAATCACCAGCCTATTGATATTTTAATGAAACAATGAATTGGGAACTCTTCATTTAGATTCCGAACAGTATCACGTATTCTGCTTTCGGTTACTACTCGCTATTTATATTTCCCAGATCTTTGAGGCTTCAATTATAACTTATAAAACACACAATTTTTTCGTCTGATATCGATACATGAATATACATTCTTTCGTTTAGAAGAAAAGTCACGGTCGAAGCGCTTACAGCACCATACACTACTATGAAATTATCATGATAAATCTACAGTATTAATAAAATTGTAACAGAGTTAATTCTGTACATGGAAAATATTTCTAAAATATTGGTAAATATAAAGAATGATAATAGAAACAAAAAAAAACAGTGAGCCGTCACGGGACAAAAAAAACAGTGAGCCGTCACGGGACGCCTGGCAGATGTGAAACATCGTGTTCGTACAAGTAATATGCATAAAAGACAAGATTATTACAGGAACTAAATATAGTATAATGAAAAAATAAAGTATTACGAATTTCTTACAGAAAATGGTGACTTTATTTAATAAACATTTATTTACAATTAATACAAAAATAATAAAGCACAGGTTATGTGTACCGTAGTAAACAACAGCGTCGAACTGAGTGACAAGGGGTCGCGTAGTCGGTTGCGCATGGCGACACGTCGCCATACCGTACACTCTACTACATATAGACTATATATATATACCTTAGTATAGACTATACATATAGACTATATATATATATATATACCAACGACCCGGTTTATTACCTGCGCCTATAGATGTTTCACATCAAAAATGTTTTTAGATTTTTATCTATCTATATGTTAATTTGTTCATCAATCACGGGAAATCTACCGGACGATTTCGATGAAATTTGGTATGGTAATAGTTTATAACCAAGAGCAACATATGAGAGAAAAAAATTCTAATAACTTCTTATTTCGAATTTCACGGGAATGAAACCGTGGGACACAGCTAATAGTAAACATAGCGAAACAAGGTAAAATAAAAATCATCGCGTAAGTAGAAGACAATAACAGAAACACCGGAACTATTTAAGGAGACAATTATTTCCGCGCAGACTAAATTTAATATAAAAACTTTGAGTAGTCAACCGATATTCTGAAGATATATTACTTATTGTTAAACTTAAAAATCCAAATAGGTAACATACAATAAAGAAACATACCCAGAATATTTACTCGAATATGTTTAAACTCGTCTCGTCCAACACGTATGAATAGAAACCGTCTTGTTAGTAGTCCGTGCGCTCGGCAAAAGAAACTTAATCGACCGAGAACTTATCAAGGCAAGTTCTAACTGATTTTAGAACACAAGAGTAACAAAACAACTAATTCAATACGTTATGGGTTTAGCGTTAGCGAAAATACGTGTATATGTATGTGCGCTTAAAATATTTTCGTTATTTCTGGTATAAATACAAACGGAGATACAGCTTTCCAAACTGTGGTAATATTTCATCGAGCATCGCTACTTGCAAAATATGACACTGTCGTCAAGAGAAAGAACACAAATGTATTTCTACTAAAACGGGACATATGTTAGAGGGTAATTTAATATAAATTATTAAATTACCCTCTAACATATATAATTGGGATAAGTACATCCCATTCGCACTGACTTGATTACAATTAGATTAGGATTTGATTACAATAGAGTTAGGATTTGATTACAATCATAACTCTCTTCATTTAACCTCGGTGAAACAGTTTGAAAGTATACAACAGTATATGACAATACAATCTTAACATTATCAACAATACATATTTCTTGTCTATATAAAATGAACAAATTTAATTACACACAAATCGCAAACTTAATACTATAAAAACCATCTATGTAAAGCATAACACAACACACGAACAAGTGCTTTCATAATGCATGCAAATATGGCGTTAAACAGAAGAAAAAACAGATAATAGAAATGTGAAAACTTGAACAAAACCTGGGTGTGCGTTTCGTGTAATTAAAAAAATTGACGAAACATAACTGCAGACAAAAAAATTAATATAATTAAAACTTATCGATAACCTCCATCCTATACGTGCATCCCTACGCCGATGAGGCATTACAAACAGGATGTCCATGCACTATCGTACGTCAGGATTCCACTCACTAATATTCATAAGCATATTAAAGACGGCCACGATATTACTGAACGGATTATTGTATCAACTTATGGAGCCGGCCACGACCTAGCTCTATTGAAAAGAGCAACTTGGGAATAGTTAAGATGATTATATATTTTTAAACGAGTTACAAGCAGCGACGAAAATGTAATCGAGTACATATGATTATGGCACCTTCAATGTTAGCGAGTAAACGTTATGAGTTTTATACACGCTAACATCTTTGAAATGCGCATTCCGCTTGAATAAACTTTATGACCGTACTGAGTAATAAGTATTATCGGTTAATTCTCCGAAAGTATTAATGTACAAACATTAAGAGGTTTATTAAGAACAGGCAACCGATGCGTTAGGTTTTTAAACTACGCCTAGTTTTTGATAATATTTATTTATTGCGATACCAAGGAATAGACACCATAGAAGCCATCGATAAATTATAGTGGATGCGTCGAAAAAAGATGACAGTTTTGCATTCATTCGATGTAACTGTTCATATACGAACGTTCAGAAAGTTACAGTAAAAACTATAAAGTAGTATTAGTCGTATTCATAAATAATCGGTAGTTTATCATTTTGCGCGTGTATTTACCATATATAAACGTAAAGCCTTTATTATTATTGACACGTACATTTCAAGACGACTAGACATTTTTAGGTATTTATTACAGGACGAAAAGAATTCAACGTACATTTCAAAACGACTAGACATTTTTAGGTATTTATTACCGGACGAAAAGAATTCAACGTACATTTCAAAACGACTAGACATTTTTAGGTATATATTACCGGACGAAAAGAATTCAACGTACATTTCAAAACGACTAGACATTTTTAGGTATTTATTACCGGACGAAAAGAATTCAACGTACATTTCAAAACGACTAGACATTTTTAGGTATTTATTACCGGACGAAAAGAATTCAACGTACATTTCAAAACGACTAGACATTTTTAGGTATTTATTACCGGACGAAAAGAATTCAACGTACATTTCAAAACGACTAGACATTTTTAGGTATATATTACCGGACGAAAAGAATAGTGGCAGTGGGGGTATTTGTAGTCAAAGGTGAATATTGGCTTCATTTTCAGGGTTTCATAGCCAAATGGCAAAAACTGAACCATTATAATTTCGCCCTGTCCGTCTATCTGTCTGTATGTCAAAGGCATTTTACTTTAGACGCCTATAATTTTGTTTGGAGGGTAGGTGTCCCCTAAGAACCGCTATAGAATGAAATAGTGTAATTAGAAAAAAATCGAGTGCACATACTAGTGTGGGATATCACAGACTAGTGTGGGATGTGGAACACATAGGCTAGTGGATTATAAAATTAGAAAAAAATCGAGTGCACATACTAGCGTGGGATATCACAGACTAGTGTAGGGTGTGGAACACATAGACTAGTGTGGGATGTGGAACACAGACTAGTGCATAGTGGAATTAGAAAAAAAATCGAGTGCACATACTAGTGTGGGATATTACAGACTAGTGTAGGATGTGGAACACAGACTAGTGTGGGATGTGGAACACATAGACTAGTGCATAGTGAAACTAGAAAAAAAATCGAGTGCACATACTAGTGTGGGATATCAGACTAGTGTAGGATGTGGAACACACAGACTAGTGTGGGATGTGGAACACAGACTAGTGTGGAATGTGGAACACATATACTAGTGTGGGATGTGGAAGACGTATACTAGTGCATAGTGGAATTAGAAAAAAAACCGAGTGCACACACTAGTGTGGGATATTACAGACTAGTGTGGTATATCACAAGTCTTAAAAATGATGTAGAGGTTCCAAAATAACTTTTTTATTAAAGTCAATAGTTGGTGAGATATGCGCTTCAAGTCTTAAAAACCGTATCTAACTTTTCAAGTGACGTATGTAAAATTCTGTAAAAATTAAGATGGAACTTGAAACAAACTTTCAACAAAAATTGGTTTAAATAATATATGCTGTGTACTTATTGAGAAATGGGATATTTTCGCTAACTACCACAGCAATAACTTTGTTTTGCACAATGCCTTTGAGAAATACAAACTTATAAATTACAGAATCCTTCGTGCGCGAGTCCGACTAGCACTTACCCGGTTTACGTTGTTATTTCTTTCTCGTAATTTGTTTGTAACTTATCTAAGAAATTACTGTAGAAATATCGGTCACCAAAGACATAATGTCCATAACGAGCGACTAAATATCACTCGCGCTCGCGGCCGAGCTGTCATCAAGGCCAAGAGAACAAGGAGAGTTAATAGTATTTGAAGTTTTTTTGTAGCACAATAGACAAAAAAAACATATAGTAATCTACATTTTTTTCATCACGAGTGATCGTCGGATCGATTCGTCACCTTTACTCGGAAGCTTTTTTCTGAGGTCAAAAACCTGATGACATTTAACGTTTTAAAGCTTTAAAAAAATATATGTATATTTTCAATGTAACGTTCAAAGCATTAACATTATTTTCCCATTATATTGTGTATGAGACTAGTTATAAATCAATGCAGAAACCAATTATAAAAAATATTCTAATTCTACGATATATATTCTAATATTATGTAATCAACCCACAAGAATCACTAACTAGTAACTACCCAATTATGAAGTACTTTATGATGAGTTCAAACAAGTTCGTAACAAGTTTGAGGCTTTTAAAAACTATTTAACTTAAAAATAAATAATAATAATTATTATTTTTCATTTTGAAACTTTAATTAGGAAGAAAACATTCATACATTTCTCTGATATGAGATTTTTGACTTCGGGAGTAAATCCACTAAAATTTACCTATGAAAAAATTACATAGTTACCTCCTGATCACACACACGCACGCAAACTGACACATATATACATATTTATATGGAAAAGTTTACATTGAACCAAAGACCAAACGTGTAATACGATTTGTTCAGAACAGAAATACAGTACCTAACATATACGGTACTTATGAGCCTTTTTAAAAATAAGAAAAAAACAATCGAAATTTCGTGTACTATGAATAATCGACCTACTTTTCTCACGCGTACGAATGAATTAAATATATAACAAAAATGTGCCAATTAACTACATCGACAAAACCGTTAATCGATTATGATATAAATGCCAACATTTACATAACACGCAATCTTACAAACACGTAAATAAACGCTTGCAACAATCGATTCAATAGTCCAGTGAGAATGCAATCGTTATTACATATACGTCACTACATCACCGTGCATCGGGCCTTATGCAGCGTCAACTACGAACGAGCGGAAAGCGAGATTAGTCTTAGCAATACGCGACGCAACGAGTCATGCGTGAAATTTTCAGCCAAAGTGATTCAGAAAAATTCAAACCGCCCCGCTGCGTTGCCACAGTTATATATAGAAAGTGACTTCGACCGTGACTTATGATGACGAAATACGCGCAGTAAAACAATTTACATGAAACGCCTGCAATACAGTCGTGACAAATGACGAGTGTGACAAATAGCGATACCGATGCAGTTGCGCAAATGTTATAAAACTTTGTTATCTTTAATAGCTCCGTCGTATCAACGCTAATTCGTATCAGAGTGCGCGCAAAATTTCCCAAAAACATCGAATAAAACTTTCCACTTGATAAATGCTATGTGGAAAATTTAAGCGCGTGCAGTATTGCGCCCGATACTTTTTTATTGTGCCCGATACTTTTTTATTGTAATAAACTTTTAATTAATTTAATTCCATTTAGATCTTTAATAAAAACTTCTTTGTTACTGAATCATTTAAAAATTATTAAACCCTAAAACGAACAAGTTTACGTACAGAAAGTCTGTATGGCTATTAATTTTTCTTTACAAGTAGACAATTTTCGGTTTAACAGAAAACTAATTAATGAAAAAATGTAGTTCTAAATTAATATTTTAGATTTTAAGACTAAATAAGTCTTACATTTACAACGATTACAAATAAAAGAATACGTAAGAACAGGTATTTGCGATATAATGTATATAATCTAAATATTATTTTGTTATAATATTTATATTAAAAAAAGAAATAAAAATTTAAAAAAAACACCTAACATGTTTTTATTAAATCAATATATTTATCGAAAACTTTTGAATACAAGACCCAACAAAAATGTTTGGTGAACTTGAACACGTATGAAAAAAATTTAAAAAAAATAACTAACATATTTTTATTAAATGAATTTATTTATCGAAAACTTTTGATCACAAGACACAACAACAATTTTTGGTGAACTTGAATACGTACACAATCTATAGGTACATATAATAAAATTGTAATAAACTAAATTCTATATATAGGACATATTTTAAAAAGAATGATTAATTTAGCGAAAAGAATTATAATAGAAGTCGAAACACCTTTTTATAGAATTTTTGTCTGTCTATTAATTTGTTCATCAATCATGCAAAATCTACTGGACGGATTTTAATGCAATTTGGTATGATAATAGTTTATAACCAAGAGCAACATATGAGGGCAAAAAAAAATCTTATTATGAATTTCATGCATGTGGGGCATAGCTAGTATAACATATTTCTTCACATTTTTCCTATTAATATTTTGTAAATCTCCCCCCCCCCCCCCGGTTCCAATGACGACCAACTCAAACAGTATACTTGAAAAAATTACTAACGACTTAATAACAAATAAAAACCGTAATTTTAGAAACCATATAAACCTAGCATACCGTCACCGCTATCAACTTCCAGTTCCTTTCTAAGTCAAATAAATAAAATGTCAGGCTTTTGTAAGACACCCAAGTTTCTCCTCACAAAACGTCTGCCTTTCTATTTTTGGTGCCCGATTAAAAAAACATAGCATATTTTATCAAGTTCTTGTATTTCTCAATAGACGATCGAATTAGAATGCATCGGTTCAATGTTGGTATTCTCGTAATACACTATGAGGCGCTTAAGAGTATTCTACAAATTTAAGCAACCTCACATTTAATCTTATTGGCGTCGTCTAAATTTATAAATATTTTATATATCTTGAAGCTATCTATCGTAGTTAGCTTAAGATCTCTAATCGATTAAAAAAAAATTTGCGTGTCAGCTCCGATACGCGACTGGGTTGGAATTTCTAAAATAGGTAACACTGTACATAAATATAAAAAAAAGAAATTACATTCGTGTAAACGAATTAATTCTGTATTCTATTTTCATTATAAACGTGTACATTTGACTGTACTCACCCTGTTTCATTAATAATATCACTAGCATTATATAGTGTCCCAGGCGTTTTTTTTTCATTTTCACGTTTGCTACGTCGGTGCGTTTATTTTCAATTACATCTTTGTAAGGGACCAATATCTGCAACAATAGCCTTTTCTCTGTTTCCGTGTAGTTTATTTTTCTTGTATTCGTTTTACTACTTTACTGTTAACCGCAATATTCTGTGCTTACAACTATCAATAAATAATTCGATATATCAAGATGTGCCTGAAATTAGCTAACGATTGATGCGCAGTACGTAATGCGTAGGCGGAAGTATTGAATCAAAACATAAACCTCCGATCGACTAATCTTTGATTTTCCAAACTCGATTAATTAATACTAGTTTAATATGAATCGATTTTACTGTCGGATACATAATATGACAATTCATATTAATTTAGACTTATGTAATCGCGATTTAATATGGTTTTATATTTTGTCTATTAATACGAGCTTATTTGTGTCAAACTTCTTCATTGCGGTTACGCCATAAAAAAATGCCAAATAAACATATTGATATCTTACTCTAAAGATGAGCAAAAATGTTGCACGGAGAGGCCACCTAACGTTTACATTTTTTTTAACGCTCTGAACTTCTGATTTTTCTCCTCATAAAACTTCATACCGGGTGTTATATATGAAAATCGATTCTTAATTAGTAAACTCCAAAAAGCAATCCACAAGACAAAATACCCTGTGCGGGAAAACCGATTATAACATTGGCAATATGAATTAATGGCGATGGAAGAGTAAGAAACTACAAACATTCGCAAGGCCAAAGCAGTGAGCTAATACAAGTCTTCGCCAGACTAGGTAAACTAAAAACAAAGCGTGTTACTAAAACTATGCACAAAAACAGAACAATCGCCTTGCATACTAAAAAAATCTATTCAAAAAACGACCGGATTCGAAGCCGGATACGACCACTAAAGTATCAATGTTCACTAAATAAGACAAGGGTACTTGTAATGCACGCGTCGCTTGCGTCGAGACGGCTAATCTCCGACACTCTCCTCGAGACAGCATCGTGACTCACATCTTTCGACTAGTACTTCGTCACGGCTCCGAGAGTACGTCGACATGTCGCCATCGAGGGCACATTAGGCATCGAGCAGTGTAGCGAGGACGGCAACACATTAGTGTGCAGATAACGGCTGAGATTCGCCGCGGCCAACAACGGTACTCCGAGCGGGCGGATATTGCACGCGCAACGACCGACCCGGTCTAACGGACCATTCGCACGTGCACACCTGAGCACATGTGCCAAGTAAAAGCCACACTTGGGCGGTATTAAATGACAAATGATATTTATAAGTATTATTTCTACGGCATTAAATGACAAATAATATTTATAAGTATTGTTACGTATCCACGTATCCTAATTTCCCGTAACTAACTAATTTAGATCAAAATAGATTAGATACATTTTTTTCGACATCCTCTCGTAAATATAAAACTGTAATAATAATCTGTAACATTATTTCAATCATAATAGCATTTAAACGTTTCATTACCGTAAACATTATAAAACCTCTACATGTAAACAAATCTATTGAAAAACTCTAAATTACCAGATCTCATATCGCTCACTATTCAAATTCGGTGCATAGAGTCGGTATATCACTTTAATGATGCCGTGGGGCGTCCGGTTTGCGTGCACTGCAGAACGCTTAACTCTTGAAGTAACGTTGAAATGGTGAATCTCAAAAATGGGATGAAGCACAAAAAAAATCATTGATTTAATCGCCTTTCCCTGTATTCAACAACCTATAGAAGCCGACTAGCTATACTAATTTAACAACATTATAATTTAACAATCTATAATATTGTCTCGAGTTAAGTGGCTGACTAACTCGATGGTTAAACAAGACTTTCCCCCATTATAAGGTAACTTTGGAAGTTCAAAGTTCTCCGTGACGTGAAAAAGTGTCCGCTAGACGATAGTAGTATATCCGAAGTAAAGATTAAGTTTATTTATACGTTATGTATACTTATCAAAATTAAAAGTAAAAACTCCAAACAGAAAAGGCTACCTCGTGAATAGATATCACAGGGTATTTTTTATCAATGCCGTGAAATCTCAATAATTCCAGGCGGTCGACGAATTCTGAGTAAATACTCCAAAAAGAAAAAACTACCTCGTGAATAGATTATCACAGGATATTTTTTATCATGGCAACATCTTAATGTTGAATGCTGTGAAATCTCAGCAATTCTAGGCGGTCGACGAATTCTGAGTAAATACTCCAAAAAGAAAAGTCTATCACGTGAATAGATATCACAGGGTATTTTTTATCATGGCAACATCTTAATGTTGAATACCATGAAATCTCTATAATTCCAGGCGGTCGACGAATTCTGAACTCATATTTTAACCACGATTGATTCGAGAAGGTGAGGTCGGTGGACCTCCACCGGCAGGGAAATTAGCTAAATGCTAACGTAATCGAACACACCGGACGCAGGCAAGACAGTCCCATCCGTTTAACGTAAGCGAAACGCGATGGACTGGAAAAACAAAATGAGAAACTATTCTACACAAAACATCGGCGGACTTCAGGTTAAATCGATATAATGAAATTCCTAATTAAGTCTTTATTATTATGTACACCTTTTGTGATTACAGTAAAGTTAAAAAAACGCGATCCACGATAGAGAGTATCAACATAAATTATGCTTAAAAATTGCATACCATGTCTAGTTACACTTAAATTAGAGGTTACATGTAAATATTAATTTGCAAAATGACAGGGTGTTCATTAAAAAAATAGCATTTTGCCTTTTTTTCTTGTTGGCAAGCAGCGTTACTACCGTTTAATAAATGACAGGCTACACTGGCGCGGTTAATAATATTGCGGACAAAACGCGTTCCGCTATTTTTTGTTAAACATTTAATGGACAGCAGACTAATCTCATAGATAAATATCTCTCCGGGGTCGTTCCTTCCTGACGAGCGTGATAACCGGTCGATCCGATCGGTTATAAACGCATATGCTGCCGTCTCCGTCAAGTTTTACCGGTGACCTTCGTAACGCGGCCTACAACCAGAACCTTCTATCTTAATTATGATTGAGTTCTAAAGCCTTTTGTCTTAAAATTTGGAAACAAAGATGGATTTTCAGATATTACACCTCTTGCTGAAATGAGAAACGAAAAACTTGCAACTACGAAAGCTTCGTACGCATTAGGCACCTATAAACATATAAAAGCACACGTAGTACTTTTATTAAACTATTCAAAAATATTAATTTTTCGTATGTTACCTACTATGTCTTTGGCAGGCATACAAACATGGTGCACATTTAAAAAAAATTATGACATCTAAAATCATGTCTACAGTTTTCTTACAACCTTCGCGTAAGCTTCGAAAAACCCTGTTTATTTTAAGCTTACGGGAAGTTGTAAGAAAACTATATTTAAGTTAATGTTAAGTTAAACTGTATTTAAGTTAATGTTAAGTTAAACTGTATTTAAGTTAATGTTAAGTTGAACTATATTTAAGTTTTCATATAATATTAATCACAAAGACGTCACATTTTTCAATTAATTTTTTCAAAAATGTGATAACTAGCCCTTTCAAAGGATACATTAAAAATAAAATAAAATTCCATATGTACTATGGGACTAGATATGGAATTATATATTTTTTTAAATTTTCCCCTCTAAAATTTCCCTTTGTATATTTTTGAGTATTTTGATTAGCTACTTAGATATGTGCAGGTTAATATACTATACCACTGTGCCAAATTTCGTATTTCTACTTCAAGAGATTACCGAGAAAAAAGTCTGACAGACGGACACACGAATGCTTTTACAAATATTAACATTCTGTTCGTTTCATTTGAGGTACGGAACTTTAAAAAATATCCTAATAAAATGAAACAATGGTAAATTTTATGTAAAAAATGGTATTTAATTTCTCTAGATTTATTATAAGGCCGAGTCTTATATGATCCTTTTTTCTTCGAAACTCTTTCGCTATTTACCAATCGTCTATACAATTTTATCCTAAACGTTCATCTTAATTTTATTAAGAGTAGAGTTTTTTTAAGGTTTCGAACAAAAGCGGTTTATCTGATTGTCATCAAACGCTGACCATCCTATAGTTTTGTAAGGTCTAAACAGAGCAATCATGATTAGTAAAGGGAGTCCGGTGTATTTTTTGAATTGAGCAAACTAAACCTCGGCGGTCAATAAATTAATCGTAAATAACCAATATACTTAAAAAAATATTATTAAAAATGGCTTTTTTACTAGCTTTTCTTTCTAACTTTTTTCTTTGACAAAGCCGGTGCGGATAGCCGATTGTATCTTACTAATCCAAAGACTTCGAGGTGATTACTTTTTAAAATTTTCTCACTTTGCTTCAATTTTACTCTTCAATTTCCCTCTAAATGTAGTTAACGTTATCAACTATGAAACGAAATTTTAATAAACGTGAAATAGACGTTAACCAAATTTGAGTACATCACTATTTTTATGTTATATCCAAACCATACTAATCTTAAATTTCCTCGCAAGTACCATTACAAATCATGGCAAATAAAAGAGCAATACAAATACAGTATAAATGTGCAGTAGCGTTGTGAACAGAAGAATGGATTGGATGAATGCGTCAAGCGACTTACCTCCTCCGGCACTTTCTCGCAATCGCCGTTCGTCTCCTCCTTCTGCTTCTTCTCCGGCTTCTGCTTGTCCTTCTTGCTGAAGCTGATCGACCTGAACGACCACTTCTTCTTTATCTGCCGATGCGCGCGCGCGATGGAATGTTACAAAACGTTACAAACAAAAAAACCCACACGTGGCAAGTATTAGGGGGCAAAACATGCTGCGCGCTCCGCCACCGAGCCGCCGGAGAACACTTCAACGCGACCAAAGCGACCACGTACTCGATACATATTATCCTTTCTATCAACATCGCTATCGATACATTTATTCAGACCCCGTGATGAAACACAACACACATTATGTAAATTCGTACATTTTGCGTCGATATTTTTTATGCTTGTAGTATATAAACCTCAAAATATGAATTCAGGAATCTTAAGTTTTACACAACATCGTTATACTGAATGCCTACGGTTTAAGATCTTTCATGACTAAACTAGGACTATTAACCCCATTTAATCGAGGAGGAATAGAAAGGGTAGATTGGTCAGTCTAAATATAATAGTCGAATTCTAAAAAAAAAATATTTTGATTCATTGTTCAATTTTATATTTAGCCAATATCCTTATTTTGCTTCTGGGACTTACTGTAACTATCCAACTTAGTAACTATCCAATATTGAATTGATTAATAATTATAATTATTTCATTATATCTTATTTCCTAACAAACCAATCGCTTTACTCATTCATAATATCATATTATACCCAACTGACGTAGTACTTCAGAGTCACAAATAACCAAGTCAATTCCACAAACCTAATTTTATAATAAACTGCCAATATTCGTCAAAAGCTCCAATGCATTTAAGCCTGCCAATACTCGTCAAAACTTCCAATGCATTTAAGCCTGCCAATACTCGTCAAAACTTCCAATGCATTTAAGCCTGCCAACATTCGTCAAAACTTCCAATGCATTTAAGCCTGCCAATACTCGTCAAAACTTCCAATGCATTTAAGCCTGCCAACATTCGTCAAAACTTCCAATGCATTTAAGCCTGCCAATACTCGTCAAAACTTCCAATGTATTTAAGCCTGTCAACATTCGTCAAAATTTCCAATGCATTTAAGCCTGCCAATACTCGTCAAAACTTCCAATGCATTTAAGCCTGCCAACATTCGTCAAAACTTCCAATGCATTCAAGCCTGCCAATACTCGTCAAAACTTCCAATGCATTTAAGCCCGCCAATAATCGTCAAAACTTCCAATGCATTTAAGCCTGTCAATACTCGTCAAAACTTTCAATGCATTTAAGCCTGCCAATACTTGTCAAAACTTCCAATGCATTTAAGCCTGCCAATACTAGTCAAAACTTCCAATTAATTTAAACCTGCCAATACTAGTCAAAACTTCCAATGTATTTAAGCCTGCCAATACTAGTCAAAACTTCCAATGAATTTAAGCCTGCCAAATACTAGTCAAAACCTCCAATGTATTTAAGCCTGCCAATACTAGTCAAAACTTCCAATGCATTTAAGTTTCTTTCAGACCCATCAATTGTCGATAACTACACTTTTTCCATTTCATTTATACAGAGACAAATACATCAAAAAACATAGAGAAAGAAGACAAACATTGCCTCTACAGCATAGACTCTCACGTAGACTTTGAAGATTCCTCCGAACAGTGCAAATATCGCTAACATCACAACGTTCCATAGCAGTACAAGGTCGCCGCAGTCGAACAAATTATGCGCTATAAAACAATGCTTTTGAAGCAATTTTCAAGCCATATTCAATTAGCCGAAAAGCTAATACACTTCGTACAGATAGCGACAGCGCTCAAATGTAAAAAAAAGCAAAATTAACAAAATTTACAATAAAAAAAATATCACAGCTCGGTGGTGGCTAGTTTAAAATGAAAACAAACAAAAAAATCCTTAAGCACGATATGATTTTGCTTAATGGCATTAATCATTACTTTATGTATTATTATAATTACTATATGTATGTTTGCTAGACGCAAAAGTGATCCAAGATTGTAAATTTCAATGTTAAACTCCTTAAGAAGAGTTAAGAGAGTCATTAGTTTATAAATGTAAACAATTATTTTCTATATTACTTAATGACGTTAATCTATTAAATTAATCGGTATATTATCTAAATATTTATCTTTAATTACTGGCAACTATCGATAAGCGGTTTGCATAGAAACTACGTGTTTATGTCCCAAATATACTTTATAAAGATGTGCTCAATTTTACTCGATATAAAACGTGATCAAGTACAAGATTGTACCAAAAATTATATTGTTCATCAGACGTAACTTTTCAAAAATATTATTTTTGAAATACCAGAACTAATATGTGCAAAGAGTCGCTCTACTAAAACGGGTTTCCATTTTTGGCGGAATCCAAAATTAGCATCATGAATTCTGCATACATTCTAACACTATTACTTTTCCATCGTATATTTTATTGCAATTACAACCCTGGGTGAATTCCAAAATAAAAACTAAAAAAATCAAATAAAATTACTAAATTATACCCGCATACATAAAAAAACAAAATTTGCAACGTATTAAAATTATAAACCGATATCTTGTCATGACCCACTTTATGGTTTTCGGTCACTTCATTACCTTTAATTACTCTCATTAACTGAAAAATTAATTTCATTATTATGCAAGTGTACACGGACAACAATTTAAAAAACAATCTTTCAACACAAGAACCAAATTACATAAATCACTTTTGCGTCAGCACAGCGGCATAATGGCAGAAAAGAATATAATGTACACGTTGTATTATTATGTATATTATAATTTATGTGAAAGAATGTAGAGCACATCGCTTTAACGCATGCACCAGCCAGTCAGTCTCGCCACTCTCGCAGTACTTACCTTCTCTTTCTTATTCTTTTTATTATTCTCGGCCTCCTGGGCCTTGGCGTCGCCGTTCTCGGGCGCCTCCTCGCCGTTCGTGCCGTTCACGGGCGACAGGACGATCTCCTTGTCCTTGCCTTCTGCCTCCTTCTCGGTAATGGCCTCCTCCTTCTCGGAGGTTCCGTTCTCGAGTATCTTCTCCTTCTCCTGTAGCCAAATTGTATTTGTTAACTCGATGGAAAAAGCTGTCATTAGTCGCGGATATTAACAACAAAACTGATTTTCATTTAAACTTATTAAGGTAACTTTTTTGTCGATTGTGGTCTTTGTAGAACGTGAGAGAAAGGGACTATAAAAAAAAGCTATTTTCAATACAATACAGCTAGAAAAATATTTTCTATACAAATGCTTCATGTACATAAGATAGAAAAAATCGTTTATACAATATGAAAATGACATTAAAATGAGTTATTTCTGTTCTTCGAAATATACGTAAGACTATTTACATAGCTTACAACTGACAACCACGCACTCCCATAATGAAATATGTTGTCATAGCAATTATATTATACAACTCTTAATACGCAATTTATGAAACATAATTATTTCAGTTACAGCAAGCCGTGATCAATCATTCATAAATAAATCCGTATACGTACATGTAACTCCGTAATCAATCATTCCCAAAGAGCTTTGTGTATGTACAGAACTATATTAGTTACTGCAAACCATGATCGATCTTTCATTAAAAGCTCTGAATATATAGAGAACTATTTGAGGCAAACCGTAACTAGTCATTCAAAAATAGCTAGTCATTCATAAATGTAATCGTACAGAACTATTTCAGCTACGGTACATCGTGATCAATCATCTATAAATAGCTCTTATGTACAAAGCTATTTCAGTTACGGCAAACCGCATTCAATCATTCATAATTAGCTCTTTTATATGAACAGAATTACTTCATTTACAACAAACCGTGATCAATTATTCATAAAGAGCACTATATATGTACAAAACTATTTCAGTTACAGCAAACCGTGACTAGTGGTTCATAAATAGCTCTGTATACATATAAGACGAAATTGTTGAAGGGGCGTCACCATATAGATAGATTTTTTATCTTTACAACAGAACACCACATCATTCTTGAATATAATTCTGAAAGATTTTCATATTCATACCATTTTACGCATAACATAGAAGGCGCTCCTTAAATCTTTTTTATTTTTACGCCTGCATTTTCACATGACGAAATGTCATTCCGATAGGTTGAAACATTTGAGCGCTAAGATAGATATATAAGCAAGATCGTAACACTCCTCGTAAAAGCTAGGGAATCGTACTAAATCAATAAGATATATGTATAAACGTATAAATCATAACAGTCAGGCCAACCGACCGTAATCTCCGGCTGCGGCTCAATATGCGGTGCGTCGCCATTGAGCTGGGGCTTGAGCGCGTCCGCGTCGGCGATGCGCTCGACGCGGCCCTCACCGCCCGCTCCCGCCACCTCGCCTCCCTCAGCCTCCTTGCCGCTTATATCCACCGAGCGCTTGCTCTGTCTAGCACCCATAGCGCTGAGCTACCTGCAGCAACGAGAAATGGAAACGATTTTAATATTTACAAAATGTTAACACAGACAATAGATAAAGCGACATACACATAAGTGAATTCAAAACAGTTCGCTACATTAAAAACAATAAAAATAATGTAAACTTTGTAAACTGACCCTTATACTGTTTTTATCAATAGATTTATTTACCAATAAAGTTAAAATAGAACACACATATAATAAATTTACATTAACACAATTAATAGATACGTAAATGAATAATTTGAGACGGGACTTTTATTAAATGAGACTAAAAAGGCAAATATTATTTCCAATTAACAGAAACTTCATATATACATATAATTTACAGAGGCTGTGCTTATATCACAGTGTTCTAGTGAAAGATCACGTCATCTTAATGACCAAATGAGAAAACCACCAGATCTTCAGACTGCTTTCAGATTAGCTTTTCTATATTTGTTTATGTAATCGCCTCTTCGCACTGCTAAATTACTACAGCTATAGCCGATTACATAAAAAATATATTGGCGACAGTCGCTGAATCGCGAGACTAAGTCGTCAATATAAAAGCAATCTTATAAGCGACGATTGCGACTGTATTCGATAGGCAGCCGTTTAAAATGATGAAACGAAACCTATCAAAATTACAACTTTCTAATAAGCCAATTCCCAGAAGTAGCAAGTGGAAGCCACGTGAGCTAAGCGGATTTATTTGTAATCTAGTCTCGGCTGAAAACGTCGGTAAACAGTTCAACCTTCTAGTGCAAAATCCGGCTATATAAGAAATTTGTTAAAGTAATGTTTTCCACGACATTCCGTTCAAAAAAATTGGCTCTTTCTTATCCGCAAGGCCTACATACGTATTAAATTTTACCATAATATATGATAACACTAGAACATGCGTCTTAATATTACTAATATAAAAAAAACAGTGTTATTTCCGGTTATCGCCGATACGAAACTATTACAAAAAAATACTGTTAATTGGCTGCGAATAAATGTGTTATACATGAGCTAGGACGAATCCGTAAACAGTTGCGTACAGTTATGATTTTTAGACGTTTATCTAAGAAATTTCTACTAAAATTATCACAAATTATAATATTAAGTGTTAACGCGTGGTATAACGTGCCCCACACGTGATATAACTATTACTAAAAATTGAAGAGTCGCAAATTAAATATTTTCGATTATAAGTAATTATCAACCTACATTTATCTTGATAATTATATCGTTTCAAACCCTGCCTAAAACGAAGCAAACTTTAGCAGCTATGAGGGGTTCACCGTAGCGCATCGTATCGTTTTGAGGGTGCTGCGCGGCGCCCGGTGTGAGGTGCACTTTACGACGCTTAACCCTTTTGTTAAAAGGGGTGAGACACAATACAATTTTACTGATTATTGTCTTATTTTGCACTCAGGAATCTATAAAATCCGATTTGCTACACCAATTGATTTGCTATACAAAACATTTGTATTTGTCGGTGGTGAAACTAGAAACTGCGAGGCGTTACAGATGGAAATTATAAGCATTGCTTTTTTATCCTAAACATTAGGTTAATGCTGAATCTCATTCGCAATATATGACAATACAATAAAGTTTAATAATGCTACATGAATAATTAGAAATTAAGCTCAGAGATTTGAAAATAGAAATGGGAGCACTAGCTTCTTTATATCTATGATATACATATCCTATGGATGGTAACAATGAGTTACAAAATATGATTCAGATATTAGACTGCCAAGAATGCTAAAAACAACATTTATGACAGAATTTGATCTTCAAGACGACTCTGATTATCTTTCCATAGGTGAGGCGACGGAAACCGAGCGCCACCATGCAAAATTATTTAACTCGGTAATATATAGCAAATATACCAAGTAAATAAGATAATGCAATGAAAATAAGATCACAAAGGTGATCAAATAAGTAGTTTGAAGTGAGCCTTCCATGCCAAACAGAAGTTAATACAGCGAGGAAATTCTATCTATAGTTCACATAAAATCACGAATAAGTAAAGAAAATGGAAAAAAATGCTTGACATATTCATTTAGAATCGATTATAAATCAGAAGCACACCATAAACCAATACCAATTTCTATACATAGAAATACCAATTGTCATTTCTATATTAGATCATCGAAATAAATGAGACAAAAGAAATTGGAGACAGCCTTTCACTCGCTGAAATGTGACTACAAAATTACTTACAGTACAACATTCACTTACAAGTACACTTAATAAACGTAAAACGTGACACAATATGACATTGTAAATGAAAGGTACAATATTTAAAATGTCTCTTCAACCGGTTAAACCAGTTTGGACACTTAATTTAGTAGACCCTATCGTCTCGGAGGATCTCTATATACCTACCGTTCAAAAGCAAACTGTATTTTTTTTTAATAATGTTTAACCCGCATCCCGCATAGAGGTCAAAGCGGGCCGGCTAATATTCATCCGAATTGACAACATGTAGACACCATGCCCTCAATACGTTTCACGTCAGTTTTAACATGCTATTGCTTGCACGTCTATAAACGAACAGTACATTTTTGTTGGTCATTCGAAAGTATTTACTGTTCGTGAATATTTTCATTCAGAACTTGAAATATATTCTATGGCGTCAAGAAAATGTTCAACGAATGGTTATTCCGTGTTTAGTTATAAAAAAAATTGTGCGTGTCAGCTTCGACACGCGACTGGCGTTTACTCCTTAAGTACTTTTGTCATGGAATGTATAAAATAAGCAACATTACAATATTTAATAAATGTAAATGGAAAATTCTTTAATAAAACAATGCAGACAATATAATTATTTTCAAGTAAAACACAAATGAACAAGATCAAATTTATACAACAATATTAAAAACATTTAGTAACGTCAGACTAAGAAGTTAAAATTAAGAGACTTTTTTAATATTGTAGGATAGAAGACACCAAATATTTGATGTAATATTGATGTAAGCGAACGATACTAAACTGTGTGTGTCACACTCCGTCATTGCGATTACGCCATAAGAAAATGCCAAATAAACATATTGATATCTCACTCTAAAGGTGCGCAGAAATATTGCGCAGAGAGACCACCTAACGGTTACACTTTTTTAACGCTCTGAACTTCTGATTTTACTCCTCATAAAACTTCATACCGGATGGTATATATGAAAATTGATTTCTTAAAGAGTAAACTCCAAAAATAAACATAAAACTAAAAATATTATTGAAAACAATTCATGAAATGTTATTGCATGAATTGTGAAATAATATATATATATATATATATATATATATATATATATATATATATATCTTGGCAGCTCTATCTTTTGACAGTCTGTCAATCAACAAGTGAACTCGAGAAAATTATTCAGCACAATAAGTTTCCGTCTCAGTGATTCATACTTTCCTGATATTTTTGGCACTTTTATTTATGTCGTCTAGTCCCACTGAAAAATCTCTTCCTTGAGTTTTTATTACACTCGTCACAGTTCCGTTCCAATGACTCACAAGTGCCGAACCTACGAAAGACAGCTTATTTCAACATGGGGCCTACCAAGTTCAGAAAGTAGTGCTAAAATAGCTTTAACTGACATATTCCCTAATTGGATCAGATCTATTATCTAAAAACTAGTCTTTAATAAAATAATTGTATATGCATACAAATAAACGGTACAACTAAATTGCATATAATTTCCCGCGGAACGAACGGATCCTCTTAAGAATTCAATAACACATAACAGTCTCAAAATTAGGTGTAGTGATTGATGACTGTACTACATAACAGTCATATTTTAATTTCAGACTCTGTCTTTTAATTTGCCCAGCCTAAGGATTTAAATGCAATTGTAGTGACAAGTGACTGTACTTATGATGATGATTCCATACTATATGTGTTAAGTCTTTCAATTCGCCTAAACCTTTGATTTGGACGCTAATAATCGTCACATAATATGTAGCAGCCTCAGTTGATGTATCGTGATAACATTACGTACGTTTGAAAACAAATAAACATGTCAACTTACAACCAAAAGCTAATATCTATATCATTAGCGGGCGTACATAAATATTGCAATTGTGTATCGCATTTCTCACGGTGTAATGGAATACGATTGTTCGCTCGGTAGACGCGTGTTCGAGCGTATCGCACGGTATCACAGAGCGGCTGAGCATGCGTGAAATTACTCCCATTACAAGTCTGCTTCTTGCTACAATTATGCTAATTGCTCTGTCATGTTTTATCAATCTCCATCTTTTTCTCCCTCCATATTTCTCGTTTTATTTCGTTAGATGAAAGCAGTGGAGTAAATATTAGCTAATTGAATTGTTTATTCATCGTATACATCTTAATGAAGTGTTATCTTTTTGTTAATTAAGGTATTTAAAAGTCGCCTTATGGCTTTTTCAGCAAAGCTCTTGACAGATTGAGTTAGACATACATTTTTAACAACAGTTCGAAAAAGTTAATGAGTCGAATATTTTTTTTTACTGAAGAAAATTATTCAAATTTTTAAACAATACAAAGTGTTACACCATGATTTCATAAGAAACTATAAAAATTATATAACACAATTTTATTTATATAAAAATAACCGGCCAAATACATGTCGGGACAAGTATATAATAGGGTTCTGTAGTTGTTTATATTCCTTGAAATTATTTACGAAAGTTAATTAAAAATAATTTCAATTAATTATTTTAATAAAATGCATGTCGGAATAGGCGTATAATAGCGTTCTGTAGTTGTCAATATCCCTTGAAATTATTTACGAAAGTTAATTAAAAATAATTTCAATTAATTATTTTAATAAAATGCATGTCGGAACAGGCGTATAATAGCGTTCTGTAGTTGTCAATATCCCTTGAAATTATTTACGAAAGTTAATTAAAAATAATTTCAATTAATTATTTTAATCAAATGTATGTCGGAACAGGCGTATAATAGCGTTCTATAGTTGTCAAAATCCCTTGAAATTATTTACGAAAGTTATTTAAAACTAATTTCAATTGATTATTTTAATCAAATAATGCTAATATCTATATTTTCCTCTCAGTTTTAAAATCCATAATAGAGAATATCCAGTAAATAGAATAGAAAGCATAGGTTTTGTAACCTTAATATTTCAAAGAAATTCTTAACAATTTAAAATGATAAAGGACACTTCCATTTTGGAAAACCTGTCGGTATCATACGCACTCTATGCGTTGCACGTAAGTTTCTTCCTGTATTTTACATTAGATTGAAATCAATTAAGTCTCCTTTCTTAAATAGTTTGCATTACATACGAGATTCCCATCTGAAGGCTAAGATTTAAAAATTATTTGCATAATTTCCAGGAAATTAATCCAGACATATCGCAATGGCTACTATAAAGCATGACCCGATATCACTTGTCCAAATATATATTTTTTCCCAGAAGTTATACACACCGAGAAACATCTGGCAATGACGAAATTTAAACCGCCCCAGATGGTTACACTTGCAAATGCAATTACGTGCACATACGTCTAAACCGTAAAAAACTGCGATAGACTAACAGGCGGAGATGGTGCATTTATACAGTTTTCTTGTTTGTCTACGTAACCCGACTTATGATCGGCAGTACAAAATTACTCTGTTCGCAGTATTCTCCAAATAAACTAAAAAAAAAGATTTGATTACACTTGCAAATTCAATTACATGCACGTATGTCTAAACTGTAAAAACTGCGATAGATGAATAGACGGAGATGGTGAATTTATAGGGCTTTCTTGTTTAACTACGGAACCCGACTTATGATGGACCGCACGATTACTCTATTTTCAGTATTTCCCAAATAAACTAAAAAAAATATTTGGATACACTTGCAAATGCAATTTCATGCACGTACGTCTGAAATTGTGCAAACTGCGATAGACAGTTTTCAGTATTTACCAAATAAACTGACACAAAATATTTGGTTATACTATAACTTTATGCACGTCCGTTTAAAATTGTGGAAACTTCGACAGACGAACAATTTGATAGTACGGAGCCCAATTTGTGATAAGGTGTTTCTAATTTCAGTATTTACCAAATAAACTAAAAAAAATATTTGATTACAATTGCAAATGCAAATTGCATTGCACATGGACGTACGTCTCAAATTGTGGAACTACGGTAAACGAACAGGAGGAGAAAGTGAATTTATCGAGTTTTCTTGTTTAACTACGGAACCCGACTTATGATAAACAGCAAGTTGTCTCCAATTTCAGTATTTGCCGAATAAACTAAAAAATATATTATTAACACTTGCACTGCAACAGACGAACATACGGAGATGGAGAATTCATAGGGGTGGGGTTTCTTCTTTAAATAAGAAAACCTATTTCAGTATTACCCAAATAATCTGAAAAAGACTTAATTATGACAATACGTACGGAACTTTCGACTCACAAATTCAAATCGCACTGGACTTATTTTAAATACTGTGTCTATATGTATAAAATGTAATCGTATGGTTACCCTATCGCATGCTTACAGAAGAACTATAAAACAATAATGTAGTAAACAATAACAATACTAAAAAAATAATATAACACTGAAATCATCTCATAAAACCATCATTAAATATAATACATGCTTATCCTATTATCAACTTTATTACATCGATATACTCTAGTCTATAAATACGGATATTGATCCAATTTTCTATATCAATGAGCAACGTTTGGCCATAATATTATTACGACGTCAGTAACTATATTCAACGGGGCCTACCCTCTATACGTAGCTGCTCTGCTGGTATAAATACTGCTTCCAGCATCAATAAAACAACCTTCCTTTTAGTTTGGAATTAATATATCGCGTATAATATTTAACTAATATGTCGCGTATAATATGTAACTAATATGTGGCTTATAATATGTAACTAATATGTCGCGTATAATATGTAACTAATATGTCGCGTAATCAAAATGGATTAATTATATACACTATTAATGGATCTCTTAATTCGTCTTTACTACGCAAAGATGAACACGACACGGTTAATTGCATAATTTCGAGAGAGATATGGACATATCTAAGATTAATAAAAGATTATTTCAAAAGATGGTCTCATATCCATTGTTTACGAACGAGGAAATTTGCGAAACTTCGAGTGCATTGTTGTCTGCTAAACTTATTCTACTAACATTACTGTGAAGACTAATTTTTAATTGTCACATATTTTCGTTACCTCAGCGTGATGATTCACGATCCCAGCATAATTGCTAGCAATATTTACTCTGTATAACAACAATAAGTGCGGTATTACTAAAATTTGCGGTTCGATAAGAGAAATGAAATAAAAAATTATTTGGGCATTACCCAAGCGACCAGAATTCAAAATGGATAGTCGTTAATCCCCTACCGACGGTACTTAATTCTCATTGATTCAGGAAATTCGGTAAAAAACTTCAAAACAGCCGATTAAATACCAAATCGTAAAAGTATTAAAGATTTTCACTCAAAATACAGTAAATGGTAGATATACTTGCAAGCCTGTCCAATCTATAAACTTATGCGCTATCTTCTACGTGGGTAATCTTGATTCATTTAAGTCAAATGACTCGTTGAATCTGTACCACTATAGTAAAACTCTGTCGATTGAAATAAACATATCACTTGATAGTGAATCAAATACCTCTTGTATTACGCTCAATTCATTTATTGAATTGGAAAAATGATTGTAACTGACTGAACTTCCTATCTATTCCTATCTACTATATATATATATATATATATATATATATATATATATATACATACATATACATATATATATATACATATATGTATATGTTTGCGTGTCAAAAAGTATCATTTCATTCACGTGAATGGCGAGCGAGGCAATAAGTCATTGATGGCCAGTTTCTGAATACCTTTTATAGAATAGATATCTAATCAACGAAAAGTACTCAGACACCTCAGACATTACACGACGTAAAGCAGGTCGCAAGCCATCCATCCCCACTCACTATTTGTTATGCCGAAAAATTACCGAATCGAAGAGTCAAATGAATCAATAAGATTCCAAGTGAGTTATTTAGTTTAGTGAATCAGTTCACGCTATTAAGTCTTTTGATTCACTCACTCACCTCTTACTCACACCTATCGAGACGAGAGAAGTAACGACAATGTAAATCACAACTCGCACCGAAATAGCATTTCGTATTCATACGAGGAATACGGAACGGACGGCCCATATATATTACACCTTTGCGGTAAGGATTGCCAAACTTGTGTTAAGGTATCAAAGTATATCATTTTATCGTAATAATATATCAGATTATGTAATCGCCTAAAAAAATATCGTCTCAACCCACACATTACATACACTTTACCGGACAATACAATCGCTACACATTAGCATCACATAAACTTCAAACACATGTCCATTCGTCTGTAGTTGACAACGGCGCACTATCGTTCAATCGAGAAGATAAATATTCAAACAGGGCCGCGCCCAAGTTGGACAGGCCGGCCGGTCGGGAGATCTCACGCCGTGCCGTAGGTAAGGGCTCGCCGTAACCGAGCCGCGGTCGACCGAACCCGTTCGGTCGCCTCTAAAAATAACCGCGGTGAGCAAGGTTAGTGGCGCCCACGCGTCCGCTTCCCTTACCCGGTGCGGCCGCTGCGAAGCGCCCAATATAATGAGCGGGCGAATTCATCGGACGCATGTGGCAAATTCATCACCGCCATGTGCTGGCGAGCGGTTTAAAAAAGGCAGCCTCATAACGACATGTGCAAACAATGTGGTCGTCACTGATCTCTGTTTTAATTATTATCCATATCTTTTATTAGGCAGATAAGACAGGATGCAATTGGGCAAAAGAGTTAATAAATTAATCTAGAAAATTATTAAAATGACATACAGAGTTTGTCGTCATAGCATAAGTCTGAATAAAAAAACCGATAATAGGATAGTTTATGAATAAAAAACCGATTTCCGCTTTTGAAGACGACACTATGATATACGACATATGCGTAGTTAAATTAAGAGAGAAGATAATATCTTTCAACGTATAACTAAAGTTTTTATCTACAGTACCACTAATTTTCACATGTTGTAATATGACATTAAGAAGTGTTAAAATGAAGATATTTAAAAAAAATAACGTTCACGGAATTAAACATAATCAAAAATTAAAATTGTTTTTAATAAAAATCTAAAGGTCATTAGGACGCAATACGGACTATGACTTCATTCGATCGACCTTCGAATGAGTCAATAAAATATTGGATCAATAAACGAAATTATAGATATTATGCGATTATATTTGACTTCAAAGATAAATAAAACGCATAAGCGTATAAATCGATAATCTCTCAAAATAATATGCAAGGTGAGACAACGCCTAAGATTTTTGTTCTATATCAAAAAAGGTATTTTAAGTTCAGTTTTAATCGACATCGTAGATAGGTTGCTGTCTCTTTAAATATTACTGAGTCAACTATATATTACAACTTTCAACTGCCATTAACCTTTTTTAAACATCACCGAGTTTAAGCTGAACATCTAAGATGTTTTTTATATGTCAAAAAGGTATTTTAAGTTCAGTTTCAGTAGACATCGTTTATAGTTTGCTAGCTCCTTAGATATTACTAAGTCAACTATATATTACAACTTTTAACTATTATTAACCTTTTTTAAACATTGCCGAGTTTAAGCTGAACACCTAAGATTTTTTTTATATGTCAAAAAGTTATTTTAAGTTCAGTTTTAATCGACATCGTAGATAGATTGCTGGCTCTTTAGATATTACTGAGTCAACTATATATTATAACTTTCAACTGTCATTAACCTTTTTTAAACATCACCGAGTTTAAGCTGAACATCTAAGATTTTTTTTATATGTCAAAAAGGTATTTTAAGTTCAGTTTCAGTCGACATCGTATATAGGTTGCTGGCTCCTTAGATATTACTAAGTCGACTATATATTACAACTTTTAACTGTCATTAACCTTTTTTAATCCCCGAGTTTAAGCTAAACACCTAAGATTTATTTTGTGTCAAAAAGGTATTTTAAGTTCAGTTTCAGTCGACATCGTAGATAGGTTGCTGGCTCTTTAGATATTACTGAGTCAACTATATATTACAACTTTCAACTGTCATTAACCTTTCTTAAACATCACCGAGTTTAAGCTGAGGTTCGAAAAAAAACCTTTTATAAATGACCTTACAGTTGGGGAAAATCTCCTGACACTTAGAGATAATGCAAAGGTCGACAGCGGCTACCTTTGCCACAGTATTATAATTATTAGGTTCGCAATTATTTCCCATATGTTGAAAATATATTTTACCACTTTTCCTAGAGTAGCGAAAACCTTTTGCATAGACATAAATTTCCAGCAAACCACTGTACAGAAATAAATGACTTAATTTGAAATTTTCCAATGACTACTTTCTTTAATTGTACCACTAATAAGACAAACCTACTGTTATTTATGTTTATAATTTCTTATTCTTTAAATTTTTGACGTTACGCTAAAATATGTAGGCATATTCGTAATAAAAACAATATTGAATACTGGTAAATTATTCACCAAAGGACACGTAAAGCATTAAGCTTACAAGACCAAGATCTAAAAAATGTTTAGGCTTTCACCTCATCTCTCAAGTAAGGTACCCAAACAACATTATCACAATGGTTTCTATAAAGCGAAAGCCAAATCACGTATGTCAAATAAAATATTTTTTCACAGAAATTATCGATAATTACGAAATTTGGAACCACTCCATGTGATTATGCTGTCTTGTGTATTTGTTAATAAGGTAATAGAAATGATACTTTACGAACATTTTGATTAATTGACCAAAGGATTATCGTTCATTATTATAATTATAAAATCATTACGGTTACTCATCACCTACTTAGCGCAAATAATGACGTGCAAATTAATCATTGCAAATATTCAATATCATTCTGCAAACAACACTAAACGTTAACGGTAATCTGACTTGTATGATCCGATATAAAACGGTGTCGGCTGTGTACATCACCAGCGGGTGAACTTTAACGGAGCTTCATCACACCTCGCCGACGGCCGACGAGTGTGATTGAGTTACATCTGCTCATTAGCGGTTTAAAAAAAAGTTGAGGTGCCACAGCCGACGCGGGCGCCTCACTTGGCCGACTCCAAATATTTCCACATTCCCCTCCACGGCCGTGTCGGCGTGCATATGTCGTCGCTGCGTGCGTCGCCAAGGACGGGTTTGCACAATTTATAAATACGACACAAAGCAATTTAAATAACACATCGTAAAAAAAATTCTGGATGTTTAGAAAATATCCGCTGCATAGAGTATAGCCGTACAGACAATATGCGTCACATGCATTTTTTTAGCCCTGTTAGGAAATTAATTTTATTCAAGTTTCCATAGTACGAGGAAACTGGCGTGATGATAGTGTGAAAAACTAAGTTTTCACAAGATATGTCGCGTTACGACAATTTTTTTTCCAAGTTATATTTACGACCAAAATAATAAGTTACGATCGTGAAATGGCGTTACCGGAAGTAATTTTTTTATTTACTTTTCAATCGACTAGGTTTATATTTTTGACTCGTTGTAATTTTCAATTTAAATAATAAACATTTACAACGGAAAAATACAAAACAAATCAATACTCCAGTAAATTATGTTCATTATTTTGGGGACCATTGTGAAGAAGTAGATTTTTTTTATGTTGAATGTCACATTTTCAAACCTTCTCGAGGCTAAGGAGGAGGCTAACCGTATGAAATTCTATTTTATTTTAACCGTGTCATCAATTAACAAATCCCATTCGATTTTCCAAATGTATTAGTTAAAATGATGCCGGTTTTCGCTCTACGGCCTATGTATGTGTTGATCAAAAAAATTATTTGTGTAATCCAAAAAATTAAAAGTTAATCCAACCATTACGCGGATAATTTACCGTGGTTATTGACACAAAACAAAACTGCGACGACACAATACAACTGCACACAATAACAGTAGCTCATTTCGTAAATTATAAAGAGCGCACTCGGAGAGCGATCTCGGCGCGGCACGTAAGTAATTAACAAGTGGTAATAGTCGAGCGAGCCACTGTTGCGGGGACACGTGGCAGACACAACCCGTCCTCGTGCCTACAGATAGGGACGCCTGTAAACGTCCAACATATTAGGAAGCGGGTCACTGAACTGCCACGCACTCGGAGGAGGCCTTCAAAATAGTAATTGTACGAGTAACCGTCGAATATATAGACCTATTGGCTGCTAACGCACTGACGCATTTTTTTACCACTTCTCGGGCCGGCCCAGTAATAGAGCCGGAAAAAATATGAACACTGCGCTTACAAATAGCCGATACCATTGTGTGCTCGGTATCGGCCTATAAAAAGTACTAACGAATACGAAAAAAAAACTTAATCTGGTTTGGAATTCGTATCTCGCGAGCGGCGCAGTGTAACGTGCGTAGTAACGCCTCCACCGAGAGCGGCGGATATTATACTGACTATTCGCTCCTTTAGGCCTTTTTATTTTTTGTATTCCTTCGTTTTACTATTTACTTAGGGCGAGCAATAGTCGAGACATGTCGATATCGAGTTTAATCCACAATCACAACGGGCCACATTTTACGTAATTATTTATTAGTTATCCCTGAAAAAGTTTTACAGAAATTATCGAAATACGATAGCAATTCTGGTGGGTATTCGACCGATTCAGGATCGAATTACATAAAATTTTTAATTAATAAAAAAAACTGCTGAAAATTGAAGGTTTACGAAAAACGACTAATAAACAATACATAATTTCAAGCCTTATTTATTCTTTTTTCGCACTACGATTTTTTGTTAACCTTACTGGCAAAAACAAAATACCAATCATTGAAATTTACAAAAAGATCAGAAGACCTTAAAATCAGTGGAGCCACAATTCCGGCTAATTTATAATATTAATCTAATTTATGTAAAGGTCGCAAAGCGAATATGCAGTGAGTCTATAAACATAAAATTATCCAGTAAGCCTATAAAAATAAAATTATCCAGTAAGCCTATAAAAATAATGTCGCACAAAACTATCCACGTGAATGCTAGAAATTACAAACCGATCGAGCAATCCGAATACCCGAAACCGATTTTACGCTCGGCAAAATGCAAATGCATTGCGAAGCACAATGCCGCTGCGGAGCCCGAATAAAATAATTAGATTCGCTTGCGTTTTCAGGTTGTTACTGCCAAATCCCTCTGGCGTTTACAAAAATAAACGCACGGTCATTAAACCGATCGGCTAGTTAGCTTTTACATTACGACGAAAACATTGAATAGAATGTAATTAGCTGTGTGTTCACCGTTAAAATGGGAGTCGTCATTTTTTCGTCACAATAGACTCCCGCGCTTTCTTTATGCCTCGAACAAAAAGGGAGAAATGAGACGAGTTACGTGGCAGTATTTCAAAAGCAGCATCATTGCGCGGCGCTTTGTGTCGAAAGGGTTGGTTACAAACTACAGAGTGCACAGTCATCATCTTTCATATTTTTATTCACCGTCGTATTTGTTTGTTCTATAAAAGGGTGTTTACAAAAAATATACTCAATAGACACGACAATTCTTATTCTTTAAAATAATTGAAACGATCACTTTTTATACCTAAATTTCAATTAATAATCTACACAGTGTATTGGGGTGGAAAGAGAAAAGAAAAAAATATATATATATTATAAAAATATATATATTAAATATATATATTAATAATAGGAAATGTTTTATATAAAAAGAAAAAGTAGTAACTAAAGTGATCGCTTCTATCAAAAAGCAATGTCTGTTATACAGATGTACCTTTATCTAAAACCTAACACAAATGGCTGACAATAATCGGTGGAAAATAATTTAACTAACATGCATCCTAATTTAATACTTTAACTCACATGGATCCTAAAAAAATCGGTCCCATAAAACTCTGACCGACTTTCACCAATCCGAAAAGACGTGAAATATATAACTGCATATACGCTAACGGAGAAAAGGACAGAACATACCAGTAAACGGACAGATACGATTAATTCACTTCAAACTTTTATAAAACCAACTTTTGTAGTATTTAATACTTTAACCCACACGCGTCCTACAAAAATCGGTCCCACGAAACAACTCTGACCGACTTTTACCGATCCGAAAAGACGTGAAACATAGAACTGCACATACGCTAACGGAGAAAAGGACAGAACATACCAGTGAACGGACAGATACGATTGATTCACTTCAAACTTTTATAAAATCAACTCTTGTAGCACCGACTTTTGTATGTTTTAATGTATTAAATATCCAATTTTCTATTTTCACCGATTATTGTTAGTCGTCTGCAATAGGCCTAAGTGAAACAAGAGCAAAATAATACAAGGAGATATTTTAATAACTTAGTTTACGCGTTTTATAAAACGCTTTGATGAAAAGTTTAAAATTTCCCCAATTCATAATTTCTCTTACGCTTTTCAAATTTGTTGAAGGTCGGAAACTTGATGAGTTGGAAATTTTGGCGATGTGGCGGCTTTCACGTCAACTCGTAATTTCTATCGCATTTCATTCAGCGTGTAGGATTCACAGTGCTCGCAACAATCGCAACACGAAATAGGCATCTGTCTGTCTATTGTATTGTCTCGGTTTGCGAAAGAGAACCAATGATTTATTCGAAGGTGTGTCTGTTTATACGACAGTTATAATTACAGTATTACCTTAAGCCCACACGAATCCTTTCTATTTTGCGTTGAACAATTCGATCAGGGTCGACACTCTCCACCGGACTAGACATAATGTCGTAAACTATTCTTATGTTTCAATAAGAGACTTAATTTTACTTAATATTTAACCATTCGAGTGCCCACGAGCGCCATCGCGCTCGTGCACGTACTAACTAAACTTGCCACGAGCGCGATGGCGCTGGCGAAATCAGTTGCTGTTTAGCGCGCGGTAGGAGAGGTCGCTCGCACGCATCGCTAATTTTTTATCTTTCTACATGCTACATAAAGTTCAAATTATAATATTATTAGTAATTACAATATAAAAAGGATCCAGGAAAAGAAAATGTTTAACCCGTAATGTCGAAATACGAAAATAATTTAAGTGGGAGTGACATTGTGGCGCGCTCACAATTTGGCGTAACGCAAATTTTGAGTGATAGTGATAATAGTGACGGTAACAATTATTTTGCTGATACGAAGGATGTACCGGACTGCCAAAATGACGATGTGACCTTGATTTCAGTTTTTGTTATAATTTTTGTTCACAATATATATTTCCATAATTTTCTTTGTATTTTATTATCCTTGTACAAGTTTTTATTAAGAAAACACCGAAAAAAATATTTAAATTGTATAATTTTTGGAAGAGATACAGTTTTTTTTCGAGACAAGGATAAATGACATCAAAAACAAAAGATTTCTTTGGCACTTTTAAGTATATATGAGTAAAAAACAATGGCACTAAAACGGTTAAAATGTAGCAAAATTACGATTTTATGTATCCATAGAGTAACTTAAATATTTCTCAAGTGAATAATTTTTACCAGGACAATTCAATATTTTCAACAATTTGATACACATTTGAAATTATCGATAAAACTTATTAACTTTACACACCAAGATACAATGTGTGACGACGTTAGGAATAAATATTCACGATCATTAATATCTAATGAATTAATCAATTAGACATCGTTTATATCTTAACTAGACTTTTACCCGCGGAAATCGCGTAAATTTTCTATTAATACGGCGGTATTTGTCTCGACCCAATGAAACTGTTGTAATACCGTCCTATACACAATGTTAAATCGGTAAACGTGCACCCTCTATTAACAAGATGGAATAGTAAACTTTAATTATTGAGTAAAAACACCGATTTTTATCCTGAGGAATTGCGTCATTTTCCTATTGAAACTAACCTATTTGTCATTCGAACTATATTATATATAAAGTTTTATAAAAACCCGTGCAGCCATTTAGGCATGAGCGAGCAACAAACCCAGTTTTCTAGTACTAATAGTCCAAGCGAGCAAAGCTGTAGGAAACAGTCCGTTGTATGAAGTAACAAGCAAACAAATAAAAATATTTCCTTTATATATAATATTAACAGGAATTAAGTTATGTAACATCTAAGTTTACATTAATATACAAATAATCATAATTTTTCGGTTGGGTGACAGCCCTATCACTGCAAAAAACGCAGGTGCAGCCGTAGTCTTGTCAGAATTCGTACAGAGAACTATAGCCAACTGTTCGTGTAACTGCTATATACCTTTGTAATTTTGTATGTATATTTTTCGTAACTTTTGTATTGTGTAAGGGTAAGGTTACTCTTAAATTACAATATCTGGTTTTTATTAATGCTTTTTCAAGCATCGTAAGTAATAAGCCTACCACTCACCGTATGAAACTTCAAATTCCTGCTCACTAAGTTCGTAATACGCAAATAAATTGTAACACAGAATAACAGTAACGTCAAAAATATTGTAAAACAAAGTGAACGGATTCGGATTCAATTTTATTTCAACCTCAGTTCACTAAAGGAATATAAAAACTAAAAAAAGTCAAGTGCAAGTCAGACTCGCATCTAAATCATTTATAAAACTAATAATTAAAAAACATCAACTTATTTTGCAGTTCACCAACAAGTAATGTTTCAAGACTTATGTTTTGTTTTCTCCGGAAACTATAAATGTCAAGCATATTTTCAGACGTCATTTTAATTTTTCAATAATTTTTAATTTGGACCATCTGTTTACATAAATACTCTCAATATTTTTGGCCCTCCATCACTACAGACGGACTTATCACAAGGGTTCTTTTTTTTACCATTTTTGTACGGATTCATACAATACCACGAACATAAAGAATCTTAAAAGGTCTCTAAAGATAAGCAATATTAAATAAATTTCCTGTTTATAACACTTAAGCCCTAATGCATAAAAACGTCTACCTCCTTATTAAGTCAGCAAATTAATTTTAAAAATGCATCTCGATCAAATTAAATGCATTTGACGTCCGACGTACTCGATTTCTCCATTCAACATTGAGAAGGAAAACGGTTTTATTGAAATTAAATCGATTTGTCAGTCCAATCGGTCCGCTAAACAAGATAAATGTCGCAAACGCCGGCCTCAATCCATTTCGCAGCCGGGGTGCAGCAATAATAATTATGCATCGCCGGTTGGAAATGTTTGCAAAAACAATTCAAGTAAGATCGGGGCGCTTTCCGGGGCACGACAGTGCGCTTAAGCGGACAGACCAAACGGCTGTCCGATAGCTTCACGAAATTTCGGCGAATATTTCGATCATAACTTTAATCGATGACGAATCATTTCGTTTTCCGTATTATAACTTTAATCGATAAATATTGATCAGCTTTATTACACATTATCTTTACCGAAACACAATATATAATGCCATTGCAATTCTGACGTTATCTCTAAATTTATCTATTTAATATATCACTTATTTCCCGTAATGGTTTCAATACGCTCAACGGTTTAAAACTATTTCAATATAAAAACGGAAAGTACAAACGGCTGTCTGATAGTTTCACGAAAATTAAATTTCCACGAAACATTTCAATTTCTGTATCATATCGATCAGCTTTATTAATCATCTTTAAAACACATTATTTCTGCTGAAAGGACAATATATAATCCATTGCAATTCTGACGTTATCTCTAAATTTATCTATTTAATATATCACTTATTTCCCGTAATGGTTTCAATACGCGGAACGGTTTAAAACTATTTCAATATAAAAACGGGAAGTACAAACGGCTGTCTGATAGTTTCACGAAAATTAAATTTCCACGAAACATTTCAATTTCTGTATCATATCGATCAGCTTTATTAATCATCTTTAAAACACATTATTTCTGCTGAAAGGACAATATATAATCCATTGCAATTCTGACGTTATCTCTAAATTTATCTATTTAATATATCACTTATTTCCCGTAATGGTTTCAATACGCGGAACGGTTTAAAACTATTTCAATATAAAAACGGGAAGTACAAACGGCTGTCTGATAGTTTCACGAAAATTAAATTTCCACGAAACATTTCAATTTCTGTATCATATCGATCAGCTTTATTAATCATCTTTAAAACACATTATTTCTGCTGAAAGGACAATATATAATCCATTGCAATTCTGACGTTATCTCTAAATTTATCTATTTAATATATCACTTATTTCCCGTAATGGTTTCAATACGCGGAACGGTTTAAAACTATTTCAATATAAAAACGGGAAGTACAAACGGCTGTCTGATAGTTTCACGAAAATTAAATTTCCACGAAACATTTCAATTTCTGTATCATATCGATCAGCTTTATTAATCATCTTTATTACACATTATCTTTATCGAAACACAATATATAATCCATTGCAATTCTGACGTTATCTCTTAAATTATCTATTTAATATATCACTTATTTCTCGCAATGTTTCCAATACGCGCAAAGGTTTAAAACTATTTCAATATAAAAGCGGACAGAGCAAACGGCTGTCCGGTAGATTGACGAAAATTAAATTTCCACGAAACATTTCGATTTCCGTATCATAACTTTAATCGATATATATCGATTAGCTTTATTAATCATCTTTAGAACACATTATATTTATCAAAAAAACAATATATAATACCATCTCAATTCTGACGTTATCTCTCAAATGACCTATTCAAATATATCACTTATTTCCCGCAATGGTAAATACGCGCAACGGTTTAAAACTATTTTAGTATAACTACGAAAATTGTTAAGTGTTACTGGGGTTTGATTATCATAGCGAAATAGCAAATAATGGAATTCATTTCGTTAAGGTAATCAATTTAACAGTGGTTTTTGTGAAACACCGAAGAATACTCAAATTCGATTCGAACTTAAAAAACTAGACGAGTGCGAGTAACCTTTACGCGAGGTCGAAGTAAAACTTCTTTGACGGCTGTGGCAGGTATCATGTGGTCGATGGTGTAATTATTTTGCAAAGCAACAACTACCAATAGCGAATATCTTGAATCACGGTTGATTTAATTCTATCCGTTAAGGAATTACCTTGTTCATCTCCAGAACTCATCAGACCCCGATTTGGCCAATGGTGTGGTTAATTTGCAAAGTAACACTATCAGTAAATATAAGCAGTTTCATTTCGGAATCTCATCATCAGATCATCACCATATTTATAAGGAACACCGCGATAGTATACACACATATATATATATATATATATATATATATATATATATATATATATATATATATATATATACACACATATATGTATATAAAACATATACTCACGAAATTCGATAGCCAGTCGATGCTTATAAATACAGGAAACTGCGTAAGCAAACTGTAGACTTTACTGAACGTTCTTTCCGTTCGAAAAAAAATGGTAGCGCCTAAAAAAGTTTCACTTCCAAAAATTCAAATAAAGCTAGAGATTACAACTGTTCGCACGGCCAAACAATTCGTCTTTCCGTAACAATTTCTTGACAAAACGCGCAGAAACATACATTAAGCAAGTTCAATGCGGTCGCGGCTTTATTCCTAAAAAAAATTGTAACCCGTCTTTAGTCACTCCACAATTGAAGACTTCACATAATAAAATCACTGTTCGATTGTTCAAGTAAAGCTTTTTTTATAACCGAAAATTTTACGTGCTGTTTAATCGAGACTTAAAATTCCGTTATTAGAACAATGGATACTAAAAAGTAATAATTTCGTCATGTTTAAACCTATAGGTATGTCGTGATGTAAATTTGAAAGCAGACGTTTCATATGGAGATCATAATTAATTTTTGGCAAAGATTTATAAAAACAAATTTTAGTGCATTAAATATATGTAAGGTGTAATTTTTCTAAGCTCAGTTTGTCAAATATTAACTATGAATGTAATTGTGTAACGTAATACACAGTCCTCCGTCCTTACGTTTAATACATCTGAAAAAAGTCTAAATACATTATATGAAAAAAGGTCTGTTAAGATACATTATAATTATAAAATAAAGGCAATACGATTTAAAGATAACTACGCTACTTCGTACTTGTCCCGAAACGCACTATTGTCGGATGCCAAGAGATTTCTATACGAAGTAATCTACCTGCAAAATTTCAAGCGTAGGTCCAACACTATAAGCCTTCCCTTTTAATTGAGAGATCTCTCTATGAAGCATCTACCTAGAATCTATTCAAGTAAGCCGTTCGACGCCTTGCAATCGCTAAGAAAAAGAAAAAAATGGTTATTATCCCTTAAGGAACTAGCCCTTTTTTCCGGACTTCTATATTTTAAGCAATACGTGTGCAAAATTAAGATTAACAAATATACTTTCAAACTTACAATGTTATTAAAATTTAATAATACTGCTTTTCTGATTACAGGAAAAGTAACAAAAATCCATTCGCTCTACGAATTCGTCACAAAGGTAGCTGGCTTGTTAAAAAAGTCCATAATTAAATTGTATTAAAACAGAGTTCAAGTTAATAAATTTCAATATTCACAAAATAAATGAGGAAACATACTAAGATTCTTTAGAATACGGTAGTTGAACTACGGGCCTTCATAATATCGTCGCGTTCGTTTCGTCCATTTGTTTCTGCAATTAGGCTTATCTGCATGGAATTTTGCAACTTCAACAGCAGACCTCAAGTTAATATCGAGATTAATATGGAGAAACACTAACATGTTTTTTTTTAAATGTAGGTATGTGTAATAAGACATTTTTTTTAGTAGAGTGTCATTTGAACAAGTCTTTTTAAATGCAGTTGAGATTACTTAGACCTAATTTTAAATTGAAGCCTCGCTTGTGAAACATTAATCTTTAAAGTTCAATAATAAGTTCGTTTTGTGGCACTTCAGATGTTTCATTTACATGTCTCATACAGGTTTTAATGATTAAAATTGAAAATTACATGAAACTTTAATTCGCTTAACACAGTTTTAGTGCAAATGGTACTGCTGCTGCCATACTATGTTTCGAACGAACGTTTCAGAAGGGACACGGACAACATAAACTTTTAATATCACTATAACTGGACGAACTCTTGGGCTTTCATTTATATGTATCATCCAGTTTCAGCAATTAATATTGAAGACTACAAGATACTTTAATTCGCCCAATACAGCAGCTACGGTGTAAATGGTAGACTGCTACTGTACTATGGGTTCGAACTATTGTGAGAGATACAGGCAACGTAGCCTTTTGCTATAATTATAACTGAACGAACTCTTGGGCTTTCATTGAAATGTGTCGTACAGTTTCAGCAATTAATATTGAAGACTACAAGACACTTTAATTCGCCGAATACAGCATCTACGGTGTAAATGCTAGACTGCTACTGTACTATGGGGTCGAACTATTGTGAGATACAAGCAACGTAGCCTTTTTATATAATTATAACTGAACGAACTCTTGGGCTTTCATTAAAATGTGTCGTACAGTTTCAGCAATTAATATCGAAGACTACAAGACACTTTAATCCGCCCAATACAGCAGCTACGGTGTAAATGGTAGACTGCTACCGTACTATGGCGTCGAACTATTGTGAGAGATACGGGCAACGTAGCCTTTTAACATCACTATAACTGGCAAAAAATATAGAGGCTGATTTTGGAAAATTAGGGAACCGTTCATCGTCATTTTCACTGCAGAACATCAGAATTTTTCAAACATATTCAACATACAAAGTTTCTCTTCCTACACTACAGGAAGCAACTGTCTTTTTGTGATATTATAAAGTTTCAAAATATAATAAATTTTCACATTTCTTCATGTGTCGATATTAAAAAGCACTTGCAGATAAGATAATTGAGATAGTTTTATGGAGAAAAACCTAACAAAAATAATATCTCAGAAGAACTCGAAAAAAAGCGAGTACGGTAAAAGATAAATATAAAATTTTCGCTTTGATATATGTACTTAACTGGTTATTATGGAACAAACAAAATGTACTCCATAATCTATAAACGGCTTCTACTTACAGTCGTTTAAAACCCGCACACAATGTAAATCATCATTAATCAATCGAAACGCCAAACTGACAGCTCGCTAATAACGTTCGAAAATCTCGGAACTTAACGGTTTATCAATTCGTAAATCAGATTATCTACGTTTTAGAAATACCGTAACTCTAAATTTCACGTTAAAGCGACAAACATAAAAAAGCGTCACGTATGAGAGTTTGGCCAGTTATAGTTCGTGGTTGAGAACGTCATTACAAAATGTTTACATAAGCTGTCTAAATACATCTGTAACGCCCGTATGTACCACACACGGTCAGGACTGTCGGTCGAACTTACCGATATTTAAACACTTATTACATATGGACATTTTAGCGATTAGACCATGCAATTGCGGACGATTGGCAAAGTAGACTCTTGGTGCGAATCAACTGACGGTTAATGAGAAACAGAAATACATTATTTACTATCAGTAAGTCCGACTGAGAGTCCTGACCGTGTGTGATGCATACGGGCGTTAGCCAAACGAATAAGCCATACGTCCACTCAATGGCATTAGCCAAGCGAATTAGCCATGCGTCCAAAATAATAGTGAAATAAATTGAAATGAGGGTAAATTTACGTTCGCATTTGCATTGTCAAATTGCTTTATGTCAAACTTTGTTGTAAAGACTATATTATAACGTGGATGGGCAAGATGTTGCTGTGGCATTTTCACCAAGCTAAACAAGCATATTTTTTATATCTTGTGGTTAACCCAATACACCACGGCGAAGATAAGTTGACGCTGTAACGCTTTAGCGTAACATCTTACGCTAAATTCTACTTGTACTAGATTGTGCCCCACCAAGAAGGATATTGTGCTTATCAGTCTATGTATGTACATATGTGGGAGTGTCCAGATATTACTCTAGAGCCGAAACGGATAATCCGATTTAGATAATTGAATGTCATTAGAATAGTTTTAACATTATCGATGTAGGTAGGTGACGTCACGATGCATGTAATATGGCGGTAGTCACCATTTTGTCCGACGCGAAAAAATACCAAACAGCCCATCGAGAAGTGTATCAAATTAAAGGTAAAAAATAAATAAATAAAATATTTAATAAAAATGTCTAAAAACTCGCCAACATATTTATTTCTAAGCATAACGTAGAACAATTATTCACAAGATATTTAGTGTGAAACTTTCATGGCGAATTTAGCCTAAGTCCAATAATCAGACAATATTTCCAAAAATTACTTATATGCAAAAATGGACAATTTTATTGGGTATGAACAAAAATATAACAGAATTATAAAGTCGTTCCCAAAAAATCCTAAAATCCTATTCATTACCCTATATTGCCTTTTTTTCAACGATAACACACTTTTTATTACTTAATAAAAACAAAGCCAATAAATTCAACTGAACAGCCTTTAAACTTTCGAACAAATAAAAAAAAACATTTAAAACTTAAGATCTCACATTTTCACCCAGTAAGTATCTACAAAAAATAGTAACATACACAGATGTAACCTTACCAAGCTTTTTAAGAATGCAATAAACACGCCCAAATGCCACAAAACTGTCTTGAAACAAAATTCATAGAACAACTACTCAGACACTATCCCGGTATATCCGTTCAAACTTTCGAGTTTTTAAAATATATCTAAATTGTATTAATAAACAGTTACGGATCATAAAAACATTACGAGATATAACAACACCAAAATTACATTAGCACACGCAAGCTCACTATAAAATCCCTCAGTCAACCTCGTCGTCTCGAGGCAACGGACAACAATGACGGCAATAGTACCAAGTGAAGGAGAGTACCGTTGCAAAGGAGATGCGCCGACGGCCGGTGTAAAAATAAAACCCATCCGTCGCGACCAGTCAGCCCGCTCGGTCAGACAATAAGTGGACGCGCGTCAGCATCGAGTACGCCGCGGCACGGCGTCCGTGATGAATGACCCTACAGCGAGAGAACGAGCGCGAAACAAAAGCTGATCGCATGTAGAGCTCGCGTGTATCAACCGCACGAACAAGTGCAGGCACTATAGACAAATGGGTCCAATGTACCGACATCACTGCACGTACAGGCGGCTCGCACGCACCTAAGCTTCCACTCATCTGCTAAAACCACGACTTGGCCTCGCTCTAAAAGCGACTTTCAAGGACAATGTTAAATTTAAATTATATATTTTTTTTCAACGACAGGAACTGCCATCGCTAAACTAAAGTACGTGTCTTAATTATAAGACGAACACGAAGCAAATTAAATTTAGAATATACTGATAATTATAATATTTTTTGTTCTGTTCATACAGTTATCCTATCGTATACCGAAATGGTCGCAAACACCAATAAAGTTGTATTTATATGTCGATATCACACACAATCACTATTCCGTCCGGGTGCATATAAATCTAGTTTTTTTTCGTAACACCGTAACAATGCAGCTGGACCGATTATGGATACCATCACCAAGTACATATTAACCGGGTCGACCACGGCGGGTGCGATAACCGCCATTATTGTTAAAAATGTCTCGCATCAACAACATAATCGTAATGAGCAACAATTTGTTGGCGTTATTGTTTACATAACGAAGATAAGTATGTACTTGTCAAGCATCTCTACGGGCACTGTAATTTTGCATTTAAAGCGCCACAAGAATAATTATCGTTGTGGGAATCATCGACAGTTCATATTGATTATAAATAATCGTTGCTCAGTCAACTACTAATTATCAACGATTCTAGCGTTCAATGACTCCGCAACCAGTCTATAGTTTCTTACATTATTCCGAGCGAGACACATAAAATATTAATGAACTGTGTTTTTGTGCGCGTCTTAACAATTTGACGAGGCACTAAATTACAGTCTTCGCACAATTGTGATTTTGCTTTATAATACTATTTATCCGAAGAAATAAATTATTTTTTGTTATTTTTACTTTATTTTAAATATTCATAAATATATACTAAAGTGCTTCATACACTAATATATAGTGCCCAAACTCGGTATAAAAAATTGACGTTTAAGTAATGTATTAATATCAAATTTAAAAAAAACGACTGTGCTTTAGAAAAAAACGACTGAAGTAAAACTTCAAATTCATAAAATATGACCTTAAAATGAATTTAAAATTTTATTCACTTTAAACGTAGAATATTTAATGTATTGAACAAAATAATAATTTATAAAATTGTTCAAGAACGAAATGAAATTATAAAATAATCAAAAAATCACCGTTCGTGTAACGCTAGCAAACTCGCATATATATATATATATATATATATATATATATATATATATATATATATATATATATTTCATGCACTGGCTATGAGAGGAAGAGAGAAAGAAAATGTGCGCGAGCACTGCTCTCTCTTGCTCCTACAGTGTGATAACAGACAATAGGCTTGCACAGTGTCTTAAGATATATGAAACGTGAATGAGAGAAAGAAACGGCTATGAGAGAAAGAAAATGTGTGCTCGCACCTCTCTCTCTTGTCCTTACAGTAATATACGAAACGTAACTCTCTCTCTCTTTCTGTCTTCACTAACTTATATCTCCCTCTCAACTTCCGTTCGCCTCGCCCGATCACACTTTTCGTAACGCTCTCGTCACGCATTCACCAGCTTACTCCTCAAGTCAAGCATGCGTAACGAAGTTTTACTTCAAAAAAGTTAAGAAGAATTAAAATTCTTTTAGTCTTATTTAAAATGAATATGGCCTGCACAACGTATGAAGTTTAGAAAACAAGAAATATTAACCAATCAAGTACATATCAGGTACACGCGTTAAATAGGGTTCCGTTGATGTATTTATATCTCTTTGAAATAGTTACTATTTTGAATAGTAACTAAGATTTGAATTTTTTTAAACCAATAATTGAAAAAGTAAAGGAGTGTAGAGAGACGGATGAAAATGACTTGCTTCACAACGGAAGTCTAAAACCCGTCAAATACTAGTACAACTCGTTCTATAAAGATTTCATACACGCTAAGTAAACATCATACGTTTAAGCGTAATAGTATTTCTATTATACTGATATTCAGCCCAAGTAGCCATGATATGTAGCCTTTAAGCAGACGTCGGTATGATTTATCATTATGAAACCTTTATTTTGAGAGATACGTATTTTATAATGGCACCTTATTTCACTTTACGTAAAGGTAGCTAAAACATTTAACGTTACGGCTGACTTTATAGTTTATTTAAATATTTCTTGATTAATTGATCACATTGAAAGGTGAAATGACTAATTTTTATAGTTACCGTATATAAATATTAAATTATATATCAATAAACGTCATTATATATTTCATATCATAAAAAATATTTGGCATTTGCAGAAAAGCTTTTAAAATCCGTACTCGGTAATTAAAGATGTCTCGGATTAATTTATTACGCTACCAAATGGTGTACATTCGTAAAATACTTTTGACTATCTAAAGAAATAACATAATTTCAACCATTTGCGGCCGATGTTGAAAGTGACAGGATAAATAAACCTTACTTAACGCGCAACAAAAATAACCTTTATAATGCATCTACCGACATACACAGATAGCATACAGAACTGTCATCGTCAAAGAAATAGTTCAGTCCTTTTCTTTCTGCTCGTGAAATTATATGATGCTATTATTTTCTCTCGAGCCAACGAACTTAAACGAAAAATAAAGGCAATTCCAACGCCAGTGAGATACAATATGCCGATTTTGAAAACAAACGTTAGCTAACGTAAATAATACAACATAGGGCACAACATTATTTTTCAGTCATATCTTTCAGTCGTGAATTTCTTAAAAACTACAATATCTACAATCATCTGTCAATTCTGGCAATAAACTTGAAGCAAATTTTTAATAATCCTTCAATTTTACCAGTTTCCAAAATAAGGGCTTAGATATTTTTCGCGTACATTTTCAGAAGTGGATTCTTTTTAACTTGCCCTTGCAAGTGATTAAACCCACACGACTCAAGAGCCCTTTATATCAACTTCTACGCCAAACCTTTTCCTGTGCTAGAAAGACAGATGGATCCTCTTGCTGAACAAATGTTTCAGAACAGGACACATGATCCTTTCTTTTTGAGATAAAGAACCCAACGAAAAAGGGACAATTATTTTATCATCAAGCAGACACTATGTAAGTATTATATAAAATGCATTAAACCAAAACATCAACATGGAGTCAAGTGGGTACCTATTACTTGACTTTGTACGATAAACAGTATGCAAGAATAACTTGCTTTGAATAATTATCTAGCTATTAGAATAAAAATAGTACCAAAAAATTAACAACAAACTACATGCCAAAAATATATACCCGATCTTCTTCCCCGAGCACAACAACGTGACATACATCGAACAGAGTAATAAATAGCTACAATGCATGAAAGACTTCTTACATTTTGTAGTCTCGTTCAATGTGTGATAAAACATTCAACAAAAGGCAAGACAACTGGTAAAAAATACAAATTTATAAAAAGCGTAGCAATGCATAATGAGCTATTGTTGCGCCGACCCCTATGTATGGAAATCAGACGTGGGTCTGGCAGGCGACCCGTTAAAAAGTAGCACGCACGACGTAGAAATGCGTTCGTTTTCCACATAGACCTGCACAACTTACCAACAATCCAAAGTGATTGGGGCGTTGAAAAAAAATAAACACGGAGACCCGCATTTATACGTTATGATTCTTACAAAAAATTACGAGTAACTCTTTGCTGATGCAAGATCTATGGGTGTACGTACGTATATAGTATAACCCGTACATTTAAAAACAACGCACGTCACCAACATTAACAATATATCTAATACAAATATGCGGAACTGATGTGTATGAAACGGTGATATTTATTTTTGTCTACTAATCTTTCCGTGAACAACGCGTGAAGAGATAAACAAAAAAAGAAACAGCAGTACCTCCAAAATTCGACCCAAGACACTATCCTTATCGAGCACAATTCAAAACAAGAACACTAGCTATCATAACACGGTTCACAACATTCTTTTTTCACCCCACCTAATTCTATTTATAGTCGCCCATTACTCACACACTCGCCGATTAACTGTTCATATTACGATCACCAACAATTTGCATGAGAGTGTCCATGTCCCGGCAACGAGCATTTGCCGCAAGGTTATCGCGCGGTTCGAGGACCCCGTCGCATCCGACGTGAAAGCGGCGCCACGCCGCGTGCATTCCTTCCAGCTCGGACTAAAGTTCACGCACGATAACTCGTCACAACAACAAGCGGCTACCGGCGTCACAGCTCACATCGGAGGCGCCATCGATTGGATATATCAATCAATTACTAGCGTGAAACTGACGAAACTCATTGACGTATCTAATGTGAGGCACATCTGTAATATATGAGGATACTCAAAAGTTTACCATAATTCTTGGGTTTGTAATAATTCATGACGTAAAAAACTTGAAAAAAAAACAATTCACATCAAATACTAGTAAATCGATATTCGCAGAAAAAAGGTTGTACAGCGAAATCACGAACTAAGGTGAGACATTAAATTAGGCGGAATGTTACGCTAAATCTAATTTATTGATGAAAAAAATACTTAATAAAACTTATTCTTAGAACGTCTCTTTAAATAACGAAGTAAATGAAATTGACATTCAAAAGCAAGACAGATACTCGTACAAAAATATAAGACGACAGTGTTCTCATTACCAATAAGTTGAGATAAACATTACGAGAAAAAAGAACAAACAGTCCCAGACATTACAACAAAGACAGTTAATACAAATAAGATAATGTAAAGTTAATCCGCATAATCCTCTACGAATTGTGACCTCACAATATTTTATCAAACTTGCATTGAACAAGCTAAGGCTTTGTTTAAAATGTTATCAAAGAATCCGGGATAATATATAAATATCTTCTTATGTATTCTTGAAATCTACATGACTGTGGATCGTTTATTACTTTGTTAGGCACCATCATTGATAATTCAATTCAGATTTCTAGATAATGTATGCGGTCCATATCAACTACCTACGTTTTTAAAGGAGCTATTCTAGACGGTTATTGATAAACACTATAATCTGCTATACGAGTCACGTCTAGCAGAAAAACAAGGATTTTAACATGATATAAGAGAGAAAAAACCCAATGACAGACGTCAGTCGGAGAAGGTTTGAATGTCACTAAACGTAGTTTTTATGACTACACGGCGTGTACATTACATTATTCTGCTAAATTCATCTATAAAACAATAAAATATAGCATGTACTTTGTCATCCGCATAAGTTGAAGTATACTTTGGAGCGTTTTTATTTTATTCTGATAAAAAACGAAAAAAAAACGTCGTACACAAAAATTGGAATATTTCGAAATGTTTTTAATGATATACTATTTGTGTACATTTATTGTATTTTTTTTAATTTGCAACTACGAACTAATTTAGTTCATCCACGATGTTAACCTAAATTCAGACCAGAGCTATTTTTGTGTCAATTGTATGTTTCTTTCATCTCGTTCGAACTTTTAAGGTCACCTTGGGTTGAAGTTGAGATCTCGGTGACAGGCATATTTCTGGAAAACTGATCTAATAACATAAATACCACTTAAACTATATACACGACTTCAAAAACTTTGCAAGTAAATTTAATGTATCTATATAATATTGGCGAGTCTTACGCATGCAGTGAAAATTAAACACGAATTAACTTTCGTAAATACCAAACCATTGGAAACAGCTCAAGTCTCATTATGTACGTAAATAGACTAATACCGACCGTACCAACATACGAATGTCATGATAAACATTCCATAATTAGTGCCAAATTGATAACAATAAAAACGAGAGCAAAACAAAGAGAGATTGTTTCGTTTCCGGAGTACAAACTTAGTACTTTTAGTGCAAACGTGAATCAATTTGCGTTAACTTATGTACTTATTCATTATTTGAAAATTTGTTTGTTTGGAGAAAAATGATTTCGGGCAATATTATTTGAAAATTTGTTTGTATGGAGAAAAATGATTTCGGGCAATATTATTTGAAAATTTGTTTGTATGGAGAAAAATGATTTCGGGCAATATTATTTGAAAATTTGTTTGTATGGAGAAAAATGATTTCGGGCAATATTATTTGAAAATTTGTTTGTATGGAGAAAAATGATTTCGGGCAATCTATTATTAGTATTAGCACCCCATGACTTATGTCTGTATAAGAAATCAATACTTTCACAGAGTAATACTGATGAAAGGAAGCCGTACATACAATGTGTCTTGATCATTAACGAACTTCCAATGAGCTTCGCGGGTCTATTACACTTTGTACAGGTTTCTATTGCATTATTAATAATGTTTTATTTTGCGTTTCGATAAAAGGACAACGAAAATAATAACAAGAAAATATACATACAACTTAACTACCTAGTATATGCAATTAGCTAAGTAACGAGGAATGAGAGCGCTCGACTAAATTATCTTAGAACGTTTGAACACAGGACAATGAGAGCGCACTTTATATATTTATATTTAATTGAGTCCATAATTTTATAGCGTATATGGCGTTTATGCGTAAAATACATATATGTGCTAAAGAACTACGCGGTTCTTCATGCTATTAGAGTATAATTTAAAAACGAGAGTCGAAATGTGTTAGAATTTATTAAGAGAAATTATATTAAACTAGTGGTCGAAATTTGACCATAATTCATTAAATTTTTAAGTTAGAACGTTATTCGTTTACGTGAAACTCGTTCAGTCAATCAGACATTAAAATTCTTTGGCGACAATCTCTACTCTGTGCGATTGTTTAACCACAGACATGTGTACGTAAATATATTTTATTGTTGTACATAAAACTAAAAGTGTTGGAATTAATTAAGAGAAATTATATAAAACCTAGTGGTCGCCCGGTGGTCGAAATTCGATTGTAATTCATTAAATTTTCAAATTTGAACGTTATTCGTTTACGTAAAACTATTTCAGTCAATCTGACATTTTAAAATTCTTTGGCGACCATCTACTCTGTGCGACTGTTTGACCACAGACTATTATATGTTTGACATTGACAATGTGAATTGAATACGTGTACGTAAAACAATGAATAAATATTATTTTTAAATTTTAGCTTTCTGCACTCCTTTTCCATGTAAACAATCTCACACTCCTACGTGTGCGCAATATGCTTAAAAAGGGGTACAAAGTTTTCTTTTCACTTATTAATATATACATAAAAAATTTTTTTTTTTAATTTCGGGGTCACTCACTTTTACACTTCAGCCTTATCTTTAATTTTTTTCCAGACGCACACCTCAGCGACCTTATTTCTGCTGTCAACTGTGCTTACGTCTAAGCGCGCCCTGTCACTGACACCCTGTCCGATTCCACTGTGCACGAGAACGACCTTTTATACGTCGACTTTCTTTCTCTCTCAGGCTTTCACGCCGTTTTAAACTATTCCATTTTATAATTAGAAACGAATCTCGTAAATATACAAATTTATATTAAAATTATATAATGTGTACCGAAAGGTTCTCATTTGATTTATGGAATGAGAATAATAATTTCTGATTCACTATTATCAAAACACTTAGATTTTTACAGCAATCTATATTCTCGTTTAAATTAAAAGGAAAGAAACAATCAGCTGTATATACCAAGTGTTTTACAGAATACTGTTATTCCTGCCACATACTAAAGGTGAAATAAAAAGACAATATATAGCTAGACTGTAGCAAAATGCAAAAGGCTTTTATTTGATTTATGGAATGAGTATAATAATTTCTGGTTCACTAAGCCATTACTATTATCAAAACACTTTTAGATTTTTACAGCAATCTATATTCTCGTTAAAATTAAAAGGAACAAAACAATCAGCCTGTATATACTTAGTGTTTTACAAAGTACTGTTAATCCTGCAACACGTTAAAGGTGAAATAAAAAAACACAATACATAGCTAGACTGTAGCAAAAGGCTTTCATTTAATTTATAGAATGAGAATAATAATTTCTGGTTCACTAAGCCATTACTATTGTCAAAACACTTAGATTTTTACAGCAATGTATATTCTCGTTTAAATAAATTAAAAGGAACAAAACAATCAGCCTGTATATACTGTTTTACAGAGTACTGTTAATCCTGTAACATGTTAAAGGTGAAATAAAAAAAGATACAATATATAGATAGCAAAAGGCGTTTCGTAAGTCGTCCATCACGACGCGACCGGTAATTTATTCGTTCCCAATATAACTTACTACCCACTCGCAAAAGTACGAGCAACTAACGCTTCCGTATAGATCGAGTTCAGTTGGCATCTGAGTAGGTGCACAAAGAATAGAGATTAGTGACAAGTAAGGATAACAAACAATTAAATGCATTGCTAAAATAACAATGATATACAACAGTTAATTATACTAATCGTAAAGCGGAAAGTGTTAGTTTCTTTCTTAACATTTGGTACATAATTAAAGAATATCGAAGTGTTCTGGATGTATTTCCTAGTTAATCATTTGAACCAGATATAACTTTATAAATAATACATTACTCTAATCTACGATTGAAGACAACATACAAATTTAACATGATAATGAAATAAAATTCTAGAGTGTATATTGCTAACTGCAGTTTACCCGTTATGACAGATGTTCGATGGCAAAATCAAAACATAGAAATGTTTTTTTGAGTTTAAACAAACCGAAGCGTTAAAGCTGCATTAAAATAATGTTAAAAATAATTGGACGTAACGAAATCTGCAAAAAGTTCTATTATCTAACTATTATTATGAAATGTGCTTACGACTTCGTACGCGAATGTACGGTTATAATGGAAAAATAATATGATATACATATCATATTATTGATCGATTATAAAATCCATCGTTAAAATGCAAAAATAAATACCAAGCAACATTAAAATATAATAAAATGTAAGCTAACTACTAAAACGTACGTGGCGCCATCTCTCGATGTACATAGGTACACTGTACGTTTATGTAATTACTATGCGTCGAGTAGCTAGATACTTCTTTGTGTTGTAATAATGCAGTGGAAATGAATTTTTGAAAATATTAAATTCGCTTATCTTTTAATTGAGTGAACCGATTGCCATGAAATAAAAACCAAATGTTACTTCAAATTGAACACTATGATTTTCTAAAAATTCCATCGGAATTGAATTACTATACTTTTTAAGAGATACGTGCACAAAACAAATACACAAACAAAAATTTCAAAAATCATTTTAGTGCATTCTATAATTTTTCATACATCCCTCCCAAATCATATTTTGAAAATATCTTCAAAATATTGCCATGAAATAAAAACCAAATGTTACTTCAAATTGAACATTACGATTTTCTAAAAATTCCATCCGAATTTATTTAGTGTAGTTTTTACGTGATACGCGCAGAAAACAAATACATAGACAAACAAAAATTTCTAAAATCATTTTAGTGCAATTATTTTTCGAAAAAAAAATTGTTTTTCCAAATTATTATTCCCAAATAATTTTTTAAAAATATGTTCAACATATAGGCATGCAAAATTTATATTTTAATTACATGTATAAATTTGTCCTAATCAACTAAATAAATAAACTGTAGACAATACATTGATTAATAAATCAACCGTATTCAATATACAAAAAGTGATCAAAATATATTGCCTTCCTTTTTTGTCTGAATAAAGCCAAAATGAACGGCAAATAACATATAAATATAAAGTGTTCTGCTATTTTAGGTTACGTCTTCATTGTACACATTGATGAAATCATATCCTGTAAAAAATAATCAGATTCTATATCGCTAGGCAAATATTACAAAATATTACCACATTTGCGTGTATAAAATCCGAAAATATAAATCAAACCTATCAAAGCACGCAACAAGCAAATAAAACAAAATCGAATAACTACGTCGCGAGAAACGAAACACAAATGCAATTATAATAACATCGAACATTGCCAACGAATGCATTTTACACGGCAAACCAAGCGTTGAACAATATCCGGCGCGCTCGTCCGTCCTCACACCGTTGCCCGCTGCCGCTCGTTCGCTTTAATTCGATACCTAAACCGATGCGGGTATATAAAGTTATGACGTCATCGCCATGTCCACCCTCGAAGCTCAAATTTGGGCGATCACATTGCGAAGCGAAAGGGGCAGGAGGATGGCCGGGGAGCGCGGTCAGCACTCGTAGTTCCGGCGCGAGCGCACGGCTGCCCGACAACAATAACATTTCATTTCCGGTATGGACGCGCTATCTGTACGCGGTGCGCGAGCCAGCTAAACTATCAACAATGGCTGTCAAGACTAATTATGGCGGGCCGACAATAACGGTCCTAGTTTGTTTATACTCAATTAGTCATAGTTGCCTAGCTCTAACAGTATGACGGAGAACTAATATAAATAATACGTTAAACATTTCACTCGTGAAATTATACCCATGTCCAAATATGACAAAGTATATGCATAATCTTCCCACAAACTGTTTATCTTAATGTCACATAAATAACATTTACACGAATCATATTTAAGCTAAAAGGGTAGTTGAGTCCATATATCGTACTAAAACAAAGCCTTGTACAATTCCTGCCACAAATTTTGTTTCACTACCCCAAACTAAATCGCCCCTAAAGGCTTTAAGAGAGAAACAAGCTGTTGAGCAAAACGTGAATACATTAATGTGCTGTTAGCATAATTCTAATGCGACGTTTTGTTAGTATAATCGCCACAAGAGACCTTTACGTACTTAGCATCATGTACATAATTATGTCCCAAAAGTTTTCAATTGCTTTCGGGCTAATTTACAACGGTAGAGATTATGTTTGATATGAACATAAACATAAGGAAAAATTTTGAACACGATGAAAATTTTTAGCATCGCTAGAATGATTGGACCTGAAATGTCTTTTTGGTGTTATGTTATAGTTGTTACGTTACGGAATTTGCACACTACCAAATATTTCCGTTATAGTGTTGTGGTATTAAAGTATTTTTAAGTTTATGTAGCCAATTGAAAAAAACGGAACCTTGATTTCATGACAACTCGCCGTAGCATCATATTTTTTTCAGTTTTAAGACCAGCTATTTTTATATATATCGAATTTAAGGATGAATTTTCTTTTCGCACGGATCCCATTTGTTGGGATGTCATAGAAAAGGTATTTTTGGAACTAAGTAGAAAATTACTGGTAATATTTTTTGATTGGATCATTTTAAGACCCATTACTTTTTATCTATAGAACTAGAGGATGAATTCTTTTTGTCGCACAGACCCCATTGATTGGAGTGTCACTGAAAAGGTTTTTTTAAACGGAAAATTACTAGTAATATTTTGATATGGGGCACAGCGTCATAGTTGTTTCAGTTTTAAGACCCATTACCGAACTTGATTTTTTTTTGCACGGATCACCCCATTGATTGGAGTGTCACTGAAAAGGTTTTTTTAAACGGAAAATTACTAGTAATATTTTGATATGGGGCACAGCGTCATAGTTGTTTCAGTTTTAAGACCCATTACCGAACTTGATTTTTTTTTGCACGGATCACCCCATTGATTGGAGTGTCACTGAAAAGGTTTTTTTAAACGGAAAATTACTAGTAATATTTTGATATGGGGCACAGCGTCATAGTTGTTTCAGTTTTAAGACCCATTACCGAACTTGATTTTTTTTTGCACGGATCACCCCATTGATTGGAGTGTCACTGAAAAGGTTTTTTTAAACGGAAAATTACTAGTAATATTTAGATATGGGGCACAGCGTCATAGTTGTTTCAGTTTTAAGACCCATTACCGAACTTGATTTTTTTTTGCACGGATCACCCCATTGATTGGAGTGTCACTGAAAAGGTTTTTTTAAACGGAAAATTACTAGTAATATTTTGATATGGGGCACAGCGTCATAGTTGTTTCAGTTTTAAGACCCATTACCGAACTTGATTTTGTTTTGCACGGATCACCCCATTGATTGGAGCGTCACTGAAAAGGTTTTTTTAAACGGAAAATTACTAGTAATATTTTGATATGGGGCACAGCGTCATAGTTGTTTCAGTTTTAAGACCCATTACCGAACTTGATTTTTTTTTGCACGGATCACCCCATTGATTGGAGTGTCACTGAAAAGGTTTTTTTAAACGGAAAATTACTAGTAATATTTTGATATGGGGCACAGCGTCATAGTTGTTTCAGTTTTAAGACCCATTACCGAACTTGATTTTTTTTTGCACGGATCACCCCATTGATTGGAGTGTCACTGAAAAGGTTTTTTTAAACGGAAAATTACTAGTAATATTTTGATATGGGGCACAGCGTCATAGTTGTTTCAGTTTTAAGACCCATTACCGAACTTGATTTTGTTTTGCACGGATCACCCCATTGATTGGAGCGTCACTGAAAAGGTTTTTTTAAACGGAAAATTACTAGTAATATTTTAATATGGGGCACAGTGTCATAGTTGTTTCAGTTTTAAGACCCATTACCGAACTTGATTTTTTTTGCACGGATCACCCCAGTGATTGGAGTGTCGTTGAAAAGGTCTCCTAAATTCTGTACATTATTAATCAACAGTTCCGTAATATTGGATATAAATAATCCAAGACCCACTCAATAAACTGTAGTAAGTAAAACTCTGATCCATTAACGAATCCCGAAAAAGCGTTCACTTCGATTCGTGAATACATTACCTATAATAATCTTTAGTGTTTTTTTTAAAATTTATATTTATGCGTGTAATTTTTTCACTTTTTTGTTTACGATACTTTACTGCAAGCTTCTAAGTTAAGCATAAACTAAGTATAAAGTGGCAGACTTATTGCTACAAGAGCGATTTCTTAGAGCCAACCGCAATGAATTAAGCGAGAAAAACAATTACTGTATTTGCCTGTAAATTATAAATGATACTACAAAAAATACAAACTAATAAATTTACGTAGGTATCTATATGAAAAATAAATAATTTGTTGGTATATATATATATATATATATATATATATATATATATATATATATATATATATATATATATATATATATATACTGAATGTTTATGAATACTCCCGATTGAGTCATTTCTTATTAATTAATACATGTAATAACGCCCATGATTGCAAAAACATGCTTGTTGACAGATGAATTAGAACTGTCTTATATGCTTTAGGCACAAAATCTTAAAAATCGATAACATAAATTAATTTTATGATAATATATTTACTATTAACCGCCCGGGCGAAGCAAACTAAATTAAAAATTCTATATTGAACGCGTCGTCTTTAATGAATACTTTCGTAAAGAAACGTTTAACAGTGCAATAACGATCAGATGACCGTTTTTACGTTTGACATCATTACATTAATCATAAACAACGACAACGCGGTCGGCGAATCCATATTTATACCGCCTGCGTCCGTAAAGCGATCCGCGGCTGAAACGCGACCGTGAAGGCTCGCGGCTACCTACTAGCGGGTACCTAGCTATGTACGCGACCGCCGCGGTCAGCGCCGACCGCAGACACCCGACTCGTTACTGCCCTCAGCATGCATCCGCCGCGTGCGGCTCTCGGTATCTTCCTAACTACCTCCCCGTCCATGCAATCGTGCGTACGTATCGCCAATTACCTTGCGAGTTTAGCCTTTCACGGCTTATATACCTATGTACTTGTATTAGAGTATATATTCAATACTTTTTTATTGTATATACGAGTATGCTGCGGAAAGAATTGGAAAGAATTGGGAGGGAGTCGTCCATAAACGCTTCAAAATTTGTTCGAGAATGTTTACCTTAGTTGTAAGTATTGCTTCGCTAGTTTTACTGCCAAATACGAACTTTTTATTTTATATACTGTATTTGACAGTGTTTAAAATAATTCGAAATGTGTCTCATGAACCTACAGTTGTAACGAGGGACGTGTTTCAAGTCGGTATAAAATCAACTTTATTAGTCATTTAAACTTCGCGACAAAATAGTGAGATTTAAATTCCATGACGTCCCGATGCTGCAAACAAATTGAAAAATGCGAGATTCTATCTCTTTCACGTACTCCAGTCCTTCTATAGTGATAGACAAAGTATTGTTTATAGAGTTCTATGGAAATATGGCATCGCACCATCCTGCTCACCCAATTACTTGAAGTTGGCCATATATTACGACATTATGATCCGTGTGGTACATTTTGACGACACGTGTTCTGATAGGTAACTTTCTACAATTTCAGACCGAAAGTGCGTGAAATTTTGCAGGTTGCTTCTTTTTTCGTATATAGAATTCAATTAATAGGAGTTAACCAGAAACGAAAAATGCAAAAAGAAACGACAAACTGAAAGACTTCTTTATCAACGATTAAACATGAAGAATGACCGACTTAACAGAAAAAGATTTAATTAATTTTATGAGAAAAAATTATTAATAAACTCGCGATTATTAATTGGGTTAAGTGCTTGAAATCGTTACTAATTTCTACAGAATGTCTTACTATTAATAAAAAAAATAAAGTAAATATCATTTTAATTGTATTACCTTTAAAAATACTTCATCAAATGACTTATAACTCGTGTAAAATGTCAACACTCTCCTGGAGCAAAATACCTCTACTCTATATCAATTGCACTCCCTTGGCAAGATATTTTTTCTTAGTCTTTTTTAAATTATAAAAACTTAAAATAACTAATAACCTGCTTATATACAATCGATACACCTAGAATACTTTTCGTAATATATAAATTAAATGGGACAGCAATAATTTTATGGAGTCACCAAAAATGTCAATAGCGTAAAAAGCACCCATTTATTATATAGGAACATACTGCATTAACTCTCGTTAATTAAAACATTTGAATAAAGATTCTATACACATTAAAATGTCGGTAAATAGCCACAATATTTTATACTCCCCGACATTCCTGTTTTTAAGTCTGATATATCAATTTAATGGGCGCCGCGTACGCACCTCCGAATGAATAACGCCCGTGAACTTCTCATTAAACATGCTCAACGTTGGCAACACTGCTTCGTTAGGCGCGTTAACAGACTTAAACAGAGCGACAATTTAATGCCGCTGTGCGCTTGCGTTGTGTCAGCTGTCAGTTGAAGAGCGGGCCACTGCAGCGAACCATTCATATGAGCCATAACCGACAAAAATACCATATAAATGTTACAATATATTTGAAGCACAATAATATTATTCCGCGTACAACGAACCGTATTTCAATTTCGTACATTTGCAACGTGAGAAATTGGAATCAACTGTTGAAATCGAAATTGTTTAATACAAATTTAATTCATCGTAACAAGACATGACCAATGTTGCACCAAGTTTCGAATATGACCGAAACATACATACTTCTGGACAATGGTTACAAAACTTGCATTGTTGCTCATTTTTTTCCTGTTACGTCGTATGAAGATATCTTGCACCGACGTAGAGCTTATTTCTATCCAAGTAGGTACATCATATATTCAAAAAACAGGTTTAACTAGTTTTTATAAATGTTTAGTACCTTCCGACGACCAAATGGGACTGTGCGCCGAATGTAGGACGTTCGAAATCGACACTAAATCCCAAATAAGAGGTACATATAGCGTAGAAATATCAATTATTTTACTGTCACAATTATAGCGTGTACGCCACACTCGTACAAGTGCACCAGCCAGCCTAATTGTCTAGATATTTCCATGGAACTCGAGGCAAGAAAAGCAAAATTGAGGGTTGGGTGGGCTTATTCGTCACGATCGACATTAGCTTGCAGTGTCGAGTTCGCAATAGACAACACAATGGCGGACGCAACTTCTCGAGTTACAACGTCAAAATGAAAATGCATGGGGGCAGCTGTCGTTATTTTGACGAAGTTTCGCACCTTTTGTACTTTCATTAACTTGTGTGCAGGCCTTATAAATTTTAACTTATAATAAGGTTTTTAAGTATTGGGCTGAAGTCAGGTGAAATCGGGTTGATTAAGAATTCACTTTGAAGATAGCGGCAGACTCTATTTTATCGTTTCAATATTTATAAAAAAAAGCAATAAAAATATACAATTATGTAAGGACGTTGTTTATTATTTATTGTACACATAAAATGTACCTGTAATGTGACTAGAACTCACAACAGCTCAGTGTGTGTACCCATTTGGGTATATATAAAAGTTTAAATAATTAAGGGTAAACATATTTCTATTAAAATTTATACATATTATTTTTCATTATGCAAATATACTGTGTAATATATATTTCATAGCCGTAAAAAAAGTAACTTTACTGCTTCTATCTCTTTAATTTATTAAACTGATTTTCTACACTAGTATTAAATACCGCTACCATTTTTATCTGATTTTCACTGAATACCAAATTTAAATTTTATACGTCAAATGATTTCTGAATAAAACGACTGTGACTGAAGGAGAGGCGTTTCAGTAATTCCTTTTCAGGTACGGGACACTGAGGTAACAAAAACCTTTACTGTGTTATAATTCGTTTCTATTTTAAATTTCCAATTAAAATGAAAAATTTCAATTCTCTACTGACTACAAACTTTAGAACCATCGTTCGTATTGGCAAGCACAAATAGGAAAATAATATACCTAATCCTATAAAGCATTCGTTAACCGATGAAACTGAAATTCGAATATTTTCTTATCAAGGCGTATCTTATAAAAAAAAAAAAGGAGTTGAAATAAAACTTTTCTTGGTTTCGATTTTATTCTGCTACTTTTGGGTTCTAATAGTAACAGTCAGCGATCAAGTATTAATTTTTAACAACACGTGGAACAATACAAATCGATACTCACATTTACTGATTTGTATTAAGAGTATGTAAAAATCAAGTTGCATCATTTATGCCCAGATAATGGCTAATACCCTGTGCTTACGACGTTAGATATTATCTACGTAATTAACGAACAATTCTCGCCATAAAATAGTAGCAAACTTACTATAAATAATGTCATAATATTAATAATTTCCAAGTCATTATTCAAAACAGTTTTTTTCTTATACTTTTATACTTAACCAGTAAATATATAAAGATAAGTATTGAGTTAATTTATTACTTTTATCTATAATACCGTTACTAATATAGGTCTTAGAACTCAAAATCTCCCACATTCGTCATAATTGAGTACAATCCATCATAAAACTAAGTGTGGCTTACACACCTGTAGACAAAAAATACATAGCATGATTAATGACTTATGCGGTGCGCCACTCAGTTCATATGGATAAATGCAACATTCGTCAAAACTTCAGCCGCTAATAACTCGAAGTACCCACGCGATGGTAGGTACTTCGAAATCTTCGTTAGTCTCCTCACCAAATGGTAAATGTTCGCACCCACTTCACGATTCCTCGCCTCACTTTTATTTCGTCACAACTGAGAGACTTTGATAATGATTGAAAGCATAAAAAACTTGGCAACAAACGCTAACATTGTTAGGAACAACGTGAAAAAAAACACGTTGAAAGTGATTATTAAACGAGATCGCTCGAAAAAATACAGTAAAAACGTCCCAACCGCTTCCCGCTCCATAAACACCGAGGCAATGAAATGAAAACGGTTGGGAGCTCCGGAGCCTTGGCCTCGTCGCGCACGCCCGACAAATTGTTTCTGGTGTCGATTGTCTTATTTTTTCCCTCCCTGATTAACAATAATTACTGAGCTGCACTCATGTCTTGACAAGAGAATTGTATACTGGTACAAATTGGATACGGACTATTTATATTTCCGTAGTCAACATCTGGAAACCATCATGTTATCGTAATAATAGATTGTTGGCCGTTTATTAAAGGTGATATTAAAGGCGTGGTGGTACGCTCAAGTCAAAGAACATCGATTTTTTTAACATTATATAGATGGTATGTAAAATTACGTACGGTGAAGTTGATAAGTAAATAAATACTTGACCATAACGGTGAAAATTGTTTTTTTTAAGTATTCGACCTAAGTGTATTTAAAATATACTGTATCATTATGATTTTGTTCTATAACTTAATCACACTGAATATTTGTGTTATCAAACTTCTACACTTTAGATGGTTTGACCACCACTGAAAACCATGTGCTTATCGAGTAGAACTCACTACAGGGAACGGACAGCAAATCCAAAAGTTCCCCGTTGCGATCATGTAAAGAGGTAACAACTGAACACACTAGAGACAGTTTAAGAGTAATCTTGCTGTGAAATTTAATCTCTCGCATCTGATTCACTGCTGTCGCGACATTATTGATCGGACAGAAACAATGGCGGGTTGTATCGAGTAGAACTCACTACAGGGAACGGACAGCAAATCCAAAAGTTCCCCGTTGCGATCGTGTAAAGAGGTAACAGCTGAACACACTAGAGACCGTTTAAAGAGTAATAGTGCTGTGAAATTTAATCTCACTCATCTGATTCATTACTGTCGCGACGTTATTGATCGGACAGAAACCATGGCGGGCAGACATAAACACGTACTAAAATGCTAATCATTTATATTCCTAAAATCTTAGACGCAGCATTGAAGTTTTCAATTACAAGTTGTCAGCATTCAATTTCGAATTAGCTTCTCAGATCTCAGTGCATAATGAAACAGCAGGTCGGAGCCGGTTATTAATATTACTAGCGTGAGCAGTAGTAGGTAAGTAGACACACCAAGAAAACGTACGCCTTCTGTCAATTTCTATGGTCGCTTGCTACGAAGAGAAATTTAATTGTATACTTGATATGGTCTGATGCCACAACTTGCCCCTGCAGTGCTATAGGTAAGATCTTATAAGAGTATGAATGGAATGACCCATTATTTTCGGGGAAGAAAGCTCTATCCCGCACGCATAATATAGATATTTCAGGATTTTGTAGATAAATTATTGTATTATTATCGACAAACAAATTAATAAATTGGAATATAAGTATTTATGAATAAAATCTAAAGGATATAATATTCGACATCCCCAAATAGGAGGACACTGTCAATCGTTTACATTGTGTTGACGAAAGACTAAAGGTATTTTATTCAAATATTTCGGCTAAATACCGTTATTCAAATATTTCGTCTAAATACCGTGAACACAAGTTGCCAATTCGGAGTGCAAATCAGTTTGGTTCTACTCAAAACGACTTATGTACAATTTGTCACCTTTCATTGTAAACAATATCCGGTATATGCATAACACTGTTTACGTAAATCGCGATGTATTTAAATAAATCGCTGAACAATTTAGGAAAGATTTACCGTTGTGCAACTGTTGAAAAAAAAACATAAGATCATATATATCTATATACCTTTATTGTATACTCTTTTCAAGACAATAAATACAAAATCTACACGCTCCGCTAGTAAGCGAACTAATACGGGGCACACAATGGTTGCTGCTTGAAGCAGTGAATCATTAGCCACTGTGCTTTATCACGCAAATTAGTTAAAATATACACGCACGTAGCTACACATATACAGCGAAGTGTCACCCTACCGCTTTTGACATGCAAGTTAACTTCAGTAGGAATTATGTCTTGCATTGTTTCGCGTTACAATAACAAAGATACCTAAAGGCTGCATATAGACTGGTAAACTAAAACATTTTGGGGTCATAGTCCTTTGTTGCAAATATGGCCACTCCATCCGTGTGTTTCAGCAAGTTTCACTCGATTATGCAATAACCACAATCATCACGGTCAGTCGGATTGTAAATTAAGAAATTTATTATTAGGGTTTCACAAAATGGATTTGTTTAAATTATTATTACCCTATTTAAAAAAAATTTCATAAAATGTGATTAAACCGGCAACCGTATACGTCGCCGGTCACAAAGTGACAGTATGTTTTTGAGTTACAAAATGATCATCATCAATCAACTCTCTAACGGGAAATAATTATAAACAACGAGCGCTTGACGGTGCACTTCTATTCAGAAATCTAAGTATGGCTCATCAAAGTGAGAAAAAAATTACCATTATTTATTATAAGTAATCGTGTAATGGCCTATATACACATACATCGGCATAAAACACTAGTTCACTGCGCATAACTAGAAATTTATAGAATAAATTTGTATATTTTCCATCAATTTAGTCTTGCAAGGAGCCAATTAAGACGTGTCGGAAAAAAATCGGATGCAGCTTCAGAACAGATTCCTTGGATAAATCAATTTCTGAATAATGTAATATTTTTAATCAAATAAATAAACATATATGTATAAAGACATGTTATATCAGTATGCTGCTAGAAATAAATTATATTTGGATTGATGCTACAGAACTTGCAAGAAATTGCAATAGAGTAATTCAAGGTAATATGATCAGCCCAATGGCCAATCAAAATATTTCAGTGTTCTTACACCGTCTCTAAACAATGCCTATAGTACCGCTGGAATCTTTCTTTTTCTAAACAAATCTTAAGTTTATAATTTAAGTAACTAAAGATTATTTTAAATACTCATAATAACCAGGTTGTAGTTACGCCAGATTTGAATATGTGAATAATTAGTACCATTGAATAAGATGGTAATTACATAAAAACGTACCCATATGTATTCAAGATTTCCTGCGCATTTTTACATAAATATGATAAATGAATAAAATTCAACTTCACGGTATAAAAACGTGGCCGTTCATACTGGCATACGTTGGGGAAACTATAAGCAAAATAAAGAACACAAAGGAATACTAGGTCCTGGCTCGTTGACTCGATATGTCTAGTACTAAAACTTTTCCGCAGATAGAAAAATAGCTAAACAATTGACTACACTACTGATAACTTATTATTAATTGAGTGGCCGTCTTATCTGCTTATATTCGATAAAATGGCAAAGGTTTTACTATATAATTTATATTAAATAATTAATTTTATAATCATGAGAATATTGAAATGTACAATTTTATATACATCTATAAGTCTTACAGTAAGTTATAGAAACAGGGTGCATGACTTCGACGATTCGATTTCTCGCTTCCGTATTATTTATACTGAATCTTGCCACCTAATAAAAATAACCAACTTTTCCCCGTTCGGTAACTTAAATATAAAACTTCGAAAGAAAACATAAGTCAGATTTCCAGGCTATAGAAACATGTTTATAATTATATATATTCATATAATTTTTATATAGAAAAATATGTGGAATTGCTATTTATTTGAGCATGATTTTAAAAATGAAAAATGCAGAGCGACACGACGCTGAGTTTGCATATTAGATTCCTAAAGTGCTAAGAATTTTTATTTAAAATATAATTTAAAATTATTTTCATTTACCTCAATTCCAGTATCCCGTACAAACGAATTAAATTCTAGATGCAAAATTGAAGTGTTAATTGAAAATTAAATCTAGTATATTGATGTAAAATATTGTAAAACACGCTCAATACATCGTTTCGTGCCACATGCAGACAATGCTTAATATGTAAATTAGCTATTAGTCATAAAGGACCCTTGAATTCTTTAATACCAATCAGGCAGCAATCACAAAAGGGAAAATTAATATTAGTTTTTTTTATTGGTTTTTTCATAATTATAAAATATTTCAAAGTGTTAAACACAGAAAGGCCATTTTGCAAGTCAAACGAAACGTACTTTCCAAAGGTACGCATTTAGAAGGCACCCATGCAATTATAAGAATTTTATTCACATAATACAAAATGTCTATCTACCGTCGGAAAATGAAAATATAATAAGAAAATACGACACTTATAAGCAGTAAGTAATAATCAAATAACGAAATTAAAATTTATACACAAAAGCCGACTAATCCTTACTTTGTTTAATTTGGACTTGCAATAAGTGCAACTAAAGGAAAAGTACAAAGCCGGTAATGTATCTGTATAAGCAAATTTTTACGCAATTATGTTAGATATAATGAAAAAAAGTGCTATTAAAAAAAAATTACCGTTTCTTTCAGTAATCCAATAAAAAAAAATATCACTAAAACAATTAAGACCACTTTCGAATATTTTTACAATAAACGAACTCACTCAATCCAGCCGCGCACAGAACTCAATATGGCCGCTACTACCCCACCCCAATACAATTCAAACTTTTGCATAAATAGGAATATTATTTTCTCGTGCTGTCATTGGTTGAAATATTCACGACGCTTCAGTGCTGACAACATAACGCATGGCTCCATTCTATGATTTATGACTGTGTAAAATAAAAAAGAATGAAAAGAAAATTACTTGTTTACCTATAAATATTGCTCTAATTAGTAAATGAACTTGAAGGGTAATGAATTTATATTACCGAAATTAATTGTAAGTTGATTATAAAATTAATTATATTTATCGGCAATATGAAAGTAAAAATATTGAAAAATATTATTGTTAAACTTTTCGTATTTTCAATTTTGTTTTCAAATTTATTTTAATGGCATTAAATAAGTTGCGTAAAGTTTAATTACTTGTAATTATGATCGATACTTTTTTTGAAGAACGCCCTTGTTATGTATACTTATCAACTCTAGAAAATTTAAAAAAGAAGTATACCATGGACAAGAATCATCCGATAATGCAGATGACAGATGAAACGGCCTTCTGGCCTTACTTTTGACATCACCGATCAACAAGCGCTATGGGAATTTAATTTAAAAATATTTATTTTTTTTTATTAGCATGTGTTAAAAGTGAAATAGTCATCAAGATGATTAGCGCGCCGTTGTTACTCGCTATGTGGAATGAATACGTTGAGTATTTAAAACAACCACTCTTAGTAATTAAAGTGCAAAATTTTTTCGGTGTTGTGTACAAGGGATATGGCATTCACGATGAAGGACGTGCACCAGCTCACGAAGAGAGCAGTTATGATGATAGTAAATTAATAACCTCCAAAGCGAATGATAATGAATACCAGTGTCACAAACGAGCTCCTAGCAATATATCGTGTAGCTCGCAAACTTCGAGTGAATACGACTTCTCGACTGATTCTGAATCCCACAAAGATGATGTTCAATGTATTATAGGGAACAAATTTTGGTATTACGTTTTTGTACTGGGCACAGCGTTGGGCGATGAAATATTTTATGCTACGTTTATACCGTTCTGGTTTTGGAACATAGATGGGGCTGTTGGACGCAGAGTAGTCCTTGTATGGACTGTGGTGATGTACATAGGTAAGGACATTAATTCTATTACATATACCTATGAGCAAAAAAAATCTAGACCTTTTTATTGGATCTACATTTATTTACTTTGTATGCTGTTTTGTTATCATTAGTTAACAGATAATTTTGAATATTTAATATAAAATATAGTGTGTAATGAGAAATGATATATAAATTCATTTAGGATGTTGATTAATTAGATTTTAACTAAAAGTAGGTATACAAGAAAATTTTAATGGCCGTCATGATATAGATATATTTTTATATATGGATGTATAAACTCAGCCAAAGTTAATGTCAATATTCAAGATTTTATGACTAATCTTACTATTGAAAAAATAATGAAAGTAGATGCAATTTTAAATAAAAATCAAAATAGTGTATATGAAAATACTGACATCTAAATGAGTGTTAACTGTTTAATATGTATGTGGAATATTGAAGAGAATATGAATATTTATATATAAGGCAAGTGTTATTGAAAATCATGTGATGATTTATGAAGACATTGTTCATGCCACAATACTATGCCATTAAAATGTTTTTCAGTAATATCGAAATGTATGAACTCAAATGTAAGAGAAGTTTCTGAACTCTTTGAAAGCCTATTCAAAATTATTATTCTTCTGAATAATAATTTCTGCTTGCGACTTGTAAACAACTTTATGAAAACACTACAGGAATTTAAATATTGAAAAAAGAAGTTAAAACGGCCCCAAAATTTATATATAATTTAATTAGGATCATACTCTATGGGATACTCTAATAGGATCATACATATAGATATAAAAAATGTTGTTAATTGTATAAGTATAGTAAAACTATAAACGTTAAAACTTGAATATGTAACACTTTCTGTGAAACAGCTTGTTTGGAGCATAAAAATATTCAAGTAATGTTGTATGCTGAACAAAGTAACTATGGTTTCTGATGCCGCATAAAACCATAAGATATGACTAAGCTTGGGGGGGTAAGCGAAAGATATGGCCATACGTAATTAGAAGGAGTGGCTTTGGAATATCAGTATTAACATTGGAGTATCTATTATTTTTTCTGTAGCCACATTTTACTAAAAAGGGCAATACACTGGTATATGCTTTATTTGCAATGTTTTTTTCTTATTTCTTCACTAATATATTATTTTTGTTACACATACCTATATGCTTTTAGATATCCTTACCTCTTTCCTTTCTTTGATAACTTTCTGCATCTGATTTAGCAAAATTTTATAAATTCCGGATATTGTTTTGAATGTTAAGTGTTTTTGCTATTCATTCCTTTCCCTAAATAATCCTTGTTCTAAATAAGCAGACTATATAAGCCAACCTTTTTAATTCTCAGTATTTTGCTCCTTTCCACCACATTTCCTTATTGGACATCCCCATTCATATTTATGGGGAGGTTTTGGTAATACATAAATCTCTCCTAAAACATGGTTAATTAAATTTTAAGCACCCTTAAATGATAGTTAAGTACATGTGTTTGTCCCATTGCTCTTTTTCTGATATTCGTTTATTCATTACCTCTTTCATGATAATTAATAAACTAAACTACCATGAACCATAGCAATCAGAGTATTGCTTGAAATATCAAATAACTAGAGTTCTCCTGTACAGGCTGTGTTTAAGAGAATTTTGTAAAAATGAATAAGAAATTATTAAATTGCTGAAAATTAGAGACCTAAATATTTATACTGATGTTTAATGGTGTGAAGTTATTTTCAGTTCAAATGAATAATAATAGCTGAATAAATTGTTTCTAGGTCAAGGATTCAAAGATATAATTCGCTGGCCGAGACCTGGACCTCCGGTTCAAAAATTACAGAATAAATGGGCCATAGAATATGGAATGCCATCAACACATGCTATGGTCGGCTTCTCAATTCCTTTTTCAGTACTCCTTTACACTATGTACAGATATCAATACCCCTTTCATTGGGGTTTGATATTTTCAATAGCATGGTGCACTTTAATATGCGTCAGTCGATTGTACTTGGGAATGCACAGTGTTCTGGTATGTACAATTACAAATTTATTTTAGTTACCCCCTTGTCTATAATTCAAATTTATTTTATTGGAAATAAATGAAGAATGACCTGTATATTTCATGGTTAAAACTGTGAAAAATGATAGGGGGTATCTCTATAGATGATAGGGAGCATTTTTTTATCTCTATAGATACCCCCTATAATTTTTCACAGGTTTAACCATGAAATATACAGGTCATTCTTTTCATCAGGCTTAAATGATCAGCCACTGTTTTTAGTTTTATTTACACATTTTTTGTTTGTAGACTTTATTTTGTAGATTACAATGAATTAAAAATAATTACTGAATTGGATTTTTTTAATATTATTGGCATTTTAATTAAAAAATTATGAGCAATATTAATTACGTGAAAATTTCTCAAATCTTCTTGGTTTTATTTAAATACTGTTAATCTAATGTTTGAAAAAGTATTGAATAACGTGATATTTTATGAGGTATTAGAAAAATGAAATACCAGTGAAAAAAATTCAAAAGGCTGGATAAAAATAAAAGAGAAGACTTCTACTTTTCTATTTATTCACAAAATGTTTGTTTATATTTTTATTTGACAATGGCCAGTCACTTCAACTTGGGACATACCTGGATATATGTATTTCAATAAAATTATATTAATCTCTCGTCCACTTTTTACTACAATATACAGTTTATTAAAAAATAATCTACATGTATGTAAATACTACGTCTATCATAATAAACTCAAGAACGGTTTATTTACCATAAGGTAATTTTCCATGAGAACTATTTGCAAGATTTTTTAAAGTGGAGAAGTGTCGCTGTTTTAAGCATAGCTTTTTCTTTTTTCTTATATGTATGGCAAAATGGCGACTTCTTAAATTTACAAATAAAGTTTACAAAAAGTAAAATAATTATTGTATTGAAAAAAGTGAAATTTTTTAAATAAAAAAATGGTTGTGCTTACAACAGTTGCTGAAATTAAGAAAATGTTGTTGTCCAGCAAGTAATATCCGAGTTACCATAACCTTTGTGACTTATCATAACTACAATTTCATATTAATCCCTTAAATTATAATATTTACATCATCAATGCTAGATTCCTAAGGAGGATCCCACTCATCATTGCGTACAGCTCTCTTATCTTGATTTTTTTAGACTATCAATGATTCTTTTATAGTCAACTGCTTGTGTCCGCGTTGACACCATGTGCTTGTATAACATTTGATGCAATATTGACGTATTGGAAATTAGAACTAATTTTTGCTCGTAGCTATTATTATACAATATTAATCGCAGAGACCTAGGAGACCTTCATTGAAGATTATCACCATTTTAACAAGAACAGCACTGCTAAGTGCTAAGTTGATTTAAATATTAGTTGCCATACTAAAAAATTAAAGTATTTGTAATTATTTTGGGTTAAGCCACCTGCATATATTTTCTTAATTCTTAAGCAATATTTTTATGTATTGATGGTTTATCGATGAATGGTTCTCAATTCCTTAAAGTCAAAGCATGTTGAAATTTGTATCAGGATCCACGCCTTTTAAGTACAAATAATGCCAAGTATTTCCTGATCTGATGGCAAAGTTTTGTAGTACAATGTTGCTCAAACAGCATCATACATGTTGTCTATATTATCGTGATTTTTTTAAAAATAATTAACAAACAACAACGTTTTAGATCTCAGAAACAAGTCACGGTACGAACATTTTCTTAGACTAAATATGCACACTAACTATTCCATCAGGTAAAAATAAATATTTACCAAAATAATGGAGTTTGAAATTACCCGAATTCAATATATGCTTGTTCGGCCTCCTTCGTAGCGCCCGGTCGCTCTACTTGCTCCTATTTGTAACGTCCCGACTAACTCTTTTTTACAAATCCTAAAATAACATTTTATGCATATATTCTTGAAAGTGTGTACTTTAATTATATACAAAAGAAATTTATTTTTTCACACTGTTAAAGTGGCTACCTCCTTAATGTAATCAAGTATTTGTATTTTTATTAATAATTATATTCTATTTGCATAAATGATTATAGTATTTCTTTACTCTACTGGACAGTTATTGAATACTTTGCTAAGTAATTTATTCTTTTCACAGACATACAGATCTACTCTTAATTTCATCTCCCATTTCAATTTTATAAATTTTTTTCTCATCGTAGTCTTGTGGACTGTTTTTCCAAAATGCTTCATTTTGTTTTTAATAACTTTTTTAACCCCGTATTCGTGTTTATCATTTCTTCTTATAAAATCTTTTATCATGTTCTTCATTGATATAATTCATCGTTTACATCCAAGTATTTTATAATTCTAATTCTCAATGAATTTAACGTGTTTAACATGTACAATCTATTATGTAAGATTGTTATCAGTTTGATAGCTAGTTCATATTGATTGATAGTTCATGTTTTCATGACTAATAAATTACTAATATAATAAGTATGCTGATAATATACAATCAGGCTAAATTTTATGAAGTAATTTTCACAGAATTGGAATATAATCGAGTAAGTCATAATAAACATGAATCACTAATGATAATGACTGATTTACAAGTTTAATTAGAGTGAATCAGTTTATATTTCACATTTTTTGTTCAAATTTTAATATTAAGATAAATTTTTCGTTGAAGTATTTTTAATTCTACCATGCAACAACCAATGCTAGGTTAGTGGTCTTCCTGTTAGGGAAACATAAAAATTTCGTAAATAGAAAAATCAAACAATATTATTCTTATATTTAATTTTATTTAAAATTGTTACGTACGTTTTTAACTAAAATTATTATTAAGTAATTTCTCAGTTTAATGGAATGAACAATAGGTGATAACTAGATCTGTCTTTTCACTGGAAAATAAATCCTTATTTACAATTAAATGAAACTACGTGATGTAGTATTATTTCTACTTTCTTTAAGTTCTTTACCACGACCTAGGTTTCAATGTGTTACAACATCTTCAGGTGGGCTAATAGCAAAGATTGATCTAATAATGAATTTCTACAAAATTAACGTCAAATATATTCAATATCAAAATCCTTATTTGTTTACAGAAATTTCAAGAAATTGATAAGACTTCTAGGGACTCCTTTCAACTCCTTTGAGCATTCTCTTTCAATGTATCTAAAAAAATGGTTCAGTTATGTCTCGTGTTAATCCCTTACATTTTATCCTTTTATAACCTTTTACGTAAATATTTTTTTTTACGTAAATATTCTTTACATTTTTTTTAATTTACTAAGAATTTTCTACATTTACACTCTTCCATAAGAAAACTTGAGAAGACATATAGATACAAATTTGTATGAATAAATAAAAAAACTCCATATTACATTAACTCACTTCTGAGCAATATTTGTTTAATTGTTGCGATAACAATATAATGAGAATTGTAAGAATTTTTTTGTTTATAAATGTAAATTGCAGATAATTACTGATTATATGATCTTTATATAAATAATGATTTTTCACAATAGTTTCTAAATTACTTAAATTCTATCTAAGGGCTTATTTTAGATTGATATATCTGTAACATTCTCGATGAAATTATAACATTTAAATTATGTTGTTTTGAAATAAATATTATTGTATCTTCCAGGACATTGCCGCAGGTCTGCTACTAACTATTGCTCTTATGCTACCGCTTGTACCCCTGGTTGATGCTCTCGATCACATCATACTTACAGCACATATGTCTCCCCCGGTGGTGCTTTTCATATCAATACTCGCCATTGTTTATTATCCCAACAGCGACAAATGGACGCCGACTAGGTTAGTTCGAAATAAATTGGAGAAGAATATATATTTTATATATATATATATATATTGATTTTTGATTTTGATCAATATTTCTTTTTGAATATTGTGACATGATTCTTAAGAAGATTAGCGTTATTTTCCAAAGTAGACATTTTTTGAGCGTGAAAATATCTCTTAACAAAAATATAATATTCCTAAGAATCAACTAGTGACCTACTTTGAATAAACAGCTGCTTATTCCTCGCTGATAAAAGTGGTTATATACATATTAGTAGTTATAATATACCATCTAGTGTTTAATCTATTTTTTTTATTTTTGTGTAATATTGGAATGAAAAAAAATGTGCATCAAAGTGCATGTCGGTACACACATTACGTGTTGTTAACTAACTGAAATAATTTTAATTGAAGTGAAATTGTTAATTAACTGAAATAATTTTAATTGAAAGTCTCATTAAATACTAGTACCTAGAATATTTTCATGTTTTTAAACATAAATATGAAATTTTTTACTTTACTTTGAAATATAATATCTTGAAAGAATAATTTCATCCTCATTTTACGCATATGTTATTTTATTAACATTTTATGCATATATTTTCATAATTTAGACATTTATATGAGGTATCTACTTGCAAAATTTTATATGCATTGGTCTAAAACTGTACAGTAGACAAATGGACTAATGAAACATGATGAAATTGTAAGGGTCCTTTGCTTTCTATGGAACTCCAAAAATAAAGATTAAATTTGAAATTTTGTAATTTACTTTGATATATATTTTGAAAAAAAAATTTTATATACATTGGTCTAAAACTGTAGAGTAGATAGATGGCCCAATGGACAAGATGAAATTGTAAGGGTTCTTTGTTCTCTATAGGACTCCGAAAATAAAGATTCGATAACTATTTGAAAAAGTTTTTATTATCTAACATAGTTATCTTATCTAAGGTTTGCATTAACACAGCCGCTTGCTTTATTATGTCAACATTTTCTATGGAGATTTTTCTTATCTTTTTTTACAGCATTGTGGATACATCTATTTTATTCTATAGATGTATCCACAGGGAGACTTTATAAGATGTAAACATGTAACAAGATAGATACGTCTTGTTGTATTCTAATTGAAATGAAGACTTAAGGTTAAATTTTTTTTTAGAATTTATTGTTTATCTTTTACATTTTTTGACAACTTTCTGTCTAAATAACAGGGGCGACACTACGATGGTAGTCAGCGTATGCGCTGGGATCTTGATTGGAGCATGGGCCAACTACCAGCTAGGCCACATGACGGCCAGCCCGGACAAGCCGCCATACGAAATCATCTGGCCGTCCACTCCCATGTTGGGTTGCACCATTCTTCGCACCGTCCTAGGATTCTGCGGTGTCCTCGCTACTCGAGCCATCGCCAAATCTTTCTCGTACGCCTTCGTCTGCGCCATACTCGGCAAAGACAAGAATGAATTGAGAAATTCTGAAAACAGCCTCGATAATAAAAATAAAATTATTGTCGAGTTGAGCTATAAATATTTTACATATGGTATGATAGGTTTTAACACTCTTTTCATATTTCCAACCGTGTTCAATTTACTGGGAATAGATAGACCCACATTTTATACGGAAATTTGATTGTCATTATCTGCATGTGATTACTACACGAGTGGATTTTGTTGATGAAATTGAAACATTTTTTTTGTTACAATTTCAAAAAAAACAAATAGGAAATTATGATTGTAATTGCACTATGAATGGGTTATAATGAATGGGTTATTCATTATTTCATTTTGGGGTTCCACTGCTAAGATGCAGAACTCTATTGCTGTCACTCTGTTATTTGTCTATGTGTTATCGTTTTTTGTCCCTTAAACCGTATGTGGTGAAAGGTGAACCGAAATTTGATGCTTAGATTATATAAACAAAAAAATAATTAGGTCCATAATACATATAAATTTCTGGTACAAAAATGCCTCAATTGTTTGTTCATTTGAGTATTTTTCATTAAAGTAATAAAAAGTTTATTTTGTGAAATACTTGGAATATCTGAATCTCCGATTATGGACCATTTAAACCTTAGCATATGCATTTAAACCTTAGCTATGTTTATAAAAACAAAAGAGATTTTTATGAATATTTATCTCTTTATTCCATTTATGAATATTTATCTCTTTATTCCATTTATGAATATTTATCTCTTTATTCCATTTATGAATATTTATCTTGTTATTCCATGCAATAAGAGACAGTGCTGATTTCCAATAACATTTTCGCTTTCTTTTTTTTCATATTCTATGTGATACCTAGAAACCTGTTAATATTTATCATTCTAGAATGTTGGCATTTTGTATGAGTTACACAATAGATCATAAAATTTGACACCTTAACTAATCTAATGGCCACTCATTGCATTGCATCAATAGGTCAATGGAGGCATCACCGATTTGATTATCTTATATATCTTTATGTGCACTTATGCTATCAATTAAATATTAACAAACAAATAATATTTGTTCATAAATTCACAGTAGGATTGAATCTAAATGAAAACAAGTACAAGTAGTTTGGTTTTAAGTACTAAGCGTTTTAAAATTAAATTGGCCAATCGTAAAGGATTAACATGATAGGCAAGTAACACGATAAAAGGCAGAGAATAAATTTTCCAGTTAGATCTAATATAGGTATGCAAATTTTGATAGTTTATTTATAATGTATAGCAAATTAATAGCATTTTTATATAATATATGTTAAATCTTTCTCACATTAAATTAAAGAAAACATGTAAAGTGAGTAGTTAAAAGAAATTTAGTCATTGTTAGGAATATTTTTCATTCTGTTTCAAATAAATTATTTTAAAACTTAACCTATTTAATTTTTTCCTAATTACTTTGTTCACATAGACTTTTCATTGTATACATGTTCTTATCACCAAATAATTCCCTTGTATATTCTTTTTTTTTGAGAACACATTCTTTGGTCATGTGCATGGGGATTTACTATTAAAAATCCTGTCACGAACAGTTTTTTAGCAGACAATCTATAATTGTCCTGTTCTTAAAGCATACTATGTGCTTTGGTTTTTCTTTGAAATAAATTAGTATGAAAGAGATAAATATACCATCAAGTTGGTGGGGAAAAGAGCTAACCTATATTTGAAAAATTTAAGTAATCTCCGTGTATATTAAGTTATAAGATAGGTAATATTAAAAATATCAAAGTGATATTCATTGTATAATACAAAATTTAATCTAGTATGATTGATATTTTTTTTAAATATTTTTTCGTGTTATCTAATAATTAATTAGTCGAAGAGGTTCTCGAAGGAGGCTCCTGGCTTAGCTCTCCTCGTAATAGAAATGGTGATATAATGATTCATTATTGATATTTATTTTCCCTCTAGAATAGATATTAAAAAGTTATAGAATACATATCTTTGAATGAATACATTGTATAGTTTAACCGTTTTAGTGCCATGGTTGTTTACTCATATATACTTAAAAATGCCAAAGAAATCTTTTCTTTCTGATGTCATTTATCCTTGTCTCGAAAAAAAACTGTATCTCTTCCAAAAATTATCCAATTTTAATAATTCTTAATAAAAACTTGTGCAAGCATAATAAAATACAAAGAAAATTATGGAAATATATGTTGTGAACAAAAATTACAATTAAAACTGAAATCAAGGTCATATCGTCATTTTCGCAGTCCGGTACATCCTCCGTATCAGCAAAATAATTGTTATCGTCACTATTATCACTGTCACTCAAAATTTGCATTATGCCAAATTGTGAGCGCACCACAATGTCACTCCCACTATCACTTTCTTCACAACTTGAAAAACGATCATTTTCACTCAAATTATTTTCGTATTCAGACATTATGGGTTAAAAATTTTCTTTTCCTGGATCCTTTTTATACTGTAATTACTAATAATATTATAATTTAAAGTTTTTGTAACACGTAGAAAGTTAAAAAATTAGCGATGCATGTAAGCGACCTCCCCTACTGCACGCTAAACAGCCATTGCGCTCGTGGCAAATATAGTTTGTATGCGCACAAGCGCAATGGCGCTCGTCGGCACTCAAACGGTTAATATTCAGTACCAACATTCAATAAAAATAAGAATTATCCAAGCCAAAAATATATTTCTATTATTAAAATAAAACTTCTTTATAAATAAAATAAAGAAAACTTCTTTATAAATTATTGTGTGAAAGTACCATGATAGTTAACATATTTGTATATGAGCGATTTAGGGGCCAAAAAGCATTTGAAAAATATTATTCATTCTGTTGGTATGAAGGCAAAAAGAACTATAAATCAAGCTACGACATTAGTACGATACCTTCATGTATGTGATATCTCTTGAGAATTATATAAGTAATAAGTGAACATAACTTGAAAATTATTATTTAAATAATATTGTTATTTAATGTGAACTAATTTATTTTTATTTAATCTCTGGTAATTTGCTTTTAAATTATTAATTTTATTCTAAATATATTAGGAATAAATTGTTATAATTCTAATTATATTTAGAATAGCTTGACAATTTGTATTTTTCAAAACGCCATAGAGAAATATGCGCTGGATGAGGTAGTTTTCTTGTTCCATATTTTTGAATTTGTGAAAGAAAACCTTTTAACACTCTTATTTTATGATACCAATTTTAGAAATACTTCCGAGTATTTAGATTAATAAAAAAGTAATGTGTAATCTACTTTTAATATTAACCTATAATGATTATATTTAAGTCTGTTAAATTATTTGAAAACGGTTTAGAATGCAAGCAGCCCATAGATAATGAATTATGGAAAAATATTTCATATTAAATTTATTTGTATTATAAATGAACGACTATGCCTTAGAAATGTGTCTTCCACCAAAACACTAAATGTAAATTTTAAGAAATTTTGCACATGTCACAATATGTAGAAAATATATGATAATGGGTTTGCATACAATTACAAGAAGTTTGGCTTTGCGTATCGTGGTGGTATCGTGGCGCGCAATGAGCTAATATTTAAATTGAATCGAAGACAATTGGTGGTATTGATTTACTTATTGAATATTTATATATCTAAACAAATGGTTCAGTGGGGCTAATATGCATAGAGAGAAACTAAGTACGTCACCTTTTGAGATAGTCTGAAAGTTCTGACTTACCCCAGTTGAAATAGGCACACATACACATATATATGTGTGTGTATATATATATATATATATATATATATATATATATATATCTAGCAGCTTTTATTTTTGAATTATTAACCATGATCACACATTAAAAGCAAATCAAATTTGCTTTATTTGTCTATGGTAAATTGTATTTTTTATAGCTACCGTTTTTTTTAACCAGTTCATTATTGATTGTCATTTCATTTGAGATTATCATATTGTAAAGTCTTTGCTTTCACTTTAACTTGAAATATTTAACCTTTGAAATACAAAATGTTTTGTTTAGAATATGTAATATATTCACGTTTCACTGATCACGTGAAACCTGTGTATAACATTGCAATAGTTTTTAATTTTGAGAAAAAATAGTACCTAATGGTGAAGCATGGTTGAGATTTTTTAAAACTTTTTGTTACAAATCGATGTCATTCCATATTTTTATTTATAGTTTTCTTTATAGTGTATATTTTTATTTATAGCATATTTTTATGAAATTTAATTGTATTAGAAGTTACAAGTGAGAAAAGAACTTGAAGGGAGCATATTTTACTTTTTGTCTAGTTTTAAGTGGCAAGTCCGATTTAATATTGTAAAAACACATGAGAATTTGTACATTAAATAGTGTTCATATAATTAATTAAAAGTGCCTTTACCTTAACGAAATGTGTTTTGATTGCGACAGTAACTTATATTTGAAACTATTATTTCGTTTCGGATATTTAATATTTTGTTTCTGTAGTAGGTTGTATATATTTTTACACATTAATATGTACATATGATAAACATATTGTTGCAAGAACAATCTTTTCCAGTCGACCAAAAAAAAAACTGAAGATATATTGCAAGAGGTTCAATGAAATTGATTTATTTATACTTGTAGTTAAAATCTACAAAATACGTATGTTCGTAACAAGTTTTCTAAAATCATGATGGAAAAATGTAGCACAATTAGCTTTTTTTCGTGTCGTGTCCACAAATTCCACGATTAATAAGTGAATTTGAATATGTCTCTAACAAAATTACTTCTCTCACTGTGTTGTGATATTCATAGTGCTTTATTTCTTTCCGCCTTTGAGGACACGCCTCACAAATATTAAAATCTAACCTGAGGATCTACTACTATTTCTGGATAGAAGGTTACATTCGCTAAAGTATATGAAACCATTCTTCATCGTCGTATCTATTTGCAGCTTCAATAGCAGCTGATGGTCTGCCAACATGCTTTTAGTTTAAAGCATTCCACTCACAGATTTTGTGGATTATGTGGCTAAGAGTTGGATTGAGGGTGGGTGTAGATGCTATTTTGATTTTAAAAAGGTTTTTGACCAAGTCGACTATGGTATTCGTTTAGTAAAATTATTGAAGGGTGTCCTCCACTCTAGTAAAATTATTTATCAAGATTTCAAACAATACATTTAATGTGGAAATTTCAAATCGTGGCATTATGTTACTCAATCAGGAGTCCGAGAACGCAGTGATTTGGGTCCACTTTTACTTTTGTTATGATAAATAGATTGCCCTCTGTTGTCAGCAATACTCAGTGCTTTTGTCAGCCGATGATTGGAATTTTTCTGGGTGATCAATCTAATAATGCGCCGTTGTAACATGATTTTGACTCAGTATTGCAATGGAGTCTAAACACGAAGCTATATTTTAAAGTGAGCCAATATGCAATGATGACGAACTTCGGTTTATGTGCCCCAATATATTATAATTATGGGTTAGATGGCACTACATTTGAAAGGGTTTCGACTGTATAATTATGGATTTTCACTTGATATTTCAGTCATATTAATGAAACCTTTGAAAAGACCTACATTTTGAATTTGCTTAATTCTCCCGTCTGTAGTATTCTTGAAATATGCAGTCACCTGGTCAGTATGGAGATACTTACGAGTATATCTTCATGCTGGAGAAAAAATATTAAAAATTTTTATAGATTCTCATTACAATATGTCGTGTTACTATCTTTATTAATTCTTTTCACATATACTGGAAATGAGGTTAATCCCTTTGACTGCAGAATATTTAAAAATAAATGGTGCCAAAACTGATCGATCACATCTCCGATATGATATTCACCGCATTCATTTTTAGCAAAAATAAATAACCCTAATTAGTTTTATTTAACTTTTTACATTCAGTTTATTTGAAAGGCAAAATTTTTAATTTGATCTATGTAATGGAGATTTAACATGTAAAACTAATGAACAATAACACTTTACAATAACAAACCAATAAATAAAATATTATTAAACACATGAAGAGCATCCATACATGCTGTTCATTATAGATGACGATTTACATCGGGTACCTACAAACGCAAATAGCGTTGTAGCCAAAGGGTTTTGAAAAATGTATTATTTTTTTATATTATCCCAAGTATTATATTATCCAAAAAGTGTTATATATTTTTTGGACCTTTACCTGTCCTCCCAAAACATGCCCTCACAACTACAAACAATATTTTAAAAATATTTCTAAATGGCCATTTCACTATCCTTATAACATAGACCCTATGTCGCCTATGTCCAATAAATCATATATTTGATCCATGTGTCCCTATGTCTGTATGTATGTATGTGTATTTTGATATGCTTATGTCCAATAATCTGTGATGAGCAAATGGACTGCGAATCCAACTGGGTAAAGTTCTCTCTTTGCGAACTGCACGAAACATTTATTGTATTTTCAAGAAATCTCTTCACCATGAAACAATTTACTTGTGGTATCAAGTATTTAATCGCAGTATTTTTTATGTGCGCAATATATCAAGATCTAAGCTGTCGGGAACATCTTGATGTGAATTGATTTTATATTTGTGCCCGAGTTGGCATTGCAGTGCAAACGTTCACCTTTGCACTACAATGCCAACTCTATGTAGCAAAATGTAAACAAGTCTACAAAATGTATTTTAATAAAATATTATTGAATAGGGGATTTAGAAATGACTCTACAAATACGAATTTGTACCTTTGCACTACAATACCAACTCTATGTAGCAAAATGTAACCAAGTCTACAAAATGTATTTTAATAAAATATTATTGAATAGGGGAGTTATAAATGACTCTACAGATTAGTTCATTAAGTACTTTTCAAATTTAATATAACATTCTCAAAATGAAGAGGGGAATATAAAATTCAATTGGTTAGGTCTTTTAGATAAAATATTTATAATAACTCAACTCACTAAATTGACCCACTTGATACTAAAATTCGACAGAACCCACTTTTTTAGCCTCGGCCGTGGTTCTTGCACTGAGTGGAAGCACATGGAAAATTCCAATTGCAGAAATTCCAGAGCGCCGCAATCTCCGTACTGGTTGAGATTCTTGCTGCTTTTTTCGAGAGAACGAAACTAAGACAAAGACTTCATTTTTGGCCAAGAATGGCTGAGACCGAGACCGAAATCGAGACTTCGGTAAAACTTTACTTGATCTGTAGAAGAATATTAGCCTCTAGTTACCTAGAATCTCAAAGAACTTTGTCCAAATTCAAGAATACATAATTAGCTGGGTCTAGACTGGCTGAACCGTCTCGCGTGGCTGCTTCATGGTATTCACCACAGTCAGATGGCATGCATGGCAGCTTCCATCCAAATTTACTAACTGCGAGTCTGTCGTGTGCAGCATAGCGGAGCCTTAATTTTGATATTACCTTGGGCAAGGGGGCTAGTTGAGCATTCACTTGGATTGGTATCGTGCATGCGGTGGATGGTCGTGGCTATCGCTTTTATTTTACACAAATATTTACAAAAAAGAAGACAAAAACAAAACTTAAACGGTATTGGATTAGAAAAGTATATAAAAAGAGGTTTGAGTATGGGAAACGGCTGTATGAAGAAATTGTTGACGACAGAGTCAAATACAATTTTGGACAGATGAATGTAGATTAATTTTAGATACTATATTTACTATTGAACAACAAAATGCAATAGATTCAAAAAATACAATATGAATTTGTATCATACAAATTACTGTGAAGTCATAACTGTAAAGGAAAGATTACTAATAACGTTTAAGGCTTTTAGACGTAGGAGACTCGTATAGTAGTCTGTATACAGTATCTTTTTCGGATAACAAAACCATTCAAATAAAATATTGTTCTCAACGTTTGTGCTTCATCGGACTCTTAAAGAATTATGTGAAAGGAAGTAAATTATATAGGATTTCAATTTACGACACTGATTTTTGCCCATTTAGCTCGGCCGAGAAACATACACCACACAGCCATTGATAGTGCGCATGGCGAATGCACAGAAGTACCTTTGGGCATGGACAAAAACCGACTACACTCGATTGAAGCACCTGTGCGTTTGTCTCGAGCCAGGTATGTTCACACTGAACGACCATTTGCCTCGAAAGGCTGCTGTGCGAGGCGGCTTGACCTGTCTGTACCCTACTATTGGAATTAGTTAGCCTTGAGCAACCTACAAATTGCAGTAAATTCTAATATTTTTGCAGGATACCAATGTGAGATTACTCAACAATTCTCACAATATTTCTAATATAAGTTGTTAATAGAACAAAAAAAAACTTCCGTCACATAATAAATTTACATTCTTTTAAGTTTAGATTATTGTGTAGGTAAAAGATTTACTTGCACTACATTTTAAGATGATGGCATAGATTATAATTAAAAAGTTTATGGTTGTATTATTTATAAGCTACTAATACTAAAATTGTTGTTTAAATGTTTACGGGTATATTCTCATGTAAATGTTTAAATTAAAAGACTCGGTTCAAAACTCTTTAAAAAAAGCAAGAATCACACCGTAGTGGATGTTTTTTATTTAATAATTGGCATCTAAAATATGGACCAAAAAATTTTCTTACTCTAATTTGCTTAGAAATTCATTCTATCATTTATAATTTTTGAGATAAAGAACTATGTCCATGACCGGGTACAAAATTTTTTGAAGTTTTTTAATACTTAATAATTTAAACAAACACTAAAATACGTGTGACATCACACATTTTTAAATTTTACCATGAATCGTTACAATTCTTGCTTCTTAATTATTCATTAATGTGGTGAATATGCTCCACCGTGGCATTACTTACCTTACTTACCTACCATGTTAGTGTTACTCTGATGCATAAAGGCTTACATGAAAAACATAAATTGCAGAGATATCTTATGAAATTTACAGAAAGCTTTTGAAGAGTATGAATATATCTTTCAAATGAAATGAAATGTGGGAATTGTATGAAGCATATAAGTTACAGAACCAGTGCGAAGCATTTTTTAATTTTTTAAATATAATTATGAATTTTAAAATTGTTCACAATATAATTATGTTGCCTACAGTATCTTTTATAGGCATAAAACATCTAAAATCGCACTATAGTTTTTCAACCGCTTTATGTACGCTTCTAAAATCCCCATATTTTCCATAATATTAAGTTGAATAGTTTGAGAAATAATGGTGGGAACGTAGGTTGCATATTTTCAGTACATCTCAAGGGTTTTCAAAATATTTTGAAAACCCTTATAACTAGCCCTTTCAAACGATACCCCACACTACACTTAAAATTAGAAATACAAATTTTCAAGTACAGCAGTCCTCGTACTTACAGCATGTTAGGTTTCAGAAATATGCAACGTAAATCGATTCGATACAAGTCGAAATATATTTTTTCATACATTTCCATATATATATATATATATATATATATTTATTAAAATATTAATTTTTGTACACGATGTTAACATTTTGGCCACACCCCTATTTTGTTAGAAAAACATGTTAGGGATCATTTCTAACAAAAGTATGGTCCCAGGAGACCTGGCTTAAGAAACACAATAGATTAAACCTTTTGCTTGAAGGATGCATCAATCCTAGTTTGTTTTGTTTCTTTTTTCCTATTAATGTGGTCTCGATAACACTTATTGGTCCCTAGTTTTGTTCTGAGCATTAAAACTTCATAATTGGGATCATTTTCCTAAAAAATCCATATTCCATTCTCTAAAATTGCAAAGGCTTCTGAAAGTTTTTTTAATGAAAGTTCTTTTTCAGGGATTCGAAAGATATTTTTTGTGTTTCTGTTGTTTCTCTCTGTGCCTCAAATTCAATGAGATCCTCATTAGTCAGTTCTTGTGAATTTAATAAATCATCAATAACATCATCTCTGTGCCTCAAATTCAATGAGATCCTCATTAGTCAGTTCTTGTGAATTTAATAAATCACCGGTGACTTCAACATTCGACAATTAGTTGGCCAACGTCAGTTGTGATCTCATCCTTATTTGACTGATCTATGGTTGAAGAACATTCAGGTGACTCAAAAAGTGTGTACATAATTTTCTCCAAACTCTTTTCACATTGTTAGGTTTTACCTTCTCCCATGATGCAGCAATATTTTTACATCCTGCAACATGATGTAACATTTCCGAAAATTTCTCAGCTCCACCTTCCATAATCTTCATTTGCCTTCATTGCCTGTTAAAAGGTGCAATGATTCTAATCCATTGGTTGCAACAAAGATGTAGTATTTCGAGCAAGAAATACAACCTTAATTTTATGGAACAAAACTGGCAATATTCGTAGGATGACCAGGAGCATTGTCCAGGAGGAATAAAGCTTTATAAGCTGAATTATTGTTTAAACAGTACTGTTTTACTTCAAGTATGAAATGTTTATTAAACCAGTCTTTGAAAAGTGCTGATGTTACCCATGCCTTTGGGTTAGCCCTCTAAATAACTTGCAGAGTATCCTTGAATAACTTTTAAGTCTATAGATTTTCAGACCTATATACTAAAAGTGGTTTTAATTTGAGAACGCCTTCAGCATTTGATTCCAACAATAGCGTTAAGAGATCTTTAGCTACTTTAAAGCCAGGCATAGACTTCTCTTTTTCTTCCAAAATAAATCATTTTTGATTTCTTTTAATATGCCAGGAAAATTTTGAGCAGCCACATGATCGGCACTAGCAGCCTCTTTGCACTCGAATGTTATACAACGATTATCTCGTCTTAAAGCGCATTCACACGAGTAGTTTTTAGCACAGGCTTGCAGGAAAACTTTTTGTATCTCTATTGGTATTTTCATTACGATTGTTTTGCAGTGTATTGCTAACACTGAGTTTGGTTTTGAATCCAAGTGTGTAACTGTTTTTTTATCTCAGAAATTAAAGCATTTTTACCTCAGAATATAGAAACGGAATGTAAAGCTGTAAGAAGTTTATCTTTATCGTTCGATATTATCTGTACAGTTGTACGTGATAAATAAAGTTCACGTCCAATTAATGAAGTGGATAAATTGTGTCTTTGAGTTTTAAAACCTTAGATTTAACATCCATCGTTATTGTCTTTCTCACTTTTTTCTGCACTTCACTATTACTGTTATTTACATATGGATAGTAAATCATTGTCAATAATTTCAAACAAATTTTAATCTAGTAAAAAATTGAAACTCTCACAGAAATAAAGAAAACTATAACACGTTTGATCGTCCGTCGCATACTTCAGTGATATGGTACCCGTGCTCTTTGACACAGGGGTCCCACACACGTCCCCACTTGCCCAGTAAATTCTGTATCAATTTAAGTCACACTGAAGTCATATCAGGTTCGGGCGATATAACAAGATTTATATTACCTGTTATTAAATTGAAATAGTTGCCGCTATTTTGAGGAATGGTGTAAAAATATTTTTGATGTAATTCAAAACGACTTAAGTTGAAACGATGTATCTCAAGAACTGCCTCTACTTAATTTGTCCCCCTATAATTTCCATACAAATATCTTTCGAGTATTAGCTATTGAGATATTTGCGGTTTAATATGTTTTGTTCTATGCGAAATTTTGAGTTTCTTCATTTCTGAAAAAACAGCTGTGACAAGCAGACACACGACTGATCATATAAGGGTTCCGTTTTTAGTTTTGAGGTATGGAAGTCTAAAAATGTAGGAGACATATTGAGATTTAACTACGGTAAAACAGGGCTGTCTTAAAAGACTGCCCCTTGCAATTGTACCAATCCCTTGAATCGCATTAATCTGGTGAACATGTCCCACTGTGGCATTACTTACCTTACTTAGACATTACCTACCTTGTTAGTTTTATTCTGATGCATAAAGGCTTTCACGAGAAACATAAATTGCAGAAGATATCTTACGAAATTTACAGAAAGCTTCTGAAGAGTATGAATGTATCTTTCAGTAAGTTCGGAAATGAAAAGTGGGAAGTGTATGAAGCATATAAGTTACAGAACCAGTGTGAAGCATATAAATTGCAGAACCCATCAGTGTGGTATCAGAAGGTGTGCAGGTATGTACTTCATATGTGTGGTACATTATATGTCTTACGACCAGCACAGAAAAAAATACATGAAACCACATACTATTTATGGTTCATTTAGAAGTAGCCTACTAAATCAAGAAAATGTTTATTTCAGGACGGACCTAGAGAAGGTAGTAATGCTGCCTAGTCTGTTTTTAAACATTTTAAGAGAAATTCTGTTGAATGACAGGTTAAAGGTGGTTCTTAAAAACACCCACATTCAAACACAAACCTATCATTTGTACCAGTAGGCAAAGTTTCCTATTAACACAAACCTCTTACTTGCATTTGAATGAACATATAGTTTATTTGTAATTATATTTTATTGGTACCGGAAGTTTTACTATTTTGTACCAGAAGTTTTAAATCTTTGGATTTTATTTTTATAATCTTTTCCTAGGCATGATTTTAGTTTCACCTAAAATGTAACATTCTACTTAAATAGCTTTTGAATTTCACAGTTATTTAAGAAATTATGAGAATTCAATTTATGGTTAAAAATGTAATGTATTGTAAAAATACTTTTTATAATAGATAAATAAAAAATTTCGGTAACAACTCAGACTGTCATAAATCTTATGTTGAATTTATCAATCTACTTAATTCAATGTAATCAGTATTGGAACATAATTACCACTGTAAAAATAGTTTGTGTCGATTGTTTATTACAAAATGCTCATTAAGTTCAGAAATTTAGTTCAATTCTTATGACAAAACAATGACAGACAGTTTATTTCCAATAACTTATAATAAATAAATTGTATTGCAAAAATTGATCTAGCAAACCGTCAGTCACTAAAACAATCATAAACAAACTTAAAATCTTGCATATCCATTCAGCAATAGAAATATCCACACTGAGACAGGATAAATTGGATCATAGGACATTGGAGATAAGGACAATGTGGATCAGTTACAAAATACATTCAATAAAGAGAAAAATGTGCTAATATATCTCTACTGTCTAATAACAAATAGACATATATCATCAAAAATCCTTTTCATAAAGGTGATTGTTAATATGACGATTAGTCTCAAATTGCTGTGACAAAACAGTTATAGCTAAAACTTTGTTTAGCTATGACTTTTTCCCATAACAATTATTGTATGTACGTTATTCACATTTTAGTGCAAGAATACCAAACTAATTATCAAAATTAAACGAATGAGTGATAAGCGACGATACGAGAAGTGGCAGAACTGATTGCTAATTCTTTCTTGTTAATAATATATAATAAAGATATTTTTTGTAACAAACGAGGGAAGTCTAATATCAGTGCTACTTTCAAATTAACAAGATTTTACGTGGAAGAGAGCTGTGTAATAACAATGTTTCTCTGTAATAAACTATGACGATTTAGATACGGTTACAATAGTTTTTGGTTTAGCTATAACTATTCGAGACTGGCTGCCAGAGAAACAAATTACAATCATGAAAAGAGCTTTCCGATGACATATATCTGCTTGTTATTGGTCGTGCAGAAAGATTTTATATATTTCTAACCATCCCCCTTTACTTCATTTTACATACATTTACAAAAATTGTCTGACTTTCGTCACTCCTATTGATTCCAAGTGTCAACACTTCAAAATTAATTTCAGTTAAATAATAGATTTTTTTGTGCCATTTTACAATGAATAATTTTATAGAAAATAGTTAATAAAACTGTGTCTCTATGGTAAAACATAGACCTGCCACTCTTTATGTCATGTCCAACAAAACCATTGCGCCAAATTGTCATATTATCATTTTGACACAAATGTGCAATACAGCATTCGTTCATCGCTTTTTATTCAACCTCATTCGGAAATATGTGAAGAAATAGAGAACATTTGTGATATTTATAAATGAAACAAAAATTTTTGTAACTTAGATATTAATATTTATTGTTTAACAATTATTTAAAGTATTAATTAAGTAAATATGTTGCTTATTGTGGAATAACTTGTTATAATTAACATAAAAAGTGAGTGGTAATAAAATTAAAAAATATTACTAAGTATCTTAAACCCATAAGTACTTTACAAACATGCCACCACCTCCACTCGATAAATAAAATTGAATTCACATACATAATATTATTAAATTATGAACTTGTAAAAATATAAAATTAGTTACAGACTACAGATTACTTGTAAGTATGGAATCGCAAAAAATTTATTTTGCCAAAAACAAAACAAAAACTCTATTTTTTATAATAATTAAGTCTATAGTCATTGGTTGTAACAAATCAGATAGCTCACACGTGATGTAGTTTTTACTATGATTGTGATGTTGGACATGACTTGTTGAACGCCACACTTATTTTACACGACTTACCCATAGCGTCAACATGAATTTGTTATTACGCGTTATATACCATGTTGTAATATTATTCACAGCAGATAATTTTAAGTCTACAATTTATGTGTAACGAATTTGTCTTACTAGAAGCCATTGGTGTGGCATTGAGACGCATTCCTTACTTGATTTATTCTTTCTTATAGTGTATTTTCAACTATCAGGTAACAATATTGATTACATGTTTGCTATAATTTATCAAGCATAGATGTTATACATATAAATACAACTATTTCTATGTTGCATTCGTTTCTTTACACTGTCGTAATACGAAGTGATAATTTTGAAAAATTTAAACATTGAAATTTAATCGAATTAGGTTTTCCTAGCAATCTTACCCTGGCTGATCACCAATGATACTTATGGCACTGTGAATAAACTTAGCGTTGGTCGTTAGTCACTGATGACTATGACGTCCAACATGTTAATGAGTTGGATGTTCAATATACAAAAAAAAACATGAACATTTTAAATCAAATGTTTTATCTGGTAAAATGAAATTTCGCCTAATTGTATTTTAATTTATTTGAAATAAATTTCGAAACAAATTCTAAACATTCAATCAAAAGAATAAAACTTGATAACGCACGGATAATAAATAAAAAAACCGCTTCGAAAGTATTATCACACAAAATAGTTTTTTAACGATTCCAAATGCCTACACGTTTAAGTAACAATTATTATAATCGAGCAAAATGAAGTACGCCATTTAAGTACTTTTATAATTTAAACCAAAACTGTGCTAAATTTTGGTTCAGAATCCATTAAAACCAGACAAAATTACGTACATATTGCACTGTTGAGTTTTGAGGTAATTTATAATTACATATATATCTTATGAATACATATATAGATATTTTCTTTATTGCAACATATTCACACATGCTATTGCAATTTTGTAGTTTGTCATCATTCTGACAACTATGAATGTATAAATTATGTTGTAGTTGATAAAATATGCATTTTATTTTGTAAAGGTACATATATATGTATTGCAAACACTCCTATACTTTTTTAATGTTTCATATATAAATCTTAATCGAGAGAAGTTATAAGTTTCACAATCCGCTCCAGATACAGCAACTGAATGCGAGTATTTTTTGTAACACCTCAATTTTCTTCAATACAAAAAAACCACAAAAATATAGTACTACCAAAAAAGAGTACTCAAACTATGAAAATAAAATTGAGCAAGTTTCACTACTCAAATTTGTCTAATGTATATGTAAACAATTTTTTAGCTGCCAAATATATAATATGAAATCACATACCAGAAAGACCTAATAAAAACAGACAACTCCAAACGTTTAAAACGCAACTACTTTGCACGTACATATGTATATGAGAAAGATTTTTACTCACGTTTTTGTCACATTAAAAATTAAATATCTGAAATAAAAATATATTTACAGGTTATGACGATACTGTGATGAATGAGGTACTAGTTATTTGTATAACCAAATATGTAAATAAAGTGTCTTAGAGGTAGAATTAACATAAACGCTACTAAATATTCTCATTAAATTGTGACGTTAATTACATAAATACCCTTGTAACAATTGCATTACATAAACACTAAAAAATGCATCACGGTGAAAGATTATATATGGGCTTTGATCATTAATTTATTGTTATTTTTGCTTAGATAATATAAGAATGGTCAATATGGCATCTAACATAATAATCCAACTTGAGGGCAGACATTATAAATAAACCCTCACTTTGTGCATTTATAGATTTACCTCTAGTGACGTAACAGATTTTTATTTACCAAATCTTTATCTTTTACTTTATGGCTATTTTTATATTTGGAATTTAGTGACTATTTACCAAAGGAATATTTTAAATTTGCAATCGAGTGGCTATTTTCAAAATGAATATTTTAAATCTAAAATTGAGCTTTCTATTATAATAAAATCTGTGCCCGTTACTTTTTACTTTATGGCTATTTTTATATTTGGAATTTAGTGACTATTTGCCAAAGGAATATTTTAAATTTGGAATCGAGTGGCTATTATCCAAATGATTATAAATTTAAAATTGAGCTTTCTATTATAATAAAATCTATGCCCGTTACCATGGAAACCTACAATAATAACTTTAGTAACACAGTAAACACTTTCACTTTATTTGCTCCTAGTTTTTTATACATTATAAAGTGCCATATTTACCATTCATCAGTAAGAATATAAATTTATCAGTTGCTCGTTATCCTCACAATGCAATTGTAATAAAAGTTACACATGACATTATTGCACTGTTCTGAATCTTATTTGGAAATAAATGTAGCAACGTATCAAAAAGATAAAATTTCCGTGAAATTTATAAAATATTACGTAGTAACTACATTAAATTTCTTCAGAATTAAATTGCATTGAAAGTGGCCACTGATTGATGGGTTTCCATCCTTCGAAAATAGAAGTCTGAAAGATTTATCAATACAGGCAAGAAAATATACATTGAACACGCCCAAGCACACCGACGGACGATAACGATTAAAGTAGGTGGTAACGATTAGTGCTTACTTTGCTAACAATGTACTAAAGCTAAAATTAATTACTCTATTGGTACGAAGGGCACTTTCTAAACCTTACAACATAATAGCACTTACCGTCAATAAAAATAAAAACGTACGAACTTTGCACATGGTTCTGTACCATTCATATTCGGTCAAGCGTTCAGTCCTATTTAGAGTTTCGAAAACAAAAATGTCTACGATTGTAGTTTATAATGAACGCGTAAAACCTTACATGTGATGTAATTATAATTTCTTGCAGTAAATGCTCACATAAAATGTTACATGTTGGGAATAATTCACAACATCTTGGAGACATTTTCACTTACGACAGTTTTATTTACTTTTTAAGAAAGTGGAGCTTTTATGTCACATAATCAACATATGATTTGCATAAAGTTTTTTTCTGTATATTAAATAGTGTAAAAAATTATTGAATAATGTAGCCGTAAAAAATTATTCATTATTGAGAAACATTTTTGTAATATTTTATACAGAGTTATACCAAAATATTAAGTTAAATTTTTGACTATATAAGCCAATTAGTTTCAATTCATCAGTATGGACACAATCAATAACCCAGGTGCATAACTTTGTTGATTTTCTTTCCCAGTTTATTGACCGGGCCAGTCCATTTCTTTTGTCCCAGTACCAGGTCAGGTTAATGGACGTTCAAATTAAAAAAAAAATATATAATTAACTACTTAAACAGAAATAGATCAAATCAGTGTCCAGACTATTGACCGGGTCCGTCCTCAACATGTTAGGATCTAACATGTGTATGTTATCAAACAAGTACAACGCGGCGAGAACAAAAGAGGTAATATGGCAACATTAATAAACTCTCCATTCTTATATGAGCACATATTGCAAGCAATATTATTATGAAATTATCTTAGACATTTATTGTTTATCTAAAAAATTATTTCATAAGTTTTTATGACATACAATCATAATTTTTTACGTGCGATTGATCTATCGAGGCTAAACTTGGCAAGAACATGATATATGGCAATCAGTTGCTAAGAAAATATTTAAGGTTTCAGAAATGCGCTGAACAAACTGTCATCTTTGAGACATTTGAAAATTAATCAGATAAACGAACGGACAAAATTTGTATAATATTCACATTTATGTTTATCACTCTGCTATACAGTGGCAGCTTTGTTTATCATTCATACTAATGAATATAATAATATAAAGTTTCATTTTATAACATCCATAACAACTAAAATAACTTTCATTTTGATTTTGTGTTGAAGTCAACAACATAATTGAAATTGAAATTATAGGTTATTACAAAATTTTATAATTTTACGCGCAAGAATGTAATTATTTAACAAAGTATTATTTGTGATGTAGGTAATTAACATTTCGTAAATCTATATTATATCAACGCAAATTTTTACTCTACAAAATGTGGCAGTCATCTTGCAGGTCCAATGTTGAAAGTGTTTGATAAGTTTATTAAGCTGTAAAAGTTATCATAATTATTTTTAAGATTTACGTAGGATAAAATTAAAGAATTATTTGACATATTTTGTAGAGAAAATTGTCCCAAATCATTTTTTGACAATTGAATTAATATTTCTATTCGTTAATTTCTTCTTTACAGTACACATATTTGAAGAATTTTAGGCCAAAAATTTGCTATAATAAAAAAATTATCTAAATTTCGCCCACACGTATTTCAATCACTGTAACAAATTCATAAAGTTCGTTACACTAATCTCAAAGTAATCACCGGCATTATTTTGTTAGTATTATCAATTTACAACGAACGTTATACGTTATGCGGCCCCTAGAGTTTAGGCCGGTGGAATTTATACTGGAGATCACACGGTTTTGTTTTCACTGTGTCTTTAAGTGTAATTACAACAAATGAAGTTTGCTATAATTAACTTCAGCATTGGTAGGTAAAAGTTTAATACAGCAAAATCTGTAGAAATGAGTTGACATATTTAAATTGTAACACTTATATGTTTATACCATACCAAATTTAGTAATTTGAATGGTGCAATTTAATGTCAACAATTGTCCTATTAGCTATTCGTTCACGAGTGTATAATATGATAGAACGTCTGTATATGCATGTACACTTTAAGTTACTTTGTGCATACCCTTGTTATTAGAATAATATGGGAGATGGATCATTTTATAGATCCAAAACCCTCCATGAAGCAAAAGTTTAACTTGTCATTAACAATATATTATAACTGAGTTGAATGGAATAAGTGATGTAAATACGACTATTAATCGATCGATGATCCTAAATATTAAATACTGATAATAAAAGCTATTACTTATGATGCATTACAATGGCGACATGCTGGATTTCCTTATTACTTTATTGATAAAAGCAAACTCTTGACAGTTTGCTATAACACAGATATTATTTATAAATACACGGATAACTGTTTAATCAAATTGTTATGACCGTGTAGGAACAATGCGACTTCTAAAACATTATGAAGAATATAGCAAACTAACAAAACCGTCCAATTTAATTCATTGCAGCACTCATGAGACTGAGACGCGTTTCGTTTCTTCAATTCACTGTAACTTTGATGACTGGGCAATGAGTATGTTTGGCTTAATTCACCGCATCACTTCGGAGACTGGCAGTTTGTATTTAAATTAGGTGCACAACGACTAGGTAACGATGGTTTCTTAGCTGGCTAGTCCGGCATCTTTGGCCATGCCGAAGAATACAGATCTCTTGTCCTGGAGAAGCTCCTGCGGCGGCGCAAACTCAACCAAGCGGCCCTTGTCCAGAACCATGACGCGTGTTGAGTCCATTATGGTGTTGAGGCGATGTGCTATTGTTAGCACTGTGCACTGAGCAAACTCTGAACGGATTGTTGTCTGTGGAAATGGTAATTATAAGTTTTTAATATGCATAATTATAATATTCTGGATTTGGGACTTCGGGCTGCGAAGTGGTGAAGTTAAAACAAAATTTCAAGAACCATATTATTATTATTATTTCACCCATCTACTCTATAGTTTTATATATTACTAGCTGTGCCCAGAACATTGTTTGGTTGTAATTCTGTTACTAAACTATTACCATACTAAATTTCATCAAAATCCGTCCACTAGATTTTGCATGTTATGCATACAAATTAACAAACAGACAGACAAATTCCTAAATACAAGTTTCCTGGCTTCTATTACTATACACTAAGTCAATCACCTTTTTAAATGATTTTCCATGCATAGAATTCATCCTGTTTCAATTTTATTATATATATATATACGTATATATATATATATATATATATATATATATATATATATATATATATATATATATATATATATATGTATATATATATATATATATACACTCTTGCATAAAAAACGGGCGGTTTTGTCATATTATTAACAAAATATTATTTATTAAGAGGTTGTATTAATTGTAATTGTTACTGGCAGGTATAGTGTATTCTGGCACATAAAAACAAATGTTCTAAATTTGAAATTTATTCTTTTTGAATGAAAATTCTCTTTCACTGACAAAAACGTATTTTTTGGCGATAAATGAAATCCAACTCTTATTAAGTTCTTTTTCATTTGATACGTTTTTTATTTTAAGGAATAAATTTTAATTAAATTTCTGCTGTTTGCTGCATTAGTTCACTTCTGTTTGCTGTTCTCAGTATGGTTGAAGAGACGATAAGAGCTAGTAAAATTATTGCGCTGCTGGAAGAAGGCTGTAGCCAATGTTATGTGTCTCAGCAGTATAATGTGAGCTGTTACACCATCCAAAGGACCAGGCAACGATACCAAGAAACGGGCTCCGTCAGTAGAAGGCTCGGTTCTGGAAGAAAACGGTGTACTGAGCCACGGGACGACCGCTTCATTGTCAGTCAAGCGCTACGAAATCGTCAAGTTACGTACGTGGATCTCAAACAAAACCTCAAGGACGTCAGAGATACACGAGTAAGTCTATGGACAGTCAGATGGAGACTTCAGGCCGTCAATATATGCTCCAGCTCGGGACCCTACATTACTCCGTGAGCATCGAGTTGCCAGATTGAGATTTGCTCAAAATTTTTTGTCATGGACTCAACAAGACTGGAATAGTGTTTTATTCTCCGATGAAGCTCGTATATCGATTAGTGGTGAGGATCGACGTCCGCGAGTCTTACGAAGATCTGGAGAACGCTTCGCAGAAGTGTGCTTTGAGGAAATCATCCCTTATGGTGGAGGCTCTGTAATGTTTTGGGCTGGTATTAACTCAGATGACCGTACCGAGTAAGTTTTTATTGAAAATGGCACACTTAATGCGCTAAGGTACATAACAGAGGTTCTTATTCCGCATTAACAGCAGTTGGAGGCTAGTCCATTATTATGGAAGACAACGCTCGCACCCACCACTCTAGAGACTTTGATGCGTATATGTAGGAGGCCGGAATTCGTCGGTTAGACTGGCCAGCTAGAAGTCCCGACCTCAATCTGATAGAACACATAAGGGATAATCTTCAAACGATGCATCAGAGCCGTAAAACCAGCTCCAGAAAACATTCAGGCCCTTAAAAACGTGATCGTCGCTGAATGAAATTATAAAAAATGTCATCGAAAGCATGCCTAGCAGATTAAGCGTATTGATTTTAGCTTGAGGAGGCCATACTCGTTACTAATATTTATGTAAAATTAATAAAAAATATTCAAAAATAAACTTTAGCCATTTTTAATGTACCAGTATGAAAACGCTCATCTGTGGACTTTACATCTTTTTTTTATTTATTTGAATTTTTAATGACTGAAGTACTGAAGTAGGTAAAAACGATATCTCTATAATAAATAACAATATTCTCATCATATCGTCACATAAAATGCATCAAATAATAATAAAATAATTCTGATATGGTTTATTCCTATAAGTGCCTGTTTTTTTGCAAGAGTTTATATATATACATATAAACACATACATATAAGTTTATATATATACATATAAAATATATATATATATATATCATTTAATTCCTAGTAAGCACTAGTAAGTCACAATGGTAAAGGGAAGAAAAACCTATGCTAGGATTTTGATAAATAGTTATTTGAGATTTTTTAATTGATCATTTTGAAAAAAAATTATTTTGTTTGCCTGTTTGTTACTTACTAGCTTTTATATTGAATGAACACGATCCATAACAAATTTTTCACATTATTAACAGACCAATAAAATTAAGGGAAGCATTCTTACAATTGAGTATTGTAGGATTGATCCGACCGTGTAACACGATAACTTCTGTAAAACTCAACACAATTAGGCGGGGATATTCCTTTTGCCATTTATTGATTCAAATTTGAGTTTGTCAAAAATCTGCCATCTTGCCAATGAGAAAATAATGGTGGGATCTCAAATGAAAGGCATTAAAAAGGTGGATCAAGAATATCTTATATATGTATAAAATTTCTGATACGTTTTGGAAATTAAGAAAGAAATAATTCTTTGAAAATATTAAGCTTGGTATCAAATTATAAGACTAAAAACAAGAAACAATTGCAGGGGCATAGACTTAGAGGAGGTTAGAGGTATTGGAAGGTTGTAAAAGTAATGAGCAACTTGTAATATGACAGCTTCTGCCAAACTCAAAATCTTTTCGTAAAAACACACATTTCTTTATCGATTAACAAAAAAGTTCTTCGGACCCTGCCAGATAATGCTGTTGCTGCTTTTCTTATGTAAGAAGTTGCTTACAGACTTATTTCATGAAATAATCTATTGGGTAATTATAATATTTATATTTTTACAGCATTACATCACATATTGGTTATAATCATTTCAAGGTGCAATCTATGAAATATCAAATTCAGTCACAAAACAATTTCTATATAGTCAAAATAAAAGGTTACACCTAGATAGCTCATAATCATTAATGTCTTGGGTTTCCAACTGCTAAATACCAATAGTTACAAAGTTTAAAGCTGAAAGGCAATATGAAAATGTAACGAACGTATAACGCAAGAAAACAAATTTACTTGCATTATATGTTCGTATAACGCAAGCAAATTGTAGTTGTAGGCTGATCTATTCAGCGCTTTGCTGTGTCATATTACTTTATGAATAACGTACAGAATTATTAGCCTTTAAGCCGACATACACATATTGTATCATAACGAAACCTTTATTCTGACAACTGTACATTTGTATTGTGTATACATTTTAAATGATGCCTTATTTCTTTTATACGGAGAGAGCTAAGACAGTGGACGTTACGACTGGCTTTACGGGTTATTTAAATATTTCTTTCGGTAATTTAGTAAATTTAATCTCTACTAGCTAATTAATTGCACAAATTAAGTTATATAAAGTTGCTATTAAGTTATATAACTACAAACATCGTTATATATTTCAACTCATATGAATACTTTTTGCCCTTACAGAAGCGTCAATAAAATCCATACTAAATAATAATTTTGGAAAATACTTCTGACTATTTAAAGGAATAACAAAATTTCTAATTGACAACTTGAGACTGAAGTTAAAAATTTTAATTTTTATGTGGAATAACATCCTTATTTGAAGGGCAACTAAACCAAAAAACCTTTAAAAAATTCATTTCTCTCGTCATCATCAACGAAATAGTTCTTTCTTTCTGTTCATAAATTATATGATGCTATTCTTTTCTTTCAAGCCAATGAGAAATAGCATTAACATGTGGTACGTTAACAACCAATAAAGGCAAGGACAATGTGAGTGCAATACAACATGCTGATTTTTAAAGTTAACCTTAAGGCAACCTCTATTGCTATGCATTACCTAACATATACATTATGTAAAGTAAAGGATGCGACATAGGTCTGAATGTTTGTACATCAAACGATAGTAATATCAATTTAGTAACAGAATCTGTTTTACCATTATTGCCTCGTCATGTTTACATAATCACTGCTAAAAAATACTCTTTCACTCTAACACATGTCTTTACAAAATCATTCCCTTTTTTTTAAATACGAAATAGTTATATAACCAAAATTAATTACAATAGTTGTATTCACAGATTTGTTTAAAAAGGAACGTTTTCCATAAAAATTGTAACAAATACTAAATATAACTTTTTTGGGACATATTCAGGCTGTTCATGTCAAAACTTAACAGTATAAATTTATATCAAATCATACCTGAATAAGATCATCGGTCTCCAGATCAACAGCAGCCGTAGCTTCATCCAGCACCAACAATTGTGTCTTGCGAAGCAAAGCTCGAGCCAGACATACCAACTGACGCTGTCCAACAGACAGATTCTCACCACCTTCTGACACTTCATGACGCAAACCAGCCGAAAGACCTGAAAGGGATCAAGTTTTGGGTGTAACAAGTTGTAAAGACAAAGGCACAAGTAAATATAGGTTTCTTTGAACCTCCAAAAGCAAATTAAGTGGAACTGACTCAAAGTATTATACAAAAATGGTTCCTAGAGAATGACCTATTCAGCACTTTTCCTAGAGTACAATTTGCGAGTACTCCAAACGATTCAAAGACTGGCCTACTCTCAAGCAAGTCATAATGGCTAAAGAGACCCAATTCTAAGTATTACTCTGATTCTAATCTATTATGTTGACCCATGCTTTATGACAAAATACTACATATATGATTATGCTCATCTTAGTTGTACAAATTGTGTTCCATGCCTTAAATCTTGAAATCGCAAATTCTTGAAAAACAGAAAAAGGCTATTTCTCAATGCAAATATATGGAATCTTCTTGTATAATAGTTTTCTTCAAGCTGTGTATTTTTCACGTGCCCGAAAACACTCAGGAAAACACAATCTAATTTTCTTACCCTTAAAGTCTATCAATAGCATTTCGTAGAAGATGGCGGAAGTCAACAGAAGAGCAATGCAAATTTATCAGCAAGTATAATACATATATGGGATCAATATTGCTGCATAAGCTTGCTCATATTTTAAGCCTTAATTTGTCTCTACTTATGTAACTCATGAAAATAGTTCTTTTTTTAACTTTAGAATCATGTCTTAAATTTAGTCAGTAAATTTATGTATAGATTTATTTAAATTTTAAAATTATTGTAATTAGTCATGTCGTAGATTGCAAATATTTTGAACAATGCAGTGGAAAGCATAACTTTTTAACAATTCAATGTGATAATAAACATATAAGCATCCAGGTCGGAATCCGGTTTATAAGTAGAAAGATGCATAATATATAGGTTCTCTGAATGTAAATGCAGACCATGGACCAAAAAATTTATATTCGCTCACCATAAAATTTTTTTTATTTTAACTGCGAAGTAGCTGCGTAACTTACCTTTCACAAATGCTTTAAGATGAGCATGCTCGAGTGAGCGCCACAGCTCATCATCAGAGTAGACCTCGAAGGGATCAAGGTTCATACGCAAAGTACCAGAAAACAGGACCGGATCCTGTGGGATGATGGTGATACGTGAGCGTAGCTGATGCAGACCAATTTTAGCTATGTCCACACCGTCTATCATGATGCGTCCACCCATGGATTCGATTATTCTGGAATTAGAATAAGCGCTCAAAATAGATAAAAATGTTATCTTTTAACGGTACGCTATTAAAATCCCAAAGTCCAAAGAGGATTACTACGGTTGATTGGCAGTGTATAAATCTTTTAAGTATAGATGAGATCTAATGACTCAGAGATAAAAGTTTTTCTATGAAATTAATTTTGTTTTTCACTATGTAAATATTTTGCTTAGTATATCTTTCAAAAACGTAACAGAAATAATTCGGTTGTCTATATACCTTTTTAATTTATTAATGCAAATTTTCAGATATTTGACATATATAAATAACAGCTGTGAGGAATGTCGATCGAATGTCGATGGAAGGCAAAGCTGCACAAAACTTTGGAAACTCATATCATGAAGAATATACATTTCACAAAATGTTACTGGACATTTTTAATTTTGAAAAGACCTACAATACTATCATTTTCATTGGTGTGAGAGAAAACTATTTCATCTTCAAGTTCTATGTATGGGGGGGGGGGTCTTTAAAAAAAGATGAAAAACATTTTCTTATTGTTTCTCTATTTAGAAATTAACTATGTTTTCCTGTTTAATTCCATTATGATCGGTTTTAAACTAAAAGTGTTATAATGCTGTGACATAAGCATTTTGCAATTCGGCTATAGGAAGGAAAAAATTTCGAGTAGTAAATATAGATGATGCCGTATGATATTTTGATCTCATGAACGTGCATGTGTATGTAAATTTTGAGTAGCAAATATACATAATGTTGTAGAGTTTCCTTAAATTAAAACAAATACATTTAAATTATCTTTTAAAATTAAACATGGTGACGAAGAGAATGACAGAAATGCAGCTCTGAGAAATACATAATAAAAGTAAAGGTTACACAAAAAGGCGCAAAACATGCAAACAATCATCAAATTTTTATAGAAATTAAATTACACTTTTGCAATTAATGCAAGTGTAAATTATTACCTAACAATTAATACATAAGAAAAAAATACAATGCTTTAATCTCTTTATTTTTGTCAAATATCCGCCATTTCCTCATAGTTACAATACGCATTGTTCATAACTCACTCCACTTGAACTGACAATTACATCGTTGACGAGTAGTAGAATTGGTTTGACCACAGTAGTTGGCGCGAGCGTTGCGAGCGCCTAGTGGAACGTACTCTATGTATGGTATTCTTGTTGATTACTTAAAACACAAGTATCATTAATCACTAATATTTTACATAATTGACAAGAATAATCGTGGTGGCTCTTGGTGGTGTAGATTTTTGTCATCGATTATGTATTAAAGTCGGTTTCAATAGTGTAAAGCATATAAGCCTTGAATGCTATGATGAAATGAACTTATTTCAGACATTTGACTAAAGTTTACATGTCATAATAAAAGGAATACATCTTAAGATAGTTTAGTCATAAGTTCAGTCTAGGCAAAGCCAAAGTAAGCTGGGATAGAGATATATTACATTTCATCATCTCTGTATGCCTACTTAGGTGGATGATGGTACGAAATTTAAGATGATGTATATATAGTATTAGATGATCTCATTGATTTGACGGTATCATGATGGACTAGATGGATAAATAAAAAGCTTTAATTTTGAATACAATGTGTTCGAAATCAGCATCTTCATTTCCATTTTTATATTTGCAAAATGGCTGGTAATGTTGTAATTTAAATATATGTATTTACAGCATTGACAGATAATAAATATCAAAAATTTGTATTATTCACCTAAAAAGTCCCAGCGTGAGGGTACTCTTGCCAGCACCAGTCCGCCCTACGATACCGATCTTCTCACCACCACGCACGTTGCAGGTGATACTTCGTAGGGCGGGCTCCGCACCCTCCTTATATGCCAGCACTAGGTCGTCCATTTGCACAGCGCCTAACTCAGGCCAACTTGATTGAGGAGCATTGCGCTCTATCTCCCATGCAGCTTCCTGCACAAAATGTACTGTTAGATTTTTTTTTACTAAACCTACTGTGATGTTCAATGAACTGTTTTGAACATTTCCAATTGCACTTATTCATTTAGTATTAATCATGTTTATTGATTTGCTTCAAACTAAACTCGAACAGTTATCTTGTTTTCTTAGATTCAATTTATCTTTAAGATTCATATCACAAATGTTGGTTTAAAAACAGTATGGTATTATTAAGTTACTTTTGCTCTTTTCCACTAAAAGATTTCCAAGTGAAAATTTTCTTTGTTAAAGCAAATCTATATGGAGATAAATCCACATGCATTTCTGATGTGCAAGCTCAACTTGCACTTGACTATTTTTTTAAACAAAATTGTAATTCCCAATTAGCTGCCGTACCCACCTGGAATGGAAGGGAGTAAGTGCCACACCCTGACTTCATGTGGGTATGGACATAGAGGTATTAGTTCAATGAGTCAATTTGCCTTTGGTATTACCAGTGAGCAGTCAGTTTGCATCAGCCATGTAACCAAAATCTATGCTCTTTCTTATAATAAACATGGTTTTACATAATCTTTTTAAGCATGAGTGTAATATAGTGGTACAATCCACCTAAATCGACAGGAAAAAAATGCATTAATACTATTATCACCTAACGATACCTATCTTTATAACCTATCTTTATAAGAGCTTATTTATTTGCTGATTGTACGATTAAGAATAATGACGAGTAAACTCGTGTTTCATTTCTAGATAATATAAGAAACGAAAATCAGACACAATACAGTGCAACTGCTACACAACGTATGTCCACAAGAAACTGTCTTCGAGTCGTCTGTGGGCACACATGGTACGAGTTGTTTTCTGTTTTTAGTTCACGCCTACATACCTTTATGGAGTCTTATGATAATATTTAATATAGTACAGACTTGTTAAGTATACAAAAAATACTACTATTTGGAGCTAATTACTATAATAATATGATTAATGTAACTATTTACTGTTGGATATTGAAAATTAATAATTATTCAATTACTTCCCTTACGGTATTGCCATAATTAATTTTGTTTTATTAAAACATTACTGTTTTATTAAAACAAAGTCACGCAAAGAGTAACAAATAATGAGAGGCAATGATATATGTAATAAATATTTCGTAAATTCCACCATATCTCCACGGATGTGTATAGGTTGTTTATAGTTTAGAAACTTTTGTTTAGTTAAAAGAGTCTGAATCTAATCTAAATTATACTGAGCCTTAATAATTTTAGAAGTATATTATTTTCTCTGCTATCATGTCACTATAGAACTATTGTGGGAATAATATATGAACCTTACCTGTTCAGTTTCAGCGTACTCCTTTATTCTTTCCACTGCAACAATATTAGCTTCTACTTCAGATGTCATCCTCACTAGCCAGTTAAGCGTTTGAGTTATCTAAAAATTATTAAACAAATAAGGATTTTAAAATATCATTTACGCATAACATAATTTCTATTGTATTTCATTTCCTTTGCAGCATCTAAGATATGTACATAATTATTGCACAAACCAGGCCATTAACCACGGTAATCTTGCTCTATGCTTTCATTCTATCAAATGTATTCAAACAAGTAAGATCTACAAGCTTATCCGTCATATTTTAAATATATATATATATATATATATATATATATATATATATATATATATATATGTATATATATATATATATATATACAACTTTCAAATATATATTCAAACCCTTTGGAAATAAGAGGTTATACATAAGATATTACGGAAATTTATGATAAATTACTGGAGATAGTCATAACTGTACTTATGTGATTCACAATGTATCTAAAACTGTATTAATTTCATTTTATATGTTACAAATTTCTCATTTCGAACAGGCTTACAGAACAAATCCGTAAAATTGAATAACTGTAATAACAATCTTGTTAAAATGCACACATTTGTATACATAATTGCATGTTGCATGCTCAACAATAAAACAAATTAATTCAAAATTTATATTCTTCCGTAATAATAAGCATATTGCGTTACAACAATTTAACACCGTAATAACAAAAGTATGTTCTGCCTTCTCTAACACTTCACTATTTAAAGTAATGATTAGTGATAAATAAAGTAATGATTTCCAATTATATAATTTCAAAGTATCTCTAAATCATGAGATGAACTAAAAATACTGATGAACTTTTAATTTTTTAGAGTTCCATGCTTTAAAAGGAAGAAATGAAATCTTTATAAAATCACTCAATTTTTATATACGTTTGTCACAGTCATTTTTCTCAGAAACTGTTTGACGTAGTTTAAAATTTGGTCCAGTGATAAAAGCATATCAATCGACATCTCTCAACAGTCAACACTCAATATTATATATCAGGAAATTTTAAAGGGTGCAAGACTAATATAAACTTTTTTAATTTCATATATTGTGTTTAATTTGGAAAAATTGCTATAAACATTTCAGAATTTTATATAAGATATTCCTAGAAATATAGCTGCAATTTTTTACAATAAAATGACCCCACATTCATCTTCGAAACTGATAAAGCTATGAAATAATAGTGTTACTAGAGACTTGCACAATGTTTATTGGAAAACTATAGTAATGTTTAAAAATGTTTAGTATTTGAAAAATTTATGACCCTTTTACACTCGTGCAAAATATACTATGCAATATACGGTATGTAAATGAAGGAAAGTTTGCCACTTCAATTCAAAATAGTGCATCATGGGTAGATTGTAATACATCTATTTTTTTTAAGTCATACCACTTTTTTGATATTTAAAAATTGTCATCATTAGCATGCATCAACCTATCTTATACATAAGATTATGAAAAATATTATGGTTTAAAAGAAACTTATTGGAATAACTATTAATACGATATTTTTTCATGTCATTTAAATAAATTATTATTGGATTCTTATTAATGATATTAATTAATTTTAATATGGTAACCCTAACACATTTCTTCAACCAATCCAAACATTTGAATGTTTTTGAAGAGATGTTACTTGACAATGACAGTTGCGAATGACAGTTGACTTGTTCAATGTATGTCATTAATTTTTATTAAATAATTTGTAATATCGAGTGGAATTACAAATATGTCATTTTTAAGTAATAGTGAATTATGGACATTATATTAGCTTATGCCGAATGACATTATAATACTAATGAAGCCCTCAGATGTACACGAAACGGTATCCGAAATGATGACAATCCAGTAAAAGTCTAGTTATTATCAATACAATTACGAAAATACACGAGAATAGGCCCGTCATTCCAGTGATATCAGGTGGTTCTTATCCAACAATAATGATAAATATGGAAGAAAATGTGCTAATTCATTTTAGAAGGGAGCACGATTCGAAGAGCAAACGCTGTGGTAGATAACTTAAGTCAAAATAATTGTTGACGGTTGCGAAAGTGCGTTGGATTTCAATTTTAGACAAGTAGAACATAAAATTTAGGTAAGTGTACATACATTATAAAACAAAATAATCTGTATTTTAATTATTATGTACATGTGTTTTTTAGTTTTGTTTAAATAGCTGAATGACATTTCATTTTAACATTTGACAGTTTACAATTGGCATGCCATGTTGCCAAACTGACATTTAGTGTTATTGTTTACAGGATGTTAATTTACACATAATTATGATTAAAGTTTAAACTTTAATTATTTTATAAACTAGGTGACTAATTTAAAAAAATAACAGTTTGTGGGATTACACATGATTAATGGGAGAAGTGGTTGAAGTGACGAACTTTCCTTCATATACATACACATACGGTTTGTATTTACATAAAATTAATAAAATTATTAAGTTATTTAAGACAATGAAAGATAAAACTAGAAGACATAAACGGCATATAATGCTAGCCGTAAGGTTATAACAAAAGCCTTACAAGGAATTTGAATAATTAAGTTTTTACAAAAACAACCTCGAAAGGTATTTCAAAAGTAAATAGGCACCCTTTAACTGATTATTTCGATGTTTCTTTTACATTGCATAATTATTTTACCATCACTGTAAATATACCTGTAACGCATAACTGACAGACAGGCCAACCGTGCCAGCATTGACGTTGGAATTCGCTTTGGCAAGAACAGCAAAAAGGGCTGCTAAGAAGATGATGATGTTGCCAATCATCTCCAGTCGCACCGCCAGCCAGCGATTAGCGATACAACTTGGGTAGTAGCAAGCCTGGTTGTAGTCCACGTGTGTCTCCGACTCTGCTATAAATCTATCAAAGCAATGTTCTGAATTAATTCCATTGTTTTTTTCCTGTAAACACTCACTATCTAAAAAGTTAGAGCCAATGTCTTTTAATATGCTAATGTTGCTAAATTAAATGAAACCAATTATATTCTTATTCTTTTTAACATATCTTCATACCATTAATAATTGGCAAAGCTGAATAAAGAGAAGTAATGTAACACTATGTATGCAGATTGCTTCATTCTATGTAGACACGCTTCGTTCATCTCATTGCTGATCTATAAATGCTTATATATTATAATCATATAGACCTCATAATTTATAACCAGGTTTTTCTAAACATTTTCATCAACCTGATCAATCTTTAATAATCTTCTATATCTTATACATTACAATTTCTTTCATATATTGAATATATTTGGTGTTAATTTTGTAGAAATTCATTACTCACAATTAAATGAAACTACGTGATATAGTATTATTATAGCAAAGATTGCTAATATCCCACCTGAAGATGTTGTAATACAACGAAACCTAGGTCGTGATAAAGAAATCAAAGAAAGTAGAAATAATACTACATCACGTAGTTTCATTTAATTGTGAATTTCTTTCATATTTATTCCGTTTTCTCAAGATTTTATTATTTATTTACTTTAATAAGTAGCTTTAATGGACACAACTGATAAATAAGGTAGTTTCGTTTCTACAAAAGTAATCTTTCATAGACAATTAAAACACTAAAAGGAGTGTAATCAGTGTTGTGTAAGAAGTGCATTTGCAAAATATTAAATTTAGAAGTGATGTACAATGTAAATTACCACCCTAGTTTTTCAATTATGGATTTAAAGATTTGAAAAAATTTGCATACCACTTAAATGGAACTTTCGATTAAATTTATTTTTGATTACTTATATCAATAATGGTTACTTATATCAATAAATACAAATAACGATGAAACTCTAAAGTGTAAATATCAGTACGTTTAGAAAAAGACTGTGAGAGCATAACATAAGACCTTACATGCCAGCTAAACAACCCAAATTAACAGAAATTCACAGACAAGCCAGGTTTCGATTTTCTAGGCAACGCATTAATATGACCATGGTGTAATGAGGTGAAATTCTCTTTCAAAGTAAAACTGAATGACTCCGACAGACATCATATGTGGTGCACAAATGAATGATATGCTCATTGCATTGAAGAAACTCTGACCTAAGGAGGTGGCTCTGTAATGTTATAGAGAAGAATATATTTCGATGGTCGCATAGTACTAGTTTCCATATGGAGAGGTAGCTAAGTGCTACAAAATATATTAAAGAGATATACCACCAACATGTAGTCCCAAATGCGGAGGATATAGAGGAAAAAATGATAATGGAAGGCCACACATTGCAGGCACACTATGACTCAATATGTTGAAGAGGTTGATATTCGAGTAATGCAGTAGCCATCCAGAAGTCCTGGTCTCAACTCTATATCACATTTATGGTATATGCTCAAAACCCAACATTTCCGACACTTGAAGATATGAAGAATGCCGCTGTTAAAGATTAGGATAGAATTCCCCAGGAGAAGATAAAAAAAGTTGATAAGATCTCTCAATTTATGTATGAAGCATTAATAAAAGCTTGAGGAGAAAATACAGCTCATTAAAGTTTTTAAGAGTGGACCATATATAAGATCAAAAATGTTCAAACTAATTTTAGTTAATTTCCACGACTATTTGCAAAATGAAGTTTTTGTTTTGTTTTAACATTTTTTTGCCATTCATGCATTAAAACGTACAAAATTTATTCAATATTAAACATTTGTAGATGAACAAATAAGGTGTCAAATTTACTTATTTTAGCCCATACTCATTTTATGTACAAAATTTAAACTAGGTCGAATTTTCTGATGACCAGTGTCTATTTTATAGCAACAATTAACAGTAAAAGTATTTATATGGTGTAATTAAGTTTGGAAAATATTTTTTTCATTATAAGGTGTAATTTAGTTTGGAAAATATTTTTTTTAATTTCAATTATCGTATTAATACAGATGGCATTAGAAATATTGCTGAAATATGCATAAAAACACAGATCACACAAATGATAACCTTAACTGCTCAAGTCAAAATTATGAAAACATAAACATACTAGCAGACCTTTCTTTAGAAGTGTTTCGTAAACATTAAGCTATTTATAAACGTTTAAGTGTATTATAGTACTTTTACTAAAATACACATAAAGGTTTATACATACTGAAATCATTTACAAATATTAATATTATTTTTCACCATGTAAATATGTTGTAGTGTACCTTGCACAGGCGTAATAATTTTATGAACAAGTCAAAAAGTATGTATATTGGAAACACCGCTATAGTTTCCTAGTTAATCTAGTAATGCTGTTTTTTCATAATTTTCACCAAAGCAGTCTCAGTGCAAAATGGTGAGAACATATTTTCTGTGGACATTGTCAATAATATGTCTAGAACTCTAAGATAGTTACAATTGCAAAAAAAAAATGTTTTGGAATCTTTCGACAGAAAGTGATACTGACATGTAGGTTTTGTCTGGCTCAATAATTAATCTGTCCAAAGTATCTAACAAAGCCTGATTTGGAAACGTTTATTTCAAAAATCTATTTAAGGTAGCATTTTCTATAATCACCTGGGTTTAGACTTTACACTTTCCACATATGTATATGTGGTATGGATAATGTTTGTGTGCTCTTAAAATTTTGTTATATATCTTATGAGACATACCAAACCGGCACCCAGTTTGATGTGTACTTGAATTGGGATTTCGTAGGAAAAAGTATATTTTCCTCAACCCACGGGTCTACATGCTAGTGTCTACCAACCAACAGCAACCAATATATAACCAGAATATTTGCAGGTTAATATGCTTTATCATTGTGTAAAATTTCAAGTTTCTATGGCAAACAATTTGAGAAAATTTTTGTGGACATTTTCAGCAATATTTCCAAAACTGTCTTACATGAAATACTAAAACAGTTTAGAAAATTTCAATTGAATCCCATACAATTAAAAAAAATTCAAGTATTTTATTTAGCCCCAGAGAAGCATTTCCATATGAATATTTCTGGGTGTATTGAGATTTATATCGTATGCCAAATTTTGAAGTTTTTACATCAGACGGTTTCTGAGAAAAATGGCTGTGACTAATGGATGGACATGTGAATAATTCTGAGTCCCATATTTTTTATTTACATAACTGGATGCCTACTGGAGAACTACAGCGATGATTCTAAATCTCACAATTCAAATGTTTTTACACCAGTGAAAAGTTTATTAAGCAATATATGTTTTACATGATAAAAAATAATGTTAATATTTGTAAAAATTTAATAGAAATGGTTTTTATCCTCAAATGTTTATATGTGTCCAATTGTCCACAGAATTTTCATAGTTATTTCTACTTGTACTAACAGGTCGTTAAATTATATTTGTAATTATAAGCACATTACTATTCATCGCAGCTTCTACAATTAAGTGTTTATTGTTGCGTTTATACGCGTTCATTTTAATTTTGTTTGACATTAAAGATGTTCCAGAAATGGATAATTTAAATATAAAATACCGCATTAAAATTGCCACAACTAAATTTTAGTCATACGTATGAAATGAAGGTACAGCAATTTCTATATTTAACCGTTTTAGTGCCATTGTTTTTTACTCATATATACTTAAAAATGCCAAAGAAATCTTATGTTTTTGATGTCATTTACCCTTGTCTCAAAAAAAAAACTGTATCTCTTCCAAAAACTATCCAATTTTAATAATTTTTTCGATGTTTTCTTAAAAAAAACTTGTACAAGGATAATAAAATACAAAGAAAATTATGGAAATAGATATTGTGAACAAAAATTAAAACAAAAACTGAAATCGAGGTCACATCGTCATTTTCACAGTCCGGTACATCCTCCATATCAGCAAAATAATTGTTATCGTCACTATTATCACTATCGCTCAAAATTTGCATTACGCCAAATTGCGAGCGCACCACAATGTCACTCCCACTATCACTTTCTTGACAACTTGAAAAATGATCATTTTCACTCGAATTATTTTCGTATTGCGACATTATGGGTTAAAAATTTTCTTTTCCTGGATCCTTTTTATATTGTAATTACTAATAATATTATAATTTGAACTTTATGTAACACGTAGAAAGATAAAAAATTAGCGATGCATGCAAGCGACCTCCCCTACCGCGCGCTAAACAATAACTGATTTTGCGAGCGCCATCGCGCTTGTAGCAAATTTAGTTAGTACATACACGAGCACATGGCACTTGTCGGCACATAAACGGTTAAAGTGATATTTTCTATTCAAATTTTTTGATTTTTAAATTAGATTTGTATGGACTATATGCCCTTATAACTACAAACATTTCCGCTAAACTATAATTACGATTCTCTACATGTGTGAGAAATGTCATTATGATTGAATACCAAATTTCGGAGTAATACATTATTTTAACACAAGCAGCAGAATAGCCTGTCATGGCGTTTTGTGCCTGCGCACTCGAGGGATTAATATTTTTGTATATTTTTATGTAGGCGATATATATCCATACCTACGTTTAATGCAGTGGCATGCAAGCAAATTACATGAAGCATGATCTGAATATCTAATACGTATATATACATCACACATTTATGAATATTTAAATTTATTTGATATTCAAGCAATGTCTGCAATTTAATATATGAATTATAGTCTGTATGAACAAAACCCAATGCTACCAATGCATGCAATTTTAGATGAAATGCACAATCTTCATTTCTGTCTCGCAAATTATGATATTAGAAGCAACTTTGCATTGCAATTTGCGAATGCAAGCTAGCAGTCCTCAGCTTACAGTTATATTTAGAATGAAACAATCCCATACAATGTTCATTGTTCCGAATGCATCATATACCACACATACACAAAGAATCACTGTAAGTGTTATAATAACAATCTGTCATGTTATTCTATGATCATCTGTCATTCGGTATAAACAAACTAAAAATATAGTATATTTTGTAAATGAATTTAATTCACTAAATTAGCTATTGTTTTCTCTTTGTGTTTATTTTATTGGGTTGTTATTGTGAATGTGCATTTTACTTATAAGGGGAATGTTCCTTGCTCCATACACTTTCCCAATTTATTTTTTACTGAAACAATAATATAATCTTGAATGGAAGGCTGAAGCCAATTCTGAAACTACAACTTCCTAATAAATCTATTGCACTCCATTTTAACATGCAGCAAATACATTCGGTTAGCTTATAGTTGTATTTTGATTAGAATACTGTACTGGTCTTGATGATAATTTCACTTTTTTCTTTTTGTAAATAAAAAAAAATCCGTTCATGATGATCTTAATAAAAAAAAAAATTATTTGAAAACGCTTTTAGTATGAATAAATGGTCGTCAAACTCTAAATTTATAACCTCTTTTTAAGTAATAAATCTTAATTATTTAAATTTTTATGGAAAATATTTTTAAAATCAATTTTTCTTATAAACTAATGTGAGCAAAAATTATAATAGTTTGGCTGAATATTTGGTTCGGTACATTTTAAACCATGTCTTCGGCTGAAAATTCGTATTCGACAGTCCCTATATTCAGCCCAACTCTAGTACAAACTGTTTTGGTCATGGATGGAGAAAGCAAGTTTTGCAACTACATCCCTCATTTATATTCATAACCGGATCTGTTTCAATTTCTAACATGTCCTGAACATAATTCAGATGAGAGACTTGAGCATTTATTACCTATTTTATTAGTTTAGCAACATGTTTAGGACTCCGTACCTGAAAAGGAAAAACGGAACCCTTATAAGATCACCCACGTTTCTGTCCGTTGGTCAAAGCCGTTTTTTTTTTCAGAAATCACTTGACATTCAAACTTGAAATTTTATATAGTAATAATGTGCGGAGGGCTAGGGCAAATTAACTACTGGAAATTTTTTTTTAATTCCTTTACCTATAGTATGGGGTATCATTTGAAAGAGCTAATAATAAGAACTCCAAAATTCCTACAAGTTCGGAAATAGACTGAAAAATATGCAAAAAAATATGTGCCCCATCTTTATTTCCGAAACTATTCATTCTAAAATTATGAAAAACTTTTAAGAAGCCTATTGTAGCTATACTAATTATTCCAGATCTTATAATTTTTTAAATATGTATGTTTTTAAACCTAGGAAAGATTTAGTATATAGTATATATGGGCAATATACTTATGAAATATTAATATTTGTAAATGTTTAATAAAACTACTATAGGCTCAGATTTATATATAGTGGATGACCAATATAGTTATGTTTATAATAAAAAATTGAGCTTCTGATAAGAACACTGATAGTCTGTATTGAAAACAGGGACAGAATTACCCATATGTCCTTAAAATAGGCAACACTATTCTCTCTGAAGATTCACACGTGCAATAGTTTATTATGCTATGGGTAGGGGTGGAAATACAGGGGAAGGAACGTAGCAGAGGGTAACATTACTGATAGACAGAATCATGACTGACATTATCAAATTATACTGGTTTCTGGGGATCACAAAAATTAAAAAGTAAATGAGTAAAGTGTATTTCTGGTTTCTAGGATGTTTATATTTTCAACTCAATTATGAGTCTGATTGAAAAGACAAGGCTATAAACATACCCTACACGCTAAATTATCTAACGATGCCCTGTACAGCTCGTGTAATAAATTAATATTTCAAAATACAACCGGTTTGGTTATTGTACGTCCTTATAGAAATTTACATAATTCAGAGAAAAAATTATATTATACAGATAATTCCAAGATATTATTATGTACATTCTACACCAATATGTCTGTCTTTTTGCATTTGTACAGTAATGAGTATACTTTTCGATAAAAGAATTATTAATCACAATTAAATGAAACTACGTGATGTAATATTATTTCTACTCTCTTTAAGTTTTTTACCACGACCTAGGTTTTGTTGTATTACACTTGAAGTGGGCTATTAGCAAAGATAGATCTTTGCTAAATACAACGAAATCTAGTCGTGGTAAAGAAAATAGAAATAATACTACATCACGTAGTTTTATTTAATTGTGAATAATGAATTTCTACAAAATTAAAGCCAAATATATTCAATAAAAGAATTATTAAACCAAATCTATAGATATATTAAAATCGTAAAAGAACTGAGTCTGTAAAACTAAGTGCAAGCTACTAAGCGTAAAACAACAATTTTTAGAATTTTTGTCTGTGGGCGTGTATAATGAAGGAGTATACACGCTAATCTCAGCAATGGTTGAACTGATTTGGATGTTTTCAGTAATGTACTTAGTTTAGCTTGGGCTGACATTTAAGCTTAATTCAATCGGTTCACAAATAAAAAAGATACATCAATCTTTAGTTTACGTTCATTAAGCATGCTAATATCAGAACCGGCGGAACCAATTTGGCTGCTAACTCCATCTACTAGGGTTTTTAGTAAACTTTATGCTCATATAGTTCTGAGAGAATAAAAGAAAAAGAACTCAAAACAATTCCTAATAACTTTTCTTACGCCGAATTCCATGTGAATGAAGTCGTGGGCAGAGCTGGTTATAAATCTAGAGCAACTAACGATATTCGCAACAGAAATCATCTAACACAATATCACCACATACTGACAATAATTTGATAGTCATCCTCTAGTGAGTGTGCACAGATTCGAGTTTTATATATCGTTTTCACATAAAGATTTTGTTATCATCTGACTTAACTGTCATCGATCAGAATCTGTGACAAACATCTCGAACTGTTTTTACCTACTAAAGTGACATCTGCCGTTTGCACATTTTTTATGAAAATAAATAAATAATACACATTATAATATCAAACCAACTTCTGTTAAAAAATATGTAAAGAAATAGATATTAACAAAATCTACCTGTCTGTCACACCGTAAGCCCGAATCGTTGTTGCCCCAGTGATGCTCTCGCCAAAATGTGAATATATGGGCGACCGCGACACAGATTCCAGACGCTTCAGCTGTCGCGATGTTGCCACATAAAATCGTTGAATAAAATAATACAATAGACCAATCGGTATAATGACGGTCATAAATATGGGTGTAGACAAACTGATGACTACCAACGTTGCGAGTACCTAGAGCGAAACAAGTTTTGTGTTATGATAATATTTAGAACATTAAAAATATAAATTTGTCATCACATATTTGTTAATTTTAAGGGTTATTATGTTAATGTTAGTAGCAATAGCAGTAATACTACGGTTATATTCAAAATCATATTTCTCTTTGCCCAAATTTATAATATTTAAAATATAGAAAAAATTTTTTTGAGACATACCATTAGTCCAAAAGGTAGCTTTTGAACATACATTTCTTACAAAATTCCCTTCTATAGTTTGGATTTGAATCAGTATATGAATCAAATCCAAATTTTAAAAGAAAATTTTAGAAATCACTTGGAGTCACTAAAAATATAGAAACAACACTCGCATAAAACAATATAACAAGTACAACAACAACAGAAGAAGAGTAAGAGATTTTAAATAAAATTTAAATAAAAAAAAATTTTAAAAAATAAAATATTTTAAAAGTTTTGTTGTAAACCAAGCTTGAAACCAAAAATGTCTTGTTGATGAAAAAAGTAAATCGTTTTTCTCATCAGCGGTGTACAAGTGTTAACTCGTGTGTCTAGAACAGTTCATTGATATTGCCACTAAATCATAGATCTATTGTATATATAATGTAATCTTTAATCAATGTGTATGCGACAATCTAAAACCCATCAAGTTAGAAAAATGTAATTTTTCATGCAAAATTAGAAGCAAGCATCTAGTCTAATTTCATAAGCCAAGGCAGTGAAAAGAAACAATTTTCAACACTTTAAGTCGTTCACCATGCATCAAAGTAATTTTTTTATATTCATGCGTGTTGAGTAGAACAAAGGCAGCAAGCAATTGATTCAAGAAATCATCTTTTTGTATCTAATAGTTTCTAAGCCAAATTTTCAATATATTTTAAGGTAATCAAGTCTGAAGGAAAGAAAGAATTTAGAAAAAATTTACTAAATGTCAACCTTTTCTAAATCTAAAATCAACTCTTTTTGAAAGCAATCAGATTTTTGCGTCGGTATCGAGTCAGATGTGATGGATGATCATTGAAACTTCCAAAAGTGAAGGAAATTAAGAAAATAAATCAATAGAATTTCGTAAAATTAAATAATTTGAATGTTATAGTGTGCTCTATGGAAAGAGATAGTGAGCTCGCTAAGCCAAGAGATATTAAAAACTGTAAGCTAAATGGTCTTTCCTATCCTACATAATGAATGAACTTGTTAAAAAGACTAAAGATCCATACATAAAAATATATAATTTCAACACACAAAAACTAGTTGAAAGCGAGATACTCGGAGAGAGAACACGGTATTAAGGCTAATTATGCATTAATGATTATCAATATAAAGGAAACAATGAAAAATGAACCAGCCTGGATCAGTGGGGAATTCAAATTACCTCATACAAGCAAAATATTAAATCAGCAACTTGTTGAGGCAGCGATGTATCCAATACGTCGATATCTTTGGAAAAGCGCGACAAAACCCTGCCCTGAGGCGTTACGTCGAAGAACCTCAAAGGACACCGCAGCACGCCCTTTAGCAAGGCATTGTGCATTACTTTGGCAGCTTGCCAGCAGCCGAGATACGGCATGAGATCAGCATAGAATGATGCAAGCGCTGCAACAATCATGGGACATCACATGAGCTAACCATAAGCTAAATATTTCAAAAGTGGCTGAATTGTTTTCACTACAATCATAGCGTTTCCTAATGTTGGCCTAAAACAAATTTATGTGTGATGGTAAAGCTGTCAAAGATGATTTCTCGAACTCGTTTAACATGCTTAAGATATAATTATGAGAATTAACCAATATACCTAATCTATATTTACATTTTAATTTAATAACTATAAGTGACATAAATCAAATTGAACATTGTGCTGAATCTATACGCTTTACTAATCCGGTAGTTGACTCATTCTAAATTTTGATATTTTTCATACAATATTGTGAAATATAAGTTAATTAAAAACCAGTCTTGAAAGAAATTCAAAAATTTATTGAAAAATAAGCCAGTTATAGGCTTCTAAATTTGATGATACGGATAGAGTTGGGTATATCCCTGTCTCTTTTCCTCTTGTAGAATATAATGTGCAGTATTAAAATGACCTCACAACACAGCATTGCTGTCCTTGTCTAAAGGTTAAATTTAAACTTTTATAACTCGGTCAATTTTTAAGATTATTTAAAAAAAATTTCACTCTTCATCAGCTTGTACCTTGAAATTATGATTAAAGAAATAAAATAAAATTAGTCAAATACCCAATTATTTGCACAATTTATATTTGCTTTCTGTATTAAATATTTAAATCAGATAAGTCAACAGAAATAAACTATATTGAGCAATATGTTTATATTATCACCACAGATTCATGTGAATATGCCAATAAAAATGACACAACCGCTATTGAAATAAAAAAGCCTATACTGAATTTAATTTATAACTGTCCTATTCTCACATTATGATGAAGGCGCCTAATTAGAAAGTGGTTTTCCTTCGAATTATAATATTCAATTAACAATTGACTTGTATTTCTATTCACTAAAGTAACACATAATAATCCTCAGATTCAATATTTGCTAAATGTGACAATTTTTTCCAGCTTTCAATCCAATAATTTTTCACAAATCGCAAAATACAAGGAAAATGTTGCACATCGTACAGTTATATACAAAACAACATAAAATGAAAGCGTTTTACATCACATATTTATAAAATGAAATTAAATCATGAAATGTTGAACGGTCTGACGTAAATGAAAACACATTTTTGTTAAAATAAGCAGAAAAGATCAGTGCCCAGTTTTGAAATTGAAGGCTAGAGACTGAAGATAGTTTTTAATATTAGTTCCCCATTATTATGTCCTTATAACTGGATATGCCACAATGTCCTGACTATTTTCATTTCTACCTCCTTTTTCTTCAACTCCTCACCGAGATGGCAATCATCACTATTATGGAGCATCATATAGTTCAATGTAATATTTCACAGTCTGCACAACAGTCATTTCAAGTTTTTTCACAGCACAGCACACAAGATATGGCCCGTTTATCACCTTCTGCTGGGGTACAAGCTTTGCATGAAGTATGTCCTATGCCTCATGCAATGGTAACTGTAACTTAGTGGTGTGTAAACTTATAATGTTAAGACTATTTTTTAATTGTCTCGACTTGATCCATCATAATTTGTTCAAGTACATACAATTATTTCAATAAAGTTTTGTATTGTTTGTTTTGTGAGTTAATATTCATAGTATACTTGTTACTTGAGTATTCAAGACATGTAAGAGCAGAACGTAGGTAGAAATATACATCACATATTACTTTGATACTGACATATTATTTTTAACAAATAAAACTTTGGTAATTGTACCACTCAGTTCTATTCTAGACGTACAATAAAAACTTGACCAATTTCATCACAGCATTTAAAATAAACCTAATTTTCATCAAAAACTTTTAAAAAGAAGAAACCATTTAAATTAATTCATTACACATTATTTATAATAATGCAAGTTGGAAACAGTTGCTATGACAATCTAAGAATACCATACCGTAGGCATTGATAACGCTTCGGAAGTATAGACACAAGAGATGTATAACGAATGTTACCTCATATGTAAAGAATAAAATCAAAAAAGGAAGGGGGCATTTGTACAGTGTGTTATAAACAGTAGAGAAATAGAAAATGACTTTTACAAAATACTTATCATCATTAGAAAATAACGGTAATTGTTAACAAATGTCTTCTTCTAGAAGATCAAGAATATCTTCAATTATAAAAAAATAATCAACACAGAGGTGTCATAAAAAATTTAGCAATCGACAATAGGCTTTCAATTGGAACTCATAAATGAGTATTTCTCAAAGTTATACCATGTACAGAAAGTTGAAATATTGTATCGTGACAGAAATAAAGAAAAACATGCACTTTCGTTCCAAGTACATAGCATTTGCTATACAACCATATACATAGGAAAAATGTCTACAGAAATCGAAGGAAAATGTTGCACATCGTGACAATAAAATATCCTAGATAACTATTAAAGCGTCACTAAAAATTAAAAATACTATTCCAGTATTTGTCAATCTAAAACTATCATTCAAATTCTTCATTTTACTCAATGGCGCAACAACCCAGGTTGGACCCTGGCCTTTTCAAGACTCTTTTTCAGATTATTCCATTCTAAGTAGTTATCCACCAGTTCTTGGCCCTCAGTACTTTCGAGTCCCTTTCTAAATAATCTATAAATTATAGTTTGGGTTTTTCTCTTGATCTAAAACCCATGACTTTTGTCAAACTGACAGTTCTGATAACATTTGTAACCAAAGTCCCATGTTCTAATTCTCAGGAACTTTATTCATTTTTAGGTCATATTGCGAAGACAAGTCCAGATTTTGCTTCTTGAAACTTTGTATTTGTTCCTTCGTAGCGGTTGTTAACCTCATGCCTAACTCCTAATTGGAAGACCAGTCCCATTTTTGTTCCCTATCAAGTGAACTACCGTCAGAATATTCTTTCACTCTAGTTGTCACCCATTAAAATATCACAAGTCATTAATTATAACATTGGAAAAATTTAAATGCAGTTAGTTTTCTCAGTTTGCTCAACATTAAATTCCAACAAGTACAAAATTAATTAAAAATACTGAACAGCCATTAACCTATAAAAGCTTATATAAAACAAATAATACGATATAAAAATTGTTTGTTTTTATATCAAACATGTTGAAATAATGTTTACTAATTAATATTACAAATTGTAGAATACGGAAAATCATAATAAGGATTAAATACAATATATTAAAACCAACTACAAGTATGAAAATTTCAAACAATAGTATTTTCAATAGCAATAGTATTTTCAATTAAAAAACCTTTTCAATTAAAAAAAATAAAAAAAAAAAATAAAAAGAATTTAGACAATCGTATAGCGAGTGCAATAAAGTTAGAAATTTATAGAAAACAAATAATTTAAGCTTATTAAGAATATTTTAGGACATAAGAATTTTTTCAGGTTTGCCCAAGTTTTGAAAATGCATAACAATCTACATTTATAGATTTGAGAATGACTTTGAGAATCGAAGTAAATTTTGGGAAATTAAAAGAGTAATATTTTTTTGAATTTAGAATATTTGAAATTCCTGAAGTTTATATTAAATTTATCTCCAAATTGAAGAACATTCGGAGTAATTTTGATAAACTAATCAAAACTTAATATGTGACAAAAATAGAAGAGCAATTGATCCATTCTCAAAAGAGAAAAATGCACTATATAAATACAAAAACTTATTAAATTTCATGGCATAACATTTTTTTGATTATTGAAGTTACACTTCTTTAGGCATGTTATGAAAAAATGATGAGAGTTAAAATTTACAATGTGCGCGTACGATAATCAAACAAAAATTAACAGGATGAAGTTGTTCACTAAATATATATTTCCATGTATGTAGTGACTGATACTATGTTCATAATAGTTTCTGAGGTATTTGTAAATATGCAACAAGTGTTTTATATTCATACAAATCTAAGTTCTTTTAAATAATATTTTTTAGTAATTGAAATTTAATAGTGGTCCATATAATAAAAAACATTTATTTATTGTGAATATTAGTGATAGTAATAGTGCGTATAAGCTTTTTAAAATATATTTTAAATGTATATCTCTAAGCAAGGTTAAGTTTCGATATGTATTCATTTGCATTATAAATTATAATTATTTCTTAATTTCTTAAAATTAATAAATCACCATAAACTTTCACCATATTCATTTACTGTCATTAAACTTTATTTAGATTCTTTTAGTAAATTTAATAATTCATTATATACTCGTTTTTATATTAAATTGAATGCTACATAAAATAATTAAAATAAAATAATAATATAATAATGGTAATTATTATTATTTAATTATTATATGACAATGATTGTAATTTTAGATAAAAAGATCAAATTGTTTACTACTCTGTATGAGAAAATATATTTTAAGATTTAATTATTTGATTGAAAACAGATTTTACCAACCATATTTATAATCACGCTCCAGTCCTTTTATTATTTTATTTCCATTAATTATTTGCAAGCCAAATAAAGTTATTTTTATATTATGCCAAAGAAGTATAATTTCTTATGCGTGTACAATTAATTTTTATTTATGCGTGTACAATTATTTTTTATTTATGCGTGTACAATTATTTTTTATTTATGCGTGTACAATTATTTTTTATTTATGTATGTACATTTAATTTTTGTTTATGCGTGTACAATTAATTTTTATTTATGCGTGTACAATTAATTTTTATTTATGCGTGTACAATTATTTTTTATTTATGCGAAATTACAATTAATTACAATTAATTTTTATTTATGCGTGTACAATTAATTTTTATTTATGCGTGTACAATTAATTTTTATTTATGCGTGTACAATTAATTTTTATTTATGCGTGTACAATAAGTTTTTATTTATGCGTGTACAATTAATTTTTATTTATGCGTGTATAATTCATTTTTATTTATGCGTTTACAATTAATTTTTATTTATGCGTGTACAATTATTTTTTATTTATGCGTGTACAATTAATTTTTATTGATGCATGTACAATTATTTTTTATTTATGTGTGTACAATTAATTTCGCACGCACAATTATTTTTTATTAATATCAAACTAGTGAAAGTACCTATTATACTGTCAAACTAGTGAAAGTAGAGAAAAGGAAACATATAGGGAAGATGAAAGAAATCATTTGAAAATTTTGAGAGTGGAAAATTTAAACAATTTTTGAGTTTGACTTCACTTCACTTTTTAACTGGGTAACAATTCCACATATTCAACAAAATGCCAATACAGTATGATAAAAGAAAAAAAAAGAAAAAACAATGATTCTAATGAATGACAAATTGTTTGAACTTTCTTCAATTAAACTGACATGGATTAAATTAAACAGAAATTATTGTCTAACAGAGGTTATAAGAATATTTCTAAGAAAAGAAATTCGTTTGAAGTTTAATGAAAGTAATCATTTAGTAGAGTAGAGCGATGTGGGTAAACCGGCCAACATTTATATAAAATTATTAGAAATGAAAGTAGGCACTCAAAGGTAGCCAAAATTTTATCGATAAATATTTCAATACATAAATTGCTATTTTTTTCATTTCAGTATTTTTAAATGACTTAAATTTTTTAGTGTTCCATATGTATTTGTGAGTGTATTCACGTGTTTATGGTTCCAAGCGACGGACTTGTTGATATTTGATATTTCTAAATATCCAAATTTTAATGGTCTGTAATTGGACAATGCTCACTTCAGAATCTTCACTAATAGAACAAATTTACGATAAAACGTACCCTAAACACCTGAAAGAGAAGCTGCCTTATTGTCATTGGCAAAAGGTTATCCACAATGTAAATATCCACAGATAAGCGTGACAACAGTCTTCCGACCGGCGTAGACTCGAAGAATCGCAAGGGACTTCGGAGTAAATGCTTCACGAGCAATCGATGCATGTGCTGAGCTGATCGCAAGGCAGATAATGCTAATACGATGTTTCCAACAAATATGGCTAAAACTGTAAAAATAATTGGTGTCATAACATTAGTTACGTGTTTAAAGAATTATAAATTCAATAAACGTATATGTTTCAAATTCAGTAAACAAGTTTTTAACGTACTTTATACTTTAAATATTTACGATTACATTAATTCATCGGCGGAAGTAAATATTTGTCAGATAATTGTGCAGCTGTCGACAAATTAACCTTAAAACTGATATGATAATGGCCCCTTAATTATAACCAGATAAAGTTTTCCATGCGAAACATGACCACATTTGAAATGAGCTCCCAAATGAACCTTGATTTTATCGCAAATATCCAACATTAATTTGCAAGACTGAATTAACATTTCATTTTTGACTGCTGTGTAACATATAATGTAACAAGTAACAATGGTGACGAGATGATAAATGACCCAGAACATATTACGTAGTAGTTTACAGAAATGGTTTTAAAAGTTCCTTTAATACAAAAACAACAGTTGAAAAACAAGACTATTAATTTTTTTCCCAATTAAAATAAACAAAAACAAAATAGCAAGTAAATTAGAAATTAAAAAACAGTTACAAACTCACCACTTAACATCAATTATTTACATTTATGATGTACAGGGTTCCCAACAATGTAAAATCGAACAGAAAAAATTTAAATTTGCCTATTATATAACTAAAACTAACGTTCCTTTCATTTGGTATTTGGTTTTCAAAATTCTTGGACATATATTTCACAACTGATATTTAGATAATTATCAGTGGTAAAATATAATTAAAAAAATTTCCTCAGTTGTCTACCACCTCGGTTGATAGTTCATTCATTTAATAACATCTATGGAACACAGATTCCCATTTTCAGCAGGCCCCATAAACAAAATAGTTCATTATGAAATTTCAAATTTTCTATTTCATAACTATCATTATTTATAAGTTGCAATTATTGAAAGTTGCATATATTTGAAAGTTGCAATTTCAAAAAAGTGCATGAAAAATAAAAACTACTTTTATGTTAATGTTTGGGAAAAACCGCGCTATTGGTAGTATATAATGAAATAATGTCAACAATTGTTTATGGTGGCAAACTTGAGTAGTCCATCTAATATACTAAGTTAAGATTATTTAATTTCATTAAGTTACCTCACCTTGATGGTCGGTGCAGATAAAATGAAGACGTATTTCGATAATATATAGAAAGTGTACCCAAAAGAAATGGAAAATTGTATTGCTGCCTATCTAACTGTTTATAAACAAATTTAAAGTGGGAAGTATACAAAAACCACTTGGAATTATTTTACTAAATTAATACTGACAGTGTTAACATTTTTGATGTTATAGCACAGTATATAAATTAAATATCGTACATATGTGTCATGAACTTCTAACATAAAAACTGTTTATATACAAAAAGCCTACAAATGGTTTAAAATAATTAACCCCATATTCTACATTTCATGTAAGTTGTATCCCAAAACTATTTTTTGTGTCAAGGGGAAGCACAGAGGTAGATAATATCAAGGCCTAACCGAAAAATCTTTGTATGTTCACTAATTATTTAGTTTCTGAGTTATACATCTTTTTGCATTTTTCTTAGCCGAACTCTTAAATTGAAGATGAAAATATTTATTTGTAACGTCAATAATTGTGACAGAAACTTGATTCTTTTTATTAACCCGCAGTCTGTTCGGAATAAAAATATTTACATACATACATCTTAAAACATCTCCAAAAAATTAACAGAAATAAGATATTCCAAACACAAGATTTTCAGGTAAATTTTTGCCATCATTTTAAAAAAAAGTTCATATAACTTTTTTCCAGAACCTACGTCACAGGTTTTTTATTTCATCAGCTTTAACCTTTACAGTGAGATCCAAAAAATGGAACCAAAGTGTAGTAAGTGAAAAATTGTCATTTTCGTGAATAATTAGTAAAAGAAATAAAAATTCAGGAATATAATAAAACTTGAGCCGTATTCATCATAAAGAGTAATAAAACAATGGAATAATAACTCCTATTAATACGCCTCTACACTACTCGCGAAGTTACCTCGACAAAGTGCTCTTCGAAGTTGTTCGCAATCTGGAGTACACATTCGTGCAACCTAGCGAGGAGCTCAGTCGTTGTGAGTCTCCCGTACGCTAACCTCGCGAAGTCCTTTGACTTGGGCACAAAAAACTGACAGTAATTGGAAGTCATCAAGAATAATATAGTGTCAACCTTTAGGTTGGGCTACTAAACATGCGACTAATACTCTTTTTGAATGTTAGATTGCTTGAATGTGGAGTCTTAGATAATTTGAGTTTCTAGGGGATCTATATATACCGACTTGTAGAGATACAATATTACGAAACGATGATGCATCCCGTTACTATACCTTGAACCAAAGATGTTATTTTCAAGTAAACAGAAGATTCCCCTGGAAACGAATAGGTTTTAATGGTTCCATAGTTTGGCCTCAGAGGTCTCCCGGCTTAATTCAATTTATCTTTTCCATGTGGGAATACTATAAGGAGTTTATCTACTTAAAGAAAATAGTAGTTTGGAAGCATTGAGAAAAAATGTGCGGGAAGCCAAAGAAACAATTCAAAAATATACAATAGATTTAAGATGTTCAAAAGATTATTTTTTTGACGATACCGTATTCATATTGAACAAGACGGTCATAATTATAAATGCTTATAATACTATATATAAAAAAATTTAAATTGTCCACTTAATTTGGGTCCATTTTTAGTTACTCTGTAAAGGTAGCAAAAATATCAATTTTCCCAGTTAAAAAAATGATAAAATAAGTTTTTGTAGTAGATTCTGGGAAAAAAAATTATGTGAAAAATTTTTTTAAAATGATATCAAAAATTAAGTTCAAAATCTAATGTTTAGAATACCTCATATTTCTGCTAATTTCTTTGTCATTTCAAGATGTTATTATGTAAATCAAGCTTCTAAAAAAATTATTCACGTACAAAGAAGTATTGTGTATTCAATTTATGAGTTTGGCTAAAAAACACAAAAAAATTATAAGAGAAACTATCAAAAATCGCAGAACATTTATAGGGTTGTTTCGGATTGGTCTTGATGTTCTGTACCTCTGTGCTTTTGCTTGATACTGTTTTTTAGGATACTGTATATAGTTATCCTAGCGACACATGTTACTATAAATATCATTAAAATATAAAATAAATATTTAAAAGCAACATATTAGTAACCAAAATTCACAATTCACAACTTGGACAAATGCATTTTTAAAACAACAAATACATGAATACAAATAATAATAGAAAAAGAATCTTGCGACTTTATAAATGATGAAAATTCATTGTGAAAGTTTATTTAGTCTCTTTAAAATAAAACCTCAAATCTGGAAATAAATCTATATATGTGTATAATTTCAGATACTACTTAAAAGAAATGAGAAAACATGATTTATAGAAATAGTTTAATTGTTATATATAGCCCGAAAGCAAGCAAAGTTTAAAAGAAAAAGTAGGGTCTTCAAACCACTCATTCATTTTCACAAATTCCTTTTATACGGAGAGTGACCCCAAAGAGATTTTCACTAGTTTAGAAGTCCAAAAATATTTTCTCTAAAGGTTACCTTAAAAAAAATTTTGTATTGAGCATATGAGCGATTTTTTGACATATGATCTATTGAAGTAGTCGAGAATACATAATGTAAGCAAAACCTTTTGTTTGCACAAGCACGCTTATGTCATTTCATAATTTAATTTCAATTTAAATTATAAAATATGTTCCAAATGCGTTCAATGAAAACTAATTTAAACTTAATATCAATTTATTTACATTTTTAGGCAAAACTTAAACTTATTATATATTTCATAAAAATTTCCAACACCATATTAGATCTGTTATATTGAACTTTGACAGTTTGTAAAAATTCTTGAAAAGTGGATAAATGAAAAATAATTTTAAAATTCATCCACAAAATTTTTACGTGCACCAGTTATAATCAGGACTATTTTAACTGGTCACATCTCTGAAATCAGTTCTATGGTCAATTTGCAATTATTTAGAGACAAATATCTCATCATAAGGTAACATTTATGCCATAATTTAATCAAATATTTTTGGTCCTCTAAATGGGCGATTTGCAGGGTCACTGCATCACATACAAAAGGCATGACTATTTATCTCTAAAGTATGTCACTTTCATATATCTTTTTGTTATCTTATTTAAATATATTTTTATCTTATTATTTTTCATTCATATATCTTTTTGTTATCTCAATTTTACATTTTTTTTTCAAATTTAGTTCCTCTTGTTGAACCCGTATTTATAAATGCTTACTGGATTTACTTAACAGGCAAAAAGAATACAATTTTTATGTGGATAATTTTATATGATTAATACATTGATAGTCATTTCTAAGCAGTATGTTTATACAAAAACTTATTGCTATGGAGCAATTAATTGCTTTGAATAAAAAAGCAAGAAAAACACCCAACCAAAACCAAAATTATTCAGAAATGTATAGACCTACATTTTCTTAATGTTATAAAAAAAACCAGAAACAGAATAAAAATGTTCCAAAAAAATAATACGTGGCATGGTTTATCTCAAAAACTTATTTTCATAATCTTTTTATATATTTTTTACGACTTTTATACAAACATAATGTAAGGTACCTTATTTCTAAATGAGATGCAGAGATTTCTGTTCCGTCAGTTTATACTTCAAGCAAATTTATTTAAAAAAGCTTAATTTTTGCGAACAAAATTTATGATAAATTTTAATTGTTTTAAGTCTTTTGTATTAATTTCAAGACTACATTCATTCATTTCAAGACGTTTATAAATAAAAATGTATTCATAAAATAATATTTAACAAAACTGACATGCAAATTTATTTTAATATAAAATGAAAATGAAATACCAAAAGAACATTTTCATAGAACAATTAACCCTTTAATTTGTTTGTAAACAACACAAGCACAAAGAACAAAGGTTAGTCAAAATTAATTAGTTAGTCTCTGTTAATATTCATAACACTGTAAACGTTTAGAAGAATGTCCCGTTTTCAGTGCATGTGACATTCGTATTACGTGCAAAAGTATGTTTGCCAAAATAAGTGCACTACCTTCTATATGTAACTGGAGTTCGTGTCAACATAAAAGCTACTACAGTTCTCGTGATCAATTCAATTCAACTCGCATTATCAGTACTTTAACAAGTTCAATTTAAGGTGACTGAATTTAAATTAAATAATATTCGTTTAGTGAGATAATTTACATTAGTTTAAAATTAATCAATACGTAATAAAACTGTAATGATACAATTGAAATTTATCTTTATATTTAAAGCTCTGTAATCATGACAAATCAAACAAATAATCCTCCTTTAAAGTAATAATGTTAGCTTTTAATAATACTATCGCACAACATAAAACACAAACTAATCGAAGCAAAATGTTTTATATATCAAGCTATTTAACCCAAGATAACCTACAGGCCATATTTTATAAATGTAATTCAAGTTTACGAATTTAATATAATTTTATTCATAATATTGCTAAGTTATCGCCCAAACATGGCAAGTTCCTGAAAAATATTACCCATTTTAATGCCAATACGAGGTTTGTCCAAAAAAGTGCCAATGTTATCAAATAAATATTACAATTTATTAACATTACTCCCCTGAGTAATAGTCAAGTCCAAATCTAATCTCCAAGCTAATCAAAGTACTTTCGAAACTGCAATTTCAGTCTTGCAAAGTACAATACTCATTTCACAAGGAGACTTGGGCCTAGAAATAAAATTCATTGCGAAGAAATGAAACTTAGATATTTTATTATGCAGATTTAGTCACCCAGTACAATGTTTCTACTTCACCATTGTATTGGTATTCTCATGCTATCAGAGATCACTGAGTAACATTTTCCATGCTTAATTTTTTAAATATTTGCAAAAATAGGTTTTAGTTATACAGATAGCCTTTTAATATAATTTCACTAACCTAAAATTGTTTGTTTTTTTAGTGATTATCGTCCTATTTTTTTTGTTTTTACGCTGTCAGGTATCACTGGTAACATTTTCCATGATTCATATCCATTTATTTCGACACTTATCTAAGAAACAATATAACGAAAATACTTAATTCTGAGTTAGTATATTTAAATTTTAACATTACGATAATTGTATTCAAACAATTATGAATGTTCTTCACTTTACACTAATAACTAGGCTTTCGGCCTAGTCACAAAATCAGTGATGATATCACTGATATCCAGGCCTGGGGATGGATTACAAAATCAGTGATGATATCAAATACGATAAATTTATATTTGATTGTAAAAACTGCCGACAGTTCTTTTCCGCCTTCTGTTACAATAATAACAGTTCGAGTTATTTTGTTTTATTATAACATTATACGAATAGGAATCATGTCACTGAATATAAATAAATTGTTTTATTTCCACTAGTACTGCATATGTATCAATTATGACAGTAGCAAAATGGGGTAAACAGAAGTAAATAGACGGCTGTGGCATAATGCAGCCGTGGCATATTGGCGCCCTAAAACATCATTAGTCAGTTGCAGTCATAAAAATGTTTATTAAATGTAAAATTAAACCCACCTTCCATGACTAATGAAAAGCAGACCAAAATAATGGGATTTTTTATGCAACACATGCAAGTACCGCATAATTATTTTTTCTGTTGTTCGTAATGAGGCCATTTTGAGTATCCTCTCTTGCCATTAAGTTACTAAAATAAGGAGTTTCATTATATTAAATGCAGAGGTTACAAACCTGGGAAATAGACAAATGTAGAATGATTATTAGTTATTAGATCTATTTAACACATTTACAATGGGAGTGAAACGTGGCTAGGTGGATTATCAAGTCACTAAAAATGCTAAAAATATTGTGATATGAGCATTCGAACAGTGGAATACAGTCATGTTTTAAAGCGTATCGAATTTCAATTTAAGACACATTTTACGTTAGTGGCACTTGTCTCGAAATTAGTTAAAGACCTTGGAAACTTCATAGACAAACCTCGTAAAGTAAGTCATCCCATAAATAAAAATCCATTTCTGTTTCCGAACCTTCTTCGCATCCTAACTGTACGGATGTTGACCCATCTACACGTTCCTACCACAAGACAGAATCCCTTATAGCAAAGCCTATTCTGGCAAACAGCACTGCCGCCACCCTCACGTGCGTACTGACTAAGGACGGTGACGAATAGTTTACCGAAAAGAAGCAGCTGGTCCAGCCCCGCAGCGTCATAGGCAAGGAGTTGTCGAGGACGTCCACGTCCTTGCTGAAACGGTTGAGGATCCTGCCGACGGGTGTAATGTCGAAGAACTTGGTGGTGGGGGCACGGATGACCGAGCGCAACATCTGCGAGTGGAGCGTGCGGGCCGCGACCAGTGTGCCCAGGTACAGCGCCAGCGATGACACCGAGACCGACACAACTGTACCCCAACCACAACCGACGCTTTTTATTTTATCCAACATCTCGTAAGACGTACTCGGTTAGCTGGGTTACTCATTATCTCCAATTATAATTGATAATCTCAGTTACGGAAGTTAACATTTACATTTCCATATTTGTCTAATGGCAAAAATTGTGATATTCAAAATGTCCGATGACTTTAATGAACCATTTACCACAGGTCACAGCACAAACGGTAAAGCATTATCATGAAATTAATTCAATTACAGTAACTCGTGAGACATTGTGATACAGATGTTGGCTACTTTCAATTTATGAAACATGAAAATATTTCACCAGGGTAGGATGACAAAAAACCAAAATACTGTAATCATGATAAATGAGGGATGTTTTGAATGATTTGTTATGAAAATACAAATCACATCACAAAAAAGTCGTTCCACAATTCCGAGAGTAAATTAATTATTTATTGTTCTTTCTTACCTGAAAGTAAAACTAAGTTGAACTTTCAAAGGCTACGCCTCAGATACCTCTTTAAAACCAAATGGATTTTACTCGTTACATATACTAATGTGGTACAATATATTAACAAGCACAATGGCAATGATTTTCCAAGATACATGAAATAACCAAAGTTTAAATTGGACTTTGCAGCAGGTCTCCCCCAAGTTTGTACAAAGTTGCCGATAGAAAAGTGAACAGGACCTTTTATAATAGTATATTTAAGTGTTATTCTATTAACTTTAATTATCACAATGAAATTAATAATCACTGGCGAATTTAAATATTCCAAATCCCTCACCTAACTTTAGTCACTGGGTTTAAAAATTATTTTAAATTAACTTCAAAAAAAAGTTCGTAATCATCATAATTAAATTAACTTCAAACTTTATAATTAAATTAACCTCAAAAAAAAGGTCGGAATCGGTATAAAGACACTGTAATATTTGCACAAAGCATGCTTTTAAATTGAGAAAACAATAAAAACACTACAATTTATATTATTGCCGCAACATAATAAATAAATACATCCATGCTGTACTGAGAGAAACACATCATTCATATTATTTATGTACTGTAATACTATGCTTAATCTGTAATCAAGCCGTTCAAAATACATATAATAAAATATGGACTTTCGCATCCACAATATTATCGTTTCGTATTTACATAAAAAAAACTTGAAACAAATTTCATTGAAAGATCTTTCTTCATTAAACATAAAACTGAAAAATTTTCATTGGGTGAATAATTAATTTACTTTTTCTTAAATATTATTCTCATGATCGGGGTACAAAGAGCTAATCGTCTTAAAAGAAAATAAAATAGAACAGCTGAAGAAGATTTACTTAATGGGATCTATTACTTGTGTGAAATACAAAATGTTAATATTCAGAATTGTCTCGTAAATACAGTGGATTTCGGTTATAACGACATCTAAGTGATTGATGACTAAGTTCTTTAATATTATAACGCTATATCCACATGTCATAATATGCAAATATAGGGATCTGTTATACAAAATAATATGTAATTTACATGCACAATTTATTTATTAAACAACGTTTATTTGTAACTTTTCTGTATTACTAACTCCCTGCCCTAAATAAACTACCTACCGGCGGCAGTCAACATAACAAACAATAACAGAAGACGACAAAAAAAAAATTCTGTGCTAACACACACATGTTGACCATTTGTGAAAGTAGATAAAAGATAATGTCCTGAGCTTTTACATCCCTGCCGCTTGAATTTCAAAATGTTGCTACATCTGCATACAATTTCTAGGAATTTGTAACAATAAACTTCCTAAAAGTAGTCTTTATAACCAAAACTGGCGCTTTATAAAAAGTTGCTATACTGCTATACTGGAGCGAATTTCCTAGGAAATTGTATTCTAATTTCAAGGTACACATGTGTTACATTGCTATTACTCGAAAGTCTTTTTAACCAAGGGCGTTATAAATGAAATCCATTGTATATTTATATCAACCTGTTGTTAATATCCAAAAAATATTTTTTAATTACAAGACACAATTATGCATCAGAAAACTGGGGTAAAAGTAAATAGTGAGGGTTGAAGGGAAATATGAGGGACATTTAATTTACTTTGAATTTGTTTTATTTTCCAACATGTTTTAGGTGGGTTGAACTGTAAATGCATTTTTTGTAACACTAAAATTGGAAATATATAGAACTAAGGAAATATCTGGTATGCACTTTCTAGTCATAGTGCGGCATTACTTCTTCAAAATAATGGTATAAAAAATGTCCAAAATTAATCTAGTCATTGTAACTCACCTTGTCCAGCTCCTAAAGCACCGTAAACTCCCAAATACATGTCTCGTAAATGCGTATGTGACGTTGCATTCTCACCCTGCAAATCAAATATTTCATTACTATTTGTAACAAAGAAAAACATGTCGGTACACATAATCAAAAAAATACTTCATCGTGTTCATAAAACATGGAAATATTTCAGTAAAATTAGAGAAATTTTTTTGTTTCAGAACAAAATTTCAAAACTTTTCACTGCCAAAAATTGTTCGAGTCTAAAATAAAAAATTTTTTTGTATGTTTTCTCTATTAGATGTCAAGAAAAAACTTAAGAAGCGATGTTTGACTTTGAATGACAAGTTAAGTCATTCAAAGTCGAACATCGCTACTAATATAACATACTAAACCTTCAATTTTTTTCAGATATAATTTTTTTGAGACGAATTTAAATAAATGTAATAAAGTTTACCAAATTAGGAACAGATTACGTTAATTTCATACTATTCTCTTTCCATCTTATGGGAAACATAGTTACAATATTAGAGAAGTGGTCTTAATTTCTCATGACTCAAGTTGCTTTTTCTATTGAAGAACATAGTGCACAAACTGAGTTTTATTTGTAATTTTAACTACCCAATTTTCATATGTGTAACTTACCTGTAAATTGTGTAACTTCCGCATAATGTGTAACTTACCTATAAATTGTGTAACGTACCTGTAAATTGTGTAACTTACGCATACTCTGTAACTTACCTGTAAATTGTGTAACTTACGCATACTCTGTAACTTACCTGTAAATTGTGATCATTAGACCAGACAGAGAGCCAGAAGTTGGAGCCAATTTGGAATAGCTGCAGTACCATGTTCATGAGAAGTGTGACTACGGATGCTATTATACCCACACTGCTCAGGTAATGTTTGTAAACACTCCATTTCACCTGTTAACAAAGTCAAGCATTGTTACTAATGAAAGTAAAAGGAAATGCCCATTATATATTTGATCCAGGATATACATACGCTGATAATGCTTTCATACCAGTAGTAATACCTTTTTAAGTACCTTTATTTAAAAATAAGTATTCAATTTCATTGGAATTGGAAATACTAATATCATTAATGGCCAAAATTCTATCTATCCACATTTTTGTAGTACTAGGTATAGAAATCGTAACTGACAGTTTAATTTTGCATATCAGTAGGTAGGAATTACAATCTTCGCACGCTATCCACCAATGGGAGTCGAATTACTCTGGCTATAGAACATCACAGTTCTATTGCCGATATATAGACATTTTTTTACATATTTACCCTTACAATCACAGTTAGAAATTGCTAAAAATTACTACAATATACAGTAAAGTAATTTAAGATGAGTTTAGAGTTATTTTAACATTTTCATTCAATATTTTAAAACCAAACATTTTCCACTAATTAGATATACAATTAAATAAAACTGTATAATAACCTACATTTCCTTGATTTCTCACCTTTCTCAAAAGCCAATTTGACATAAATCAATCAGTCAGTATGGTGAAGTTTTTAAGTCTGGGATTTTTTAAAAAAAAAATTATAGTTTGTGTGATATTTTCCTTACGATAGGTAGACAGGCTAATGTCAAAATCAGGACCCAATTCAATTCAACGAATCCAAAAAATATTTTGTCTGTGATAAATTACAAAACTATACTTATACTTAATGTTAAAAATATTTTTCTGTTTGCACTTGTACTAAATACAAAATAATAAAAAAAATTACTTACACTGCCAGTTTCAGTTTTCTCTGCTTCAATAAGTTTGTTATCATCTTTCTTCTTTGATAAGCCATCTGGTGTTTTCTCCGGTGTTTTTCGCTTTACACTACCAGCCCTATCCCCTGTAACATTAAAATATTAAAAAATACTAGCGTGACCCGTGCGAAGTCTTGGCATTATTTATTCCATTATGAAGCTCAGATGACAGATCAAACAAATATTTTACTGAAATTGACATATAGAGGCGCAAGTATCAAAAGCATTGAGCTAAAGCGCCACTTTATTTATACGTGAGTGGATTTGAAATTGAACAAAAATTTTACCGATCGTCAATCATATTGATGTTGAGCCGTTAGATGGCAGCATTGCTGTTTTGTGTATATAATTTTAATAATTAATTAATTTGCAAAAACAATAGCAATAATAAATTTTTTAGTTGTGGATGCCGGTAGAGCAAGCAATTATCTATAAAATGATATATAATTTATGTGGATTAGTTGCGAGCTTTTTTCTAAAAAGGGAGTGTAACATCTTAACCTTAGCGTATTAATATATATGATGATGATGATGATTACAGGTAATCAACAGACCTCACAACTAAATGAACAGATAAAAATTTAAAAAGCTATACCATTGATATCTTAAAGACAGAAGGAAACATATATTTTAGGGCACAGTTAGTTCTCTTTTCTGTATCTAAACTTTATTTGAAGGCATGGTCGGTACGTAATATTTTTAGTTCATGAGTTTGTCTTAGAAAATTTATTGTATCATTATTAATCCCTCGGATGTGCATGTTTCTTGTATGCATCGGTTTGGCTTGCGACGATTAGTGCCAATCAAATGCTAATATTTATATAAACATAGAGATAAATAGAACTCCCATGATGCGAGATAACGGTTGCATGGAGAATGACACATAATTTCTAGATCCAACTGCCTCGTAGCTTCAGTAACAAGATACAGTATGTACCATCACGAAGTAGCACCACTTGAACAACTTGTGCTATCAGTCTCCTAGTTTATAAAATAATTAAAGTTGAAATTTTGTATGAAATCATAATTATGTAGAAATTACCAACCTGTGTAAATAGTGCCAATTATCAGTTTGGCAACATATAATGCATTGTAAACTATCAGATGTCAAATGAATTGTCATTAATCTTTGGAAAAAACTAGAAAACAAGGCGTAGGTTTTGTTCTTAACTAATTCAGCATACCACACTTAAATATTGCAATGGTAACAACTTGTAAATTAACGAAACAAAGTAAAAAGATGAACGCTTAATTGGATATATTTGTTTCCTTTTATCATTTATTTGTTTACTAAGTACGCTGTTGTACAATGTTTTGTGATAACTGTAGTTTTTGAAAATTAGTTTGTGCACACATAAACAATAATTATAATACAAATTATTTTTTGAATATATTTGGCGTTAATTTTGTAGAAACTCATTATTCACAATTAAATGAAACTACGTGATGTAGTATTATTTCTACTTTCTTTAAGTTCTTTACCACCACCTAGGTTTCGTTGTATTACAACATCTTCAGGTGGGCTATTAGCAAAGATCTTTGCTAATATAAGATATTGTATAACAACGAAACCTAGGTCGTGGTAAAGAAATTAAAGAAAGTAGAAATAGTACTACATCACGTAGTTTCATTTAATTGTGACAAATTATTTTGTTTTAGAATGTATTTCAGTACTCAATCAATTTTATCCTGAGGGTTTAATTGCATTCAGCATATAATAAAATCATGTCCTAATATTCCCTGGTATTAAAAATGAACTGTCTACTTCTCTAGTCTCGCCACCCTGGTGAAAATACAGCAGATCAGTGACTTTCCTTATGAAGACCTATATGCAGAAAACTGTTTAAAGATTGCCAATTGATGTAGACCACCCATTTATATATTCATTTCTTACAGATCATGGGTGGTCCACACATTGTGGACCACCCATGGTCTGTAAGAAATGTCCATAAACAACACGACAACTCTTGACGACAGAATTTTTTATTAAATAGAACTTTTCCTAACTGTACAAAAAAAATGCTAACAAAGGAAAAAAGCAATTGCACTTACCGCTAAGAGAGCGTTGTTCAGACTCAGATGCACTTTCAGACAAGGATCTTGCTCTTTCTAGTTTATGTTGGTATTCACTACCGAGCCGACTCTCCAGTTGCTGCTTAATCTCACTAATATCTGAAAATTAAAAAAATGTTTATGGATAGTAGTAACCTTTACATTATGGGAGACTGACGGAACAAAAAATATTATTATTCTTTTGATCTCTACAATCAATTTATTATGCTCTACAGTTGCGTTGTGTATATATACGTGTTCTGTGATCAACTTGGATTGAATTATTTCCTTATATAGTCTATATCTGGTTTTAATATTATGTACACCTACTTACACTTACTTCAAAGCCATAGTACGATTTTCGTTAGCAAAAATCAGTTTACATTTTTGCTAACGAAAATTTGGATTGTGAAGACAGAAGACAAGAAAAAAATATGTATATTTTTTTTTTAACATTAGATAAAGCTTTTATTTATTTATTTATTTATCACCTATGGAGAAAAAACAGATACAAGTCATAGTGATATACAAAATAAGAGTTTTTTAACAATAAGGTTAACTTATCCTAACATTCCCATATGAAAGTAATATTCGACGTATATATATCCTCAGAATTTACTAAATATTTCTATAATACATTAAATATTCAGAAATCTTATAAAATATTAAATTAAATTTTAAATAAATAATATTGTTAATAAACAAGCAATAAATATTGAAATTATTGAAATCAGCCTTTCATTTAAAGTTCACTGTAATAGTTATTCAAAAGGACGTAAAGAAAGTTCAAAATGTGCATCAAAACCTCCGCAATGAAATTTTCATAGAAATAGATGCACGGTAACCAAGTCCAACGAACAGTTGAATGAAAGTGTGAATGGGAAAAAATGACACAGTGCCAATTATAACAATGTTGTTGTAAATCTATTCTACTGTTATGAAATATATTAGTTTATTTTAGGTTCTTCAGTTTAGGTTACAAATTAATGGTCATATATTGGGAGGAAAGAAAGACATTAATTTTGAACCACTGATTAAAACTAGCTATAAAATTAATCAAAGAATATTTTTTACAATGAGACTTTTAGACATCGGATGAGAAGGTATTTGTATTTTTTGTGGTAACTACGAAATTTAAGTTTGATTCTTTGTTCCAGAACGCTGTTGAAGAAGAAAACGATTGAATGAAGAGCAAGGAAGGTCTCATGATCATTTAAAAGTATGTGGCGATTGTACCTGCTAGGTTTCCAGCAGACAGATTCTTAAGTCGATACAGGGTAACGCTATTCATAAGTTGCTCTACTGGAGAAAGATTAGATTATGTTATTGTCCACTTTGCGCTTTCTGGAGTAAAATAGAAGATGTCAACAGTTTTGATACAGAATGATTTGAAAAATATGAAGAAAAACACTCTTCAGGCAAGATGGAAAGTTTTGACGCTACGAAAGACAGGCTTTCGTGATCAAAAGAATTATTTGGCGTAAAGTATGTACATTAGACTAATGACAGAGACTGTAAGTCTAAATTTACTGAAAACTTTAATCATGTTCTTCTCAAAACAATTTTTCTCCAGTTGGATTAATAAAAAATAACTAATTGACGGATTGACTTCATTTTTTGATTTTTTCTTTAACTTATTAGTATACATGCTCTTAATATAATTAGAAAAATTAAACAAAAAATACTGTTTTATATTTTTTGCTATTAAAATGTTTTAAAAATTGGAGTTAAACACTATAAACCTTAAAAATAAAAGTTAAAATATAAACACTTAATATTATTAAAATTAAAAAAAAAAGATGTTTCTACAATAAATACAAACATCAGAATTCCCACCAATAGACGACTTCTTTTTGCGCCCGCTACCTCCTATGTTTACAAATATTTTTATAAGAATATTTTCCTATGTAATATATTATTTTAAACTATTTAATTATATCAAAAACAAACCTCAAAAATGTGAAATGATTAGATTAATTTTTAATGTAAAATACAATTACTAAAAATCACTTATTTTCAACATCAAAACCAGGTTCCTGCCCTTAAATATAAACAACTCACTGAAAGGAGACCAGCAAATGTCCATACAGTGTGGGCCTAGGCGTTATAAGAATAAAAAGGGCACTCTTATATAGAGAAAATGAATAAATAAACCCCTTACAAGATTTATTTAAATTATCAACTAGAAAATGCAAAATCTTGTGTTTTTTTATGAAAATTTTATAATAGTTTGTAAAGGCTACTTTTATGGAAATATGAAACAAAGAGCAGACTTTGTCCAGATGTATTTTCTATATACAGATGTAACACATACTAGGCCGTGAAATTGGAAGACCCAACTAGGTCTCCAAAAAAGCCATGTAAAACTCAAAAAAAGAGAAAAAGAACCTTCAATCTGACAGCAGAGAAGAAATGTCAATGTTAATTAACAGTTAATTTTTAATTAAATTAGCCAATGGTTATTACGCCTCTTTTTCATGAAACATAATAAAATCATTATAAAGATTGTAGAAAACAATTTTAATTAATAGAGACTCAAGAAGGATTGCAACCAACCTCTTGTTTTGCTAAATAAAACACTGAACATTGTACCTGTTTCATCGCCATGGTGGCCCTGATCATTAATATGGTGAAGCAGGAAATCGGCGAAGGCACCCTTTTTATCGAGAAGCTCCTGGTAAGTGCCCGTTTCTGACACCTCACCATTTTTCAGCACAAATATAACATCAACTTGTGGCAGATAAGTGATGCTGTGCGTCACCCAAACACGCGTTTTATTCTTGAGCATTCCTGAAGGTCCAAGTACCTAAACGTGTTAGAATAACTCTTTCAGTACAAATACATTTCAGAGGATGGCCACATCTTTCGAGAACACAATTTCCCCAGTTCTCCAGGCAAATTGTAGCAATGACATAATCATTCATATTTTAATACCAGTTTATATTCATAAACTGGTATTAAAATATAAATGATTTATTCTTCAAGTTTCCAGCGATTATTCGCGTGGTGAACTGTAAAAGTACTGGAATAAGTAGTAAATGGAAGTTTTACAGATTTCCCACAGTTAGTTGGAAGTTAAACCAAAAGAATAAACAAATATAGCTCATATATTGATTTAATTTAAATGATTTTGAAATGTAATTATATTTAGTACTTCATAACAAACTTTACTCAGACATTATTTTGGGTAGTTACAAGTGCCGCACATTGTTTACTTTAAAAAAAAATTCACGACACAAAATATTTGCTGTTTGTTATTTTTTTCGACTTAATCAGTCACTAACCATGCAAATATCACATACAAATTGAAATAATTAAACAATAGAATATTTCACTACATTTGTTTTGTTACTGGAACAGAATAAGTAATAATATTAAAAATGGTTAAAACAAATATATTGTATCTAAGACTTTTCATAACAAAGTTATAACGACTTAAAAACTGACGAATTAAGATTCGTGCAAAAATGCCCTATACAAAACACAACTGGATTATGACGTCACCAGCCTGTATTTAGCATTAATTATAAGGGAGTTTATTAAATGTCTTTAATATTTCGTTAAATATTGCATATTATAATTTTCTCATTTTTTTGCATTTTTTTTTTCAATTTAAAAAACAAAAAATTTTACATTTTTTTCTATTGAGAAGTTTCGAGTAATTGATTTGTTATATGCATTATTTTTTTCATCACATGATTTTCTTAAACCTACTCCACAGTTTTAAAATATTTTTGCAAAAAATATTGACATCGGTCAAATACCCTGTTGCATAAAAAGACGTTTGAAATTTTATGTCTGACAGCCATTTGTCATTAGTACATGCACTTTATTTTTTTATTAAAATTATGGCTAAGTTTGTTAAAATTGTTTTTTTATATATTATTTCATTTAGAGAAAAAATAGTGAAATTTTCTCTTAGCATTTATTGTTCAAATCTAGAATATTTGCAATGTATTGCCAGGAATTCGAGGTGCTATAAGGTAAGGGTTATTAAGATAGAGCTAGTAACAAAAATAGTATAATTACAGCAATTTTGTGGGCCTCCCGCATCACTATTTTTTACAGAGAAAAATTTTAAATACTCCATTTATTCTCTAATCAGTTTTTTTCCAAAAATGGGTGGAAGAACAGGCAATGACTACATAACTACTAAAAAAAACTCTATATATAATAGGGTTGCGCTTGGATTCTTTGGGTACAGATCCATAAAAAGGATTATACAAAAATCACACATTATTAATGTAAGACTGGCATTTGTCTATTAAAGCTTTACGTTTTAATTTTATCTCTTTTTCTACTGCTTCCTAATTGCCAGGATTATGGACGATGATGTGCAGATAAGAATTTTGTAAACACTTTTCACAAAATTGATCATCGACTAAAGTAACGCATGGACAGATTGGGAGACCGACAGTTTACTGAAAGAATTGACCAGAAATATTCCAAAGTTTTGTCCAGCCAGCAATTATTGTTCATGAATTTTAAAAGTTTTGGCACTATCCAGCCATTAACAATATGACCTTAGTAAACTGGTGAAGCAATAGTAATGCCATAACCAATATTAAAAACTTAGGAGACTCTTTATAATTTAAACACTTTTTCCTCTAAATTCATAAAAACGTGGCCCAAAATAATCAGCTCAGTCAATATTACAGCTAACATTCTATCTCTAATATGTTATACCGTAACGTCCATAGGTACTAATTACACAGACATAATCTGATCCACAGTAGAGATGTATGACTCGAATTCGCAAACCGATTTAAGTTAAACTGAGTTAAACCGATTACATCTATGACGAGTTGGGTTTGATCTCTTACTACTCTTGGTCCGTGTTCACTCGCATACTCAAAGTGAATAAATCACTCAAACGTTTAAATGAAACGGAACATACTAGGTTCCAGTGTACAATTTAATAACTCATTTGGACATGTTTTATTGTTTTAGTCTATAAGTATATTACTAACTTGTAGGTTTTAACAAATTATTTTCATTAGTTTGTTCAAGTTATGTTTTTTTATTGAGAAAAGTCTTATTTAAGTTTGTTAATTACTTAATTTAAACATTTTAAATTACAATGCAGGGCCCGAGAATTGTGTATAGAAAATGTTCTTTATCTTATAAATATTCCGGAAATACGGGCACGATAATGACGCATATAAAAAAGAAGCATCTAGATTACCTGGCTTTATATGAGCCACGTGGTCACAGTGAGTTTTCCAACTTAGCAGAGGTTGATAATTCTGATTTTATTTTTCTTTTTATTCAACCGTTTTTATTCTTCAACAACCCGACTATATAACTTAAAGTGAACGCGTTCTTAAATAATCTAAATCGATTCACGACACTATCCAATGAATGTTGTTTCTTAAATCGACTTGATCAACTCAGTTTGCAACTCGGTTTACACGAATTTTCATATCAACTAACTCGGTTCGATGAATTTCCGAGTTGGTACATCTCTAATCCACACATTACATTAATCTCCAAAATCATATTTACCTTCTCGAATATATGCTTGCCTACGTGCGAGTCTACAGCGCTGAGTGGATCATCCAGGAAGTAGTTGTCTGAATTGCAGTAGACAGCGCGTGCGAGTGATACCCTTTGCTTCTGACCACCGGACAAGTTGATACCTGATACAATTCAATATTACTTTAATTTAGTGTTCATATTACATACCAGCATATATAGGCAAGACTTTTGTCTAGGTTTTTGTAGCAAAACGAAGGATTCTTATAACTTTATAAGTTCATCAGTGTGTGAAATTTCAGTTTGAAAAACGTTTCAGATGGGGATTTTAATTAAAAAACGGCTAATTTTTTTTAAAAAACTTTGTTAATGTTGTAATGCGTAAATTACGTGTAAAGTAGGGCCGAAAATTATTTTTTCTTGTACCTCTTTGAATGTGGCGGTCAATGACCGCCACATTGATTTCAAAACAAAAACAGTGATTTCAAAACAAAACTTGAAATATTAGACTTCAAAATTATGTGCAATATGCGCACCACTCTCTAATTTTAAACTATGTATTTGACAAATCTGAAAAACCTAGTTATCGGTACTAGAATTTGATTTGAACTTTCATTTCAAACTATTTTGGTTAATTCGCAATAACAATTTTTATTAGATATAGACAACTATGAGACTACGTTATATGGATTCTGACTGTACTTGGTCAATTTTATTTTTTTCAATTACAAAATATTGAATATTGCAATGAATTGTAACATAAATTTTAAATTGTAAAATATGATGGTACAAATACTCACAGACGTCAACAAAATCCTTAAGTAGTAAACTTTAGTAAACCTTAGTAAACTTTAAAAACCTACATATTATTTAAAATGTAATTGTAACTATGGCTTTTGGTGCTGCTAACATTGTAACTGTAATTGAAAAATAATCATACTTTTCTTTTTAAAAATTAGTTTACCAATATTTAAATAGAATAGAACTTTAAATTGTCCTTTATTCGACCTATCGCCAACTTAAACTTACATATTCATCAGTTCAACCACAAAATTAGTAATATAAAAGTCTAATGAAAGACCAGACTATACACTGTTCTTAAGCTATCAATGAATAGATACTTATTAACAGCTTAAATACTGCGAAGAGCTAGGTTTTACGAAGTGTCTACAGCATGGCCTGTCGACAAATCCGGTTCAAGGTGCCCTCAACACTAGGATAAACAACCGTGCTCCATACAAATGCAAGCACCACTGGACAAACTGGATGTTCTCCCCAGTTATTAAAGTGTTTTAATAAGTACTATATGAACCAAGATACACCAGGCTATCTAACACAGTTTCAATCTATTTCTAACAAAGTTTTTGATCAATAATCCCAATAAATAATTCTTTATTTCCAACGGCTCTCAAAAACCTTTAATTTGTTCAATGCGTAAATGTGCGTATGTATGCGTGAATTTATGAGTATTTGTGTATCTGTATAAGAGTGTATATTTATAAGATATGTATAAGATATGTAGTATATATTATGCAATACCATTTATACTTTTTATGTATTTTACTTTTATTTAAAGGCTTATAACTTTTGTAATCCTTCTTAATAAAATTATATATGCTCTGTTAATAAAAATTGCAATTGTCCCAAACTATGATTGATATTATTTTAAGTTACTTAAATGTATTGCAATTAATTCTGCAAGTAAGCCTAAATAAATAAACAAACATTCAATTTTATATATTTGCATATCTTATGCAATTATGGTTTTAAACTAATAGTAATCATTTGGTAAATATTTTAACATAAAAATATCCTTTTCAATTGATAGGTTGCATGATAAAATTTCTGCCAGTTCTTATATTGTTGTCACAGGAATCATAATTTCATGTATTTAGTTAAAATTTCACATTTCTAATTTAAAAGGGCATATGAGATATTTTGCAATGGCAAATGGACAGACAAAAGGATTGTCCAGTGAGATCTAACCCTAAATTTAACTTCTATAGTTGAGATCAAAGAAAAAGTGCCTAATGCAAAGATAAAAGTGTTTTAGAGTCAGATAGAGATTTACCAAGAATCTTGTTCGTTTGTCACAAAAATATAGGAATGGCACAAATAGACAGTAATATTTCATAGTACTGGCAATTTCATTTCTTTATCTCAACAAAGTAAAAACAAAAAAAAATACCTTTCTCTCCAATTTCAGTTTGATCCCCACCAGGTAGCATATTAAAGTCAGGTGCCAATGCACACCTCTCTATGACTGCTTTATACCGATGCTCATCCATACTCTTGCCAAACAATATGTTGTCCTGCAAGGTTGCATTCTGGATCCACGCTTGCTGCGGTACATAGGCTACTTTGCCATGAGAATTTACCCGACCCGATGTCTTGTTCATCTCGCCGAGGAAAGCTGATATCAAAGAACTCTTGCCAGAACCCACAGTGCCTACTATTGCTACCAAAGAACCTTTCTGAATTTTCACATTAATATTTTTAAGAATGGGCTCCTCATCGCCCCATGAGAAATTTCCATTTTCAATAAGCAAGGGACATGCTGAAACATAAAATAAAATATATTGTAATTTTGATTAATAAATCTCTTAAAACATCATTAAAAGTTAATTTTCCAAATCATATTTAGATCAATATACACGTTTTTATACTCTTGTAACATTAGCCGACAGCTAATTATTTTATTTCAACATACCTTAACACTTCCAAAGTCAATAAATTACATAACAATTAAATAACATTTTCAGATGACAAGACTTTAATTAAAGTGGTAGCAAGAAAGATACAGCTTTTTTCTGAACATTATAAAAATAAATCATTTAATCTGTGTGACTATGGATATTTAATGTAATAAAATATTTAAGTTTGTTAAAAAAATTATTTTGCAATACTGAACACAATAAGGAAAATTTAAGAAAAAAATTAAATAAAAACGAATACATACATTTTTTTAAAACTAAACAATTTTGTAAAAATTACAAATAAATATAATGCTGGCCGGCACAAAATGATCAAATCACAATTTTATTTGTAAATGATACCTTAAAAGAAATTACTGCGCTGTTTGCTGTATGGTACCTGCTCTATAGATACTTTCTATGGTACCTGCTCTATAGATATTTTACAGTTAAAAATGCACACAAGCATTCTATTGTTTAAAATCATTTATCGCTGTATTACCTTTGCAAAGTATTGTATGTCTATTTGGAAAGATTTTTACAAGAGTAAAAAAATGAAATAGCTAAATAATTAAATGATTATATTTTTACTTAAAAGTAGATTTATTCTGTAGAAATTAAATTATAATATTAACATTTTTAAAATTTATAACTTAACGTTTCAAGCGCACAGGCTATTTTTACATAACATCAGCATTCCCGCCATGTCTATAAAATAATGTATAACCCGAAAGTATTGACTTTATTTTAATAAAGTTTTGTATATAAATAGAGAAATGTAGTTATAATATAGTCGAAGCATTTGTATCGTAAGTAAGTAGTAATGACTGCAAAAAAAATAATAGACAAGACGAAAAAATTTCCCGTTCGCATATGAAAAAAGGGTTATAATGAAGTCTTTATGAAATACAATTTTTTTTTAATTACACATAAAAGTATAAACCATAATCAAATGTATACGTAAATAAAAAAATCACTTATTCTAATAAAAATTTATGTTACATTAAGTTTTTGGTGAGCCCATAGCCATCTCGTGCCGAGCAAAAATCATACTTCACAGCCTAGATGAATACTGTCACCATTCGATTTTTTATTTCACTCTCTTATGATATATAAGTGTCAAAATGTTTATTTCTTTTTAACTGAAATATATACGTTTGAACATTGCAAGTGCAATTGCTGCTATAAGCAACATGAGCGCTCGAGATGTTTAATTAATTCAGGAAAAGAAAAGAATAGAGTTACCGAGTTTTTAACAGGAATCGGACTTTGTTTTGCAGGTACTACAGCAATATTTACTACTTACAATTTTAAATAATACCATTCTTAATAAGACATTGAGAATGCTACACTCACGTTCTTTAGCATTGTGTTCCACGCTGGCCAGATCTAACTCTTCGCTGTTCATAAATTTATTCAATCGTTTCACACCAACGGCAGTCTAGAACATCATATTATAGCTTTTGTACATGTATTAAAAAAAAACAAAAGGCAAATTGAAAAATTAAAAAGTATCACAGTGAATCAATATAAATTAAATATTCGAGTTCATATAAAATTTGTATTTAAAGGTCAGGTTTATCTTTTAAACTAACTTCCAATTTTCACATTACAATATTTGTAATAACAAAACTAGTTATGCTATTATATACAAATATTTCATGATGTTTTTTTTAAAGTTACAGTACATTCTCTATTCATTTCAACATCTTCTAGACAAATTTACACTGAATAAAAAAAAACTACCATTTTATTCCATATTTAATTATTTCTATAATTTTACACCATTTCTATAGCTATAGGGCGATTCACTCATAATTTTAATTCAAGTACTCTGTAGTCCACTGGCTATATAGATTTTTAAATGCGGCTAGGGTTATATTAATGTTGCTTATATCTGTTTTATAACACAGAAATTATGTAGCATGAAGACAATTCTAGCCCCGACGAGATTCGAACTCGTACTCTTATGATTAAACTGCTGTGTGCTTGCAGATCAGCTCATTATTATATTTCTTTCTGTAAAATATTTAAATGACTATATTTAAACATTTAAAAAACAACTGCCACCAACTTTCCCAACAAGTAAAATTCATTATTCAAAGTTGAGATTAGTAACATGCTTCTTAAGACTATAAAACATTTTAATTTCACATTTACATACAATGATACCATATAATATAATATAATAACGTATACATTTTCTATTCCCATATATAATTAAAAATCATTGAAGGTAAAGCATACAATTCCAATAAACTAATAGAATTTAAAAGCATATATTTTAATAACTACATATTATTTCGAGTGATTAAAAATAAATGAAACTCCCTGACGTAGTATTATTTCTACTTTCTTTAAGTTCTTTACCTCGACTTAGGTTTCGTTGTATTACAACATCTTCAGGTGGGCAATTAGCAAAGATCTTTGCTAATAAATAGCCCACCTGAAGATGTTGTAATACAACGAATCCTAAGTCGTGGTAAAGAACTTAAAGAAAGTAGAAATAATACTACATCACGTAGTTTCAATTAATTATAAATAATGAATTTCTACAAAATTAATGCCAAATATATTTAATATTTGAATAAAAATAATGAATTTGTAATTTATTATGAAAACAGTTTATTACAGAAGATCACTTCACGGGAATATTAATTTTATCCTTATAGTTAAGAAGTACGACTGTCCAGTATTGATAGTAGTTAATGATATAGCTTTGTACTAACTTATTTTCATTACTCAGTTTATATTATAGGCCATGATAATTATCCAGACAATTTACAAATGGCTGGAAAATCATTGTATGCAAAATGATAGTTAAAATGTCATCATTTACCATAATTACATAAAAAAATAACTTACTTGAATAATATTAGATATTACATTGGGCAGCATTGAGAGTGGAAACCTTAATATGTTGAAGAGAGATAGAGAGACGAATGCTGTTTTGCTGTCCAACACGTTACTTTCGCTTATCAATACAAAACAGCCAAAAGATACCAGCGAAACCTACGATACCCAAATGTTAACAGAAAAAGCATTATAACCAATAAGTAAATGGTATCCTCACATATTAGTGGATTTAAGGACACTAAGTTTTTGTGTTTTTATGTCGATGTCATGTAACCTCTTCTGACTGATCATATGACAGAGGCGAGGATATGGTAATAAATTTACATGAATGTATAAAATGAAAAAGACTCTTAAAATATACAAGGTCATAATAAGCATGCATGAGATCAATTAAACTGCTTAAATTCTGTTTGATAATGAATGATTGAGACATCATGGATTCTGCACACAAAAAGGGTTTTTTCAATATACACCAAACTTTGTTCAGATGACAGAAATTCACTGGGCCATACATATACATGTATACATAGATTTACATATATATATATACATTAATGTAACTAGCTACTGATAGCTAATCTGTTTTTCCTGTCAACTTGAAGTATATTATAAACAGACTTACTTAAATAGAATAAAAAGAATACATGATAAATAAGAGGATAGATAGAAGAAATAAAGTAAAATGCTAGGAAGTGGGCGCTTAAATAACCCAGGCACCGACTCAACCCAGGCATAGTCGCTACAGAATGTTAGTAATATATTCCTGCCGCACCGGAGTAAACATTCCTTAGTCCATATAGCAATACCTCAATGGTGTACACCACCACTAGCGGCAGCAGACCCAGAGGCACGTGCATTATGCTGAAGAGGGACAATCCAACAAATGCCTTTTGCGGAGTTAACACATTATTCGGATCGGACATAATATACGTCAAGAACGTCATTAGAGTGACCTTAGGGAAAAATCAGTTATGTAAGCCTGGATGCATTGGATTTTTAGAGCGTCACTTACGATGATCGTTTTATAATGTTGATTATATTTGAAAAATTCCTTTTAAACAATATTCGGCCTTAGTGCTTTATAAAGTGTTAAATTTATTGGTTTCAAAGTACTGCCAACAGCAAGTACGAGACTTGTCACTGACTAAAGGACTTAGTTGTAATAATAAAACTGTTGCAGAAAATGATGTAAACAGTTCATATACATTTTTTTCACATTTTTCATTATATCTTAATCATTCTTGAAGTATTGAAAAAAATAAAAATGTAAAGAGAATATATTGTAGAATATAAAATTTATAAGAAAACAATAAATAATTTTAATTTATACTACATAAGTAGTAGTAGTAGTATTCAAGTGGAAACAAATAAATAGTTCGATCAACACTAATATAAAATCTGACTTATTCACGCATAATTCAATAATCACTGTTGTATTTCATATAATCTTTTTATATCGATATAATTTATAATATAAAATCAAAGATTTCTTCAAATTTTTCTACAAATTTATAACAAATGACTTAATGTGTTTCTTTACATAGATTTATACTTATCTACTTGATTCATGATAAAGATAAGTATTTTATTTAGTAAGAAGTGAATTTAAAAACATATAAGACGAGTGACAAGATAAAAGTATTACATTGATTCGTAAACAGCCTATGGATATAACATAATAGTGATTTATTGTGTATATATATTATATATATAGAGATTGGTTGTGACTATGATCAAAAATGCGTATAAACATTTTGCGTATGTAATGATAGAACGAAGACAATGTGCAATCATCATACATTGATTTGCTATATAAAAAAACAGCACTGAAATCACACTTCTAGAGCAATTTAATTACTTTGCTTTTATTTTTAAATTTAATAAGCAATTAATTAAATTGCTTTTTTCATAGCCTTATATTAGAATACTGGCATAAGTTGTAACTTATGCATGTTTTGAGAAAATTACTGTTGGTTCAAAAATTTATCTTGAAGTTTAACATACTACTTTGAAAAACAAATTAAATAGTTTTAAGAGAAAAAAATATTAGGCCCATTTTTTCTAAAATTGTTTTTTAAGCCTCAGTAATAGCAATTACTTCTAAGAATCGATATCGCACACAGGCTATTTTATCAAGGAGGCCGTTTTAAAAAAAAATTACATATTAAAATTTCTCCATTACATACCAGGAAAGGTGCGCATGACCAAATGAAAGAAGTTGCCGAATTTAAATACGCCGATTGTTTCAACACATGCATTTCCTTATTTCTTATTTTGAGAATTTGTTCTTCGAAACTTGGCTCCCATGCATACATTTTCAATACCTTGAAAGAAAGAAAATTTTGTCAGTGATAAAATACTATACAGTCAAACAGACATATATCACAAAGTTAGTGACAAGAAAAAGTTTATTTGTTAGTACAGTTTTCATGAGAAGGATACAAAAACAACATTTATTTTCAAAGACGACTTTAATTCATTATTTACGTTGTTTTAAATAACTTATTTAGTTCTTTTTCCTTTACTTAACCATTTGTGTGCCAACGAGTGCCATCGCGCTCGTGCGCGTACTAACTAAATTTGCCACGAGCGCGATGACACTCGCACGCGTCTCTAATTTTTTATCTTTCGATGTGTTACATAAAGTTCAAATTATAATATTTTAGTAATTACAATATAAAAAGGATCCAGGAAAAGAAAATTATGACCCATAATGTCGGAATACGAAAATAATTCGAGTGACAATGATCGTTTTTCAGGAGGATGTACCGGACTGCGAAAATGCGATGTGACCTTGATTTCAGTTTTTGTTATAATTTTTGTTCACAATATATATTTCCATAATTTTCTTTGTATTTTATTATCCTTGTACAAGTTTTTATTAAGAAAACACCAAAAAAGTTATTAAAATTGGATAATTTTTAGAAGAGATACAGTTTTTTTCGAGTAAGGGTAAATGACATCAAAAACAAAAGATTTCTTTGGTATTTTTAAGTATATATGAGTAAAAAACTCGAATAACCCATTAAAGTCTGTAATTATAAATTTACTAGCAGTACCCTGCAATTTCGTTCGCATGATATTCTGAAATGCAAGTGCTATATTGTAATGCGTTTATTTTATTCCCTTATATTAGATGCAAATAATTAGTTTAGCTTAAATCCACCTGGGTCGACTTGCGTTCTTTCCATCCATTCCTACAGCCGTTGTCCGTGATCCACGTAGCGATTTTGTTCAATTTTTTACATAAATTCTTATCATCATAAATTTGGAACCATTTGAAATATCACAACAAACAAAAACTTTATAAAAGGTGGAAATAGTGCTTTCAGGGTTACTATTAGTGTAGAAACACTTGGAGCCTTAGTGGTTTCAGTGGTGACATGTGGTATCTTTAGTGACCGTGATTTGGTTGAGAATCTTGAGCCATATCGAACATTTACCAAGTGTCTTCTCGAAAAAATACAGTTATTAAATGACTCATTGAGTAGGAATAGTACTTAACGCTGTTGGGTGGAAGTGCTGTGATTGTAGATACGGGACACTACTAGGGAACTTTTTAGGTCCCTTCTTTTGTATAAGGGGAGATGTTACAGTTCCCCGGACGGGCCCTGAGACAACCTGGGTGCAAATGGCGGGAATAGTGTCTGCTTCCTTTTTTAATCTATTAATACAGACAGGAAGACAAACAGGTAACAGGTAACATTTTTTTAACATTATATTCATTTTAATAATGGAATATACATATAAGTACTTCAACTTTATTTATCCATATGATTAACATAATGGTGACACCATATTGGTGTTGCGAGAAAACTCTCGGACAAATGCCAGCGACATTACATAATATTACATTGATTTACATATATCTTTTACATATCCCAAAAATAGGAGGGACAGGATAAAACTATTGAAAATTTTATTGCAAATTAAAATGTTCTATGATCTTTAAAAAACGCTAAAAATTATACAAGACTGGTGTCAATAAAAAAAATTAATACTCTTTTAAAAAAAACAAAACTCTTTTCTAGTCTATTTATTCTAGTCTTTTCCATTTTTGTAGCGATATCTGTTACTCCATCTGTTTCTTATCACATATAATATCTGTAATTAATTTCTAGACTTAACTGTCAATGTCAAAACTTGTAGTTAATTTTGTATAGGTAAGCCAGTTTCTATAAGTTTCTGAGCACAAAATAAGACGATAATAAATAAGGTGGCATCGTCGAAGTGATGCTATGAACCTTATTCAACTATAAATATTAAACGTTATTAGAAGAAACTTCAGACAGAAATGCCGGAATTATGAACTCTGGGATGTATTGTCAAAAGTTTTAATTCTAGGATTTAAAAAATGTAATATTGAAATGCCGATATTAGTAAAGTATTGTATGAGAAAAAGTAAAAAAATAATTTATGACGCATTTTGATTCATTTTTGGTTTTTACCCAAGTGGTCTGATATATTAGTGTCATATTTTGTGTATGTAGCTCTTCAGTTAAGTACATATATGCAATCATTTAAGAAGTTTCCTCAGCGACAAATCTTTGAGTGCTTGAGAATGTAATTTCAGGAAGAATGATCATTTGCATCACCAAAATGTATCTTTTGGTTTTTTAATATGTTTTAAATTGTTTTCTTACAATTTAACAATCATTCCATTTAATGTAATAGTTTCGTTGGTTATGTAATAATTATGATGGATGATGCTTCTGGAATATTTTGTTCAAGTTTTAATTTTTTTCATTTTCGAAACCTATATGTTTGAAATTTAATGAAGTCAGTGATAATGTTTCTTAATAAATATTTTGTTTGACTATTTTAGAGGTTTCTTATGTTTCTATTGAACCAAAGTTTGACCATTTAAGTTATGTGATAAGAATTACATTTTAGTTCGATTAACAAGTTTCAAAATTTTTATTTCAATGAAAAGAGTGATTTTACTTAACATTCAGATAATAACAGTATTATTTGAATCTCTCTGGAGACAATTGTTGACATGGTTGGTGCCTTTTTTGCTATTTTAATATTGGCTAAGCCGAATCTAATCTTAAGCGTTTCTATATTAACATAATTTAAATAAAACTGCTTTATAGCATTTATCAATACCGGAACTAGTTCCGAAATTGAAAAAAACCTATATTGGAAGTTCTAGTTATGAGTATTGATCTGCAGAAAGAAATATTGAAATGAAGAAATATTATACAGGCAATTTAATTTTTTCTTAAGTGTTTTTTTTTTTCATGGTTATTTTGTTTTCAAAAAGGAAATGTTTGAATTTATGATTTGGAAAATGGCAAAAAATCAAAAATTTTATATGAAGAATCTTTTAACCTTATAGTTGCTAACAATGTGTTCTGACGACATTTAACCGAATTTTTTATTTGTTTTGTACTTCTAAATTTTTTTTACTTTGGTTATATATAAAATTAAATATTATTCTTTGTTACCAGACCTGTTGTGTACAAGTGGTTAATTATCTCTATAGGACTGATATATGTATGTATATTTGTGTATACTTTTTGTAGTTTCTGGTAAATAAATTTAAAAAAATAAAATTAAAATCCAAAATATTATATTAAATTCGTCACACATTTTTGAGAGGAACCTAAAAGACAATTCCTACCATATCAGTTAATCCACTCCTCTATATTATCTATGGTAAGACCTCTATATTATCTATGGTAAATTTTAAATCAGTAGTAAAGGAGCATTTAGTAACACTTACATTTACATAAAGGAGCATTTGTTTATACCTCATTATCATTTACGATATTTTAATCTATTTTAAACATCAAGCGTACCTACTGAATCTTACAGTTTATTACTATGATGATTTAATATTATGATATGAGAATTTGATTATGTCAAAACAAAAAAGTATGCGATAGCTGTATCTGTCATCACACAATTTAATCTATGCTGATAACGTCTAAGGCCATATATAAAGTCAATACAAAAATTTAAGATATTACACTGTTCATTATCTGAAAAGTGACGCCATCTAGTAAGACCCTGAACGTAATCATGAAATAGGCCAGCACAGTTTTGTCGACATGCGGCACTGCACAGCTTAATCTAGGCTGATAATGTACGATGCTGATAGAGGACCTCCCATTTTTATCAAGGAAAATGAATGGCGAGTTTCCTTTATTTACTGATACTAAATTATCTTTTGCGTATCATTAATTTCCTCGTTAATATTACGTACAACCATTTTGATAATCCTCACAAATAAGGGTCAGTTGTGACCCAAAAAAAGCATTGTGTTTAAATACTGACATGTTTTTCTTAGTATAGTGACATAGTATGGATAGTGTCAATGCTTCAGTTAAAATAATACTGTATGCTTATTCACTACCACTGCAGTCACACGTGAATAAGATATCATTGAAAGTACTGAGTAGTCACACGTGAATAAGATATCATTGAAAGTACTGAGTAGTCACAGGTGAATAAGAAATCATTGAAAGTACGGAGTTTGTACTTACTTCATAACTTCATTTAAGCTATATTGTTCGAAAAAAATACTTCTTATGACTATGTTTATAGAAAAATAAGAAAATTTTTGATATTTCTACTAAGCATCATGTGATAAAAAGACATTTCTTCTTATTCTTGCTTATAAAAGTTATGTGACAAAACATAAACATATATATAGACACCAGCTTTAGTAAAGACGACGACTAATGGTTTAAGTAATTTCAGTGATATGTGGTCTGTTGTGGTCAACAAAAAAAATATTAGGCAATTGAAAAAATTTGCAATTTTGAGCCAGCAATGAGTGGCTTAAGAAGTTTCACTTCCAGTGACATTTGCTCACAAATATTTTATTGGACATTTGAAACAGTTATACAAAAATTTTTAAAAGTAATGTAGACAAAGTCGCACAAACCTTTATTCCATTCAAAACTTCATTCATTAACTTGACTCGCTCGTCTTTATATTTCATTTGCTTAATCTGTAGGGTCTTCACTCTATTCGCAATGAATCCATTCACTGGTATGAGAATTATCATAACGGCCAAACCGGCAAGCACGGATGGTCCGAGTATGTCCCACAAAAAGTACAGAGCCAAAGCAATTTGTAAGGGAGCTGACCAAATCATGTTAAGGTATGCCGTCAGCTCAAGGAACCTGAAAAAAGTCTTTCATAAATCACCAATTCTTCATTTTATACAAGGCTTTACATTCTAAAGCCGCCTTGTTTACATAAATGACAATAAAGAATCTACCAGCGTGGCAAAATGTTAAAAGAAATGTTGTGAATTTTAGTGATTCACATTTTTTTAAATTTTCTTAAAATTAAATTAAATCAGCCAATCACATGCCAGAACATGCATAAAATTGTTTATATCATTTAAAACTGGAAATAAAGTGAAATGTCAAGTATATTTTAAATCACTTATCTCATGGTACATCACTAGGTGAAAGAAAGTAAACTAAATCTTTTTATTTTGATCATTATATAAGTATCTACTTGCAAACTTACATATTTATAGTTCTAAGACATTAGAAATTGTAAGATTGTAACAAAAAAACGTGATAAAATGATTATAGTTCTTTGTTTAAGTAAGGAACCTTAAAAAAGTATATATTCAAATAGTGAAAAGATTGTATAAAATCATAAAAAGTATAAAAATTGAAATTCAAATAGTGAAAAGAATAGACAATTAATGAGGAGAAAGGAGTGCTGCTGAAGTGACAGGATGCTGGTGTTCAGACAGGATGTTGCCATTCCGTAATCAATAATGACATAGTAAATGATAACATTCTTCAATGAGCAATAAATAAAGAATTATTAAAAATTAACATGTCTCTAGTTCTATCTCGTAAACGGTTCATTGTATCGTTTCGTATTTTATCATTGTTTTAATTATATTTATCAGTTGCAAAACTAATAAAGCTCTACGCCATATTTAATAATAAATAAAATGATATACGTTACGAGTATGCCTTGAGATAATATATCTGTCATAACAACAATATTAGGTACGTTTGTAAATACTATTCATTTAGTTACATATTAACGCAATAATGTAAAGTTTTTTTTCATAACCAAATATTTTATCCATTTGTGAATATATGTTGGTCAAAGGCAGTCGTATCTCTCTTTTTTTATTACTCAAAACCCTTTTAATGTTGACATTTCGAAAATAAAATGATAATATATTTTTTTTGAAAAAAGTTGAAGCTTGATGCCAGCACAAGAAAAGTTTGCAGCATAATTATATATTGATATTGCATCAGGCGTCTAAAAACATTGTCAGCATTCAAACCGTCAATTTTATCTCATAACATTTTACAGCTAAAATTTCTTTGTGTGTATCCTTTTATCTATGGCTTCTTTCAAGTGTAATAAAATTCTTTAAATGAAAATGCGGTTAATCAAAATAAAGAAATGGTATGGCAAGAACATCAAAATAAGCATTTTTGACATACTTAACATCAACTGCTGGTTTGAAAAAGAATTTTAGTTATTGCTTAGGAGATAGACAGCTTTTTAGACAATAGAGATAGACAATCTTTTCTTTAATATGATTAAAGACTAAAAACTCAACTAGGAAAATTTTGGAAATGTTTCAAATATATAGAGTGTAAAGTTGAATATGATGAGCCACGAAGAAGTAATTTTCTCCAATTGTCTTAAGAGAACAGTGAAGACCGTTTTTCGAAACGCATGGAGTTATTTCAGTTTAAAGTACTTTCCATATTTTGCACATTTTTCAATAAATAAATATTATCAATAAAAAAAATCTAAATTTTTTCTTATAAAACCAAAAACATTTCAACAGGCTTAGAAGGGAATGTATATAATGTATGCAAAAAGTGGAAACATAAAACTAAAATAAGACACTTACCTCTGTGCATCAACGGACATGAGATTGACAATTTCTCCAACTGTAGACTCCTTACGTGCAGCGTTGGACATTCGCAATGATTTTCTATATATAGCACTGGTGAGGGCCGTCCTAATCTTCATTCCAACTAAGTACATCCTTGTGAAGTAGTGCGCTAGTAACATTGTTTGTATGGTTGCTGTCGCTAATAACAATACTGCATACAAGTAACCTTTCCATAGTGGCTCCTCGCCTTCCACAAATGATATAAGTAAGCTAAAGTAGTAAAAAAAAAGGAATTTTGTATATAGTGAACTTGAAAATGCAAGTAACGAGTTTAAACTGAATAAAGTAACAAAAAGTTTCTAAAAGTGAATCAGAAAAGCTCTCAAAAAGCCGACAAGCTTTTGACAGCTTTTCTGAATGACAATTCACATATAAAAATTCAACACAATTCACATATAAAAATTATAAAAAAACGGTATTTACAAATGATATTAACATAATTTTATATATTTTTTGAAAGAACTAATGGTCAGAACGTTTTTATATTCCTCTGTAACCTGTGACTGTGTGTAATTTGGTATCATCAAAATTGCATATTAGAAATTTATAAAGTAGATTAGTAAATTAATAATTGAAATATTTAGATGTTATATTTTAGCCAAATAAATTATTTGAATTATGAGTATGACAATGACACATGTTCAGTCACAGCCTGTTCGCACAGGATGAATAGCATGTTGAGTGGGGTAGAAGAAAATATAGGGTCCCACTGAATAATGCATATGGTGAGTCAAATGCATGATTCAGTAACTCCCTACATTTTGAGCCCACTCAACACGCTATTCGTTCCATGTGAACAGGTTTATTTAATAGAATACCTTAGAAGTCAAAATGTTTATGTTCATTAATTGTGCTGTATTATTACATGTCGAATGAACGAATAATTCCCACAACTAAACAAGATACTTTAGGATTTCAGAGCTAATTCATTTATATTGTTATTTGATGCACATAGGTTTACAATTTACGATCTCTTATTTAAATGGGTTCCTTATTCAAATGTATGCTCTTCTATTCATTTTCATTCGTATTATATTAAATTTAATAAAAAACTTGAGTTAAAAGTTTTTAAAGTCTGTACTACAGTAGTATTGCAGACATGATAAGATGATGTCCATCGTATTCAGGTCAGGATAGTCAATAAATTGCTAAAGCAAATTACTGTGTCTACATCTAAATATTTCACATTTTGCCTTAAGTCGCTTATCATGACAATAAAGAAACCAATTTTGGGAAAAATTATATTTCTCAGCTTTTACCTAAGATACTGACAATTCGGTTAAGTGTTTCTCAAAATTTCAGCCATAAACATGCTGCCATTCACTTAAAATAAACAAACTTTTTTTTGTTTTCTAGTCATTCTGAGACAGTTTTGAGATAAGAACGCAAAAATTATCTATATCTGTCCTGAAAATCATATCATCAACATGCACCATAAATATTCTGGTATGAAAACTATTTAAAATAATCATATAATTAAATTAAGCATAAAACACACACGGACAATGCCCGAAAGAGATGGATTAAAAACAAACCTATGCCAAATAATTAGCTACTTTGTGGACATAGCTAAAACTATGGGGTATAACAAATATGAAACATAAAAGTATTCTGATTTTTAGTTACTCATTGTATTAAATCTTTCATTATACCCTTAAATGTGATTCGCATTAAGAATCAAAAATAAATTATGAAAAAATAAATTTTGCACAGATTTAAACTAATTATTTTCTAAAGATAATTTCCAATATTTAACACTTTAACACCGCTCTCATAGAATGTTGAATGGTAAATTAAAATAATTTAATTCTATTCCTATTCTAAATAATACTTTAAACCTGATAGTAATATCTAGAATTGCAAATACTACTGACCATTCTAGTATTTCATCACCAATTTACTAAATGACCACATATACATAATATAATTGTTGTTATAACTGTTGATAATATAATTGTTGTAACAAAAATAACTATACATTATAATTCATAACAATATTAGCTAGTAACAATCGGTAATCCCAATAAGTCAACAAACAGTAAGAGATAAGGCAATATGATAAAATTGTATAAATAAAGCGTGTTATTGTGAGGACCCAATAAGATTGTCTTACCGAAGCAGTTGAGGAGACAAGAATGTCATCAAGTCATTGAGAAGTTTTAAGAATGAACCGAACAAAAACTGGCCTCCGAACGCTAAGCATAAAGCTGGGAGGATCGATGCCGGTTTTTTGTCTTTGCCCGTGTTACCAAAGTCTATGGTACCCGAGGCTTTCCTGAATGAAGCTCTAGGTGCAGATTTACTGAAAAATATAATATCAGTTAATGAAATTATGTTATAAAAAACCTGTCAAGCACTAGTAAAACTCGTACTACTAGGGTTCCATTTACATTTAGCCATATATAAACATTTAAATGTACTTAGTACTTCTATTTACATATATTAATTTTTCGCAACATGAATATATTGCCTATTATATCTTTCACAGGTGTAAAAACATGGTGTATTTTTAAAAAATTATATGATCTAGGATAATATGTACAATTTCTTAACAAGATTTCAATAGTAGGGTTTTTAAACCGATTTTTTTAATAACTTTAGGTTGTGTAGTTTCAGAAATAAGCGACGAGCTATAGCTCTAATATACTACTCAACATTATAAAAAAAATACTTTTCAGCCCTTTATTGTTATTAGCCCTTTCAGACGACTATATATGGAATAACAAAAAAATTTTCAAGTATCTAATCAATTTGATGAAAATTTCCCCACCCTTAAAATTTCTGTATAAATATCCTCGAGTGTTAGCATACTGAGATATCTGAGGATTAATATGTTCTTATACTCTGCCAAATTTGAAGTTTCTACGTCACACTGTTTTTGAGAAAAACAGCTGCGACACACAAGTGAGTAATCTTACAAGGTTTCCATTTTACCTTTTGACATACACAACCCTAAAAATAGCAAGAATCACTAAAAAAATTTAAATGATTTAATTTTGTAACTTCTTAAATATTATGTGAAGTTTTCGCACTACGACAGTACTATGACATGGTCAGACATGCCTCATTTAATGACTTCCCACTTCTTTTCACACTACTTTTTGTTAGTGGTCTTCTATAAGTTTCATCAATCATATTTTATTTACATAGGTATATTTATTTCTGTCCTTAGCTGCTATTATTCAATTTACACCACCAACAATAATAATATCATATAAAGTATACACTATTCTGTAAAATGGAGTTGGCTTACTTTTCTTGTTTCCTTAGAGTTCGATGCCAATACTTATCAAACCGTGGTACAACTTCCTTAGATGAGTCATCTGGATTCAGAGACCATAAGTCACTCTCAACCAAGCCTTTACGGAAACCAGTGATGGCTAGGGGATCGAACCAACTGAATGTTAGTCTACTGGGGAATCCACTGGCTTTTTCAGGGCAAGGGTTCTAGAAAATAAAAAATTAACAGTACATAAAAATTAATTAAAAAACCAAGTCATACATTTGTTATGAAATATTTTCATAACTTCCTTCTAAATTTTTTTCAACCTGACATTTTTGTAAAATGTTCAAATAATGAGGATTTTTGTAATTTATCTTTATAAATGTAATGCAGAAGATTTACAGACTAACAAGGGAGAAGCAAAATCCGGTAAGTTAATTTGGGACCATCTTCTGTGTGGTGATACCATCCTAAAGTGTACAAGTAAGTCTTAAGGCCATTTTAAGGCCACTTTTTCCAAGTTGAAAAAGCTTTAGGGCGTTTAATATATTTTTTTAAATTGGCTGATTAAAACTTACAAACATTTATGACCTGAAGGTACACCATCATCAGCTAAATGCTACTTTCAAATTAAAATTTCCAGACTGTACCCCCACCATTTTACACGGCTCTTCCTGGGTTTTCATTTCGTACACTTGTACAATATACAATACGTAATGCACAATGGACTCCCATATATTATGTTATTCTGCATTGCAACTTCTAGTATTATTTGTATATTAGCTGTGCTCTCAACTCCGATCACGTGAAATTAACTGATGATTATTAATATAACTGTCATAGGTAAAAATATTGACAATGGATGAAATAGATGGCGTTGGCAGTACCAAAATCGTAATATTCACCAAGTCAAGCCAAGTGCCACCAAGACCAGTATTCACCAAATTTTTTAAATCTATAATATCCAGATAAAAATATTCTATATGTTGCTCGAGGGTATAAAATATTACCACACATTTTGCGTCATAGAAGAACAAATTAACTACAGACAGACAAACATTTTTAAAAACATATTTTTTGGCTTCTATTATCATTAAACCAATCATTATTTTTCAAACATTTTCCACGTACAGAATTCATTCCGTTACAGTAGGTTTATTTATATTTCTACATATAGTATATATTTATTTATATCTTGGATAATTGTTGCAACTTAAGAGACATATCGGAATTTGTATAAGTTTGTCTGATAATAAATTTCATAAACGTAGATTTTTCTATAACGTGGAAAGTATCCCCCAATTCATATAGGAGTTCAATGTATACAAAAGTTCTGTATTTTGTAGACGTACTGATCTAGACAACTTTATAAAAAATTTATAAAAATGAGGTTTTGTAGACTTCATTTTAGGATTAAAATATTACATTTAAATTAGACGCGTAAAATACGTTGTCTATTTGTGTGGAATACCAGCGTCTCTTAATTTGTCGTACATCATGCGTGACTCACTGTTTGAATATTCATAGTCTGCGAAGACTAAAAGTTTCCCGTTAACCAATATTGAAAATAAAAACTATTATTACTGTTTAAGTCGAAGAAACGTATTACGTAGCACAGTTAACAATATTATTGAAACTGCAGACATTTATAATGAGGTTTAGTCATAATACTGTGAATAATATTTTTATTTAGAAGACAATAATAGAATAATGATGAACATTCACATCTTTCATAATTTATGTATCCATCCTCATGTATGCTTATATGTTCATTCTTAAAATTAAAATTTTTTCCGCCAGTTTATATACAAACTTCAATTTGTATACATACATTAAAGATACGTGATATTTCTGTAAGGGACTGTAGGAGAATATTCTTTTTCAAAGGTTTACTATGAAACAATATTTAAGTCGTTAAATATATGAATGTAATGATAGTGGAAGTTTTTTACTTTACAAACGTCAAGTACGTACGCATGTGATGACAAAGCGAAGTTATCTTTAAATGATTATCAATTGGCTATCAGTAAACTTGTCTCGAGAGGCGATCTACAACTTCTATTTTGTTGACACTGTTAAAATAATTCATGATGAAACTTTGCAAGTGCAAAAATCAAACTAGTACGTAACAAAAATTTTAAAATATATAATTCATATCAATACATTAAAGAAATTTATAATTTAATAAAATTTTTAGAACTTCTCTAATTGTAACATGTAACAAAATTTTTAAAATATACAATTCATATCAATACATTAACAAAATTTATAATTTAATTAAATTTTTAGAATTTTTTCAATTATAAAGTGATAACTTTTAAGCGAATATCCCTTTAATAAATTTGCAACTTACAAATAAATATCTTGAAAGAAAGCAAAATATCTTGATTTTGGCTCAATTACTTGTAAATTATACAATTTTATTTAAAACTGGTTTATGCAAAATTTTGGATTTTAGTAGATTTAAAGGTTTTGTCACCTTTAAGCTTTGAAAAAGAATTGGATAAATGAACATTCACACCAATTTAAATTAATGTATACGGCTATTGCAATATTACATCAACAGTCTATTCAAAATTCAGTGTATTGTAGAATCCATCGCATTCCATTAAAAATCTGTGTTAATTAAAGACGATTGTGACATTTTTATAGTGGCTAAATATTACGATCACAATATGAAATATATCAAATTATTTTTTATTGCATTGCCGAGCATTTAGCATTGTGCTACCTCGAATCGAGTAATATATCTAAGATTATTAAAAAAATAAAACAAAATACTTCATTATAATTAAAAAAAAACTGACTCACCTTACTAATATTATAGGGGCTATCTCTAGGAGGCAGATCGGCAAGGCAATTGAGTAAAAACATCAATACTATTAATGGGTAAAATATTAAAAAGCTAACAAATGGATAAATATCAGCATCTTCCCCGGCTGCCGTTTTGTATCTGACGACCTCCCATCGCAGTTGTGGTAAACTGCATAATACTAGGAGAAGCCAGAATAGAAAAAGTACACCTGATGCCCTTAGGCCATATTTTCTATTATAAAATAATAACGCGGCTGCTAGACACTGAAACAAAAATATACAATGTATTATTTACTATATTATAATTATAACCTATGTTACATCAAACATAATTTTAATATCTATTATCCTATAAAGTTTGCATTACAAAAATCATAATTGCTGATAATCATTTTGATTGACTATTTAATTTAAAGAATGACAGTTGTAATGTTATTCATGATAGTGATACCTATGTCACATTTTAAACTAAATAGAACCTCAATCAGGCAGTTGAGCAGTTTAATACTTTGAAAAAATTGTACAATTTAGGACTAAAAATTATGCATGCAAAGTACGGTACAAATTGTAGGAAAGTTTTCATTCGACCATCAATTCTTCCTAACATAAATATTTTTTATATTAAAAACATTCCTTTTGAATTCCAAAAAGTAGAACCCTAGCATATCCACGAGGAAATTGGTATGGAACAGCAAAGGAAATTAATATTGTCTCATGTCTCAATATCGAAAGACAGAATGCTCTTGGATTCGTTCAATCATCATACTGTTTAGACATTGTACATCATATTTAATGTAATAATATTGTTCAACACATCTTACATAATGTGTGTTCGAATTAACTTCAAGGTTATTATGTCAGTTTCTAACCTTTTACCTTTACATTAATGAAGTTTACGATAAGTTAATTGAAGATGACTTTGGGAATTCCCAATCGTTACATAATAATAATCCAAGTCCTCTGAATAATTTTTTTCACTATATCTGGTAAATTACACTAACAGTGTACAAATCTTTTAAATAATCAGTTATGAACTGATTTCACTCACAAATTCAATTTCATGTTTTCTTACTATATTACCGAGGAAATAACAAAAGTAAAAAAATCTAAACTAAAGTTTTCCAATTTTTTTTTATTTAGCCTTTACATAAAGTATATACTTAACACTATGCCGTCTGATGGCATCACGTTGATGTTGTAAGCTAAACTATGTGACAAATACTAGTAATAGAAAAAAAATATTTTAATTATTTACATATATCAAGAAATTTTACAAAAACGGAGAAACAGAATGAAAAACTATTGATAATTTCATGTTTTACTAGGATGTTTAACAATCTCGAAAAACATAGTCGACAAGTAGTAGGGTCTACTAAATACTTATGACAGATAAAAGAATCTTGGTCATAATTGCAGAAAATGTTAAAATATGTATGTAAAATGAGTTCACTAATAATTATAATTAAACTTGCAAAGATAACAAATTGACAGCACTTTTAGTTGGGGTAGTTGCTCTATTCCTGCCATTCCACCCAGGCTGTCTCATGGCCCCTCCTGGATCCCGTAACGTCCCCCCTCATACAGAAGAAGGGACCCTCAAAGGTCCGTTAATAGTGTCCCATATCTACCCTGTATATTGCTCGGTAGTATAGTAATATAACTACCCCAGTAGTTGCAGAAAATAATTCTGACTAGCTGCAAGGACTGCGCTGTCTATTTATTCTGAAGGGGTTTTTACCAGCAATTCTAAATTCAGTATGTGCATTAAATTTTCAAACAGTTGACTGCCTGAAAAGTTGTTTACAGACCACTATTTATGTTCTGCTCCATAAAGCTTCAAGGTTAATCTTTTTTTGGATTGGAAAGATCCAAATTGTGTGTGAGTAGCATACACACCAAACTTTGTCATAAAGGATCAATTGTACCCATCAATTGTGTAAAGATCACGAGAAAGAAGTGCCGATTATGGAAACGGTTTTGCAGATGAAAAAATTGATACAATTTTGCAGATGAGAAAATTTTATGTTAATTAAAGTTATAATCGCATTTTCTTCAAAATTATTTTTTTGAACTTTGAATATGAAAATATTCTATATCAATGTACTTAATTCTAATATCTTTTTTATTTAAAAAATTTCACTTTTATGGAATAGAAAAACACTTAACAGGTAAAACTGGCACTTTTTCATAAAACATACCCTCATTATATCAAAAATGGTGTTTTGGCAAGTGAACTTAATAAAAGATATCATGTCTACAGTTGGAAAAATAATTTTTGATGGCGTTCAGCACTTTTACGAAATTTCCCTAAATATTGTTTTTTTAAACAAAGATAACCTTCAAATAATTGTTACATATTTCATTACGCCATACAAAAATCATGATAAAGGTCTTATTTTGTGCTGTGTTTCTCATTAATGTAATCCACATTTTGCCATTACTCAGCATAAGTGATTGCAAAAGTATTAAGTTACTTTAATTTAAATTTTTTTTCATCGGTACATATTTGTTGATGTTAACTTCCTCTTAAAATTAAAAAGTTATTTATCAAACCACCCTGCCAGCTGAATCGATTAAAACTCATTCATAATTAAATAAAGCCCAAGGACAAGGGGTGGTTACAAGGTTTAACATTAGAGTAACGATTATATTGATTGTACGCAACAGTAATTCCGCGTAGTGAACGGTGTATTAATTTCGTCAAACACAACACAAACCAATTTCTAAATGAAAGACAATAATCATTCCCTCCCTTTCGTTTAGAATACACAGTGTATTTCTGTTGCTAAATTATCAGATAGCACAGAGGCAGCTATTATGAAAGTATTAAATGGATGCTTTTACTTACAAAAGTGGCAATTTTAATAACAGGCGTGTAGAATTCCACATCAGGTACTTCCTCTTGTGTCGACTTATGGACAGCTACACCCAGATCGACCAGCGTCAATATTATTAACAATATAGTAACTGATAATTTACTAATGCTCAAATAGTTCCATGGTATATTCTTCTCTTTACTATGTATCATATAGTATGCTTCCAATAAGGAAAACAACCAGAGGAACGCACAGGGTGTCCATACGAGGACTGTTTTTTGAAAACATGGTGTTAATTCGGGATCTTCGGTGTACCAAGTTAGGTTGCTATCCTGTAAACAAAAAAGAAATACGTTATTGAATATATTTGGCGTTAATTTTTGTAGAAATTCATTATCACTTAATTTTTATTCACAACTAAATTAAATTATGTGATGTAGTATTATTTCTACTTTATTTAAATTCTTAGTTGTATTACAACATCTTCAGGTGGGTATTTGTAAAAAAATTCCCAAGAATTTAATAAAGTAGATATAATACTACATCATGTAGTTTTATTTAATTGTGAATAAAAATTAAGTTATAATTAAATACTTATCCGACACCTCATTAAGTTAATATTAAAAATGCAGAAGTATCTTTGTTGCCAAACAACTCGGTAATGACTTGTCCCATCATTACAGAATTTTATACACATGTACATATTGCTGACTAAAATGTACAAAAATAATTTTTTCTTCCTAATAGACAGAGCTGCTGTGCAACTAAATATTTAATTATTGTATTGGCTTGTTTATTCTCAGTGCTCAATAGATGCATATGCTTCCTTATAGAAGGAAACATTGACATAAGTGATCGTGTACACATCTCGACTTAAATATCCGCAAGTCGCTATCATAAAACCACAATCATTATTTCATTTTTGAGTGAATGAACTTGCAGTGTATGTCTGTAATTTAAAGTTTTCTCTCTTTCAAGCAAAATAAAATGTGAACCAAAGTAAATATTTTTCTTGATATATATAATTTCACACGAGTCAAAATAGTTAGTTTAAAATATACAAATTGTCAAAACTTAATCAAAGAGAGTGTTCCTTAAAGTGTATTTCCAAATTATGGATGTTGCAAATTATAAACTGTGGATGCCACAATAATCATGTTATAAAATAAATGCTCACAAGCGACCTGTGCGTTTTCACAACTTAGACCTTGCCACCCAACGGACATTTTAGAAACAAATTATATTTTTTTTATCCTTTATAATATTGACATCACATGTTTTACTAATGGTGAATTTCATCTATTCCCAGGCGTTTCTTAATATAAAAAATACTGCTCCCTTCTTTTTTACATTCTGTTGTATTGCTATCTGGAGTTTCTATACTGGCCGACAATGGCAAGACAGCAGTCGAAGCAAAAATATATGAAAAGATAGGCACATGTTTTTATAGTAGACTGTGCTGCTTCTGTATTTTATCGACACCAGTACAGCGTCAGTGAAGCTAGCTAGTGTTCCACTGAAGCCATCATGTAATTATATAAACTATAATAGTGCATGTATGTGAGAGCATGCCAGGCACTGTGTGAAGGGATTTTCTGTATAATTACCGCGGCATTTGTCACATAATTTTAAAAAAGTTATTGTTATATTAAATAACTTATTTTTTTTAACTAGAAATTAAATGTGTTTTAGTTCACGCAAACTCATACAAATTGAGAAACCCTTTTACACTTAAAATTTGTTTATTAATTTTTAAATTGTATAATGTAAGCCTTCTAAATATTTAACTTTCAAAATCGAGTGTATCCAATATTCGCACTGGACTGGGTTTTTGTGTTTGCGCCTTAAATATAAAAGATACAATAGATATATTTTATCAAGGGTTCCTGACAGGTTGTATACAATTACTCTAAAAATTGGATATCATGAAACTCATTCTGATGATATTTACAAAGTCCTGCAGACGGCTTATTCTTAAAATGAGTATACGAAAATTTTGACATATTGGGTTTATTAGCATGAAATGACAGTCTCGCCAAACCATAATGAAAAAGGAGAGAATGATGAAGTATAATCACTTTAAAAACAAACAGAAAATCAAGAAATTTGAAAAATAATATATTTGTCAATAAAATAATTAATTTTTTGTTACATAAAATTTATGTCCTTTTTACCTAATCGTTCTCATATAATAAAATCATGCGAGATAGTGACACGAGAGACAAACATATACATATGATTTCTTATACCGTCATATCTGCTAATATAACATTGCCTCCGTCACCTACTAAATTGCGATGACAAGTTCAGATTTATTTGATAAGGATTATGTTACTGGCCTATTTCAAATATCTTGATAGCGTCAATTTTACCAGTTTCTACACGCCCACAGGTGACATGGCGTGTAATACGATAAGCATTTTCAAATTGCGGAGACGCAAAGTCGATAACAAGATTACACAAATTCCTCATGCAATCCTTAAAAAAGAATAATATATTAACATCAAACTATATTTAATGTGATCATATTTAATTTATCAAAGATCATATTTATTAATTAATGCTTTCATAGTGGCGTCATATCTATCAATAATATTACCATAATGCCATCATAATATATATTTTATTTTTTTCACCGACATATTTGCTGACAAGTTTCTATGGATATTTGATATCTTTTAATAAATATTGAATCTCACTCTCAATCCCACTTAAATAGTATGCAAAATTCTTTAAAGTCTTTCATGGTACAAACCATCCTTAATTTAATACAAACAGTGGATACAGAATTGCAAAGAAATCTACACATTACGGATAGGTGTCATTAATGTTATCTAGACATAATATAACCATAGAGATATTATCAAAATACGGATCATCGGATGTAAGTGGGTGAGTAACTGAGTAACTAATCAAAAGGTTTGAATATTTCTGCTAAACTTAGCAACCTGGAAATTTTTAATTAATCCTATGATAGGACAAGTGGGATCCAAAAAATGATCAAGATTACAAAAAATTGCCCTCAGGTCACTGCCTAAATAGCCTCAAAGTTTTTAGTAACTTAAATGGGAGTAGCTTCATATATTAGATAGCAGTGGTGCGCAGTGTTTTTTGAAGAGAGCAAGCAAGTAAGGGGGTACATTATATGCTTTTTGCTAAGTGTTGACCATTTTCAATGATCAAACATCAAAAACTCGTAATTGTGATGCCAATAAATGTTTCTCTACATATCCTGCTTTTTATCAGAATTTGTCAAATTATTTAGATTCAAACGAATGCGAAAATTTCACTGTTTATGAGTTTGTTTGATGAAAGAATATACATTAAAAACTATATATTTAAAGAGAGGTTACAATTTGATGTTTGCTGATCTTTTCATCTTAATAAAAGCACTTTTCAAATTGTTTTGGTAAATATTTTATTCGATGTGGCAAACAATTCCTGGTTAACTGCAAATATTGATCCCATATGAAAATAGCATAATGTAAATTTATTAAGAACATGTAATTTTAAAATTGTCTACCAGTCATTCTACATGACTATATACATTATATTGTTATCAAGTGTCACGACAAAAATGCACATTCACAATGATAAACTAGTGAAATAAATACAAACAGGGAACGAGCATCATAATATCTAACTCAGTGAATAATTTTAACTGACAAAATATAATATGGCTTCAGTCTACCAGTCATCCTACATGACTATATACATTATATTGTTATCAAGTGTCACGACAAAAATGCACGTTCACAATGATAAACTAGTGAAATAAATACAAACAGGGAACGAGCATCATGATATCTAACTCAGTGAATAATTTTAACTGACAAAATATAATATGGCTTCAGTCTACCAGTCATCCTACATGACTATATACATTATATTGTTATCAAGTGTCACGACAAAAATGCACATTCACAATGATAAACTAGTGAAATAAATACAAACAGGGAACGAGCATCATAATATCTAACTCAGTGAATAATTTTAACTGACAAAATATAATATGGCTTCAGTCTACCAGTCATCCTACATGACTATATACATTATATTGTTATCAAGTGTCACGACAAAAATGCACGTTCACAATGATAAACTAGTGAAATAAATACAAACAGGGAACGAGCATCATAATATCTAACTCAGTGAATAATTTTAACTGACAAAATATAATATGGCTTCGGTCTACCAGTCATCCTACATGACTATATACATTATATTGTTATCAAGTGTCACGACAAAAATGCACATTCACTATGATAAGCTAGTGAAATAAATATAAACAGGGAACGAGCATCACAATATCTAACTCAGTGAATAATTTTAACTGACAAAATATAATATGACTTCAGTCTACCAGTCATCCTACATGACAATATACATTATATTGTTATCAAGTGTTACGACAAAAATGCACATTCACTATGATAAACTAGTGAAATAAATACAAACAGGGAACGAGCATCACAATATCTAACTCAGTGAATAATTTTAACTGACAAAATATAATATGGCTTCAGTCTACCAGTCATCCTACATGACTATATGCATTATATTGTTTTCAAGTATCACAACAAAAATGCACAATCACTATGATAAGCTAGTGAAATAAATACAAACAGGGAACGAGCATCACAATATCTAACTCGTGAATAATTTTAACTAACAAAATATAATATGGCTTCAGTCTACCAGTCATCCTACATGACTATATGCATTATATTGTTTTCAAGTATCACAACAAAAATGCACAATCACTATGATAAGCTAGTGAAATAAATACAAACAGGGAACGAACATCACAATATCTAACTCAGTGAATAATTTTAACTGACAAAATATAATATGACTTCAGTCTACCAGTCATCCTACATGACAATATACATTATATTGTTATCAAGTGTCACGACAAAAATTCACATTCACAATGATAAACTAGTGAAATAAATACAAACAGGGAACGAGCATCATAATATCTAACTCAGTGAATAATTTTAACTGACAAAATAGTATATGGCTTCAGTCTACCAGTCATCCTGTACGACAATACACATTATGCCGTTTACAACTGTCACGACAAAAATGCTCATTTACAATGATAAAGTTGTAAAATAAATACAAACAGCGAACGAGCATCACAATAACTAATTCAGTTAATAAAATTAACTGGCAAAATATAGTAGGTGTATTTAAAAATTTAAAAGTAGATATTTTTACAAAAAGTTATTTCATTAAAGTTTGTTTACTTCGGTTGACACTTGACAGAATACACAGTGATTCTTTGCATGTGTGTGATGCGCTAATAAACGAAACGAAACACGAGTGTTTCTCTCTGAATATAGCCGGAGATAAACTGCCCAATGCTAGCTTATTTTCTTCCTAAAAATGGATGCTCGAAATGATGTAAGCAACTTTAGCTTTTTATGCAAAACTTTTTCATGAGACAGGAATGAAGTTTATACGTTTCATCTAAAATTACGCACTCTGGTAGCGTTCAGTTTATGTTTTTGGGCTACATATCAAATACTAATTGCAGACTTCACTTGAATGTTAAAAGTAAAATATGTTTAAATATTTATAAATAAGTGATGTATTATAACACTTATTTATGAAAGAAGTTCAGAGCAAGCTACGTGTAATTGCCTATAAGGTACTTCACACCACTTCTAGACAGTGCTAGTGATAGAAGTGCATAACGCAAGTAAAAACTCGAGTTTGAAAATAATAACTGCTGCGAAATAGGTTACTAGGACATAGAAATTAGGTTTTTTTTTTCCCTTTTAATATCTGCGATCGGCCGTAGGCCATAATCAGATGTGGTCTATTTGTCAGGATTTATTGGAGTTGCTCCAGCGAGTTCCACCAATCACTATTGTCTAGACTCTAAGTCTAGTATTTGCCATCTTTTTAGGCGAGTTATGCTTGCAGGATTCAAGAGGTCTCTGGCTAGCTCATTCTTGTGTTCCTTTAGTTTATTTTTATATTTTTTGCTGTGCTCGGTCACTTCCTCCTTCACTGTTGACAGAAATTAGGTATATTCAAATAATATGGCATGTCCTGAACAAATTGGACCGAACGTCCTATAAAAGATTCCCGCAATCCTTAACCGTGATTTGAGAGAAATGCAAAAGAAGTGTAAATTAATCCCCAAACAGCCAGAAATAGTGGCTAGTTATTATATGCTGCCCATAATGAACACATACCAAATCAACAGACTAGAATTTTGATCTCATAAAACTATCTAATAGATTGCAATGCGACTTTCACCAAGGAGTAAATTAGGTTTCTAGCTAACTAACATACAAGGTATGAAGCAAGATACTGTGCGGTAAGGATTTAAACTGTAGAACAAAACCTTCCAGAAATTAATAAGCATCGGTATTTTCCTGAATTAGTACCGGTTCACTGAATTAGTTATTGTGATGTACTTTGTAAAGTAATATACAAAATTACAGCTAATTTTGTACTATTTGTAACTTTATATCATTATACACTTTTCAAATTGCTTCAAAAAAATTTCTTTGTAAAAATAATTTTATTATATCCTGGAACCATATAAAAAAAAACATTTTTTTACTAACAGCAATAGTAGAATAAAAGCTTGTTGAAGTTTTTAAAAAAAAGGTGAATAATATAAGATTTATTTTAGATGTTTTGGTAAATATTAGCACGGCAGATTGCTTTGTAGTAAGTTGTAGAAGAACAGTTGAGATTATAACTATATTAAATATGTACAGTGAAATATCGTATTTAAGAGCAAGTAATACTCTATATTGAACATACTCAAATTGAAATTTTATATTATATAATATTACCGATTCTTTAAAAAAAAAAATAACATACTAGACTATATGACAAATGACATTACTAACAGAAACATGATACATAACTAAATGAAACTATGTGACCTAGTATTATTTCTAATTTATTTAAATCTTTACCACGACCTATGTTTCGTCTAATATCTTCAGGTGAGCAATTAGCAAAGATTCAATCTTAGAAGAAAAATCTGAAGATGTTGTCACACAAAGAGACCTAGGTCGTGGTAAAGAATTTAAATAAGGTAGAAATAATACTACATCACATAGTTTCATTTCATTGTGAATAATGGCTTTCTACAAAATTAATGCCACATATATTCAATAAGAAACATGATAGGTAATACTTTTCTCAATACAGTTTATTGCTGAAATAACCTTTGGTTTCAAAATTTTGACACCATTTTTATACATATGTCATTAGAATCTATCCCAAAATAAAGGGTTTTACAATTAGGAATGATAATATGAATATATATATATGAATATATATATATATATATATATATATATATACATATGGACATACTCTTGTACATTAAAAAAATTTATTTTCGATATCAGCACCACTACAATTTCTTACTGAATTTGTCATTCCTTTAGAAATCGTCTGCAGATACTTTGTACGGTAAGGTAGCAACGCGCTCTCTCGCCTAAAGGTTGTATAGCAAGGAAAACATCTTAAATGTTCACCTAATTTCCTTGTACGGCATGACACGGAATAACATGAAAATGAAACAAAGATGCATAGCATAGGTATGTTAAAGACGAAATAAAATCAGATTATACCTCAGGATAATGCGTAAACCAGAGGGTTTGATGCTGATTAGGATAATTATACTTGGATCTTAGCAACAATTAGAGATCATCAGATCTCACACAAATTTAAGGGTCTGATGATCACCAGAACAATAACGTCTGAATCTAAGCCGTTATTAAAGTTAGAAGCTATGAGTTTGGGCTCTATATTCAGTTTTCTTGAACAGATCTTATACTTGCGACCTCAACGGTCTGATGATGATGAGGACAATAGTACCAGGATCTTAGCCACTATTATAGCTAACATTTCGACTCAAATTCGTAGTTTGATAAATGTTCAGTTTTAATGAACACTTCTCACACCCGCACGTTCAAGGGTCTGATAATAATTTATGTAGGATTTTTGACATTTTATACATTGTATTTGCTTAGATGAAATATTAACATAAGCACAGGTCTAAACTATGCTTTGATTAATCTTTATTACAAATGTGTAAATTTTTATAATGTTATTTTGTATTTTTATATTTAGAATATTTTTTCAATAAATAATATTAGGTAATTTCAATAATGTATTAGGGTTATTTTCAAAAATATAATTTATTTATAATTTTTTTATCTATAGAAGTCTTTCTACATTTTATAAAAACAAATATTTTGATTGGTCCAAAAAAAATTTATTACATTTATAACATTTAATTTAAATACATATTTCTTAACCCTTTCAATTATATGCACATTTCGAATAGATATTATTTCTAATAGTTTAATTTTATCACCAATTTATATTTTAATATTAATAGCTTGAAAAAATATTTAAAAAAAAAATTATTCAATTTCGAATAATCATACAAAAAAATCTACTTACCAATTATAAAAAGTATAACAATTAACACTCATTATAAAGAGTAATTGAAACAAGCTATACTTTAAAAAAAATTTGCTTTTAAATTTGTTTAATAGTTATCATTTTGTTTAAAAATTCCTTTGCGAAATGTACTTAAAAAATGTCTGACGATACGTATTGGAAATTGCAGAATGATAGTCCTACACCTACTTAAAATGGACTGTATTATGGGCGTGTAACAGTTTCTCATAAGAAACATTTCACGTGACACGGACAGGGCAAAATACGTTCAAGTTTCCGATCTCTGATATATATGAGTATGTTGCACATTTCCTCGACACAGATTCATAATATTTTTACAGATTTATGACTTTATGACTACGCTTCCCAGTCATAAAATATGGGTCTTTGAAGATTTGAGTAAACGTGAGGTATGTACTACTTTGAATGCCATTTTTCAGTTCAAAAAGGTTTAGTAAAATAAATTAACCACTGTATTTTATACTTCATTTTATGATGTATTTAACCTTGTAATTGAATTTCAAAAATAGACAAAATTACTGGAAAAAATGAAAATATATTTTTATCATTTTTTTACAACGTTTGCATTTAAAATTTTTTTTAAAGCTATTAACGTTTTTATACTTCAAGTTTCATAATGGGTTGCGCAGTCCTTTAGGATCTATTTGTATTATAATGCCAAAGCGCGGCAACAGCCCCATTCTCCCATCTAGTCACTCGCGTCAACCACTAAGGATAGCATCATTAAACGAACTAATGACTGTATAGCTGATAAACTTATCAGTATATTTTAAAAACTGTGAAGATTTTAAAATATACTGATAAGTTATAATTTTTTTGTTTTATTATTATTTATCATAAAACCTCTATTAAAACAAAAAAAATTTACCTTTTATTTGAATCAAATGTTTATGTAAGCCGTGCTAACTAACTTAGCTTTTCTATTTTCATGAAAGAAAAAAAAACCACGCAAGAACAAAAGAAATTTTGTGCCGCAGATATTCTTACTGCCTTTGCATATACCAGAAGTAGTTTGCCAAATTTAAGTCAGGAGATTTTCTGTTAAAGATGCAGCACGATCATCAACAATACATTTAGCATCTTCAATCCAAAGCAAATAGTGTAAAACTACTCTAGAGAAAGCTCTACACTTTGAATATATCCCGAACAGCAGATGTAAAACATTTAGAGGATCGAAGATACTTTTCCGTTCACGATGATTAGGTACCTTATTAATTAAATGAACAAAACCTTAGATTTCCGTTTGTGATTTTTCTTTTAAAACAAAATGAAGGTGAATAACTTTTTTAAAAGTTAATAATTGACGATGAAAAGTTAATCATTTATCACAATTCTCATTACAAAAAATTGTAGAAAAACCGGTGACCCAACAATGGTGAAAAGGTAGTTTGTCTTTAAATGTAATTTGCATCCAAAAAAGGTACTCCTCCAGGAGTGTTGTTTATTATGAACTTTTATTTAATAACCAAACAAATAATATCAAAAATATTGTCTCGAACTGGATAATTTGAAATTTAGTTAGTTATTGCAAAATGCACGAAATTTGCATAATAAAAATATGATGATATTCTATCACAATAATGAACAGCCTCATGTGTATTTGAGGTTATACCGGAAATTTCTACAATTGGTATGTTTTGAGCCGGCCATACGTTTCATCAGCCAACTGTACATCAGACTACAAACTTTCCGTTCACTTTAAAATCTTCAACCAGAAGCCCTCTCAACTTTACACTGATGGTATTATGAAGCTACCCGACAGAGGATATAAGATTACAGAAAGTAATGGCTTAATAATATATTATTAAAGTTGATTTAATCTAGAATATTGACTTTTTCCTCTAAAAACTGAATAAACGTTTGGTTCAACCTAATATTTTTAGTATACTAATTACATTATTATGCCTATCATAAATAGCGCGAATCACTTGCGGCCAAATCGGAATAGTGTTAATGAAATCACAGTTTTGTGGCTCGTAATGGACGCCATATAAAGCTGGCAGTGCCATAAGTCACATTCATTACAAAACATAATGGATGCTTTAAACACATCACACTATTTTAATAATTTTCGCACCTAAGCCTTCTCCTGCATTGGTCTTCTTTATAATTTGTATAAACAATTGTTTATAGAACTGAAAATTATTTTTTGTAATATATGTGTGAATGAAGTGTTTTTTGTAATATATACAAAAAACATCGCTACCTCATGACATTTCTGACCAAATTTGTCTAATCTGTATAGGGTCACTGTAATAGAATAAATATGCCCTTAGATTCCTTAATGCTGTTCACGAAAGCCTAAAATGTTTAGTAGTAGAATGTGAAATATGAATTCTTTCATTTACCTTTGTCTTAATTTTTTTTATTATTCCGGGACAATCATATTAAAATGTTGCAATTTAGACTTCTCAAATTTTGAAAATGGTTTTTGAAGTCTAAAATTCTAAGCTTTATAAATACAGCGCTCACAGCATATTCAATTTATCTCTGTCACTTTTTAAAAATAGACTAAAACAAAAGCCGAGACAAAAATGCTAAACCGCCATATTTTTAAACAGATTCTCTAATAGTTTACGCTGAGTTTATCCACAAGCGCTGTGTAGTTATTTGTAGACTTAGTTTATTTTTCTGCTGTTTCAATCTCAAACATTAAACATCTTTGTATCAACTAAGTAAGCGCTAACAGTATGTTATAATATTCATTACCTACTTTACGCAACTTTCAGTAGAATGACAATTAATAATATATGTATTGGACGAAATTAAGTACTATTATTGAATCGTTTTATTTCTTCATGTATTTTAATGTATAGATTTGATACATATAGCGGACTTATTGCTATAAGACCAATCTCTACACAGTCACCCAGTTTTAAATGAATAGATAAGAAACCAAAAAAACGAAGCATATATTATTGACATGTTTCATTTTTACATGTTTAGATGCTTCATTATGCAGTACAAGAAAAATAAATATTTTCAACTGAAATGTGCTCCGAGTTATATAAAAATGCTTTAATAAAACTTGTTTAACTAAATAAACTGCTCTAAAATAGGTGTGCGAAAATACCTCAAATTTTATGGTGCTTTAGTAGATGTTCAAAATGCTCGCTAAAGTATATCAAATATAATTAATAAAGGTTTATTCAATCTTTAAACCTACTTAATCAGATCCTTTATTAAATTTTATTGTTTTTTGAAAATTCTAATAAAGTCCATTAAAAAGGGTCATCTGGTATATCATGACATTCAAGATATTCTATATGACACTTTTTAATGGATCCTAACGTTGAAGGGATAGTCTCTGATTGAGGTATATTTTAAACAACTGTTGTTTCGAGAACAGAGTTACTAATTTCGTAAAAAAACGATCAGATGCAGTTTAAGGAGGCAAAAATTGTTTTATCACACTTTTTATAAATGTGCTGTCATATTGATAATTGTAATGATATTGATAATGATAATATTAAGTAATGAATTTTGTTTGATTTTTATATCCTTGGATATTATACATAGATTAGGAGGTATTTTCCGTTTACGTGCAAATCAACATTCTGCAATGTTCTCCAGTTTACTAAACCTTATATTTTCACCTAACCGATTGACTACTGAATAATAATTCTAGGTTTACGATGTGACTGACACCAAATTATGCAACAACTAAGTTATACGTTTCTAGCACAGACATACATTGTAAGTTTCGAGATAAGTGACAAGCCTGCAAGGCATTATCAGTTTTATATTTAGAACAACTACAAGACAAAGTCGATTTCAATTTTAGCAGAGGCACAGAACAATCGGATCGAATGTAGATGACTTGGAGATAACAAATAGAATGAATGTATCTGTAAAAATCTGTAGATAGCTTCAAATCTTTACTAAATTTACATAATAATATATGGGTTAGTATTACAATTTTAAGTTATTCACAAAGATCAAATAGATTTTTAAGCTTACGTAGCCAAATGGCAAAGACCGAACCAAAATAATTTTGGCATGTCTATTTATATATCCGTATGGGAAATTTTACAGGATGTTGAATTAAAATTAAAATTTTTAGTAAAATATGCATAAGATCTCGCAGATGGTTAGACACAGTAAAGTCTACGAAAAGCTACGTGTATCACGGGCCGAGAAACAGGGTAGTGAATCTAGTTGTATCTCTTTACAAACACAAATATTACCACTTTATAATTTCAGTTGTATATAGTTGATTGGCGTAAATAAATAAATAAATAAATTACATGAGTACAAAGAAAACGGTTTTCTTTTGAGTCCCATCTTTCATATATAAAAATTAGAGGATAACATTTTTTTCTCACCAACACCATCAAATGAGCGTCATTAAAGAGTTCATTTAAAACGCAATCGGAAATGTCTGATAGTATTTTTTGATACTGCATCTCCTTCATAAGATACAAGTCTCCAAAGTAGAGTTGCAATTTGTACACTCCTAAACTTTAAATATGGCGTTTAATAAGTCCTTCAATGCAAAATAACTATTACTTCGGTCGAGTTGGATTACAATATTAAAGATATAATTAAAGAACAATGAAATTATTACACATATTACATCAGCTGCATAGATTGTCGCAAATAACTTGCGTAATTTACAATGTTTGTGTGCCGCTTTATCATGAGGCACAAACAATGAACATATGCACTAGGACAATTTTTTAAATTTTAATTAATATCTATATATTATTTCACAAAGGTGTTTTTTTTGTCAGTATGCCATATCTCCCTTCAGACTTCATCAAAATCAATGATTGAGCTACCATTTTCTATCACCTTCAAGACTAATGATGAAAAACAAACAAATAATTCAAAATAAATTTCTTAATTCTCCATATATTATTACTCAAAGGTGTTTATATTGTAAACAGGGGCATCTGTTCACAATCGCTTTAACTAATATACACGACTTATTTTCAAATTACAATACCAATCAGTGACTTGCGAATTATTCGGACCAACTAGTTGCTTTAAAATTTACCTTTTATCTATCACATGATCGTTATAATTAAAGCTTAATTATTATGACGCTAAAAACAGATAAAATCATATTTCTATACTTCCATTAGTGGTCAAGGGAAACAAATGAAATATCATTCAAATTATTATAAGCATTTTATTCACGTGTACGTAAATAACAATCACATCCAGACCAAAAAAAAAGAAAAAGAAAATATATATATATATATATATATATATACGTTTATATTAATTTCTCTGTTCCTTCGTTTATCTGGATTAAATATTGATTGTAACCGATTGTCCACCCACATTCACATCAATAATGACAATCATGAAACATTCGTGAAATAAAAATTCATGAAATTTTTAATATTACAAATTAGAAACCTGTGATCGCAATTTAAATAACTAGAATGGCAGCGTGTATGTGGCAAACAAATATGAATCTGAACTCCCACATGAATTCCAGTATCGAATTTGACTCAAAATCGATCTTCACAATCACAAATTTCAAATTTTCTGTTCAAATTGCAAATGATGTCAAAAAAATTTTTAAGAAACGGATATAATGATTTATTTCACACATTGCAAAACTTCTGAATATATGAAGCTTATTAAAGCATTATCCCATCATAATAGGTAAGGTAAGCTGAGTCCACCTGTTTTAAACGCATGAATAAAATTAATATAGAATTGTCAATTACAAAGTGTATTTATATATATATATATATATATATATATATATATATTTATATATATGTTTTTAAACCACATTTTTATAAAGTATTTAGTTATAATACATACATGCAAATAGTAAGATAATAACAATGATAAAACAGAATATCTCATATATTCATCTCTTCTATTCCATGAAGATTTTATGGTTTATAGTAGGATATACACAATACAAAACTTAAAACGTAATTGTTTATTATTATACCTTGTATATCCTACATTAGGGCCCACATCCTTTGGCTATTTTTAAGAAGAATCCGAAAACCATTCTTGCTACACCAATTAACAAACACCTGCAAACTTCACATTATACAAATGTGGTTTTTGAAATTTTTTATGTGTGATATATGTGACTATTAATAATGTACTAGCGTGACCCGTGCGAAGTCTTCGCATTATAAATTATTCAACTCAATTTAATAAATCAAAATTGATTGCAGGTATTCAATTCATTTCTAATTTTGCACACTGCTTATTACGTTTTTATTCCATTATGAAGCTCAGATGACGGATCAAACAAATATTTTACTAAAATTGACATATAGAGGCGCAAGTATCAAAAGCATTGAGCTAAAGCGCCACTTTATTTATACGTGAGTGGATTTGAAATTAAACAAAAATTTTACCGACCGTCAATCATATTGACGTTGAGCCGTTAGATGGCAGCATTGCTGTTTTGTGTATATAATTTTAATAATTAATTAATTTGCAAAAACAATAGCAATAATAAATTTTTTAGTTGTGGATGCCGGTAGAGCAAGCAATTATCTATAAAATGATATATAATTTATGTGGATTAGTTGTGAGGTTTTTTCTAAAAAGGGAGAGTAACATCTTAACCTTAGCGTATTAATATATATGATGATGATGATGATGATGATAGACTGTGATGTGCGTTGTCTGTATGTGGACTGTTGCACAAAATATTTGCAAGGTAACAAAATCATTGCATTTGTATATATTTTATGATATTTTTGTTTAGCGTACTATAAACAATAATGGCTAACGGTCAAAACATAATCAAATACATATTATACATAAAACACATACAAGCACATGTAGGATCTCATCAGTGACCCCAAGCAAGGTAAATAATAATTATCATTATACCTTCACAGCCTTGAACACACAAGTGTGTATATTGATGTGTACATTTGAATGGTTACACTTGACTGGCTAGTGGTATCCAAACAACAATCATCATTACCACAAAAAATACTACAGAGAAAGATTATATAACCTTCGGATTTTATTTATCGAACAATATGTATTTCATTATGCTGCTAGTACAAATAAATCAGTGACGTGTAAAATATTTTTCGCAACAACCACACTTACATGCGAGTAGTCAAAAACGCGATTTATTCATTTGAATAAAGCACTTTAAATTTTATATCAACTTATTGCTGTCACCGATTTGTCAGTGTACATTCTAGAAACTGTTTTGATCAGAGGAACAAAATGTTTCTGTTTAAGAACCTAAAAAAAATTTCAATGTATTAAAAGTCAAATAAATTGCTTGCGAAAATTTTGCTATACTGGATAGGATATCGAATGAAACATAAATTTTCTGAATTTCAATATTCAATTAGTCTTTTCCTCAAATATTTCAAATTTTATTTTTAAATTTTGCCAACAATCATTTGATTACATAAGAAAAATTATTACACTAAATTTGACATGTCAGAACATATTTCATCTCCGATCCGGCCGTGTTATACAAATTTTTATAAATAGATATTAAATTGGAATGAGTCACTTAAAATGATTCATACAATAATGCCTATTCATTGTGACTGTGTAGCCTCTATGTTACCATGACAACAGGTAAATATTTTCAGTAAAAAAATATTAAAGATCCTATTAGCAATTTTTTATGTGTAGATATTATTGTTACAATAACGTTTTAATGTGTTAAAATTATCCATGTGTATATTGTACTTGACATGATTTGACACTTTGAAAATCTATATGGATTTCCTCTTATTTGTTATTTTGTGGAAAACATTTTGTTAAATTCATTGGAAGTTTTGAGCACAGTTCATTTAGTGTACTTTATTTTGATTATGAATTTAATTGAAATTAATCATTTAAAGCAGTAATATTATGTATCGATATAAAAAAACGACTACATAAAAAAAAGATAATATCTAGGAGACACTCTTCAGTTTTTCAGATCCCATTTAAAAAAATGTTTTTCTTTAAATGAAATCTGCCAACCAGTAAACATTTTACTAACTCCTTAAAATTATTTCTTAATCAATTTATTAAACGGTATATTTCAAATATCATTTGCAGAAGTGCGTAATCTCAATTTTCAGTTTATAGACAACTTCTCTACAGTTTATAAACTTCAATGCACTTTCAGAAGATGAACTTCAATGCACTTTAAGAGAAATTATATTAAAATATTGGATGTTTGATAAAGAACATGTTTGATAAAGAAGTAGCACAACAAAAAAATAAAAATTCCTGTGATATAATTGTAATTCTTTATTTTAGTTACTATTCACTACTTTGAGTTTAAAAATAACTCAAGAATGTAGATTATATTATTATAAATTAAATTTTTTGTTACTCAAAACTACTAACAGTTGTATTTCACGTTAAGTTATTTTACAATTAAGCGTATTATACATATATTAAAAAATAATTCTTGTCATATCTTATTTTAATTTTTAAAATTTTTTTATTTGAGATATAAATGAGAAAGATGGGAAGAAAATACTTAATAGATTTAATAACATTAACTAAAACTTTAAAAAGTGTGTCAATGTAATATTAACATAAAAAAGAATGTTCGATGGCCATTGTGATTATAACTGGCTATTTAAAAAAACTATTTTACCAATTATTTTTTTGCTTATTGGATGTACAAACAAGCCAATAACAATATTCCTTCAGTTATTACTAAGAAATTAAATTTCAGCCCAAACGTTATAATAAAATTTACTTTAAATACATATCTTTTTAAAATTATCAATTCAAGAAACAGTATTTCTACTATAATTAAGAAACATTTTATTTAAAACAGCAAGTCATTTAACATAAAGGTAGATAACAATCTAGAGGAAGGTAATAGTAAATTAATTACATTTTGTCATATTGCGAGGATCCCTCTATTATCTAACAAATTAAAATAATTAAATGTTGGTCTGTCAGGTGTTAGGAAATTATTTTTAACCATATTTAAATATGATACAAAAGCCACCAATAAACTAGGAAACCTGACAATAAACACATTGTTTTATAAATAAACTCCATAAACAAAAATTTTACTCAAGCGCTCGAACGTGTTGTGCAATAGTGACATAGCAACTTGTAATTATCTCCAAGAGGTATATAACAAAAGGACGTCATCACTTACAGGCATAAAGTTTTAAATAAATAAATACCACCGTTACTTCCTAGTTGTTTTTGTGTGGCACATCTTCATAAGATAATTGTTAACTCATGATTATTCAATGTTGTGTTTGCTAACGAGAGTATAATTTTGAAGTGTTTACATCATTAAAGGCAAAAACCTTTAATCAGTCAAAGAAAGGAATGTGTGTAAATTAGGAATAAATTTAAAAGTTCCTACATTTTTTTATCTATGGTCCCTTAGTGATTAAGTACACTTGGACAGTTAATAGCAGAATCATTATAATGTCACGGCAAGCCTATAAAGCCTTGATGGTAAGTACTGGAGAGTCTTATAATCAGTAGGCCGTGACAACTCACTACTTAAATTGTAATATATTACCTAAAAATAGATGGATAGGACAAAGCAAATAATTTTATCTGTCGTAATCTCTTGAAGGTGATCTTAATCGAAACGGGCCATAAGGTTAATACTTTATTGCAGATTTTGACTGATCTATATTCGGTATTGGCATGACATACTTAAAGTATCAAATATAAACCAAGAGAAGTAAAAACTATAATGGTGGGTATTTAGATTCATACATCATGTTTCAATACATATTTTTTTTGTACTCAGATGTGAACCTTTGCTTATCAGTACAGGAAAAATGTTTGTAAAAAAAGTAATTGGGGAATAAACGATAAGTGATAAAATGCATTAAGATCATTAATTAATTATTGTAGGTTTGTATGTTTGTGCACATATCGCGTAAAAACTACCGGTACATTTCGTATGGAATTTTTAATAAATAGATCAATTTTAAGTAAAATTTAGTCTATTTCATAGCATCACTCAATCAAAAAGATCTGCTACTTTAATATTTTCAAAAATTTATTTACATTGCTACTACTCGACGTACATAGTACTTAAATAAATGTTACTATAATTTAATATACATTTGATATTACAGCCCCTTTATGCCCATACTTTGTATACAAACTCACAGGGACACCTAGTTCACCATACTTTTAAGCTGTGTGCTCACAACTGCTTATACAATTTAACAAGGGTTAGGAACGTAGCGATTTTCTCTATTTTCAGGAAATTTTACCGAGGTTTGTTTCATATTTAATTCATCACAATTTGAAAATGAATATAATTATAGTAAGTCTATGACTTAAAGTATAAAGTAACTTGTAAATTTTCTGTATTATATGTAGTATTCTGTGTTTCGAGTTGTCCGATTATAAATCTGCTATTTAGAAACAAAGTTTATTAAACATTTTAATCTCAAATATGATAATCAATAATATATTCACCGTTAGAATCAATAACTTTTTATGATAACCATACAGAAGAATTGCACGTTTGTAAAAATTCTGAAACTTTTAATGAAAGAAATTGGTGTCTAATAACTTCAGTTGTTCTTCATCAACAATATTTTTCTCGTGTGTACACCGATAAATAAATAGAATGTGCAATTAGTGCCTTAATTTTTCAATAGGTTCTTTAGCTTTTCCAGTATCATATAAAAAATAAATTCTATGTTGTTTTCCTTTAAGTTTTTTTGCCAGTTGTTATGTGCAGTATAAATTGGGTATTTGACTAATTTTTTTTTATTTCATTAATCATAATTTCAAGGTACAAGCTGATGAAGAGTGAAAAAATTTTTTAATCATCTTAATAATTGATCGAGTTATAAAAGTTTAAATTTAACCTTTAGATAAGGACGGCAATACTGTGTTGTGAGGTCATTTTTAATATTGCTCATTATATATTCTACAAGAGGAAAAGAGACAGGGATATACCCAACTCTACCCGTATCTTCAAATTTAGACGCCTATAACTGGCTTATTTTTCAATCAATTTTTGAATTTTTTTCAAGACTGGTTTTTAATTAATTTATATTTCACAATATTGTATGAAAAATATCAAAATTTAGAATGAGTCAACTACCGTATTCTCAATAATTATAGTATTTATTGGTAAATGTGCCCTATATATTCCTCACCAATGCACACATTACTTTTTTTGTTAATGATGTCACTACTGCTTTTTGATCAATACTAGCCACTGATACTGCATGTGCCATTTACATAACCACAACACACACTCCTGTGATAAGATTGCAAAGCCGCTTGAAATTTCTATGTGAAATCACATTTTACATACACAAATCAACTTTTAGTAGACTTTGAATTATTGGTTTAACTCATGGGTTACCCGCTCACCACATTTTCAAAATTTATTTAATTGGTGTAAATGTTGTCCACTGTACCATGAGAGTATTCAAGCCACTTTGCAAGTTCACACTTGGTTAATCGCGATTCTTCTTCAACTTTTTTAATTGCAGACTGTCCAGGTAAGGTTAATCTTCTAAGTAAACATTTTTTGAAAGCATTTTTCCATATAATAAGAATTTTCTCTATTGAAACATATTTATTACACAGGCGTTTTATCAGCTAAATAAAACTCAAGAAAAAGTATCTTTCTGTGAAATCTTCATTTTGAAAAATGTGCAACATATATCTAGACTGCAATAATACTGCTGTGAGCTTCCGAAAGCACTCTGTATATAGCTTATTGGTTAGTTGGTATAGGAAGTATTTATTTTATAAGAGAAATAATTTATTTTGCAATAATAAAATATCAAAATATTTTTCATATTCAACATTTTCTCTATTGTTATTATATTTAAAGGTTACAATATCAGAAGCAATAACCCATGAAAAAAAAATTATCAGTGTATTTGCTCGATATTCAAAACCGAATAATTGCGTTGTGTCGTATCACTTTGATGATGGTATGATACATCCTGTGTGCATGCACTGCACAACATTTAACCCTTGCATTAATTTTTAAATAGGATATTGCGAGAATGAGATGACATACGAAAAATTGTTATTGAATACAAATGATTTAGTTTGTATTCATGAACCCACAAAACGCAACTTGACCAATTTAACGAAACCTGTATAGATACGATATGCATGCTTGTAAATATTTCTTTTCATTTGTAAAACTTCTAAGTGGCAGGTTTATATTTGAATAAATTAATGACTGGTCTGATTACTGCAGACTGGTTAACAATTTGGACTGCAGTTAAACTGAAGTGATAAAATGTATATATTTAGAATATAGATTAGCTACAAAGGTCACAAACACTCAAGTATGATTAGATTTTCTGTTTTTACCAAAAACACTCAAGTACTACGATAAGCTAAAATATACAAATCATAAAGTAATTATTGCACAGAATATTAGATAAAATTAATAAGAAAATAAACAGAGTCTTTTAACAGTTAACATTTCCTGGTGGTGTTATCTCACAGATGGACGTTTTCTTTGATATATAGTTTTTCATATAACAATAAAATAAGGTATTTAATCTTTTGCTGTGTATCGGTAGAAAAATGTAACTTTCTTAAACCCGCATTTACAGAGTGGTAATAGGGATATTTATCATTAACATTCAAAGTGATACTCAATAAAAAATACAATACACACTCAGTTAAATAGAATGGTTGTTAGTCAATATTTCAGCATTTGCATATCTCCACTGACTGGTTGGAGACTAATTGGTTCGTAAAGATTGGTTCAGGCTGATCAAATTCACATGACATTCATAGACAAACAGTGTTACAAAGATTATCTTTAAAACATTTCTGTTCCAACAGTTTCAGAAAAAAGAGGAGCGATGGCATATATTTCACGATATTAAGCAGATTTTTTTGTATTGAACAATAGAACAACTTTTATTTAATGTACCATATAAATCTAAAAATAAATTCGAAATATTCAAATTTTCGTATGTTTCATTTTAAATTGAATATAGATAAGTGGTATTTAATTCTCAGAACACAGTGAAACGGTTCAAAAGTATTGACATGGTAATAGACTGACAAAAGGGGGTATCATGTAAGTAGATTTTGCTTCTTGGCAGAAACAGTAGTAATTGTCTATAAAAATGTTTGTTGAGAAGTTATAAAAAATTATTTTTAGCCACCTTACTAGTTCTTAAATTATTTTAATAGATTTTTTATTGGCAAGAAACTCATCTCTACAAATGATTCAGATATTTGTTCAAAAACTTAGATAAGATAACATCTAACCTTCCGATATAAATAATTTCGGATATCAATTGCGACAAGCTGGAAGCAAGCAAATCAATAAAATCTAATTTATCACGAAATTAAATTCTAAAATTTCTAATATCGAGACACACTGAGTATCTCTTGTCATTAATTTTGACAAGAAAATTTTGTACATTCGAAAAATGAGGTAGTATTTACTGAAATAAAAATATATTATTTTAATTAAACGAACATTAGACTGTGAAACTTACCCAAAATGTTGACCCGCAAAACAAATCCATAGAACTGCTTGACATGGCTTTTCATTTGAGCACAAAGCCGAGAATGATCTGAAATTAATATTTATACTCATATATACTTTTAGTGAATCATGAAATTGCACCATAGCATGTAAATTAAACTAAAATTTTGTGAGATCTTTATCAAGATAGAAATTATCAAGTCATGGGGATTATATAAACAAATTTACAAATTACTATTTATGTCCATAAAAATGACCGTAAGTGGGTAGGCACATCATTCAATATAGCAACAATTAAATATTGTGAGGCTGACAACCAATTTGGTAAATTACTTGCAGATTCATGATTCGTATAAATCTTCATACATAATCTATAAAACACGCGACTGTTTTCAAATAAAACTTCCAAACCCACCGATCGATTATAATTATCGGAGTTCCGCATAAAACCCAATTTGAGGGTTTAAAAATGTTGGGAACATTAATTTTTACAAACTTACAACTTCTACGTGATCTACTAAAACTCTTAGAAATCTGCTCAGGATTCTGATCATTTTATAATGAATATCTGTCGATGTTTTTAGCCGGATAAAGTCAACAGAGAAGTGATCAAATAGCAATGAATTGGTACTTACGATGTTAAAGTCAAGAGGTTGGATAACCCCCAAAAGATACAAAATGATTACTTCAGCATACAAAAAATGAACAGTTGTCACAAGAAATATAAATATCCTTCACATACAACACGTGTAAAATGTTCACTAACGTCCACTGTCAACCATTTCATATTACCTATTTAGATTATATTTACGGGCCACTCACTAAAAACCGGCCTTGACATCAAAATTTTGCCATTATAAACCAGATTCCATAGGCTTCCTCTATAACTTTTTTATTATAAAAACCATAAAGCTCGGACGTCTATAAATATTATTTTATTTATATTTTATGCAACGAATCTGACGACCGCCCGGTGAGTAGCGCTGGCGGCAACTGTCCTTAGTCCGTAGTAGTAGTAGATAGATCACTAAACTTTTGATAAAATTACTTTAATTAAAACGTATTATTGCTAAGTGTTGGTATGTCTGACAATGAACACTAACTACATATAGTATTGAAACAGTTATTATGTTTCATAATTTCGTTATATTTTTATTTAAATCATTAAAATGGTTTAAATTTCGTAGAAAGAGAACAACTGACAAATATAAAGAGCAATTAAAATATTTTTTTATTGCAGCACTTTGATTAATCAATTTAACGATGCATATACAATTGTAAATTACGTGAATGATAATTATTATTTATTTTTAGTGCAATATTACTAATATAAACGTTGTATACCTTGAAAACTGAAGACGTTATTCTATTTTATTGTGTAGTTAACCAATAACTTGTTGACTATTACTAGCACAGGTCACGTCTTGAGTAACTTCAAGTTTCTAAATACAAAATAGTTCGTGATTATTTTAAATAAATTTATTTAATTGAAATTCCTTTGACATTGGCAAAGACTCTCAGTAAAGGAGAACGGCGCCATTTAGAAAAATAGATATAATAAAGTTTATCGATGTATGTAATATATAATTATTAGATATATCAATAAATTTTATAGGATTGTACATAATTCAAATTATTATTAGTTTTATAATTGTATTCCACGATTATAATTTTAATAATCACAAAAAAAAATTATTACGTACTAAGTAGGTACACATTGATAGATTAATTCCTCAATAACATACATTGATAGTATATTCGAAATTATTTGATCCGTAAATTGGTCATCAGAACTTTGTGTTGCTTTTTTAAATTGTTTTTAATTAGAAGACTCATTACTCAACCCAAGTTGGATTGAATGACAAGTCTTGTATTGTAAAACAATATAAATTACGAGATAATGCATTCTTATCATTTTCTGTATTACAAAATGTGCTCTAGACTTAAAATTTGTTTTTCCCAAATGAAATAAAATAAAATTGATAAGATTTCAGATAAATAATCATATTATTTGTTTATTTGAGCTCATATCCAATATGATTTAAGAATGTGAATGATTTTTAACCCGGTACCTATATTTGAATAACTGAAGTATTCAATAATATTTTACAATCATTGTAGCAATGTGACTTATGTAGTATAAAGAAATAAATGCAGTTTAATAAGTGCGATTCGGAAATTTTGAATGTGTCTAGCGATATTACCTTTTTGAATTTTTACTTGTTAGTTTGAATTTGAATAGGTACACACTTTTTCTGATGATAAGAGTATTATTTTAGGCAAATGGAATTTTCTGGCTGTAATTTTATTTTAATTATCGTTAATTTGAATCGTTATAGTAAAAAATATGAATATTGTATAGTTAACCGTTGAATCAATATGATGATAACCTATTCTAATCTTATACTAATAATATACTTAGTAATCTTTATTTCTCCTACTACATATTTAGCAATTTTTACTACTCCATAAACCCAATTTTGAAGTGGACAATGAAGCAGAAAAATATCTAGACTGGGTGCATCTTGCAATACTGCAATGATCATGTGAGTGCATGAAAGACAAGTGAAAGATGTAGGATATTCGTGCACGCTTCAGGCAGGTGAAATAAACTATGACATTGTCCACTCATGTAGCAGGTAGGAGCATAAAGCGCTACTAAATTCAAGGTTGAGGGATTATCAATGTAATGATTTATTAATAAACCTATTGAACTTTTTTGATATGTTAAAATACTGTAGACTCGAGAGTTAAATAAATAACAATATACTCTATATCACGTAAATAATGCGAGCGCTATATGGGAAATCCTAGTAATTTCTAGGATTTTTGACAGATTTCAATTATATGATTGTAAAATGTGAGATTATCCAAAATTACACCAAGTTCTGCACAGATGAAACCTTTCAAGTGCAGTTCTGTTCAACTTATGACTATGAACAAGATATGAAGTATGTCATGATTGCACATTAACATACATTAAAATTGTTGCGTGATGTGTGCTTGTTGCTCAGACTCCATAGAAATACTAAGTCGATAATACATTGGAAGAGCACTAATTTTGATTTAATTTTTAATTATTGACACCTAAGAAGTATTTTAATTCATCGGCAAACAGAAGGCAATGAAAAGTGTTGACAACTGATGGCAAGTTGTTTACAATAACGTAAAACAGTACTGGACCTAAATTACTATCTTGACTGTCTTGGGATTCAGTAACATAAGGTTGAGATTTGAAATTTCCAAACAGGACCTGCTGTTTACAAGCCGGAAAGTAATTGGTGAATTATTTATTATTCTGAGTAGAAGACATTCCTGTCTCCAAAAATTTTACTAATAGAATATCATTGTCAACTCGGCAAATGCCTTTTAGGTTACATCTACTTAATGATTCCTTTTCCCTAGCTATATAATCCACAAAATTAGTGAAATTTGCAGTGGTGAGACACTTTGGACAGAAACCGTGCTGGCAGTCCATCAGCTAGGATTGGATTTGCAAATAGATACAGCGATGCGTAAAAGTTTGAAATTCTTTACTAAATGAAGGTAAGACTGTTGTAGATCTACAGATTTTTATATCGAACCTAGAACCAGAGTTGAAAACAGGGTGACTATCCAGGAAATTTTTCAAACAGATGGCTTATCCATCTTGATTTCTGAACTTAGAGAAAGATTTATTATAAATGTACATACGGATGTAAGCGATCAGGACCGAGGACATCTTGTGACTAGAGCTGTGCTAATCCGGCTTCTGCGCTTCCCATCCTATTGATATGCAACAAAGATGAGTCGTCATTAACAGTGACCCATGCCGCCATTGCAAAGTTGATCATCGTTTCATAATTTAAAAAAAAAAACAACTAAAAATTCTTCAATGTTGTTCTCAGTGACCTCATCCAAGTATGACATTCCTTTGTGTATCTTAGTTGTGGGAAGCTGCTTATCCGAGTGCTTACATCTCACAATGTCTAAAATGCTTTCAAATCAGACAATGTTAGCATCAATATTCTGAACATACACATTATGTTAGGCTCTCATGGGATAATTAAATTGTTTGCTCCAAAAAACCAAACTTTTCACAATCATAACTTAAACCATATTTTTTATATTATTAATGGTAAAAGGATTTGCTTTGAATGTCGCAGATAAGATTAGTGTTAAACCAAATTGGATAATGATGCCAATGGTTCACACTAATCTGTATTTTATTAGGAAGACAGCGAGTCAAAACATTGTTTATTGAGGTATATAAAAATCTACAGCTTCATTAGGGTTGTTAATTTCATAAACACTGTCCCACAATAATGTATTTAATTTTAAGATTAATTTTAAAAAGCAGCCTATGGAGAACCCACTTGATATCAGCAGTCGTCTGATGCTCCAGCAGCACTTCATGAGTTGATAGTTTTATACCCACCTGGAGAGTGATATGCCTCTTCCGTTGCTGGTAGTACACTTCTGCATAATAAAGTGAGCACAGTACCAAATCCAAATTCCTTTCATTGTACTGTTATACAGGACATAAAGTAACCGAAAGACGTCATGACTGATGCAAACAGATTGTGCAACATGTATATTGAATATTATTTATATACAAGGTGTTGTAAGTCTTATTGTGTCCAGAATAAATTCTGTCGCCTAAACAGAAAATCGACTTGACCTAAACCATGAACAAATGTCGGTACTCTATAAATGAATAAATTCTTAAATTAGATATGCTTGCAAAGTATTTTAATGTAAATAAAACTTTATTGTGCTATTATTAGCTTAACAAAGCATAACAACATGTCATATATTGAGCAATCAGTATAACAATATATTTTTACTACTATGCAAAAGTAGGTCAAAAAGGTGAAAGTTTAGCTTATACGCTAAAAACATGTAGATACAACTTCTTTGCAAGCCAAATTTAAGGTGGATTGTTTCTATAGTTTTTATCTTATCCAGAAGAAAATTATTAGCATTTTGACATACACACATGTAATAAAGATTATTTGCCTAGTACCAGGAGAACTTGAATGGATCCTACCGCTTATTGCTGGAGCTTTTAGAGATAGTAAAATATGAAAATATCAATAGTCTTTATATTCCCATAATATAATTTTTATTAAATTCTCGTATATGTATGAAAAAATGTAAAATTTTGAATTTTAATGCCTTGTGATGACAATGGCATTTGCCTAATATCAAGAACGCCATGATAATTCTTTTCATTAAAATCATGCTCTTTTACTGTGATATCAAATTGATATCAGATTATTAATTATATTAAATATTAGATTATTATTAAGTTCGGAATCAAAATATTTTTACTGTATTTGAAAAAAAAACTATAAATCATTGATTTCTTTAGCAACCTTTCTATGGCACTAAGTTATATTAAAACATATACTAAATGTCATTATTGTACCACTTCGGTTTCTTTTTCAAAAATTTCTAAAAGTGATACTTTTTAGAGAGATGCATTAAATATTTTGTCTATATTTTTCTTAAAGAATCTGCAAAAGGTGCTTATTTTGGTCATACAGGTGCTTATTTTGGTCAATAAAAACAGTATAATAAATTAAAAATAGATATTTATTATAAACATATTCATATATTTAACAAGTTATTGAATCCTGCTTATTAAATTGGACAATTTACATATTTTACTTACACACAACAGTTTATAAAGAAAATAAATGCGAAGCATTTATTCAGTTGATGAACTTAAGTAGTCAGTGAGCCAATTTCTAACAACTGGTTCATTGTATTGCGTCCACAGAATATTATTCCTCACATTCTCCAAGGCTTGCACTCGTGCTGCCGCACCAGCACCCGCGTCAGGATTAGCAGCGAAGAATGCTTCCATCTGATAAAAGATAGTTTTATATAGTTTTAATATTTAGTAACGCTAGATAATTTAGAAATTTGCTGCAATTTTTTACATAGGTTTGATTATTGTACATGGACGTAAGGATAATAGAAGCATAAATAATAGAAAAAGTACCCTCCCCTCTTGTTACAACAATAACACAATCTTCAGAAAGGTCTGATAAACCCCACATTATAGGGAACCTCTAGAAGTATAATGCTCCTACTGTAACAAACCAATTGTCTAATAAATGTTTGAAAATAAAAATAATAATTTTACACATTGATGGATAATCTGAATTATCCATCAATGTGTAAAACTATTAATCCTTCTCTTTTTAATTTTTTCTATATAGTGTATAGATTCAATGAGTTATGAAAGGGTGTGGTACATGACTCCATAATATCGTTTGCATAGATTCAATACAGCTGCAAATGTAGGCTGTTAGAAATATAAAAATCTAATATACAATAATAAATAAATCAACGATTGCAACAATTAAAATATGTAGCTTAACGTAATGAAATCCAATAGAGTTCTATGCTGATATTTCTGAAGGGAATAATAACAATCAAGTGAATTTGTTTAACATTATACTTATATATACCGTTTCCATATGTAACATGTATGGAAGGACTCTATGTGATTACCAGGTGACAGCTGCTGGTAAAGTTTCAGGTAGATTTTGAAATAATATCAGTTTTTATTAATCTAAACATGATTTGTATCAAAAAGAGTAAATACAAGGACTGGGGCTGACCTGAGTGCTTAGAAGCCAATATAAAAAAAAAATGCTTATAAAGTAATGATACAAAAGCATCATACTAGAAATACTAAAGAGATATACAGAGAGCTAAGAAAACAAGAGAAACATTTACTTAGAAGAAAAAAGAGAGTTTTTTTAGAACAATTTAGAGATTTGTAATGTCTTGGGTCCAAAAATGAACCAAGGCAATATTATCAACTACTAACTTATGTAAGAATGAGAGAGTATTTTGTGGAACTACTTGAAGAGAAATTGCCCCAAATTCAGAAAAAACCGTCTGCTAACAGTAGAGGCCACTGAAGATGAAACTGACGTACCACGGCTTACCAACAATTGAAGAAATAGAACAAGCTGTTAAAAAATTATACTACTGGACCAGATGAGACAAAAGCTGGACTTGTAAAAATCGGTGAACTAGACCTGATGCATACCATACATACAATTATATGTAATGTGTGGCTTAAGGAGAAATTATCCATTGGACGGGACAATGGATCTATCTGTCCTATCTTTAACAAGAGAAAAACGTGGCAACTACAGAAGAATAACTCGATTGAATATTATATTTAAAATTTTCTCTAATATTCTAGATAATAGGCTACATCCCCATGTGACAAAAATCATCGGCAAATACCAATGTGGATTCCAAAGAGGAAAATCTACTATAGACCAAATCTATGCCTTTAGACAGATCCTAGAGAGAATCAAAGAATATAATATCAAAACTACCATCTTTTTGTTGATTTCAAGGCAGCATATGATTCCATAAAAGCTATATGAAGCGATGAGAGTTTCAAATTCCTACAAAACTAATCAATCTTATTAAAGTAACTTTTTCAAGGGTTCAAAGTAACATCAAGATACAGAATGAGTCATCCGAGCCTTTCTTCACTGATTGTAGAAAATGATGAAATGTAGCAAAAAAACAGGCATAAGAGGGCATTTTGTCTAAGACCTTTGTGAAGAAAGGTCTTAGACAAAGTGATGCCCTCTTATGCCTGTTTTTTTGCTACATTGCATCATTTTCTACATTGCATGGACAGTCATCAGAGATGCAATTATAACTCCTAATGGCCCTATATACTACAAATCTATCCAAGTAATGGCTTACGCAGACGACTTTGATATTATTGGCAGATCGAGGAGGGCTGTTACTGAAGGTTTTGTGGCCCTTCAGACTGAGGCTGAAAAAATGGGCCTAATCATCAGTGAAAGAAAACAAAATTTATGATTGCGACAGGTCCAGAGACTGACAATGTACCACTGGTGGAGAATTGAAAAAGTTACTGAATTTAAATATCTTGGAACAACTGTCATCAACAGAAATGAAATTAATATTGAAATTCACTATCACCTGATGCTGGCAAATAGATGCTACTTTGGCTTGAGAAACCAACAAAGATCTCGACTTATTTGCAATAGAACAAAAATTAATATGTATAAAACACTAATTTAACCAGTAGCCTTCTATGGCAACGAAAGCTGGACATTTTGGAAAAAAAAATAATTATGCAAATCTATAGAAGAAAATAAGGTTTGGCGAAGTCTTTACAAACATGAAATCTATAATTGATATAGATAACCAGACATTGTTAAAGTCATCAAATCAAACCGAATAACATATCTTGGGACACTTATTTAAATCAGAGGACAACAAGGTGACTAAGTTACTAACTTTCAACAAGCCAGGGGTACTAGGACACGGGGAAAACCTGCACTCAGATGGCTTGATGATGACAAGAATGACTTCAAAATATTAAAGGTTACTAACTGGAAACATAAAGCATCTGATATACTCCGATGGACAAAGCTTGTTGGGACGGCTCTGGCCTGCTCTAGGTTCTAGTGTCAAGAAAAAGAAGATGACTTGGTACATTGCAGAACAGCATTTTATAAGTTAGAGGATTGTAATTGACAATGTAATTCCAAGTCAAAAAGTTTTCTGAAGTTTATTCTATCACTGGAATACAGATATCTATGAACAACTCATCGCTGTCCAGAGACAATTCATAAGGAAAAGTTTACATACCAAACAAATTAAATAAATACAGCATAACAGATCTAGACGGTGGTTTAGGTGCTTCCAAAGTTATATAGTAAATAATCAGAAGTCATTCATTAGTTATTTAACCGTTCCTACAACACAGTAAAGACTCGTCTCATTGAATCACTAAGAGGTAGTGGGCATAATTTGACTACAGAATATTGATACACAAATTTAAAACTGACAATAAAGCAGAATGAAGTTACATGTTCATTATTTTTGGGACACCTAAAAAAACCTGACACTCTCAACAATTTTTACTAAACAAATGTAAAGCACAGTTTTAAATTAATACTCAGACATGTTAATTCAGTACTTAAACCAAAATTACTCTAGAACTCGCATTGCAGGAAACCAGGTTTTCTTATCGTCTACTAAGATTAGACATTGTAATACCTCCTAGAAGTAGTGACAGAAAGTAGCAAGTGAATGCAACCAATTGTAAAATTTGTGAATCTTTTTGCTCATTGGAATATTCCTTAATTATTAATGTCATTATATACCAAAGTAACTTAAATTGAAGAACATTAAGTTTGTTATAATTTTTAATTATAGATTTTATTTTAAAGGGTTCTATTTAAAATTATAATAGCAGTAAAGCACTCAAATAGACCTTAATTTAATTTGCCTTTAACATCATTACTAAAACTTATACTTGCATTTACCAAAGGCTCAGATCTTGCTTGTTCCTTTAAACAATATTTTTTCTAAATTTCCACTCACCTCTTCAAGCCTGAGTTCCGTGCTGAAGGTGTTGGTAATGGTTGTGATAAACGAGCCCAAAGTACGACTGTTTAGAGTAAACTTATCAATAAATCCTTGCCAATTCTCCCTGTAATAATCCCAGACCAAAGATGTGCCAGAAGGATTACCACTAATGGAACCCATTACAGAAAGATAATCTTGATCGCGAATGTTAGATGAATCCCATGCAAGGTTGATATATCTGAAATGAAATAGGTGTATGGTATTTGCTTTAATAATTACAGTTTCTTTGCAATTTTTCAAAAGTTTAATTATTCAATAAAAAAACTTAAAATAAGTCATATTATGTATGATTAAATAATAGTCAATAATATTATTTTAAATTAATGTTAATTCAAATCACTGTCTTCTGATGCTTAAACTAAGGGTTCCAGAGAGATTCAAATGGGTAAAATATGATCACAGATGCTGTCGTACAGTCAACTGGTAAAATAGTTTAAATGAAATGTAAATGTGGAAATGTGGAAAAAATAAGATATTCAGTAAATCTTGCTGTTTGATGAAAAATTAAAGAAGAATCAGTTTATGCAAATACCTACAAATTGAATGTCTTCAAAATATGGTATAGAAATTATTATTATACAATTATTGTGTGGACAGGTATACAAGTTTGAACATGACAACGCTTAATAATTCTCAAATTTCCATAATATTTTACAATTTTCTGATAAAATAATTATCAAGAATCGTATGGTGGGCAAGTATATTTATTGAATGAAATTGTACTGCCCCTTTACGACGTCACGCAATGGTAGAAACAGTTTGAAAGGGTATATTGTTTTTTAAATCATCATATTCATACATAATTTGAGGATTTAGAGAACAATGCACTAACATGATGACCTGAAATCATTGCAGCAGCTGAATATTTGCTTAAAGAAAGTCGCCAGATAGCTTAAAAGTAAATCAAAGAGACTGAATATAAGTGTACAGGCCATAAGTAAAATATTATTTATTTATGTACTCTCACATATCTAATTGATACATATGGTGGATTTATTGCTACGAGAGCAATCCCTCACAGCCAACCAGAACACCAGTCCAGTCCCGTTTGACAAGCGGCCGGGAATCGAACCCGCATCCCCACAGTGCGCTGTGCTGTCAAAGGTCGTATGCTTTGTGATCAACTCAATACACCACGGTAACGACAATATAAAATATCACATAAATACTTAAAGCTACAGAAAAAATTTGTACACTTTTCATGATATAGAGTCGAAGGTAAAGAACAAACCACGTAGTGTTGGGTAAAAACATTCTCTTTATGTTTAAATCTAGACAATAAATTGAAGTTTTTCCAATTTTGATGGGTAATGAGATGGGGCTATATAATTTTAATGTACATACAAAATCTTAGTTGTTGAAACAAAAGATTATTCGACTTAAGCAAATGAGTTTGATTAAGAAAATGAGTGTTATGAGCTCAGCATGATTAAAACCACACTTTTTGATACTCAATGTAGATACTATAAGAAACCGGTATATTGAACGGTATTTAAAAGTATCTAATAATAGTAATGAACTTTACTTTGAGAAACAATATTTTAGTGGCAAAAGACAAGATTAAATGATCTACATAGATATTGATAAAATTAAGGCATACTCAAAAAGCTAAAGGATGTTATACCTATAAAAATATATATTTAACATTAAGTAAATGGTTTCTATATCTATGGTTGATATCATTATAAATTAGGCCACATGTAAAAACTAATTTGACAGAAAAATGTCAATAAGCTGAGATTATGTAGTGTCATATTCCTCTTTGCTTTCTTATCTCTTGCAAGCAATAAAGGTTCCTATGAAATACAATGGCACCGAATGGCACCAACGAATCGTGACATTTGATAATTATCAAAACACCTATATTTCATCACATTATCTAAATTTTTTTTTCACTCAATGTTAAAATTTGTACACAATTAAAAAAAGTTTTAAGCTAATGTCATAAAAAGTTACCTAAAAAAGATGGAAAAAAGTTTGGGAATATAAAGTAAAGATTATAATCTAAAATTAAATTTTCCAGGCTTCGTTGATTACATTTATACTATTTGTTTTATTTTAGGATAAAAATATCAATATTAACACCAACATGATAGGTATAAGCTCCTATTTAATTGCCATCAGACTTACGGTTTCCTATTTTGTAGAAGCAAAAATAATCATATTTTTTACTATTATTACTGATTATCACCAAAATGCATTTTCCTCAACCAAGTAAAAAACTATCCACTAAAATAAACGTTTCAAAAACTAAAACCTGACTATGAAAAGTACAAAACATATTTGTAAAGCTTTTGTAGCAAATTAACCATCCAGGCGTATTACAATTAACAATAATAATAAAATGGACAATATTTTTCACGATAATGTTGTCTTTTTTCCGAAATCTAGGATTTATTTACATTAAATCTAGTATACGATAATCAGATCTTAAAATCCTTAAAGCTTGTTTCATAATTTTTCATAGTCATATTTTAGTTTTTTAAATTTGATTGATTAAAACAAACAAATGATCATACGGCTAATAAGAGATAGCCATTGATAGGATCTCACGTTACAATACTGCCATTTAATAAATATCAAAATGGAGATTTTCATTGATTTTTTGGGTCATTTGAACATGGTACTTTTTGCAATAATTTATTCTGTTTTTTTTTTTCTCGCTCATATAAGTTTTTTTGAAGAATTTAGTACAAAATCTTACTTCCTAAGAATAGTAGGATCATGCGGAGCGGCTAATGCTGTTCTCAACTTTGTCTTCTCTTGAGCGTCTTCCTCAACAAGGTATATTTGCCAAAGTTTGTCCCAATCGCTCATTGTTGCAGTGCGCATACCTGCCAATTATTTTCAACTTTTATATTTTTTCATTTTTAGTATCATGCTAAAGAAGAAGAAGAATGCATGTTCAATAAAATACAATAATAAAAAACGAGTGTGCTTTAGAACACACAACTTTTGAAGTAAAACTTCAAATCCACAAAATATGAACTTTAAAATAAATTTTCAATTTTATTCACTTTAAATGTAGAATATTTAATGTATTGAACAAAATAATAATTTATAAAATTGTTCACAAATTACAAAATAATAAAAAAATTACCATTCGCGTAATGCTAGCAAACTCGCATATATATATATATATATATATATATATATATATATATATATATATATATTTCATGCACTGGCTATGTGAGGAAGAGAAAAAGAAAATGTGCACGTGCACTGCTCTCTCTTGCTCCTACAGTGTGATACAGACAATAGGCTTGCACTGTGTCTTAGATATACGAAACATAACTGGCAATGAGAGAAAGAGAGAAAGAAAATGTGTGCTCGCACCTCTCTCTCTTGTCTCTACAGTAATATACGAAACGTAACTCTCTCTCTTTCTGTCTTCACTAACTTATATCTCCCTCTCAACTTCTGTAAGCCTCGCTTGATCACACTTTTCGTAACGCTCTCGTCACGCATTCACCATCTTACTCCCCAAGTCAAGCATGCGTAAATAAGTTTTACTTCAATATGCTAATTACAATAAAATACTTTTGGTTAACCATTTTTTGTAACAAGTAAAATACAAATATAATACGTATTTCATAGGTAGTTTTCACATGTCTTTATGTTAATACGTGAAGGGACAACTTTGTACCCTTGAAAACACATGTAAGATTAATATTTTTAAATAGTTTAATAGAAATACTATGTACCCTTAAATATTTATAAGTGCCTAAACGTATGCGGAAACCTCATAGTGCGAATTCTTTTCATTCTGGTCTCAGTTCTTTTAAACTTACTGATGTAAATACAAATGTCTTTAAACCACTTTTATTCAATTGTAATGTCAAATTTGAATGTACCCATGATATATTTTAACTTTAATAGATATTTTATTGAACACTAGTACATTCATTACATTAAAGCATAGATGAATACAAAAGTACACATGAGCTACAAAAGTCAACTTTGAAACCACGATCCATCAACCACGATGGCGTGACCACGATCAGATGGTTGAGCAGTTGAATACTTCGGGAAACTGGAGAGTTCCGATATAGTTCGGTTCCGGAGGATGATATAACAAAAAGGTGATGATTGCGTGAGCATAAGAAATTGTCAGGTATGAAGAATGAAAATTTATTCAATAATACAGGGTATGGGATTTTTCCATTTAATAGCTGGAAGATACACTTCATAAGCGCTATACTTCTTCAGAGTTGCAAGAAATTGAACTTATATGTTAAAATTCCTTAATACATATAATGACTAGCTGGGACTACATTTTTTGTTTCTTTTACAAATGTATAATGTGCCTACTTAACCATTAGAGTGCCGATGAGCGCCATCGCGCTCGTGCGCGTACTAACTAAATTTGCCATGAGCGCGATGGCACTTGCGAAATCAGTTGCTGTTTAGCGCGCAGTAGGGGAGGTCGCTCACGTGCATCACTCATTTTTTATCTTTCTACATGTTGCATAAAGTTCAAATTATAATATTATTAGTAATTACAATATAAAAAGGATCCAGGAAAAGAAAATTTTTAACTCATAATGGTGGAATTTGAAAATAATTCGAGTGAAAACGATCGTTTTTCAAGTTGTGAAGAAAGTGACAGTAGAAGTGACATTGTGGTGCGTTCACAATTTGGTGTAATGCAAATTTTGAGTGATAGTGATAATAGTGACGATAACAATTATTTTGCTGATACGGAGGATGTACCTACGTAGGATGTACCGGACTGCGAACATGACAATGTAACCTTGATTTCAGTTTTTGTTATAATTTTTGTTCACAATATATATTTCCATAATTTTCTTTGTATTTTATTATCCTGGTATAAGTTTTTATGAAGAAAACACCGAAAAAATTATTAAAATTGGATAATTTTTGGAAGAGATACAGTTTTTTTTGAGACAAGGGTAAATGACACCAAAAACATATTTCTTTGGCATTTTTAAGTATATATGAGTAAAAAACAATGGCACTAAAACGGTTAATAGAATGTCTTTGTCTCGCACATTATTTTTAGTGTTAGAAGCAAGTAATAGTCACAGTATTAAATATTAATATCTATATGGATTACTTCTGGATGTAATTTTCAGTGGAGTTGAATGAATAAATATACAATTAGTTATAATTAATAGGTTCTTACTGACCTAAAAAAATAATTGAAGTAGTTCAATTTGGTAAGAACATAATTTGTTGTTTGAAGTAAACAACATTGTTCAGTAGAAATTTTTATAAAACAATGATTCCGCTCCAATAATTTCTAAAGTTATTATGAAATGCTAGCACTTAGAATTTTCTCCGGTTGTTTAAACCTCCGGTTGAAAAATTAGAGAGATGCGGACACATTGCACATCAATTTGAAGTTTAATATTTCGCATACGGAGATTAAAAATGAAACGTGGTAAACGGAATCCGCACTTCAAGTTACAATTTTAGAAGCTACCCCAAAATTGTTAGAAAAACTTCAGCAGCGAACCTACACTTTATGGATCTAAGCGAAATGTTAGAAATAGTCTTCAAAATGCATAATTATGTGAAATTTCAGCTTTCTGGGTTAAACGGTTAAGATTTTAGTATGCGACATACATTCGGATGGGTAGATACCAATGTCAGACTATAAATTTTTCAATATTACCTTTTGGTAAAGAAACCTACAAATCAAGTGATTAATAGTAATTATGTACTAAAGTAAATTTAATTTCTTTCCTCTAAATACCAACTAATGGAGAATAAGATTTGTTCAGAGATATTATTGTTTGCTTTGTTTGTACTGTTTTCTTGGTGTGTTATTTTTTCAGTCTTTATATCGTTACAAAACCTTTTTTGTAAAATATATTTGAAAGGTATTATTCTAAGTTTTAGTTCATAGTCAGTCAAATAAAAATCAAGATCAAGTTGTTTACCAGTGGTGTAGACAATATCTCTTAGGTCAGGTTCAATGCTGGTAGGTGTCGTCGTATCATGACTGTTTAGCCAATTCAAGAAAAGTGTACGGGCGTTATTCTGTGCTGCAGGTAGTCCGCTGTCACACGCTTCACTGAGGATTGCCATGCGTTCTAATCTGAAATTGGTATTTTTGTTAGTGGCATTGTCTTTATGAAGATAAAAGAATATATGTTGACACAGCAAAGACATTGCAATAGAGATCTATAATTTTGCTTATTTTTGTACTGACTACTTTACTTTCGTTTGGTGTAGAATTCCAAAATTTTAAGATACGAGGGGACGTTTTTAAGTTCGCGGAATGGAGGATAAGGAGTGAGAATAAAAATACAAAATTATTTTTCTTTTTCAGTATATTCACCTGCTACCCTGATACTTTCTCTTAGCTCTTATCTTTCAATTAGCTTATGTATATACCTTCATAAAAATGTTTCATCTTTGCCCGAAAAATAAGCTGAAACTGCTTAATTTCTTCATCCCTTGAAAACTTCTCTCCACGAAGTTCTTTTTTAAGGTTTGGGAACAAATAATAATCACTGGGAGCCAGGTCAGGGCTGTAGGGTGGGTGTTCAAAAATATCGAAGCCCACCTTGTGCATTGCTTTTTTCAACCTCTCTAGAATTGACGCATAGTATTATCTGGTTATGGAAACACCTTTATCTTTATAATCAACAGGATCCCTTTTGAATCCCAAAAGACTGTCGCCATGATTTTTCCAGACTGTGACACCTGAAACTTCTTGGGTGGTGGTGTGCCTTTTTTGTGCCACTGCATTGAGTCTTGTTTGGACTCAGGTTCATAATGATGAACCCACTTCTCTTCTTCTTGTCTTCACTACAGAGGCCCAAAAACACACGAGAACACTCCACACTGCGTTGTTTTTAAGGCGATGTGAGCATTTTCGACCCCATCTTGCGCTGACCTTTGTCATGCCAAGATGATCATGGAGAATTTTAAAAATTGTTGTATCCGATACTCTAACCATCTCTGCAAGCTGTTTTTTCTTTAGTCTGGCATCTTTCAATACTAATTTATCAACTTTTTCAATAATTTCCAGAGTAGTCATTTCGATCGGCCGACCGGGGCGTGGGTCGTCTTCAAGAGACTATGCCACTTGTAAACCATGGTTTTACCCGGGCAAGAGTCCTCATAAACGGATGCCATCGTCTTTCAGTATGGTTTGAACCGACTTTCCTTGCTTGGTAAGGAAAGTCGGTTCTTGGTGGCTTTATAACGGCGCGGTACTCAATTTTTTCTATAGTTCAGACTTTCTTTCAGATTGAGTTGTTTTTGTTCGACGATAGTTCAAAGACTAATGATCCGATTGTGATAAAACTCGGTATTTATACTAATAATGAGTTACTTAACTAGCTATCATTCTGTTAATCACTTTTACTAATGGCCTACCTTTTCATTCCGCGAACTTAAAAATGCCCCCTAGTATTTTCTTTTAATCTACAGTAGACTTCCTTCTAAATGAACTGTTCGTTTATATTTATATATTTTATAACTCTTTTCTGTCCCATTATCAGATATTTTTTTGTTTCCTTGCGGAAGTAGCGCAGTGTAGTGAATGTGAGCTTGATGAATTTTATGTACCAAATTTGTGTGAAAATTTTGATCTTAATAGAGTCTGTTTGGCGTTTAAAGAATAAAATTGATAATGACGAACTGAAAAGGCAGTGAAAATGGTTTCTTCTCAACCAGTTGATTAAGCAGGAGGGTTTTACGTCAATGTCAAAACACTGTTGAGTAAATATTTGAGTTAAATTGGCAAAGTAAATATGTTTCAAAAATGAGTAATTTATGAGTTGAACAAAAATTATAGAAAAATAAGTATCGAGATAGACAGCTGAATTAAAACAAAAATTACGAAATTTTACTTATCGAAGTGGATTTGTTTAGTATGTAGTATGTGTGTTCTTGTACAGAAGGTGACAAAGAGCATGCCTATTATATATACAGGTAATTCATTGCATCAAACAGTACATTTTAAGGAAAAAATTTGTCTTTTTTTACAGAAATATTCTGAAATGAAAGAAGTATGTTTCAGCAAAATAAATGTAAATTTTTTTCGTTTTTTTGTTGTCATTTATTTTATTTAATATTTTCTACTTAGATTATTGCACAGAATTACTTGAATGAATAATAAACATGGTTTTTATTACACGCTGCATATTACAGATTGATATCTTCTGTGTGTGAAAACGCTTCTTGCTAATCCGGAAACAAAGTCAAAGTTAAATTTACCTATAAATACGATATACACTGCAGTGAAAGTTACTTCCATTTTTTAATGAGAATTTTATTTCTAGAAATATGCAGTTGAAAAATATAGGATGTAAGGTCCAAAAGTTCCGGTCTACCCAATTTAAATGTCATCCTATCAGTGACCTACTCTACATCTACCCACAAAAAATATTGTGTCAAATCTTTTCTATATGAAGATACTGGCTAATAAAGTGAAACTCTTAAAAATTTAAAATGTATAAAATGAGTATTGTGTTCAAGCTTCAAGCTAATGGAAAACGTCTTTGAAAATTAAGCAATCTTTGGATGTTGTACGCATCGCCTTTATATTCCACAGTAAAAGAATAGGTGAAACAGTTTCGTTTTGGAAGTAAATCAATCGAAGATGAGCCACGTCCAATGTTTTCTTCTGTGAGGACATCACAGAAGAAAACATTGAAATAGTGGAGGAAACAGTACTGAAAGAGATGTGTAAAGACAAAAAAAAACGAGTGTGCTTTAGACCACACGACTGAAGTAAAACTTCAAATTCATAAAATATGAACTTTAAAATTAATTTACAATTTTATTCACTATAAACATAGAATATTTAATGTATTGAACAAAATAATAATTTATAAAATTGTACCAGAAAGAAATGAAATTACAAAATAATCAAAAAATTACCGTTCACGTAACGCTAGCAAACTCGCATATATATATATATTTCATGCACTGGCTATGAGAGGAAGAGAGAAAGAAAATGTGCGCGTGCACTACTCTCTCTTGCTCCTACAGTTGGATACAGACAATAGGCTTGCACTGTGTCTTAGATATACGAAACATAACTGGCAATGAGAGAAAGAGAGAAAGAAAATGTGTGCTCGCACCTCTCTCTCTTGTCCCTACAGTAATATACGAAACGTAACTCTTTCACTTTCTGTCTTCACTAACTTATATCTCCCTCTCAACTTCCGTTCGCCTCGCCCGATCACACTTTTTGTAACGCTCTCGTCACGCATTCACCAGCTTACTCCCCAAGTCAAGCGTGCGTAAAGAAGTTTTACTTCAAAAATCAGCAACAATGACTGGTCTTCCAAAAACAACAGTAATTAAAATCCTACATGAACATTTGGATATGAATAAGATCAGTGCAAGGTGGGTCCCCAAACTTCTCTCTGCTGTTCAGAAACCAGCATGTGTTAGGTGCTGTACTCAATTTGTATTTCTCAGCGAAAGTCGACAGAAAGAAGCTTTGGATTCAATTGTTACAGGTGATGAAACTATGGTCTTCTATCATGGTCCTCTTTCTAAAAGAGAGTCAATGGAATAGAGTCGTCTGGGCTCACGGTGGCCAAAAAAGCAAAGCTGACACAGTCACATAAAAAGATTATGACCTCAATCTTTTGGGGTACTGAAGGAATTTTATTGACAGACTTTAAAGAACAGAATACAACAGGACGATTACTACGCTTCCTTGCTACATCAGTTATGAGATGCTATTAAAGAAAAATGTTGAGGAAAATTATCATAAGGAATGTTTGTGTTGCACGACAACGTGCTGATAAAGACATGAGATGTTTCTAAGGCTGCCATTAAGGAATGCATTTTCACAGAACTGGATCATCCACCGTGTAGTCTCGATGTGCCCATCGAGACTATACGGTGGATGTATCTGTATATCATTTATTTTTGCAAAATTAAAATCAGACATGAGAGGGAAAAAATTTAATATTGATGATGAGGTTAAGTATTTTGAGGATAGAAATCCAGACTATATTTTTAAGGGTATAGAAATGTATGCGAAATGTTGTGAAAAGTGTATTAAAATTAAAGAAGATTACATTGAAAAATAAAACTAGTTATTTGAGATTTACTCTTTTTTACATTCCAGGCCAGAGACTTTTGGACCTTACCTCTTAGCTACATAAAGATTAATGCAAAGCTATTTTGGTTTTAATTTAACAACAGTTTAATGTGTTAAACTGGCTATTTAAGGTTATTATTCAATCCATTATTTTGTTTAATTAACATAGTCTGGTTTCAATGCACAGTTCCGTTTGAACTAGTCTATTTCCATTCACATTTTTCCATGTAAAACTGAAAAACAAAATGAAGAAAATACTCACCTCTTAATTATTGAATCATCTACAGCATCTTCGAAACTATCCCAGCTAACTCCATTATAAGCATTGCTTATTATTGTGCTTGTGAATTGCTAAAAAAATTTGTGAAGACATTATTTACAAATAGCCAATAAAGGAGATTAGTAATTATGGGCTAGGAATAACAGAAAGTGTTAAAGAAAAAGAAGAAACTTAACAAAAAAATAAAAGAGGTGTTTAAAAAATATCTGGTTGTAATTTTTCATGTGTAAACAAATGAAGTTTGAGATATGTGATTTGGTGCAAGCACGTACGCGATAGAACTACTGCCTGTAGAATCTCTCAGTCACTAGGAATGAATCAATAAGTGAGAAAGTGTAAGTAAGCGCCATCAGATTTTTAATTTTGATAAAAAAGACAGAAAAACTTTAAAATTGCTACTGCATTTAATTCTGTGTAAACATTGGCGATTCTTAGGTAGAAGCAATATGCAAGATTCGACAGCCTCCGGTGACGAAGTTATGGGTATAACATAGGCAAAGGAATTGTAAAATCACACCAACAAAGATGACTGCACAGGAATGTTGAATCATGATTACAGAATTTGCTGATGAGGTTAGCATCAGCATCGGATCTGTTCGTTCCATTTTTGAGAGTTTGGGTTTCAGGAGAAACTCAACGAATTCATCACATTTTATAGAGTTTCCTGGCTAAATAAACACACTTATATTTTTTCAGGCTACTCTTACTTTGTATATATGGCTCTACATGTTTTGGCTTTTCCCCAACCTAAAATATCCTTGAAAAGTACCAGATTTCAGTCCAGAGGGAACATCATGCAGAATGTAATGGACCGACTGTAGCCGATCTCAAAAACGTGTTCCAGCACTGCTTTTGACAGCGCCAGAACCATTGCAGGAAGTGTGTAGCAGTTCAAGTGAACTACTCTGAAGGAGATTAGTGTAAGATTGTTATATCTGAATATGAATATTTTTTTATGGATAAAAGTTGGAAGGTATTTCTTGAATACACCTTGTAAATGTGATTAGGTTCGATAAGTTGCGATGTTTAGAGCAGAATTAAAAAAAATAAGATTTAATCAAAAATAATAAGATCTGTAAACGCACACAATATGATTCAGTTACTTGCATTGTATTTATTGTGTAATGTTTAATATCATGATTAGGAAAATTATTACAAAAAGTAAAACATAAATACACTATTAATAAAGACTTCCCAAGGGCATGGAAATATGTAAAATTGATCTCAGTTCTCAGACTACTCTTGATGAATCGACCTAATTGATTGATAGTTTCCTAATGGCAACATTATCAACAACAGTGTCAAATCATTTAAATGCTATTTGTATATCTATACATATAATAAAATTGTAAAAAAACCGAGTTTGCACATTGAATATTTTTAAATAAAACTAAGTACTAAATACTAAAGACATGCTACTAAGCTTAAAATAACAATTTTTATAATCTTTGTTTGTCTGTGCCCACCTCCAATGTGCATGCTAATCTCAGCAACTGCTGAATCGATTTGGATGTGGTTTTGAGTTACATATTTAGATTATTTGGGCTAACATTTAGGTTGGGTTTAATTTCAATCAGTTTACAAATAAAAATATACATTAATCTTTAGTTTAATTGCTCTTGTTGATGCAAATATCAAAACCGGTGGAACCGTTTTAACTACCAACGCCATCTATTACCATTTTTAGTAAACTGTATACTCAGAGTCTGAGAGAAAAAAAAGCACAAAAAATTCCTAATAACTTTTCTTATTCCGATTTCCACGTGAACGAAGTAACAGGTATATCTATGAATTATTTTTTATCATTTATAAAGCTAAAGCATGTTTGTGATTGGCATAAATTAAAACCGGTAATGAATTCTGTAACATCTAAGCCCTAATTTGTGGGTATCAGTTTAAAAATATGTATATACAAAGTAACCTACATTAAAATCTCCGTAAGCTGGCGAGTTCAATAAGTATCTCCTGACAAGTGAGAACTTGGAGCTGGCCGCTACCCAAGGCACGTATTCAGTTTCACTTTCAAGATATTTGGTGAGATCCAATGCAAGTTCGTATGAGACAACCTGTGCAAACGCCAACTCGTATACATCATCTATAAGATGAGTACGATCGGATATGGTGAGCTGAAAATACAATGAATTATTTAGAATGTTAGGTTATCACTCTTACTGCTGTTTTTAAATACCAGCGCTAGACGTTGATTACATAAGAACAAAAATAAAAATTTGTTACCGAGTTCTGGGATAATTGATCAATAAGATTGTACCACATCGTTTCTGGGTAGTTCACCCTATAAAACCCAACTTGGTCGTTGTTTAATTTAAGCCACATAGAATTTTCGGGTAAAGTTATTGTTACTGAAAATAAAGATAAAAAAAAATAAATGTCAGGAATCAGTTTAGAGACATTTTGATGTAGTAAAAGTGTCATACATTTAAAATGCTGTTGTATTTATCTGTTTAAAACATAATAATAAGGTATAAACTATATTAGTAGAATAATTTTTAGATTATGATTGTCGTTTTCACAAATTTTTCATTGTTCAATCTGGCTTTATGTCTATTAGTTGCAGCTTAATCAATTTTGAACTGTAAGAATTCAGAAGTAAATTTTTATATAAATCGGGAGTTTCAATACCGGGTAGGATAACTCTAAAAATATAACTTTATTCTAAAGCAAAATTTTTATCCTACTTAACATAGTTATGAATTTTATATAAAAATTAGATAAGATTAGCATAAAGATATAACATAAAACTGAAGCAAAATATAAGTTTTCAAAATTTGCATTAATACATTATACAACATGTGATTTCATACGATTGCATCCTGTCAAAAGTCTCGGAAAAAGTTTGCAAATCAAATTCTTTATTATTTAAAGATTAAAAACTTATCAAATATTTTACATTAGAAGTGTGAATTTGAAGTAAAATTCTACAATGGAGTTCCCTTCAACCAATGGTCTGTTGGTTGAAGGGAACTCCATGGATATATATATTACTGATCGTAAGTACTTCCTTTTAAAAGGAAGAACTTACAATCAGCGTCACGTTTCGTGGCTCATTCTCCATGTTTTTGAACATCAATAAAGAATGAAGGAACAAAGCACTTTTAAATTTTAAAAGCAAATAAATTATCAGAAATACTTATGGTAAATAAGGAAGGTAAAACAGGTTTTTGGTGAATGTGTTTCAAAAATAAGTAGTACTTATACTATGAAAATATCAAACATAATATAAATCACCGGATAAGTATTCTCATTTTAACCTTAAACCTTTCTCGGTTAATCTTAGGTATATCTCAAATCTGCTTTAATAGAGCCAGTTTTCATTTTAACTGAGTCAATTAAGAAAATCCAAAAACGCACATTACGCTTTGGTATGCTCTCGTCAAAAAATTCTAATGGCGTGACATCACTACAAGCTGATCGGAGTTTAGACATTACATAATTTTTGGAAACATACAAATGGTGTGTTCTCATATTAATAAAAAAAATATTCGGTTTTAATTTTCGCAAATGTATTTCTCTTTATTAATTTTTTATTAAATTTAAATTGTATGCGAGTTCCCCATTATAGAAATTGTCTGTGCAAATATATTTCTCATTATTATCCTTGTAATAATTTTATTACATTCAATTTGACAGAAATATGTCAATAATACAAATTTTCTTTATATATATGAAACATTTATAATACAAAATATATATTTACCACTATTCGAAGTGTCGGGGAACCACACTATTTCCGTATTAATGCCCTGTGCCGATTTGTATGTGATTGGTACATACCAGCGATAGCTGTAATGATAAGTTTTTGTTGTTTACTATTATAATAAGAATGAATTTGACCTAAATTAGGTTATTTTAATGAGCATCGAACAATTATTTAAAATAGTTCACGGGCTATAAATATTGCCTAAAATCATAATAAAGGGTCTTTAAACTTTGGTCTTTCACTAATTTTAATAAATTGATATGAGGTTTTTTAGGTTTTGCTATGTTCATTGAATTGCTTCAATAACTATGAAAAATGTTTAGGTATGTAAGTGTATTTCTGATGTGTGCCTTCACATGAATGCAGGGGGTACATTCAAGCTTACGTGATTTTTGAGATGGAATGTCAATTGTAAGGCATCCTACAATTATTTCATAAACCCTCAAAATAGAATGAGAATATATTCCTATGATACGTAATTTTTAGTAACATGTGATATTTTATCAGTGAAACTATTTCTACAAATTATATGTGGGTAGTTACAAAAGTTTTGTCTGAAGCAAATGCCTCAATAATAAAAATCATTTACAGATACATTTAATATTTACATCTTACAAATGACATATATTTTGTTATTCTGGATCTATCTAAATATTTTTCATATTTTTAAAAAATTAAGAACTGGTTGTAATGTTAAGGCTATATGATTAATAATTAATAATTCTGTATGATTTTCTATCTAATGGTTTAAAAAAAATGTAAGTACATTGATGAAGTGATTATGAAATGATGAAATACTTAGCGCCATAGTTTTGTTTTACTTACGTCAAGAAACTGCTGAAAGGCAACTTTTTTCAACCAACACTGAGTTGACATAGGCTGTTGAAGATATATGTGCACAACCACATGTATCTTCAATAGCCTATATGTGTCCCAAAAAAAGTTTATTATGTGATTTAGGTGTATGTAATATTGTACAGCTATTAATGATTACTTTCAAAAAAATTAAATAAAACAAATCTTATAGCAGCCAATGTGTAAAATACTTTTAAAACTTCCTAATTGTTGAAACCATATGTGTAACATAAATTTTGTATACTTAGTTATATTTGATATATATATAGTTAGTTCTTTTTGATGTGAAACGTCTTTCATTTTGGTCAGAGGGGGGGGGGGGGATCACTTGCAAGAACCATATGTAGCGAAATATGTTATGGCAAGATTGTTTATAACTTTGGAAGTATAGCATCTACCGGCATTATTTTAGCACCATAATTTAGAAGATAGAAGACATTACTCGGTAGTGCATATGTCACTACAGTTGCGTGCAGCACGACTCATTTGGAGCTAAATTTACCATCTCACGCTGTCTTTAATTAGTGATTATTCAGCAGTACATTGATCTATTCGAACAGGAGTGGTTGTGTTTGACAGAGCTCATGCCATTATAATAGGTGTGATACATAAAAGTTGTAGAATTTAAAAAAATGTCGTTTTTCGAAGAAATTTGATGACTGCTCTACTATGGTGTCAATGCGTGTGGTACGTAACGTACAAAAGTGGTATGCAAGAGCTCAGGTAGCAAGAGAGAGATTTCAGCCTTCGACAACCTGCTTTGACCTTGGCGGAACGTGTTCGTCTCTTTTCACTGTTTGATGTAACTGTGGCTGCAATGGTGGCAGAGAACGAGACCTCCTCATCTACATGCACAAGAAGGAGCCAGATTACACCCGACAGTAACAGTACAAAGCCACAGTTGAGCAGATTACGCATGGGCGATCGAGGAGAGGCTCCTTTCCCCAAGGTTGCCGTACAAGCAGATACGATGGTTGCGATATGCAGGACAACACGGCATTGTGGGACAAGTAATTAATATTCCGGTTGACGTAAACAACATGGTACAAAAATCCACAAGTACACCGAAGATGTTTCACATACTCCACTATGGCTGCGTCTCATATACAGCCTACCCGATTTTTGTGTTTAATAATGGCATTTTCATAATGATTTTGTTTGAAATTATGTTTTGAATTTAGAATGGAAAAATCTTTTGGTATAGACAATATGTCAATTTGCTGGTACGCTTAAAATTAAATAGGACTATGAGTTGTTTTTCCATTAATTAGCATGGTCAAATATTATATTATATATAAATAAATAGTACAATTTCTACCCACTTGTAGTCCGATTCTTCAGTAACGACAGCATCAGGATCAGCTAGATGCCTGCTCTGAGTTAATACGTACTCATTTGCGGCGTTGCCATTAGCAACTGTGATGAGTGGAAAACCCATTTGCCGTGTCCATGTTGCCATGATATGTCTGAAAACATATTTCAGATTTTAAATTCCTATAATAACTCTTATGAATCATGGATCCTTTGCTGGACATCTCGTTTGATGTAAAGGACAAACCTTTAGGCCATAGAAGATGCAAAAAGTAATTTATATTTTTTCATTATTCAATTAACATTTTTCAAAAGACATTTTTGTATTTTATAAAATGCAGTAACTAAATTTGATATAGCTTTTAAAGGTTAGGCGGTTTTGTTTTTTATCAGCAAAAATTTGTCAATTTCCTCTAGGTTTATGAAAAAAAAATTAACTCATTTTATTATGTGTAAAAAATTATATAAATTATATATATACAAAGAATATTTTCCCAACATTAAAAGTAACTAGACTTACTTGGAAATAAATAAAAATTTTTGTTTAATAAATAATTAACAGCAAATGTAGAAACACTTGACTACCCTTTCTTCTAAAACGAAAACTGAATTATAATTTCGATTTTAAAGAGTTCTGATTAATTTTATTAGATCACTTTATTCATATTGAAATATGAAAGATTTCTTTTATTAACAATTCATAATTTAAATTTTTATGTATAATCTAACCCGTGTACGTAAACAGTATATTTCTGTTCGTTATATCTTTGTCTGGCGAACACTTACGTTAAGTCGAGATCAGGATTTTTGGGACCGAAATAGACATTTAATGCGTCTAATAGATCTTGTGTTACTGTATTGCCTAGTGCGTGATTTTTCAAATAATCAGAAACACCGTTTTGAAAATCGTCTTCACCTACAAATCCTTCCAACATCCTTAAGACGGAGGCACCCTGAAATGAAATAATTACTGATAAGCAAGATCGAATAGCTCTGCTTCTAAAATGGGCATTACCTTGAAAAGCCTTATTTATAATTGTATACAAAAGATACGATTTTAACATTTGACTTATGAAGAGAAACCTATATTTTACTTTATGTTGTACTGAGGTCCCTTTGAAATGTGTATCAGAGAAGGCACAATAGGATTGAAACTTAGTTTTTGTACGCATAAAATAAATATACTTTAAAAGATAGTATCACAGACCAAGAAACAAAGCAATGAAGTCGAAGTATAAAAGAATAAATAACGAAATTCAAAACGACCAAGTTGCATGAGTGGTGTGTGTTTTGCATAGAACAAATGAAGTTGCATGGATACGATTGACTACTAACAGTATGTCGGGATATTGGGCGTTTCGCTCTCACCAGTTATGCTGTTGAGAATGAATACATAACAAGAGACAGACGCATACATAACAAGAGACAGAGACAGTTTTTCAAACTGAGGGGCATCATAAGAATTTTCACTCAAAAAAGTGAAAATTATTGCTTTATGCTCTTCACTAAAATGTATTGAAGACCTTATAATTTAATACATAAAAATACGTATATATACCAATTTGATTTGCTGTATCCTAAAATGTATTGGAGACCTTATAATTTAATATATAAAAATATGAATAATAGCAAATAAATGTGCTGAATGTTTATTCATAAGTACATAGAAAAAATTTTGATAATATTTTTCACTATTCAGCGTTCGGAGATGGCAATTGACAAGAGGTTAGAAACGAAAGACATATGAATGCATTGAGGGTACACTACGAAAGTGTTATCGAGTCGACTCCATAATTTGATTGCCAATTTGAGTCAACTCTCCAAATTTGTTCACATGTTCCAATATTGAACACACCGGTGTTGTTAAGTTGTTGTGTTATGTTGAGTAGTTATTTAGATAAACTTAAAATATATCAATTTCATTAATTCAAAAAAGGTAGAAATAGAGTGTAGTGAATATAAGCATTTGTCTGAAGTGGAAGCTAATTTGGTAAACACTTTGGAAATGGAATAAAATCTTATTATTAACACCATTTGCTTGATAATATCAAATGAGATATGAGTCAATCAGCAAGTTTTTTACGGTAGAAAAAAAAAGAAATTAATAAAATTATCGATAGTTAGCTACAAAAATATCCCTAGAAATTTTTGACTATCGATAATACCAGTTTATTTTTATTTATTTGTCTTTCTAAGGTGACTTATTGCTATAGGGGCAATCTCTTAAAATCAATTAAACCAAGAAGTAATAAATTTATATTGTATAGTGGAAAACTGCAACAGACTGTGAATACATTAAAAAAATATAAAAGAAAAAAATTACAGATAACAAGTAATAAATAAAAATATACTAAGGTCATCAGGAGGAAAAACCAGGGAGAGAACAACGGTGACTAATGGAAGTAACGAAAGGAATTTTTTCAGATGACCTTTGAATATGTGAGTTCCTGGCGCATTCCATATATTAGGGTCTAACTGATTCCACAGTTTGGCAGCATGAAAAGTAAAGGAATATTCATAGAAGGAGGTAGCATGTTGGGGGATAAATAAAGTAAGGAGATTTTCCGTTAATCTATACCTAAGATAATTTGGGCTATGGGAATACCTTAATACATTAAAGAGAAAGCAGAGAATGTTCAGATTGCATCGGCAATGTGACATTTGATCCAATGGAGCCACAGCACAATATTAAGTAATACTAAGGAAATTATTTAAAGTTTATTTCATTTCTTCTTGAATATTTAGCATGTTTCATATCAGGTGAATCTTGTATTTAATAGACATGGAATTTTCACAGGATTTTCAGTCAATTGCTTTAATAAATGAGTTTCTATATCTATGGAAATATTTCTAAAGTTAGAGAAAGGTACAAACATACAATGCATAAATTAAAACTACAAAATTAGATAAGTGATTTTCATTTCCAAACTTTGAAGGTATAGATAACTTCAAACATATTCATATATATATATAGTTAACTTTCTCAAATCGTATAGATATAGGTATACCTATATAATTGTTAAAGTAAAAAACACATTACCTTATTGTAAGAAATAGTATCAAATATAGCTGTAATCTCATCAGGGGTGGTGACAAGTTGCACAATAGGATGACTACCCAGGGTTGCATCGAGTCTCAGTACACTGTGCATGGTTCTTGTCAAGAATTGGTCCAACTGTAACAAAGATAATTTTATTGAATTATTATAAACAATAAAAAAGTAAGAGGCCGCTACGTATTTTAGCAGCCAAGTGGATTACGAAAATGTTTTGCATTCTATGATTTCCTCTTAAAATATCGAATTTGAGTAACAATTAGAAATTACCGATTACTAGGTTACAGCAATCACGTTATATTATGTAGAGATGTCATTAGCGATCTAAAAGTAGTTCAAAAAACTTTAGTAAATTGTTTCATCTATACATATAATAAAATCGTAACAAAACTGAGTTTGTATGTTATATATTTTTAAGTAAAACTAAATGCTACCTACTAAAGACACGCTAATAAACTTACAACAGTTTTTAGAATTTTTGTTTGTTTGTGACCTTTGTTGTGCACGCTAATGGATTTGGATGTGGTTTTCAATTATGTATTTAGATTAGCTTGGGCTAACATTTAGGTTTCATTTGAATAGGTTCGCAAATAAAAAAAATAGCTCAATCTTTAATTTACGTTCGTTGTGCATGTTAATATTAGATCTAGCAGAATTTATTTCGCTGCCAACACCATCTATTAGCGTTTTTAGTAAACTTCACGCTCATAGAGTTCTGAGAGAAAAAAGAACAAAAAAATTCCTAATAACTTTTCTTAATCCGAATTCCACAAGAATGGAGCCATAGGTACAGCTAGGAAAAATAAAAAAAGAAAGGAGTGGAGAAGAGCAATGGTGAGGAGGTCCCTCCTCCTCACCATTGCTCTTGGGAGGGAAAGGAAACAGACCAACGATTACTTTGCATCGACTTCTAAATAATAAAAATTGATTGTTGAAATTCTACTTACACATAAAAGGAGTTATGGTAACCAAAAGTTGAAGAAAATATCCTGTTTCTCCGAGGTTTGCAAACCAAATAATATTTACTGATTTATACCAATAAAAAGAATGACCCACACAGGACAAATAAAAGACCAATATAGTTTTGATAATTATTTAAGTCTAGGTCATACTGAATACGTACGCATGGCGTTCACGTCTGCATATGCAGCATGTGTTTCAATGTATAAAACTGTATTGAAGATGTCACCCTGAATGTGTTGTACACGAGCTGCGCACGCCACGCAATCGATGTGTCGTGTTTTATACATTACAACACACAAATCTTGCACACGCTTGCACACACACTGTGTATTCTGCAGTCTGGTCTTTAAGCTGGACCAAATAATCAGCGGAGTATAGCACTGGAGACTGGAGTACACGCAAATGAATTTGTGGGTGAAGCTAGTCTTCAATATGACTGTCTTTCATATACATACGTGCTTTCTTTGACTCTCCATTAATTCCATCATAATTCATGCATATTGCTAAGACTTGAGGACCTATTTTTTGGTCATTTTAAATGGGAACAATGTGTCTGTTGAGCATAACATCATTGGATTATAGCACCTACTGCTGATATTCTCTAAATTTTTTTTTATAGAATGATAAACATTTATGAAGATTTTTTGGGTTGTTTCCATTGACACACTGCTTTTAGTCAATAATTAAGAGATTTGAGTATTTTGATCTCATATAACATATAGCTCATAATATACTTGATTGGGCATCATCTTAATCTCTTAACATCATCCTACTTTCCAACAAATTAAGGTCGCACAAATTTATTTTCGCAAATGCAGATATTTCAATGAAAATGAATATAAAAAAATGTTAATATACTATAAAAGGGAAAGAATTTTTTTTTGCATGTCTCATCGAGTGGGGTATCATCAAGACTGAGATTCATTTTCTATTTTCCATTTCAAGGCCTCGTTTACGAAATATTAAGCTTCAAGCTGACATACGATGTGCCCTCCATCTTCTATTTTTTCAACCATTTTGAAAAATTTCGAGCAACAAGCGTTTGATTAGAACTTATTTCGGTTAATCAATAACTTCAAGAGACAGGCAACTACAAAACCCTATTTCATGCCATTTCATTCCAATATGCACTTTAATGGTTTTATTTTTAAGAGGTATAACTTTCATAAACATTTGTTAATGGGAGAAAACTACTGTGACGGGTCATAAAAATCTATTTTATTTTTCATTTTCTTCAAATAGGCAAGTACAAAACCCTACTTTATGCTATTCCAATATGCGCTTGGATGGTTTTATTTTTAAGAGGTAGGACTTTCATAAATATTCGTTAATTGGAGAAAACTACTGTGACGGGTCATAAAAATCTATTTTATTTTACATTTTCTTCAAACAGGCAACTACAAAACTCTACTTTATGTTATTCCAATATGCGCTTGGCTGATTTTATGTTTAAGAAGTGCAACTTTCATAAATATCTTTTTTAATTGGAAAAAAGTAATGTAAAAGGTCAAAAAAAGCTATTTAATTTTACATTTTTTTCAAACAGGCGGCAACTTTAAACCCCTACTTTATGCTATTCCCATATGCGCTTGGCCGGTTTTATGTTTAAGAGGTACAACTTTCATAAATATCTTTTTTAATTGGAAAAAAGTACTGTAACAGTTCAAAAAAAGCTATTTAATTTTACATTTTTTTCAAACAGGCGGCAATTTCAAACCCATACTTTATGCTATTCCAATATGCTCTTGGCCGGTTTTATGTTTAAGATGTGCAACTTTCATAAATATCTTTTAATTGGAGAAAAATACTGTTACTGGTCAAAACAAGCTACTTGATTTTACATTTTTTTCAAACAGGCAACTACAAAACCCTACTTTATGCTTTTTCAATATGCGCTTGACCGGTTTTAATTTTAAGAGTATCATATGTTAATATTAGTAATAGCTAACATATGAAAATATTTAATTGGAAATTTTAGGGGGACAAATTAAGGACTTGAAATATTTCTTAATTCCACATATAGGCGGAGTATTGTTTGAAAAGGGTAGTTATAAATGTTTCAATAATATTTTACCATAATTTTATAATAACTTCAGAGATATAATGAAAAATATGCAAACAGATATTCACCTCTACCCATTTTCGAGACTACTGTACCGAAAATTATGAGAAAAAAAAACAGGGTTTTAAAAGTCCATGCAAGGTTGTAGGAAAAGTACAGTGATAATTCTAGATGTCATAATTTTTCTAATATACACCATGTTTTTACGTCTGTGAAATAATAGGTGATACAGTTAGATTGGGAAAAATAAATATTTGAAAATAGTTTAATAGAAATACTGTTTGAGTTTCAGTGTTTAAATATGTATGGAACTCTCGTTGTGCAATTTCTACTCATGCCTGACAGATTTTGTTTACATATAAAATATATACTATATATTCATGTTTTTCTATCATGTTTTTCTTAAAATAACTTTTTTTCGCTACGTCCAGATGATAATGAAAATGCTCACTATCGTCAAATCTAAAGCTGTAACCATACTAGTTTTTGAAAATTACTACTTTTTCCCCTTTAAATTATTGGTAAAAAATTTAAAAAACCTACGTTTATATATAGTTACATCCACACAGATTGCAACAATTTTTAGTTTTTTTTTGAAGGGTTACTTTATGGATAATGTGGACATAATCTTTTTTGGGCATATAATTTATAACTTTGTCATTTATATTACATTTTTCAATTAAAATTTGTATAAGTATAGTTCAAAGCATCCTTAATAATAACTATATCTTTTCCTTAACCCTGACATATATAACTAAATAACAAAAAAAAATTATATAAATGAGCACAGTGGCTTCAGTCTGTCAAAGTAGCTTATTCTTTCATATTGAATATATTTGGCATTAATTTTGTAGAAATTCATTGTTCACAATTAAATGAAACTATGTGATGTAGTATTATTTCTAATTTCTTTATCACAACCTAGGTTTCGTTGTATTACAAGATCTTCAGGTGGGATATTAGCAAAGATTCTTTGTTTAGTGGGAAAAAGTTAAAGATATAAAAATAGTTAATATAAGTAATAAATTTAATTTATAATTATACAAATTTACTTTAAAATAATTGTGTGTTTTGAAGTCTTATTTCGTGATTTTATTCTGTTTTTTATACATGTAAGCTTTTCCTAATCTATCTATACTTTCATGCTGTCTCCCATCTAGGTAGGACAGCGGAACACCATACACTGTTTTCATTCGTTTTATTCTTTCTCATGATCCTTTCTCATGAGGTGTTTTTTCATAACACCTGTTTTTAAAAATTGTTTATACCATAGATAATTTTATTAAATTATTGTTTTAACCTAATTTATTCTAAATTATTCTATATATTACTGTATAAACATAAATTGCACCGCATATATTAACAGTAAAAGTATAGTGTTGCTCGTAGTAATAAATAAATAAAAAAAGGGTTTTCTTTTAAATACTTTTATGTCTCATTTTCTAACTAATTTTGAAACCCAGATCAACCTAATTAGCATTTTTTTTCACTTTGTTGTGGGAAGTTACACATTCCTACAAAATTAAGTATCATTTTTCATAGAACTTTTTTTTAGTTTTCTTTGTTTTCATTTTTATTTTGCATTACCCTAGATATTTCTGATATTAATCATATAAATACAACATATTGTTGGTACAAATACATAGTAGTTTTTGTTTTCCTGAATATACTTTCATTTTTCACTTTTTTTGCTCATTCTGTCTGTCATAAGTTTACATCATTTCATAGATTTTTACCTTATTTCTCAATAAAAACAACCCTAAATAAAGTAATTAGTGGTTTACCACTTACTCTACAACCAAGTTGTTTACACTCATTTCAAAAAAAATTATTTTTATGTGAGGAAACAAATATACAATCAAAAAGATTAAAATAACTTTTAAGTAAGAGTATAACTGACACTATGAGGGAACAATACACACTTAAGTATATATCTTGCAAAGGAGATGACGTATCAGAAAACATTAAGAGACATTTTCTATTGTATTGCAAAAGATTTATTTAATGTCATCCCATTTGAAAGGGTCTGAATGAAAAATATGTTTAACCTCAAGTTTGACCCCATGTATAGAGATATACTTAAAAAAAAATTAGAAAATATTTTTTATTCATTTCAATATATTTACATAATTAATTTATGTATTTTTTTCAGTTTTGTTAAATTGAAAGAGCTGTGACGTTGTGACATATGGATGGTGAGATGGACATGAAACTGTTAGGTTACTGAATTCTAAAAACTAACGTTTTGTTTTTTGATATTTTACATTTTGTTTATTATAGAAATAGTATTTTTGTACGAAAACAAAGAAATTACATTTTAAACGAATCTAAGTAAAAATAAGTGTTAAATTCTTAACATTGTTTTATGTATCTCAATTCAGGACTAAATACACTGAACTCAAGTTTAACAAAAAGGGGAAAAAAGTGCAGATATAATAAACAATACGTACCATTGTCCAAGTCGGTTCAATGTCATGCAATGCCTTCACTTGCATGTATGAAGCAAAACCTTCATTGAGCCATACTTCATCCCACCATTTCATAGTGACTGAAAAAAACAATGATATTATTCCCCTTTTGATTTTTTAGTAGATTACTTATTAATAAACGCAGATAAAACATTGGCTTTAACTATTATTGATATTTCCTAATTAGCTTCGATTTGGTTTTAGTTGACTTTCAGCTTGATTTTGGTTTCAAAAATAAACTGGAATATAGGATTCTATTTTACATTTATAATACATTCTACTGTATAATATTACTACAAATTCCTCTTTTTGAAAAATTATCTTATGTTGTCACTGCAATCTAGTCGTTTAAATGGTGACATCTATATTATGCTCAGAAGCAGAAAAAAATTTATATATTAAAATAATTTCAAATAAGAAATATAATACTGACTTGAGGAATGTTAACTAGATATACACTACTAAATGTTAATTTCTATTAATGTTCGGTGTCTCCACAGTATTATGGGTTTCATTCAAAAATGGTTATGTGAAATGTCACCAGTGGTAGACAGGCAGAAGAGAAAATAGTAACCATATTGCTGGCAGCTGCCCATTTTTTGTATGAAGGAATTTGAGTATACCAACACTAAAAAAGTAACTTTACTATAAATGTTTACTTTGTTATTGCAAGATACAGAAGAAAATTTTGTTTCATAACTTTAATTACATGGAGGGCGTCATTAAATTTCCAAATTAATTTATAATAATTCTTCAGTAACTACTACCTTTCACAATTTTACATCGTCACATGTCAATCACATTTTTGTAGTTAATTTAATTATATAGTTAGATTCTATTGCAATTAGAAAATTCTTTAAACTAGACATAAAATAATATAAGCTTATGGAAGGATGTAGAGAAAAAAGAAAGAAGCAGGGAGAAAAAAATTACAAACAAAGATTGACTGGACCTGGAGGTGCTAACATCGGACAGGATTAGTTTCCAAAATGCTTTTAAAAAAGTCTAGAATTTGTAATGTATATGCTGTAGGAAAAACAAAATCAAAAGACGTTTAAAAAAAATCTTTTATAGAATATTATTAGTCTCAGTAACGTTTTGATTGTTACTTCACCTTTAAGCTTTAGTATTACAAATGATATATATGCACAATTTCTGTAATTTTTTTATAAAAATTTGTGAAGTGCATGAAGAAATGCGTAAAATTTTACATCCGCTCCTTTTCTTAGTACATAAAAAAAAATTTATTGTGAAGCAGATCACTGAGTTTATGAGCGATGTTCCTTTACCTCAAGTAATTTATGAGACATTATAAGTTATGAGATATTACATTTCATGCACAATACAAAATTATCTCTTCCCCTATGAAGTTGTATCTGTGGAAAATTTGTGCTTCGTTGTTTTTACATTTTGAATTAATTAAATATGTACTAATTAAAAATAAAAATTTTATAAAATATATTCAGTTATTTTAATCTTACCTAGATTACCAAACCACATATGTGCCAGTTCATGGGCAATTGTGTTAGCCACATTGCGCTTATTAGCAGAGGAAGATGTACTATCATCAATCAGGAACGACGTTTCTCTGTATGTAATGAGTCCCCAGTGTTCTGTCGCACCCGAAACATAGTCAGGTATAGCAATCATATCTGTAAAAAAAATTATTAGATTAATTGACTTTCGATGGATTTGATTTAAAGTTCTAAGGTACATATAAAAGAATACATTAAAATAGATGCTTTTGAAATAAACATAATATTGCATTAACGCTAATAATGAATCAATTCATGTGAATACGGCCACATTATATTCCAAATTAATTGAGGTAAGCTAGAAATAGCAATAAACTTAAGGAAAAATTGTAACTGTAAGCTTTTCTTCAGTGACTTTCCATCATTGTTCAGATAAAATGTCACTATGAAGAAAATGTATTGATTTGATACAAGTATCTAAGCGAATATTAATAATTAAATTAGATTAATATATGTGGTTGAGAACATTGACCTATTACAATATTGCTCTTAGTTGTATAACATATTTGCTTATTTTCGTTGCGATATTTATGATAAAATGCAAATTTTTGTTACAAACTTACCAAGTTTTGGTAATGGGTAAGGTACTTTATAATACCGAATGTAGAATTCAGTACATCTTTTACCAATGTCTTGTGCAAAAGTGATTTTATTTAGTTGATCACTTCTTGCATATGACTGCAGTGTGAAGGATTCGCCTATTCCATTAGTTTCTATTGTATTTGCTGTAGGTACAAAATCAGAGACAACAAAAACGGCCAAATATGTAGACATTGGAACACTTGTAGCAAATCGTACAGTTGATGTCCCGTCATTATTTGAATTGGTCTGCAGTTGCTGCAATTAAGAAAGATTTTATATATATTTTAATATTATCATATATGATAAATATGATTATTATAATGTAGACAATGAGTTGAGAGATTCATGCTTTTATAGATCTATCTATATAATGTGGTAAATAAGACTACCATTTATAAGATCTAAAATATTACAATTTCAATTTAATATACATTTTGGGACAAGCCATTATCGATTGGGGTAAATTTCAAATTGCCATATTAATATATATATATATATATACATATATATATATATATATATATATATATATATATCTATATATATATATATATATAAAAGGTGTTTAACCTTTTATAATATGAAACTATTATTTATGACACAAGTTATTTATAGACACATATCACATTAAAAATTAGATGCGTATGTAAATATATTACTCTTTACTGAAACATGAATTATTTGGTTAGAAATTTTTCTCTACTTAGAGTATTGGCAGAGTAAGTTACAGAGAGCCTGAAAAATGGGATACATGCAGAAATTGTGATATCTGGCGACACAAGCGATACATGTCAAGTAACATTCTTTTCGATGAACTGAAATGAGTACCATTATTATTACATCATTAATCAATACCATTATATAGGATGTGATTTCGTACATTAAATATTTTTGGAAAATTTTATGTCAGGAACGTATCCAAGATAGAAAGTAAAAAAATTTCTTTTTTGGTTCATATCTATTAGAACAGCACACAAAAACTACTGGACCGATTTGGATAAAACTTTCATTAAAATAAGACTGTGATCAGATTAAAATTGAGACTACTTTTTGTCAAAATTAATATTCCTTAAGGGAATATTGTCTAACTGCTTTTCTTTTTATCTGCTTGCCTGTTTGTTCAATAATCTCGTGTAAACTGCTAGGTCGATTTGAATAGAACTTTCACCGAAGTCGCTGCAGTTCAAGGTAAAATTTTGAACTACCTTTTGTCTTCATTAAATAGTAACTAATTAACTTGAAATTCAATTATTAGTGTTCACAAAGTAAGAACCAAATCGGTGAGGCCGTCACTGTGGTTTAGTTTAAAAGTCAAGGTAATGCTTAAAAGTTACTTTTATTCCAGCGAAGGATACTTTCGAGATACAAACATTATTACGGAATAAAAACTCAATCACATTAATCAAAAACCTGTGTGTGCAAAGTCATCCATCAAAGTGTTGATCATGCAACAAGTAAATAAGTATAGAAATTCTTCAATTATCTCTAACTTGCAAGAAAGCTATCACGTATGCGAACAAAAGATTTTGGCCTGTTTTTTAATATGTTGTAGGACAGTATTCCCATAGTAACCAGTTAAAAGAAATCAATCCCACGCTCTTTAGTTTTCGTGATATTTAAATGTAAACAATTACAATTTAACTTATAATGTAGAAATAAATATAATAAAAGTCCAAGTGCATGGTCATGTGGCGTAGCGGTTAAAATGTGTAGCAATAATGTTACAAATTCATGTTCGCGTCTGGGCTTCACTTTTTTGGCCAGTTGCTAATCAATCTGCAGCGTGGTAGCTATGCACTTTGATTATTGTGGTATGTCGACATACATTCCTTGCATGTTAACATTTATTTAATTGTAACTTACACATTATGTAAGTTGGATATTTCAAAAATTAAAGAGCATTTAATTGAAACCTTTAAAATGCTTACTGTGTTGACATATGAACTACTGTGTTGATATATAAAACTAAAGAGCATTTAATTGAAACCTTTAAAATGCTCACTGTGTTGACATATGAACTACTGTGTTGATATATAAAACTAAAGAGCATTTAATTGAAACCTTTAAAATGCTTACTGTGTTGATATATAAACGTACTGTGTTGACATATTAAAAAAAGCAGTCAATGTGTAAACAAGCAAAAAGTAGGGTGCTGTAGTAATCTATGTATCCTGAAATTACTTTTCCTTATCCACATATAATTTATTTGCTTGAGTTATAAACTGGATTATTCGAACTGTAGTAACTGCAAACTGGTTATAACTCTAAAACAATTCATGTGCTCAATCTGAAAGTTGTTCCGAGTTTAACGTCTTATCATAACATTTAGGCAACAATGGAGATGGTCATTGCTTATTTTTCCTGAGAGGTGGCACTTCATCAGCACGGCCATTATATGTGGAATGGCGGTTGTTAAACGTCACTATATAGAATTTAGTCTCTTTCGAACATTTCGTAGCGTTTATAAAATTACATTGTAATATTATTTTAGGTATGTTCCAAGTTGAGTACATGTTTCAAAAATATATTTTATCATTTATTTCCTAAAAATACAATAAAAAGATATGAAAATGTAGCAACGATTGACAAAATTCTGGCTGACAGTGGCCGTGTTGCTTTAAACGCATCCACAATAATTTTGCGTGACATTTAAAAAAATATCTCTGGTCCCCTAAATGGGTGGATTTTACGATTTAAGTTACTCTTAAGCATTTGACAGTCGTTTACTCACTAGTAAAAGTACTTTTTAAATTGATTTTTTACTAAATTAATAATAAGAGGCCTTTATAACGGCTCAACTTTGGCCTTTATGACTGGTTTTTTAATTTTTTTAACGAAAAAAAATAGTGAACAAAAGCTTACGGGCATTTATATTGAATATTCAATCAATATCCATTTTTTTAATATACTTACATTCATGTTTGACAAAGCATGGTGTGTATCTGGTGCAACTAATCTTATGTCAAAAGTAGCTTTAAGGTCTGGCTCATCGAAACAAGGGAATGCTTGTCTTGCATATGTCGGTTGGAATTTGCTTGCAGCCATTTTCCTATGTGAATAAAAATAAAACTGTTAAATAGTATATTGTGTACTTGATAAATAATATTATAAAAATTTGAATGAAAACATCTTTCAATTACCTGCCTTTGGAAAAGGACGAATAAAAACCTACAATTTTATTATTCATATACCCAGAGTATTCGAGATGGAGAGAATACCAACCTTTTTCTAGCTCTTTGTCGAATTCGATAACTATGTACTCTAAAGGTTTATATTCGTAAAAGCTAACAATTGGCATGATATCGCCAGAATTTCCCTTAGTATTTCGAACTGAAACTGTGTTAACGTTCAATTCTTTTGAATGTAAGTAAATTAAGTTTGTGTCCCTTTCTAATTTTACTTTAATTTTGACATTTCCTTCAAAATTTCCGGTAGCGAAATCGGGTTTTAATAGTAAATCGTAACTGTAGGGAATTACTGTTTTTGGAAGTCGATAAGAGGTAAGTTTATTTAATACTTTATTCTCCATTTGGCGGCCTATTGTAAAAAGAGATTTAAGTGCAGGCAGTAACAATTTTGGCATTAATTTTAAAATTTCTTTGAAATGTGTCAAATTTTTAAGTATAAACAGAAAACTAGTATATTATCTATGCAGAAAACGTTTTTGTATGGTAAATTCATAGATGTCACTTGACACAAAAGGAATGTCACTTGTGCTGCAAACTTTTTTTCATGCTATTAGAACTAATCAAATTTTCTATACAATTTATGTTCAAAAATATTTCCTTTCAAAATTGTGGGACTTTTTTTTTTTGATTGACTTCAACGCAAGAAAGGGAACACTCCCTTTCTTGCGTTGAAGTATATACAGCAAAAATGATTTTGGTTACCACAATTGATATATTAGAAGGTAGATATATTTGATAGATCGCTAGCAGCTTGTTACATTTATAATTACGAACAAATGGAATTTTAAAGATATTGTGCATCTTTTATTGAAAGTAATCCAAAATGATGTGGTGATATTTTTCTATGGTTGGATAAGAAAAATAAGATTAATATATCTTTTGTTTCAAACTTCAAAACGACTTTCGAAAAAAACCGTGTATTATATTAGATTTACTTGATATATAAATTTGGATTTACATTTAAAATACTTTGTTTTAGAAATTTATTTCATAAGTATTTTAATTTTTATCCCAATGATAATAAGTTTTGATGTTTTATGCACTAAGTAAACGATTAATTTCTCATATAATACAAAAAAACTTGATAAAAATATTGGTGGTAATAAATTGTTACTCACTCGTCTTCGGATATTTGACTAGCATAAAATCCTGTGATCCCATTGTCCAATCGACCGGTAAAAACTAAATAAATATGGTATTTAGCCACTGGCAAATTATTTGAGAATCTTAAAATAAGAAATTCTCTGTCATCTGATATTATTTCGTATGTATGAGAGAGTTCTGCACCCGACGTGTCAACAACTGAAGTACTCGTATATTCCAGGTCGTTGGTATGTAGAGTTATTGAGTTGGTTGAGCTGACGACATCTACCGTGATTGTAACCTCTCCTTGGAAAGTATTAGCCTCAAGATTTGGATTCAGTAACAAATCGTAATGTGATGGTATAACATCACTTGGTAATCTATAATTCACCTGTAACAAGCAATATTTAAATAAATTAAACATAGGTATGTGATGTGAATGACGAGGATATAACTGCGCTTAAAATTAATCTAATTAAAATACTTGTCGAAACATCACCATAAGTAGTAAAAAACAAATTCACAATAATTTGTTTTTCCCTATAGCTAAGATAAATTTTCATTTCACTACACATTCACGCGTTCCACATTTTCAGTCAAACTGTTGACTATGGGACTTTTACATCATATTAAATAATATTATTAAGATTATTATATAACGTCATTTATAGGATGTAAGTCTATGAACATAAAAAGAAATAAATTTTTTAAATTTGGGTTTTAATACACCATGGAATAGTGTACTTTACTGGATGTGAATTTTTTCCTATTTGCCTCTTTTTAATTGAACTAAAACTTGAACCAAACATTGTTTTGTTTAGTTGCAAGCCGCTCACGGTTTATTTTATGACCAATTTTTCATGTAAAAATAGTCTTTTTTGACAATTAATTTCTTATTATAACTTATTCGACTTAACTAACATTTTTTCTGTTACTAAACACTAAGTATACAAATATGAACTCAAATTGATGATATTAAACATAACAAATGTATAAAATGTAAAAAAAGTGAAATCAATAAAGAAAAATACGTAGAAAGACATAAGAAATTTGATGTTAGGCGGCCGTTTGTAACTATTAAAAGCAGTTTTTGAATAGAATATTCATTTAAAGATAAAAAATAATAAAGTTTTCATTATCTTTATAGTGTGCTTTAAACAGGTTTAATCCAGGAAATGCTTAACATTTTTAGATATATATTTTGGGAATAATACTAACTTGAGGGAATTTAAATAATAAGACACATATAAAAGTAACGAAACTTTTAATTAGGAGTATTTATGATAAAAACTGGACGTTGAGCAAGCATATTCAAAACAGACTACTAATTTTTTAAAGAAAAATACTACGCAAAATCTTCGGTGCTGTTCAAGAAAAAAAGGTTTGGCGAATTCTTCACAATTACGAAATTTATAATCGATGTAAACAACCAGATGTTGTTAAAGTCATTAAATCAAACCGAGTAAGGTATTTCGGACACTTATTTAGATCAAAAGATAACAACCAAACCAAGTTACTAAATCTCAACAAGTCAGGAGTACCAGGAAACGGGAAAGACCAGCGCTGATGGCTTGACGATGTCAAAAATGATTTAAAAATATTGAAGGTTACCAATTGGAAATATAAAGCATCTGATAGACTCCGATAGAAAGAAGCTCGTTGGGATGGCTCTGGCCTACTCTAGGCTGTTATGCCAAGGAGAAGAAGATTTATGATAACATATAATAACGGTTTTAAATGTTATACAAACAAAATAAAAAAATCTAACTTTGTACGTCTCTTCGACATAGGGGTGTGAGATATATGTTATATTTAAGTAAGAAAATTAGGTTTTTCCACAATTACTGCACGTTTTTGAATTGCAGTAATTATGAGAGACTCTTTCACTATTAATAACAATATTTATATGGAATACACTTTTACATCCTCAGCAAATATCAGGGCTAAGATCAGAAACGTTTTATAAATCGCCTTCTGATGTGTCGTGAATCTACGAATTTTATATATCCGAATCAATAGAATTTTCCTCACGTCTCAGTCTTTTCTTTGGTCTTGTTTTTTTCCTTTTTTACGTAGTACTTTTCTTTCAAAACATTTTGTTTTTTTAAAATCTTTTTCCGATTATGCTTACTTTTGTTTTTAGCTGTCAATACTTCCAGTTTTTCTTTCGTTGTTCGTATTTCAGAATGTCGTTTTCACTTATTGCTTTTGTTAGTTCTCTGATTGATACAATTTCATACAACGACTTTGTGGTCTTATGTGAGGAAGTTGGCGTGGTAGGTTAGTACAAAATCTTCAATTATTTTCAGTTTTATTTTAATGCCTGATTTAAGGGGAATTAACGTCATAAATAGGTTCAATTTCTTGTGCATATTTCTTTTTGATTAACTAATTTCTGCTCTTTAGCTCTGGTAGCTTGTATGTTAGGTAGTATCAGCTTGTCTAACATTTTATTATGATGTTGATGGAATATTACATACTTAAAAGTTGTCTAATTTTGAGAATATTTGTGCTATGAGACCCAAATTGTTTCTTCTTATTTTCGTTATATTTTTTCTGTTTCTTTTTTGGTTTCCATTACTGAATTTCACAAGTACGCTCGATTGTAATATGATGGGTAATATTTCGTGTTACTTTCTTCATGTTGTTGATGAGTACATGATTGATTCAAGTTGTAGAACAAATTTTAGTTAGTCATCACTTGTCTTAAAAATTGAAGTAAAATTTAAAATAGGAAATTCTGGAACAGTCTGTCCATTACATAACATGTAGACATAATTTGACTTATATGTTTCATAGAAAAAAAATACAAGTAATAAATTGTCAACGTCGAAATATATATTTCTCAATTTTGTCCATCCGGATCGCAGGTTGACATTCACTGTATTTGAAATATAATACGAGGGCTAGCCAAAGAATTGATACGAACGTAATTGGACGTTATTAAGGCTTAGATAATTATTGTTTTCGAGAAATTGAGCATTCCACCTATCTAGGGATCTCTACGGATGTTACCTAATCAAATTATGTTACCTAATGGATGTTACCTAATCGGAATGTACCTAATCAAATACGAATACGGATGTTACCTAATCAAATTGTGTTTCGTTAAATGATATCGAAACCAGAGAATGACGTCATATTACATAGACATGGCATTAGCGCTCTAAAATTAATCCTCAAAAGATGAGTAATTATCGCATCTTCAATACAACTATCTCTTTTACATATTACGCTTTTACTCTCTATCCTTAGAATAGAGAGTACTCCAGAAAGCGAGAACACGCGTGATAGTGTGTCCAAAAAAACTACGCGTAAAATACGTAGTACCAAAACGCGACTGGCAGTGCAATTTAAGACACAGCTCTGCAAGTTCGTGTGCTTTCTACGTGACAATATAGCTTAAAATGCCGGCTTGTGCTATTCCCACCTGCAAAAATATCACTGAACTGCAAAATAAACAAATAAGGATTAATTTGATACGTAAATAATATAATCTAATTTAATTTTCAATTAACTATGCAATTTTAAAATATCGAAGTAGTTTATTATTAACAGAAGAGCGCCATTTTTGCTGGTGTTGTGACTTCTTAAAAAATGTTTAATAATTACTTGATAATGAAAAATGTAAAATTATTTATCAATCAGATCGGAATCGGAATCAGTTAAACAATCGGAATTTGGGAGGTGTGGTTGGAGAATTTTATGTAACATTTGAAATTTCCGTTGTTATATTTAATTTTAGAATATTTTATCTACCTACACATATAATAAAATTGTAACATGTAAAATTTATTTAGCGTATAGAATGACTTAACAATTTTTTTAAAATTTTTGTCTCTGCCTGTATGTTAATTTGTACAGGTATCACACAAAATGTACTGGACGAATTTTGATCAAATTTGGTATGGTAACAGTATATAGGAGCAACATATAAAAGAAAAAAAACATTTTTTTTTTCTATTTACTTGCGAACGTAGGCAGAGCTATTTGCATATATACTCATTGTATGTAGGATTACAGAGACGCGCGAAAGAAATTAATGTTACATTTACTTATTTTTGCCATCTTTAATTTCTTGAAAATATTGTTTAAAATGAGAAGAAATTTTATCATCACACTGTACGCTAATTAACACAAATAATATTTTCGTCCTATTTTGAATTTCTTTAGTACGGTCCCGTACTATTATTTTTTTATTTTTATTGCGGGCTTTTTAACCTCTCTTTTTACTTTAAGATACTAAGCTAATTTTTTTTCTTGCTGTATTTAAAAAAAACATTCATTTGCATATGTATCAAAAAATTTGTAGACTAATTTGTACACGCACAGGCGCGCATATAAAATGGTAAAAAGCGACATAAAGTTTTTAAATAATATTAATCTAAATACTTTGGCTATTGGTTGTGGTCAGAATAAACATTTTATAAATATAACATGGCGGCCTTAATAATACTTCATATAAGCCAAGTTATGCACCATACAAATCGATGCAAATGTGAAACGTACTGCCGCAAGCAAATATATTTATATGCGTCGAGTTCCTGAAGTTGGTGGGTAAATTTATTCTGCTGGTAACACCATGTGCGTAGGGTGAGGCGCTAGTAGGCGGAGCGCGGTGGAGGTGAGAAGATTGTTGGCTTCACCGTTACCGCGAAGAGACCGTTGTGCCTATGCGCCTTCTGTATTACTCTATATTCTAAGTCAGTATCGCTTTCGCCTTAATTTGCGCGGCGTTATTTGGAGCCATATTTTTTGTTTGTTTTGGGTATATGGATACAACGTATTATGAATATAACGTTATTGGTAGCAGCATGTTAATTTGTTTCTTTTGGTATTTAAGTAAGTTTTTTTTAAATTTAAAAGATTAGTTTTCAAACTATAGTCCTTATGCTAAATAAATAATCACTTTATCATATTTTTGTGCGAAATCTCCAGAATTTAATTTATAACATTGCTAATTTTTTTATTAATTAATTCGATAAAGTATATATTTTCCCCAAATTTTGAAATTTGTAGTAAACGGTTAAGCAAATGAGTTTTCTGTTAGTATCCATAGATAAAAAAAAAGAAAATAAAAACTCTTTTCCTTTATGTTAATACAAAGCTTTCGCATCATTTGTAAGAGATATATAAAGGATTTTACGATGTTGTTATTTTAGTTTGCTTATCAATATGGATATATTTGGGTTCAATATATAATTTTATTTAGACGAGAGGCTAAAAAATTCCTTTTGGATACCATTTAGGGTTTCTACACACCTATATATAAATGTCTGAAGAGTAAGTTTAGATATGTGCAAGATTGTATGTGGCTATAACTTAATATAAATCTATATTTATTAAAGTATATAATCACTGTACTCAGCTGCTTCATATAACGGCTTTTTGACTTCTTGCTGCATGCAAACCTCAAAGCAGCAATTTCAAACAGTCGACATTCGTTCATAACGTGTATACAATAATTCTAAAAAAAGTTTTTAAATCATTCTATACGCTAAGTCAATATTTTTTAAAAATATTTTCAATGTACATAATTCACTCTGTTACAATTTTATTTTATGCTAATATGACAACCGAAATTTCAAATGTTACATCAAATTCTCCAACGACACCTACCAAATCCTGATTGTGTAACTGATTAAATTTTACATTTTTCATTATCAAGGAATTAAGACGTTTTAATTTGGGTAAACATTTTTTAAGAGGTGACAACACCAGCAAAAATGGCGCTCTTCTGTTAATAATAATCTACTTCGAAATTTTAAAATTGCATAGTTAGGTAATTGAGAATTAAATTAGGTTATGTTATTTACGTATCAAATTAATCCTCATTTGTTTCTTTTGCAGTTCAGTGAGAACTTTAGGGTTAAAGAATGCAACAGAAATTACAGGTAATCTGGATATTGTTGACTAGACTTTGACATCATCACTGAGTTCAGGTTCAAGTTTTTCTCTATTTCTTTATGATCTTGAATAAGGAGTTTTGTAAAAACTATATTTTTACATTTTAAATCTCATTCGTATACTTGATTAATATATATCATTGCAACATATGTTTGCTTATAATCCGAATGTAAGTCGTGAATATTTTCTAGTAATGTTTTAGAATCTAGTATGAAGATATGACTTTTTATCATATTTGGCGTTAATTTTGTAGATCATTATTCACAACCAAATTAAACTACGTGACGCGTATTATTTCTACTTTCTTTAAGTTCTTTACCACGACCTAGGTTTCGTTGTATTACAACATCTTCAGGTGGGCTATTAGAAAAGAATATTCTTAAAATAAATAATTCTTTGCTAATAGTCCACCTGAAGATGTTGTAATACAACGAAACCTAGGTCGTGGTAAAGAACTTAAAGAAAGTAGAAATAATACTACATCACGTAGTTTCATTTAATTGTGCCTTCTTATAGAGTTAAATTACAAGTTAAGTAGAAACAAAACATGGAGTGAAGTTATCATAAACGCTTAGATTTTATTTCAATTTTATATGTAAGCTTCGTAGTGTCAATTTCGAGCAGACAGTATCGAGTGTTTAAAGTTATCGCCTCTATTATCTATATATTATATTAATAAAAAGAGTTTATCGGTTCTGTTCATAGAAATGATAAAATGCTGGCATCTATATTAATATCAAGATTAGCCGATAGTATATATACGTTTTAGTATAGCTATTGCGTTATAAATAAATAAAATTGTGTTATTTGCATCATATAATTCTTTTAGTTAATAAGTTACAATTAAATGAAACTACATGATGTAGTATAATTTCAAGTTTCTTTAAGCTCTTTACCACGACTCAGGTTTCGTTGTATTACAACATCTTCAGGTGGGCTATTAGCAAAGATTTAATTGCACACAACGAAACCTGGGTCGTGGTAACGCACTTAAAAAAGGAAAAATAATACTACATCACGTAGTTTCATTTAATTGTGAATAATGGATTTCTACAAAATTAACGCCAAATATATTCAATGTTTAATAAGTTACTTTAGCTACCCTTAATAAGTTAATAATTGTCTCGTTTCCCAAAATAATAATTATCGGGTTAATTAAATTATTATAGTTTTTTTTTATATTGGCAACACTTCTTGATTATTCTAATGAACATCGAGGTGTATAATTTAAATGAGTAGACTATGGAGTTTACTTAGGAAAAGGTCTGGAACCGATATTAAATTACAAAGAAACAAATGGGAACAACCAAAACTAGATTTTAGAACATTATTCTTTAATATTTAGGACTAAGACGATTATACATAACAAAAATATAAAATTAAGATAATATATACAAATTTTAACGGTATTGATATTGCGTAAATGAAACATCAATGTTGTATATATTTTATTATATATTTTAATTCTATGAAACTAAGGCATTATATTAGGGAAGGTTTGTTACTTATTCTATTTTAAGTTAAAATTAGTTTCAAAAGTACAGTGTATGTTAACGGTTTCAATCCTAGTTTAACCCCTATGTCTTGCTGGATAATGTAGAAACTCGACCGTCGAACTTGAGTCATTATTTTTAAAGTAAAAAAATAATTTATCTATAAAAGTTTTGTCCTCCTAATAACCGTGCATTCCCCTGTAAACAGTAAACAAAATACATTATTAAAAATAATCCAAAAATTTAAATGAAATAAACGTCTTGTTTAATACTAAGAAAATGTTTAATACTAAGAATATTGTTATTGTATAAAATATTAGTATTATTATTGTTTCGTTTCGGTCATTGGAATGAATATTGTCAAAACGCGAATATCAATAAGCGCGAGAGAGGGAGAGAGAGTGGGGACGAGTATTTAAAGTGTTTCGATAAAGTTACTCACATCTCCCGGTGGATTGTTGTCGCCCGTGTCAGGTTCAGTAGTAGTAGTTGAAAGAGTAGTACTATCATCGACCGTAGTCGTCAATCTTGCCAACTGATCCTGGAGTTCCGCCACTTCGGCGCGCGCCCCGTCGCGTTCCACCGCCAGGGCGATCGTCGAGACGAAGAGAGCAAACGAAAGAATGATGAGGAACGTCGACAGCTTGTTCGTCAGTATCCATTGGAGGATGCGGTTTATCATGGTTGTGTCCTTTCTATCCTAATGCACCTACGAAAATGAATATTGATAAGGTCGTTGCGTCGAACGCGACGCTGCCGATGTGGTCACGGGACGATTGTGTCGATTTACTGGCAACATTATCAGTTACATTTCAACGTTGCCTTCTGATAATGAACAAAATAGTCCGATAAATAGATAAGCGTCCTTTAGTATTGAGTACTAGATAAAATTTGTATTTTGTTCAGTTGCGTTCAAAGTATTTTGTGGATTAGCGATGACGTTGTCAATTAATTCCACTTGCGTTTGAATGTTTCGCAACATTTTTATGATTGACATAATTCACGCGCTCGCAAGAAAATTCCTTTTGAACGTCACACATAGTGACTTCGCCAAAAGAGTGCAGTTAAATTTTTATTCGATTAGGACGATATACAGTCGTAGGTATTGATTCAATGTAATATAAATAAACTGGCAGAGCACAATATGGGAATGTGCAAGAAAAACAGAGGTCGCTGAAAAGTGTTCATTGCGCTATGTGCATCAGTGATAATGTACTTTGTTCTTGTGAAATGCCGATATACAGGTTGTTCCAAAGCTGGGTGCAAAGTTGAAGGGTCCGGTAGCTTAGGTCGTTTAAAACGTTTTGGGCTATATATGTATTAGTCTGAAAATTTTCTTTATTACTATTTTAAGATTTTTTTTTTAAAAATCCAAAATTTGACAGTTAATTGCTAATAGTATTCCATTAAAAGTTAGTAGGTTAATATTCATTTTTTGTATGTTAATACTGTATATCAACAGAAAGTGATATATTATTCATTGAAGTTTACGAAAATTTGTAAAATTAAAGAAAACTGTTCCGATTGTAGCAATGAAAAAGATAAGTAAAATAGCCTAAGTCGTCTTTTTTAGAAACATGCTTCGTTATTGCTCTTTCTTTTAAGGTATCAACCACGCAGATATCTCGTCAATTGTTAAAACTAGGGTGCACAAACAAAACGCCGATTAATGGCCACCAGGCGCCGAACAAATGCCGCCGCTCCGCAGCTACGAATATATTTCGCCAATTCTTAGAGGGTACACAAACTGAAGTGAGGAAGATATATTTCAGTTTTAAAGAGACAAATAAAATGAAATTTTTGCAATAATCATTCATTTTTCATGTCCAAAATGAAAAGTCTAATGGCCCGTGCTTGTCCCTTCTTCTAATTTCTCCAGTAGTTATTTGCTACACTGCTACTACACTGCACTGCTTTGTGACTTGAAAAGCCAATTGAATTGTTTTACATTTTAAAAATATGCATAGTTATTACCCTATTTTTTAAAGCATCACTCATGCGGTTATATCGCCAATTTTAGAATTACGGTTACAAAAAAAATTTCGAAAAAATGTGACAAAGGACACTGCTCCGACTTGAACCGATCAGACCGGTGTATACTTTAGTCGAGTAACAAATGTGCTTAAGACCGGACGTTCTATGCGACTTTCGTATTGAATTTACAGTTAATTAAGTGAAGAATTTACAGTTAATTACTGTGTCAAGATGTAGTCTCAGCCCTAGCTTTGCGCTCCTTCACCTATTGATTTCGCTGATTTTGGACTGTTTTATTGTGAAAATGGCTCTTTTTTCTAAAGAAGAATATGTTAACATTATTTTCATGTATGTCAGAAGTGAATGAAGCTTCGCGCGACGGATGTACCGAGAGCGCTATCCGGATCGTATGCTTCCTAATTTCAAAATATTTTACAACACGTTTTGTCGGCTTGCTGAAGTAAGAATTAATCGCCCGGAATCTGGATTCAAACCAGGCAGATATCCTGATGTCGAGGAATAATTCATACAAGCATTTGTTGCGGATCTAACTATGAGCGTCAGAGCAGTACTTCGAAACCTTATCCTTTCAATGTAGAAGGTGCGAAGTACGATGCATCGAGAGGGAAAATATGCCTTCCGCGGCAGGCAAAGGTTTGCAAGGTTTGAGAGATGAAGACCCCGCACAAAGAATTACTTCTGTTGATTTTTACTAAACAGTGTAATTGACAACGACAATCCTGTGACTGACGAGACCAAATTTTCAAAGGAGGGAATAACAAATTTTCACAACCTCTACAAGGGGCCGATAAGGACAGCAATCCGCATTGGAAAATGCAAGTGGCGTTTAAGAGACGATTTTTTCTAAATATGTGCCGGAATAATCAGCAGAACTTTGATTGGGCCTCAATTTTGCCGGATAATTGAAATAGGGACAATTATCTGAAGTTTCTACAAAACTATTTTACTGTGCTTCTAGATGAGGCTGGGGTATCAATACTGAAAACGGAAAGACCGATTATTTTCCAATAAGATGGTTTTCCAGCTCATTGGAGGATAACGGTGAGAGAATACCTCAGTAACTGTTTCCTAGGAAGCTGGATCTGCAGAGGGACTCATATTTTGGTCCTCTCGATCACCTGATTTAACTCCCTGGATTTTTCCTTTAAGGACAGGTTACGGAGCTCGCTTACACTGGCGAAGAAATATCAATAAGAAAGGAATTTAAAGGCACAATTCAATCAGTTTTTCAAGTCAAGAGTAAGGAAAGACAACTAAAGACAGAACTGGGAAAAAGGACCCGTACCTGTATTAGAAACCTTTGTTTGAACAGGAAAAATAAGCGGTTTTAGCAAAAATATTGTTTTATTTATCTATTTAAAAATTTAAATTTATCTATCTCAATTCGGTTTGTGCACCCTAATTCTAAGAATTGGTGAGAGATCTGCGTGGTTGCGGAGCTGCGCCTTTGTTCGGCGTTCTGTTTATGTACCCCAATTCAAATTGATGAGATATAGAGCAATACCCAAATTGATTAGATAAAGAGCAATACCCAAACATGTTTTCTTAAGTCTTCAACAATTAAGGCCATTTCATTTATTTTTTAAATGCCATAATCAAAACGGCTGTCTTAAATTTTACAAATTTTCGTAAATTTCAAATGTCTTTAGTTTTTTTCTGATGACATAGATGCTTGGAATCTGTTTTATTAGATTGCGTACAATTATGAAAATGTGATAAATAAAAAAATTTACATACTAACTTTTTCTGAGATACTATTGGTAATTAACTATCAAATTGTTTATTTAAAAAAAAAACATTAAAATAGCAATAAAAAATATTTAGATTTCGTCTAACACATATATGGTTCAAAATGTTTTAAATTGCCTAAGCTATAGGTCTCTTTCAACTTTGCACCCACTTTCCGAACAGTCTGTATATTGGCGGAATATGAAAATTATGACTGAAAAAGAGAATAAATTATTTAAGACAGGCATAATGTGACGGTATTTAATCCTCAAATAAAGATTGCAATTACCTGTCAAGTAATTGCACGAATAAGCATCGCCTTCAAGTACAATACTTGAATTGTTCATTGTTTTCCTTTATTTAATTGAAAAAGACTTAAATTTTATTTTGTATCGTAAGAAACGACAGTGGCGTAATTAAAAGTTTATTGATTTATCACCAGATAACACTGATAGCAGTTTACACAGTGCTTACTCCGCTCAATAAATCATTGACATGGTCCGGCCAAGTAATTACACGACTGAGAATCGCCTTCAAATACAATACGTGAATTATTCATTGTTTTCCTTTATTTAATTGAAAAAGACTTAAACTTTATTTTGTATAGTAACAAATGACGTGGCGTAATCAACAGTTTATAGATTTATCACCAGATAATGCTGATAGCAGCTTACACAGTGTCTACTCCGCTCAATATATCATTGACATGTCATTAACGTAACAAAATGAGTTGCAATTTTAGGTTATCATCTTCAAAATTATTATCTCTTATATACATCCTTTCGTTGGCTGTCTATCTCTTTCATTATAGTTTGTTTGTGGTCCTACTTGGGGCCAGTATTCTAAAAATGATCCACATAAGATAAGGTAATTGTCTCGTCTTTAATACAGTTATCTCTTTTATACTTTTATTTTTATTTGATGGTTGGGTCGATCTTTATGGGAATTTATAGTGGAAGATCCATGTTCAGCAATGGACGCCTAACGGCTGATGATTAAATCTTCAGTTGTTGAGTTAAAGATTTCAGGAGCTCAGGATTGCTCAGGAACTTCTTTACATTTTGACATTCAAATTATATGTTAATCCTGGAACTAATCTATTCGAATGACAAATTCCACCAGATTCGTTCAGAAACTACGGAGTCATAAAGTAACAAACATGAAGCCACTTAAACTTTTGCACCTATGTTATTAGTTAAGATATAATAATTAAATGTAAGTTTCTGAAGATAGTGTCAATGATCGAAGTTGAGCCTTATATTCAGAAATATGATCTTTCTTGAGACCAAAATATAACGAAAGGAAGGTTTTGAAGGCAGTCATCAGTAAGAGCTGGGTGTGTACTCTTGTGTACACTTTATAGTTAAGCAAGGACAATGAGATAATTTGACAGAGATGGGCTTTGTTTTCAGCAGCTAGAAAATTTTGAAGACGCATGAGCTGCTTCCTCCTGAAAATACGACGACTAACATTACTTATTTGTGATTACCAACTTGTCATTGATCAGTCGACCCAATTACTCCTCATTGGGAAAAATCGTCATTGAGAGCTTTAATGGCATTTATGGAATGCATATCAGTGTGGGTATACACTCACAAGTACAATTATTAAAATTAGCGTAAATATAATAATAACTACGAGTATGCATATTCTTAATAACCAGACAACAGGCACTGAAAAGAAGAGTTAAGAAAGAACCTCTCTTTGGGGCACATCAGTTCATCGATCAGCTATCGATTTAAAATCCATATCTGGAAATATTTTTGGTATTAAATATTTGGACGATTTCTGGGCATGAAATTTTCCTAGCTAGCTATAGTATATGATCAAGGCGAAAAAAAAACTGAAACGATCTGAGTGGATCTTGGATGGAAGGAGACCACACAGTCCTGTGTAATAAATGAATAGCATGATACATATTGGTTTTCGCAAGAACTACAACAATGCCAGTTCGTATATCTCATTAAACATGTAGATAGAAAAATGTAAAAGGTTATTCGCCAATTAATTAGTCGGACACGTGTTTAATTTCGTGCCAATGGATTATGTTAGTCATGTTTCTGAATTGTTTGAAATGAAATTTCTGTTGACTTAATTATATAATTTAGTTTGTTGAGAAATGAGACTGTAATGAAAAGTGAAACACGTCGGTAGAGTGGGGAGAACCAGCGATAAATATGGTTTCGTTGTTTGCTGCTAGTCCCTCTATGTATCAGTGAATAGCAGACCGCCCTTAAGCACGTTTAGCTTGTTTTATTTATCGCTAGGCTCTTAGCAAAGCGTATCTTTATTTTTGTATAAAAATAATCTTATGATTATTAGGGTAACAATTAAAGTTAGTGTATTGATATTAATGAACATTTTTAATTAATGTCAATGTTAACTTCTCTGTTATTTATTTACATTTAAGGGCACTAAAATTATAGATAAAATTTGTGTATAAATAATACAGAGACACTACGCGTAAAAGTGTTCGTTAGTGACGCATTGCGCGTAACAGGTTAATAAATTATATTTTCTGATAATAAAATGTTCTTGCTTTTTTACCGGATTATCTTAAATTAACATTTCAGAGATATTTTGTCAAAAAAGTAGAATTGTATGGATGGTATCATATACCCAACATGCAATTAAACGAAGTATGTCAGTGATCGGTTGGTGTTAATTTTTTTTTAATTTTAAAATTTTTCTTCACACTATCTTCATTTAAACTATACTTAACGACTGATAGTGAGCCACTGTAGCTGTTCAGTCTGCAATTCTATGCAATTTTATCGCGTGCCACGTTATGATGTGTATCATGACTGATTAGTCGTATGCGATGTGATATAAAGTCAAAAATTACTTCAATTATTCAGTTACTTGATAATCGTTTCAGGAGTTATAGTGTCGTTAAGTATCTGTCGTTAGGTACAACAGATATTGTGTTACGATCATGTTAACCTCAATAAAATTCTATGAAAACATTGAACAAGTAAAGAGTTTATTGAAGTAAGTTTATTGAAGACTTTATTATAGTAAACTGTTGCATTCATTGCAATTCGATTACGGTTACAATCATAGGCGTATCGTGTTTGAGCAGTCACGTGTGGCGCAATGTGAATGCGAATATTGATTCATAACCTATGCAATAGAAATCAAGACTCTCAACTTTCATATGACGGATGGGTACTGCGTCCGGCACTATAACTTTGCAAGGTGGGGAGATTGGAGAATGGTGTAGCAATTTTCCATGGTGGAATACTCGATTTGATTCGTGAGATGTCCCTTCGCACGTCACGAATATTTTGAACTTTCATAGTTAGTTCAAGTGAAAATTCTTAATGCGTACTTTAGCATGAAAAAATATACGGGAAAAAACTGGCAAGTGCTATATGGTCGTGTGTCCCAACATACCGTCAGTGGTCGAGCATCTCCGTGCGTCTTCCGCAGGTTGCCTCTCTTACTGGTTATGTATGCGTAGTCAACCATTCCAAATTCTATCTAAAATACTGTCATGCGTGTGACTTGATCGTTTTTATTTTTTGGTTTTTTGAATTATTGTTTCGTATTTCGATTTTATTATTTCTCATGATTCCATAATTTTATTTCTCATCTCATGATACTCTCAAAGTATATTTATTTAGTGAAGGAGCACAAAATTTAACAAGTATTACTTCTTTTGTACGTTCCTTGATACTTTTTTAATTCATAATTTGACTGGACTGATGCGGTCCTAATTGGTCACGCTTTAAAAAAAATTCAAGGTTATTACGCTACTGAAGGGCTCTCTTTACAAATTCGAACAGAATATATGACGGTTTTAGATAAAGATTTGTTCCTAATAGCTGTGTACTTTGATCTCTAGCTATTTCCATCAATCGCAACCGCATCGATCAAACGTCCAATTAAACATGCCTGCCATACTTTTGGGTTTGCTATTACGTTTTATGTGTAATCCCAACCGTGGTTGATTGTAATTGACATTAATTAATTATATGGTCATTTAATTAAATATAAATTGAAAAAAATATACTTTGCAACGATCCACAGTATAAGTAAGACGTTTGTCGTAGAATCGATAAAGCCAAAATATGTTTGAATTCGTAAAAAAATTTGGATCATTTTTAATTTGCTTTCTCTTTCAAAGAATAATTATAGCAAAATTGAGAAAAAGGTTTTTGAAGCTCGAGATTTATAGCTAATTTAATTTATAGTCGAATTATTTTTCAGTTGCATATATCTTTTTTATGTCAACAGAGCTTTCTCATCCAATATTAAAGTTAAATTGTTATTTTTAATTCGAAAATATGATACTATAGAAAAATCGACATTGAAGATACTATAGAAAAGTCTACATTGAAATAATTATAACGGCTTTTTTAATAAGCGATAGCGGGCAGACAAATCTTTAACAGTCTTTTTTTTTAAATAGTTTATATTTTTCATTAGCAAGTCTAGAGAAAATTTGTTTAATTAAAAAAAATAAATAAATAAAAGGTTTATAGTTGTAGACAGAAAATATATTTTAATTAAAAGTGTTTTTCCTCGTTATTGATAAAATGGGAAATATTTATTTTCCGTACGATTTGTGAAATAGATTGCAAAGCGCCATCTTCCGAGATTAAGACGAAGCGATTGACATTTCCGTTTATCTAAATTGGATTAGCTTCATATTCGCATACCCACGCGTATGTACAGAAGACAGCTTTTGGTCTGGCCGTGGTCGAGTAAAAAAAAAAAAGATTGGTGTTACTGGCAACTTGCATAAACGTCTGTAAGTGAAAGTTTGAAAAAAAATAAATTAGAGCGATTAATTTTTATATAAGTAATCATGACATAACAAGTTACTCAATTTCGGTTTCGTTTTCGCCGTTATATATGAATCAAGATTAAGTTTAATTGTATATTTATTTGATGAATGTTAATGTGGTATTAGTTATAAAGTAGTTGTTGGTTTTACTTTACAAAAATGGCATATATAATGTGGTGAAGATTGGAGACTATTGAAAAAAGACAGTAAAATGCAGGTATAACTCGCGCCCTGGGGGTATCACATCCTTATATCACATCGTTGTAAAATTTAGTAAATTATTATTTAACAAATTTTTAGATAAGTTTTTTCATTTACTTGTTCTATGAGACTTTTCGCCATACCAAAATTTAATGATACTACATCAACGGGAAATACCATTAGTGATAAATTTAGTATCAACATACCTGATATTTGAAATCGGATAAAAGAATTAGAATAAATCGATAGGAACAAGGGGATAAAAAATAAGGATAAAAGGATATGAAAAAGAGGATAAAAGAATTAACATATAAGGATAGAAAAAAGAAAATAAAAGAATTAGGATAAAAGGATAGGAACAAGAGAATAAAAGAATTAGAACAAAAAATAAAAACAAGAGATAAAAGAATAAGGATAAAAATAAGACCAAGAGGATAAAAGAATAAGGATAAAAGGATACGAAAAAGAGGACAAAGGAATTATGATAAAAGGATATGTAAAACAGGAGAAAAGAATAGGAACAAGAGGATAAAAGATTGGATAAAAGGGTATGAAAAAGAGGGTTAAAGGATTAGTACAAAATGATATAAAAAGAGGATAAAAGAATTTGGATAAAAGGGTAGGAATAAGATGACATAAGAATTAGGGATTATGAAAAGTAATAATTTTTTCATTGATTTTAATATTCTAAGATACCATTGGTTCTAAGAACCTGTGGTTTAGACAGTTTAGACAGACTTTTCGTACACAATTTTAGACTATTTTGGGAATAAGTGGGATAGGAATATTTTCAGAAAGTAACCGGACACCACGAGCAGATTAATATTTTAATGCGCTAATGAGGCAATTTGGATTCCTTGTAAAAAAAGAATTATCATGGATGATTACAGATCTCCGAGTGTTTGAAATGCGATCTCTATTGAGTTCGCGACAACTGTAAATTTAGGAACAAGTTCCATGACGACATGAATGTGAGATGTGAGTAGGGTTGCCATATGTAAAATCGCTTTTTCTGGGACATTTCTACTTCAGAGTTCAGACGTGGAATTTAAGTCAAATTTAAAAATAAAAACCTCATTAAAGTAACATTATTTATTACTTTTGGTTTATCCTATACTGTAAAAATCAGTATATTGTAACTACTAGTGGTATAAGAACATAAATTAGTTTAAACCAACAAAAGTTTTTTATTGAACCAAACAAAATATTTAGATCAATAAAAGTAAATAAAAAGTTGTCTTCCATTGCTAAAATGTAAAGTTTTTAACAAAGTTTATTGACTCATTAAATATTTTATGATAATTTAACACAAAAGCCGTTGTTGTGTTAACGACATTTATTCAAATTACTAAAAGTTAAAACTAATACTTGTAAAGATTTATTTCTATTTTAATTAATTAATCTCATCTAATTAGACAATAAAAATAATATTTAATTTATTATGTTCATGTTTTCGTTTAGTTATTTTAATCAATTTATTCCCATCGGAATTACTTAATAGAGACCCTTAAATTCTGGAGCAAGACTTTTCGCAATTTATTCGAATTTGAAATGATGCCTTGATTAGATTAAGGCCTTTCCATTGATCAGGCTAGTAAAGATGCAATGTGGCCATAACATACGTAGGTCCGCGAAAAATGTCAATACGGACTATTTTTAAGAATTACAGCAATTTATTACCTTTCCGGGACAAACTTATTACATTATTGGACATGGGACAACGTCATTAATTCCGGGACAATCACGGAAATCACGGGGACTTGGCAACCCTAAGTGTGAGTGAGACACACGATTAGTATTTCATACCAGTACATATTAATATTAATTTTAGATGATTATAAAAGCAGTCGCAAGATCGAACTGAAAAAGTAGCCGTCTACCAGCAAAATACGCAGTCAGAAAAATTGTTTGATTAAAAGATTTTTATCCTTTTGATGATTCGTGCATTTTGTACGTATCAAATCAATCTCTCACATTAAACTTTGTATGTTATGGAAATATATTAGTAAACTACTATAAGCAGAATGCGTAAATCGTATTTTGTACACCAATTCCTTTGAAATTTTTTCTAATTAATTTTCTTTTATTAACGAAGTCATTTTACATACTGGCAGCATTTTTTAAATCTTTTAATTGACGAATTTCCCCGATTAAAAAAATATTAAATTTTCCTGTTTTAATTATTTTTTCATATTTTCGGGATGAAAGATAAGAACTATTTGTACATTTTATTTCATATCCCCATGGAGCTGGAAGCGCGGAGGGAGTTAAAATTTTGGATATGATCCTATTTATTTCCGAAAATTATATTCAAAGTTTGTTACTTAAAATTATAACACCATGCAAGTTTTTTTTGGGTTATTATATGCATAAATAATATGATAACGTCATAGTAGTTAAAAGTAATTTTGAGTTTAACATCATTATATTTAACTCAATTATTATATAAAAATGCTATAAAATAGAAAAAAAATCATGTTCTCTTTTATCCGGGTAAAGTCGGGACTTGCAGCTAGTGTGTAATAAACTTGACCGCGACGTTTTCAATTCTGCGATCGTAAACGTTTTCAAAAGCGGCTCAAGGTAAACCGATTGACCACTGCTGGCGAGGTCGCTTATATAGTTTATCCTTAATACATTTTCCTATATTTCTGTTTATCTTTCCTCTTCAAACCTCTTTCTTTTTTTATTAATATTTAAAATTAATTTTATATATCAATATTTATATTTGTTCTTGTTTGTAATTCAAATGAAATAATATGGACAGTTTTTTTATGCGTCCGCACAAAGAAAGTGTTATAATTTTAAATATGATTTATGTATTCAATATTTATGTAAATTTATTTATTAATATCCAGAGAGATAAATTATCTTATAGTTAATTATAATACCGATTTCGCTAAAATAATTCTGGAGTGTTATTATTACAAAAATCGTTAGGATACCTTGTCTAGGCTATTTGCTAAAAGTATAAACTTGTAGTAAATTGTAATTAAGTTTCGATGTATTATTTTTACTGATAAATGTTAATATTAAAAAAAAAACACTTTGAAAAAATACGATCATAAAAGCTCGATTAAATTACAAGTTTTTTAAAAGATTACTTAAGTTTGATAAGTTTACATAATACTAGTTTTAGTAATAAATTTGGGATTTCTACTTGCGTTTAACCTAATTAAATTTTCGGCAGTATATAGCTTTGATAATATTTTTAATTCTTTATAAGCTGAAAAATATAATAAAAACGTTTATGTGTGCTAATTATGTTTAATAATTTAAAAAATAAATCGAAAGACCGTTGATTTGTGTGGAAATATAGAGTTATATAAATTTGTTTATTTCACAATAAATGAAAGATTGCAAAACATCTATATGGCAACGTCAATTAAAAAAAACCGTTAGAATGGCAATAAAAACAAAAAAAAACTTTATATTTTTATTTAGGCTTAGTCTGTATCATAAAACACAGAAATATCAATCTTTTTAACGAGTGTATACTTCCGAAAATTAAGATAATTTTTTTTTCTTCCTTTACAGATTTCACTTTCTTCCTTTCACTTCCTTTACATTTTTCACTACGAAATCCGAAACTTCTAGTCACTTATAACTTCACAAGAATATAAAACAAACACATTAATGATTTGGCGTAACTCCGACATTTGCCCAATAACACGCAAACGTGAAATCATCAATTTCGTATAAAATATTCACATAACAAAATGTAACGTTAGCAAATATTGTATAAGATCTTCGCACATCAAAATTAGGTATAAAAAATAACATATTGCTAGTAATTTGTCACAAAAAAAATTTAAAAAAAAACATACCGTAGTTGCATTTTGTGGTTTTTCCAGGTGGCTCTCGCATGTCCAAGTCATTAACAACAAAAAATACAGTAATTGCGTTATAACATAATTTCTAAAACAGTTTAGTATGCGTAACATTTTGAAGTTATTGACAGACGATATCGTACGAATATTATTACTAAATATTAATTTCTGTGTTGCCAATGATATACTTTTTTTTGTAAAAATAATTTTTGTTACGCGAATGAGTTTCGATTATTTATGTATAATATAAAAATCTATACTGGTCAATCTCGTGTGTGGGTCAAGCGGTAACAATTTAAACCACGACGCCGGTCGCACTACCTGCTACCGCAGACTCTTGTGACTGTGGAGTGCAGACTGGTTAAGCAAGCGTTTGACCGTTTCACTTTGCGAATAAACTAACAGAGTATTTAAAGCGAATACGTTTTTTGCATCAAACAGTCCAGAATCGATACAATATTTTCACTGAATATTCGATATGAAAAACTGTGTCTTAACTGGCGCTTATCGGCGGTTGCCTAATGTCCTTCGCCTCGTTCTACGGATACGTGAGTGTAGTTACGAAATAAGAATGGTACATGGTAACTGGCTGTTACATGGTCTGCGGCGCTGGACGTGTATTGTATTATTTATCTGAGACGATCGTCTAAAAATGTCATTAGAAATTAATATTTTATACCGAGTTCACAGGATAACTTAATTTTGATGTTTGCCAAATATTTTCACGCGGCAACACACGGCAACAGTTCCCCGCCTATACTTATTTGTTTTTAAATCAAAACTCTATAAAACACCAATTCAAGTTGATATTGTGCAAATATACATATTTATGTATTTTACGTAGTAGCGAACGATGTAAAATACAAGTTTTTCGTAACACGTACGTAATACAAGCATATTCGATTAAGAATATTTGTAGTGAACTTACTTTTATGTATTTTTCAGTTTTCTTTGTGGAAACTATATATATATATATATATATATATATATATATATATATATATCTTGAAAAGGTTAAGACATAACATTGATTTTTACCGTAAAAATCAATATTATAGGGTAACCTTTTGAAGTACAGATTAAAATTACTTTATTATTGTTTATAGGTGACCTCCTTCTGCTTTATAATTTAGTTTTATATTAAAAAAAATTGTCAAAGCATAACTAAACTGGTTTAATAATAATAAAGCTGTTCCTGAATATCTATGTTACCACTAAAAACGTGATAATACAGTGATTTAAGAGTTAATCAGCTCATTTTTATATCAGTGGCGCATTTGGATGGGAGTTAAAACGTTCTGATGGCACGTCGCTCGTGTCATTCGGCTTGCTTCGTATCTTTTTGGCTTAATTCGGCCAGCTTCGCGTCTTATCTGCCACTCGGATAGCTTTGCGTCTTGCCGACTCTTTCTCACTTAATTTGGATAGTTTCGCGCCATCTCGGCTCTTTCTGTCGCAACGCTTCCCTTTCTACTATACTACACGCACGCTATTACAGTACATCAGAATTGTTTCTTGTTTATTAAAGTTTAGAAATTTATTCGTTTATATCGGTGTATTGTATTATATTGTCTTAAAACGTTAAAAGCGTTTATTAATATTAAATATGAGTTGCAGTAATGGTGAAAAAATTAGATCTTTCTCCCCCTGATCCCATGGTCCCATGACTGCTCGATGTTTTATTAAAAAATGGGATATTAGCAAAGATCTTTGCCAATATCCCACCTGAAGATGTTGTAATACAACGAAACCTAGGTCCTGGTAAAGAAATTAAAGAAAGTAGAAATAATACTACATCACGTAGTTTCATTTAATTTTTTTGAGTTGATTTCTACAAAATTAACGCCAAATATATTCAATATAATCAAATAATTAATGTTGAACAATTAACTACAACTGTTTGAGTTACATTACATATATACACCTCATGTACAGTTAAATACTGTTTGAGTTACATTACATATATACACCTCATGTACAATTATTTAGGAGAATGCATTTCTTTTACGAATTCTAATATCTTTTTGAGTCAAATTTTGTGTTAACTATTGTTAGAAATTGGTACAATGGTGTTAGTTTCAGTAGTAAACCTGTGAATGGAGTCTATAAAGTGTTGGTATTATTAATTGGTAATAATAACCTTGATGTTTTTAGTTGTTTTTTTTTATGTAATTCGATGAAATTGTAGTTTTATAATTTGCTTGTAATCAAATTTTAGACAAAAGTTATCCAGAAATCATCGGTCAAAATTTAGAATTAAGAAGTATTCCCAATAATTTCGACAAATTGCAATAAACCATAAAATCACTTTGTCATTTCTTTTTATGGGCTTGTTGTGTAACACTTAAATTGATATGAAAAGAAAGTGGAAAAAATTCTTAAAGATGTTAAATTTATATAAATATTGCGTTTGATGAACATTTTTCGCCTTAGTCCTGAATGTTAAATATATAAATGAAATACACACCTCTCAAAACATGTTTAAAAAAATTGTTGGAAATCTTGTGAATCGGACCTTGCTTATAGACCATTGACATTAAGTAAAAAACAAGTTCGTCACTAGTTTACATGCGAGTAAACACAATAAAAATAATAAAAAAGCAATAAAAATGTCGCAAGTTTTGCCGCGATCGTGTTTTGATAATATGGTGAACGAGTTTCTATTTGCATACAATCCATCGATATGAGACGTTAACTTATATTTTATCGTGCAATGTATACCTACTCTATATCCTTTACTCTAAACTAACGATATGTGTGATGAGGTAACAAAGAAATAAACAGGTTTATAAGAATTTAAAAATAACTTTATCTTCGATCACTTTTATTTTTTTACCAAGTCGTTATGTAGAACTGCCGATCCTGCATAATATTATTTCATGTATAGAAATTTTTCCATTCATTTAAATTTGGAATAATATTATTTCTATTCATTTAAATTTGGAATAATATTATTTCTATACATTTAAATTTGGAATAATATTATCTCCATTTATTTAAATTTGGAATAATATTATTTCATACATTTAAATTTGGAATAATATTATTTCATACATTTAAATTTGGAATAATATTATTTCTATTCATTTAAATTTCGATATCGCATATCAGTTAAGCCAATGGATTAAACGAATTAAGGTAAATGCCGTTATCATGAAACAATAACAATAGTGAAGAATGAATAAAAGGCTTCGCCTAAAAGTGGTTCATATAGGTAATATGAGGTGGAGCTAAGCTGCAAAAGACGAGCTACTTAAGGAGTATTTTTGTTATTTATTTTCTCTTTTTGTTTGTAAATAAAGAAGTTTTTATTTCATGAAAATGAGTGTATAAAGGTCAAAGGATGAAGGATGTATAAGTACGACAAATTGTGGATTAGCCTTAGACTAAAGATTATATTAAGACAAAAGTAAAATGTTTGTGTCAAGACAAAATATATACTTTATTTTGGTTTATAATATGTCTTATATTATAAACCAAAATAAAGTATATATAATTTGTTTTCGTTGAAAGGAAGAAAAAACTTTTAACTCGCTAACCTATATACATTAATATATCTGCTCTTAAGCTTTTATATTAAGATTTTGTAACTTAAGATTATATAAGAATATTATATAACAAGAAAGACAATGAAACTATTGGATGTTCACAATAAACTGAATAAACAAAAATAAAATGTTTATACTGGCAGCAAAGTTTTTTAGGGGAAAAATAGGAGTTGCTTAATATGCCGAGATGATGACAATACCCCATACATTAATTCATAATACGGTTAAAATGTCCGTAATAGCATATAAAAGTTATCAAGAGTTGGTTAAGTAGTTACCAAGATTTTAGTTAATAAACAAATAGAACTAACATAATTAAGAACTAAAAATACCTGATCCTTTTTTCCTGAAAATTAATTTATTTTTCTTATTTATTAAAACTCATGGCCAACTCACAGGTTATCTTAATGCGATATGTATCAAAAGTACAATCGTTTAAAGTGTAATATAAACAATAATTAATAAAACAGAAAGAACATACATCAATTAAATATAAAGCCAACTAACAATATGAAACATCAATCAAGAAACTCTATAATCGCATTCTTAAAATGGTCAATGAGATAGGAAAAATCTATCTCTGGCGCCTGTCGTAATAAATACTTAATTAAAAGTTTTTAGTAATTAAAAAAGTGTTTAGTAAAAGAGTTTATAGTTAACAGTTTTTGATAAAATTAATACTTAATTAAATTTTTTTATTCTTGATCATTAACCAAGTTAAGATTAAGAAAGAAAATTAAAAAATCATTAGTTTGAACAATAAGGCAATTGAAGGAATATCCATTATCAGCGCCACCATGAAGAATGTTGTTAAAGATATAGATTATCATTTTTCGTAATGAATTTGGAGTATCGATTATAGTGAAACGACCATAGCTAAAAAACATAGTGTAATGTTTGTGATAATGGCAGTATTATCAGATCGAAATTTGTAGAGTCCGATATCGATTTCGGAGAAATCGCTAGTTTTGTGTCGCCATAGACAAAAATGTATAGTTGATTGAAACGTTTCGCGTGCTAAATGTTATACTGTTATCATGGTTTAATTTTTTTTTATTGCATCGTTCTATAGATATTGTACAAATCGGATCAAGGTGAGATTGGCATACTAGAAATGAGGTCGTTGACCATATGTTCAAATACTTACAGATATGGGTAAGATGAAGGATTAAAATTTTCGGTCAAGGAGAATATGATTTCAGAATTTCAAACGATATATAGTTATTAAGAAGTATTTTATTCAGTCAAGTGAACGTATATGCAAACAATGCGTGACTTATTCAGTAACAGGCGGCAGATGCTCTAGCTTAGCGATTGAAACATTGGCTCTATTAGCTGACGAAAACAAGAGAGCATAAGATTCAATCATCATTAACTCTGTTATATTGGCTATATGAGTTTACAGATTCAAGGACAGTACAGGGTTCAATCTCACTGGATTATTTATATAAATTTGTTGTTTGAGTTGACAGGTTCAAAGAAAGTATATGGTATGAGAATCATTGTCTGTATAGCATACATCGCCAATATATGCTGACGGTTTCGAGGAGAGTATACGTTTCAATTATCATTGGTTGTATTGCACATACTAGCTTTATGAGTCGATGGATTCTAGGAAAGTATACGGTTCAATCTCACTGGATTATTCACATACAATTATTATTTGAGCTGACGGGTTCAAAGAAAGTATATGGTATGAGAATCATTGTCTGTATAGCATACATTGTCCATATACGTTGATGGTTTCAAGGAGAGTATACGTTTCAATTATCATTGGTTGTATTGCACATACTAGCCGTACCAGTTGATGGATTCAAGGAAAGTATACGGTTCAATCTCACTGGATTATTCACATACAATTGTTATTTAAGTTGACGGGTTCAAAGAAAGTATATGGTATGAGAATCATTGTCTGTATAGCATACATTGTCTATATATGTTGACGGTTTCAAGGAGAGTATACGTTTCAATTATCATTGGTTGTATTGCACATACTAGCTGTATGAGTTGATGGATTCAAGGAAAGTATACGGTTCAATCTCACTGGATTATTCACATACATTTGTTATTTGAGTTGACGGGTTCAAAGAAAGTATATGGTATGAGAATCATTGTCTGTATAGCATACATTGCCCATATACGTTGACGGTTTTAAGGAGAGTATACGTTTCAATTATCATTGGCTGTATTGCACACACGAGCTGTATGAATTGACGGATTTAAGGATATTAGATCTTTTAATCGTCATTTTCTGTATTACATATATCGGCTACACGAGTTTACTCAAGGGGAGTACACGGTACAATTAACATTGGTTGTATTGCATACTTTGCTTATATGAGTTGATGGATTCAGGAAAAGTAGACGGTATAATTAACATTGGGTGTATTGCATACATTGGCTATAGGAGTTGACGGATTCAAAGATAATATACGGTTCAATCATTATTGGCTCTATTGCATACATTGGGTATATAAGTTGACGGATATAAAGGAAGTATACCATTCCATTTTCATTGTATGTATTGCATATAAGGAGAATGTCCGTTGTCATTGGCTGTATTGAATATATTGGCTATATGAGTTGATGGATTCAAAGATAATATACGGTTCAATAATTATTGGCTCTATTGCATACATTGGGTATATAAGTTGACGGATATAAAGGAAGTATACCATTCCATTTTCATTGTATGTATTGCATATAAGGAGAATGTCCGTTGTCATAGGCTGATTATATTGGCCATTGAATATATTGGATATTGAATATATTGGCTATATGAGTTGGCGATTTTAAATTGAATATAAGGTGTAACCATCTTTGGCTGCATTGAATACAATGGCCCTATGAGGACAGTGTACGGTTCAATTATCATCGTCTCTATGACTATATGGCTCAACTCAAACTATGTTCTATCACGAGATTTTTGAAAGAGTTACTTTTAAAAAAAATTGTGAGCCGTCATGGGATGCCTGGCACATGTGAAACATCTAATTTTTTTATATTTTTCATTGAAATATTTTTATTTGAACGAATTGAAAATGAGAAAAGAAAACAAATATTCAGATAGTCCTTAAAAATAAAATATTAATTTAGTTTTATGATTTTATTTTTATGAAATAATTTATCACAGAAATATTTCTTAATAATCTATTAATTTTTTTAAAATTTTATAACACTGTTAGCCGACAAGATGCGAAGCTGGTCGAATTAAGTCGGAAAGGGCCGATAAGATGCGAAGCTGGTTGAATGGCCAGGTCGCGACGTGCCATCATTTTAATTCCTATACAAACGCGCCATTAGACGTTTCACATCAAAAATTACCTTCTTAAAGTTAATAATTTATTATAATTCATTAACTTTAAGACTTTTATAAAATGGTTTACCCTCTCTACATACGGTGGACGATGGAAACATTCCGACTGGGAGGATAAGAAAAACTAACTGGACGCAATGGTCGCCTGTCGCTTTTAAAGTCTTTTAATATAAGAATGAAATTAAAACGCCATTTGGAAGTGAATTAATAGTAATTTGTTATATCGTGGCTTTTTATTGAGTATTGATATACAAAGGTGTTTGGCAAAGGGCTATATAGGTGACACACAATTTATTATATCAACATATTTTCATTTCACATCTAATGGATTTCAGATTTTTTCTTTATTATTTTGATAGTTTGGTGAACATTTGTAATCAAATATGGAAATTAAGAGTGAAAATGAATCAGAAATATTTTTTTAAACCTTGATGGCATATTTGTTAAGTATGGTGCTTTAACAAAGATCAAAATTGTAGAATTGTATCATATTGAGCTTAAAAAAATTGTTATACAATTGTCAAATAAAAAATGTTCTACTCACGTTCAATATTATTTAAAAACATTCAACTTTTGCCCTTTGGAATATTGCAACATGCTTGTTCGTAGGATAATGGAACAAATAACTATAAAACAGTTAACCGACCTACCATTGAAAACTAGCAAATTAGTTTATAACTTTTGTACAGGAAAATGAAGTTGTTTAGTTAGTTACGTTCACTTCCTAACGGGAATAGCTTTAGTTACGGTGCGTATTGTTTAACTATTATTAAACCGTTATCTACTAGGTTTATCAAATTGATGATGTATTCATATTACAAAATTTATCAAATTAAAAAATTAATTATTTAATAAATTAAAAACATGACTATGCAAAGAATGAGGTAAAAAATTGAGAATCTGGGAGGAAATTAAAAATCTGACATATATACCTACACGGATAAGCGCGAAAAACATAATCTTCCATAATGTTTTCTTTTTTTTTTGACAAACGAAAATTTATAATAAGTGAAGTTCTGGATAATTTTGAAGTCGTTCACAATTTAATTTAGAAAAAAAATCGATTTTAAAATTTTATTATAATTTAAATATTTACGATGACAACGAAACTCTTGTGGCAATTTTTCTTTTCGCTTCATTTGTTTTCCGTCTCACAAATAATAAATAAAAGTAAGAAAATAAGTACGAATTATTAAATATAAAATTTTCAATAAAATGTAAGGAAGTGAAAAAAAAAATCCGGGAATCAACTTGATATTTCAAATTCGTTGGAGATATTTCGTGCGCGACCTTTATATACATCACATAAATCCAAAAATATATTTACAAAATGTTTTCTCCCGCCTAAAAAAGGGAAATAAAATGAAATATATTGACTTTTTTAAAGCTTCCTTTTTCTAACGACATTTTGACTGCCAGTACGTTTTAAAATGTCATTTATTTTCAAGGCTTAAACAATTATTACGATCAGTTTAAAATTGTTACAACTGTGTAAATAGGAAATTAAGACATTGAATACCGATAAGTTTTATGTCACTTATTAAACGAATAAAGTTCTAGATAAAGAAAACCGGTAGATTAAATGGTTCCATAAAATATATTTATTGCACACTACATGTGTATTTATTAATAGCTAATGGTGTGGCTATTAATTATGTTTCGATAGTATACCCAATTCCAGTTTCTACGGCAAGCAGTTGCTGAGAAAAACGCTTGTGACAAATAAGTGACTGATCTCAAAAAAGTGTTTTTCCACATGGTTTAAAAAAAACGGTCAGATTGACGTTTTTAGATTTATTTTGTTAACAAGTCTATCTTAGTAATTTCGATACTTAAGTTCCTCAGTCCATATTGCAAATATTCGTATTTAAACTACAAATATTAAGACGTTCATCTATAGTATAATGTAGATGAACGTCTATATAAGATGTTCATTTGTCATGAATAACATAGACATTTTTGGAGTTTACTCCTTAAGAATCGATTTTCATACATAGCGCCGATATGCAGTTTTATCAGACGTTCAGAGTGTACGGAGTTCAGCGCGTTAAAAAAGTGTTATGAAGTTTTATCAGACGTTCAGAGTGTACGGAGTTCAGCGCGTTAAAAAAGTATAAACGTTAGGTGGCCTCTCCGCGCAATATTTCTACGCATCTTTAGAGTAAGATATTAATATGTTTATTTGGCATTTTATTATGACGTAATCGCAATGACGGAGCGTGACATAGATATTGGCAGCTTCTTATGGCGTAATCGCAATAAGGGAGTGTGACACACATAGTTTACTATCGTTCGCTTATATAAAGATGTAACCACTAAATGTTATTATGTGAGAATATTTGGTGTTTTCTATTCTACAAAATTGAAATGTCTCTTTTAATTTTAACTTCTTAGTCTGATGTTACTAAATGTTTTTAATTTTGTTATATAAATTTGATGTTGCCCAATTGCGTTTTATTTGAAAATAATTATATTATCAGCATTGTTTAATTCAAGAATTTTCCATTTACATGTAATGATATTGATATTTATATTCATATACAGTGTTATATAGTATATACTTTCCAAGACAATCGTATTTAAGGAGGAAACTCCAGTCGCGCATCGGAGCTGCCGCGCACATTTTTTTTTAATTGTTCACGATCACCTAAATATACTTTAAATATAATCTAAAAAAAGTAACGAAAGTTAATAATTTTTTTACCTAAATTATGCCACTGACCTATGAATTAAAAAACATATTTTCTAATTTGTAGGGCTCCGTACCTCAAGCAGAAAAAACGTAACGTTTTCAAAGTTTACTCAGCTATCCTCCCGTTTGTGCATCTGACATAAGAGTTTTTCTCAGAAATCGTTGACGTTTTCTGAGAAAAACTCTTGATTAATATGGAAATTTTAGGAAGTTCTTTACAGAATACAGTACACGATTTGTTTTTTTTTAATTTTTTGTAACACGTGAGATATAAATTGAAAGAGTGACTTAAAAGAATTTAAAAATTATTTATGTTACAATTTCTTACATCATACTTCTAAAGATATAGCTAAAAATGTCTATAAAATTTTCTTCAGAAACCGTTTGAAACAGAATATTGTTAAAGAGTATTTGAATATCTAACGCTTAAAAATATTCACTTGGAAACTTTTGAGGAGGCAAACTAGAATTTTTTTATTCATTCCATGAAACAGCAAGTTATAAGAATTTCAAGAATATTTTTTTTCATTTTATCATGATAGTTCTGGAAATGTTGTTGAACGTGTCCTCAAAATAACTATAAGTTCTAGCCTATCTTCGAAACTGCTATACTACAAACTGCCTGCATTAGTTAATATTATGTAAAATAGCATTACTAGAAATTTAGCTAGAGTTTACAGCTACATTATAGCAATGCTTGTGAATTTTATGGCGTTTTGAGATATTTAGGATATTTCTATAATTTATGGCTAAAATGATATTAATATTTGTTTATGGTTTAACGAAAATATTATAATTTATTATTACCTTTAAATATTTTTACTATATACCCTTAAGTGCATATGGAAAACTCGTAATGCGATTTCTACTCGCACTTAATGGGCTTATTACTTAAGATTATGTATAAAAACATTTATAAGACAGTTTATCATTCTATTCTTTAAACAGATATAAGAGTAAAGGACTGCGAGGGCGTGATTCATTGAAGGACGTGACATGGCAAGACATACACAGAATCTACAAGCTAGTGATAGGCTGAGCCATCACCTCCTTTTAGATCGCTAACCGATATTTAGAGTTCAGTAGTCAATTATTAGTTCGAGTCTTAGATGAACAGCACAGTTGACGGGAGAAATATCGATGCTTTTGAGATGTGGTGTTGGAAGAGAGTGCTGCGTATACCTTGGCCTGCCAAAAAAACCAACATATCCAACTCTATCAACTCCAAATTGAGACTAAATTATGGACCATCACCAACGAGTTTTTGGTTCCTATGGTGTTATAGCTCGTAGATAGCCAGATAACTTAGACAAACTTTTTACAGTAAAGAAAGTAGAGGGAAAAAGACCTCGCGGTCGATACCATAGCTGTGGTCTGATCAAATTTAGATCATCACGGATTTCTCTGTCACTGTCACCATGAGACAAGCCGAAGATAGGACAGTATGGAGCAACTGGCCAGCTCCCCTAGATATGTCCTAAGACGAGCGTGAGCTTCAGTAATGAAAATGTGATGAAGAAAAAGTCAAACTAGGTTATAATTTTATCATGTCCATCTGTCTACCTGTCAGAATCAGAGTCTTACGGTTTATAAGATATTAGATTTATTTTCATAAAATTTTGCTGCCAAATGTTTTAGATGAACTTCTCAATGAAGATGAACAAAAATTACTTAAAAAAGTGGGCACATGGCCCTTGATGCATTAATGCAATCGCCTTACAAAAATCGATTGACCCCACAATAAATTTTACGGATTACACAGACACGTGCGAAGAAAATGGAACACGTGGCCCTTAATGCATTAATGCAATCGCCCTACAAAAATCGGTTCTACAAAAAACATCGGAGCGTCTCTTGCCCACTCTTGCCGATTCGAACGTTACGAGTTAAAACGTGCTAACAGAGAAAAGGTCAAAACGTGCTGACGGAGAAGGAAGACGTTCAGTGGGCGGCGCGCACTTTTTAACGTATGCATTGAGACGACGGAAAGTCGACCATCGAACTTGTCCCATAAAAGTCGGAAGTTGTCGGCCGCTGACTGTTTATTTATAAAAGTCGTTCACATGTGTTGCACGTTAAAGTGGTTTCTGATGTGATTCGAACCACTATAGTTGTTTATCGAGGCACAAAATCTTACAAGTAGCGCTTAATGAACATATTCATTTAAAATTATTTTGAATGTTGATAATAATGTTTTGTGATAATTTCTCATGGAACCCTATTTTGGGTGCTACCGACTCGCACTTAACCTATTTTTTTATTACAATGTTAGGTAAATATTACAATAAATCCGATATGGTCAAATTCTTGTTTCACGCAGTGTAAAAAATTAGTTTTACATACAATAAAAAGAAGTTATTGAAAGGGAAGTTGGAAGAAAATTTAAGAACGAAAGACGGCGGGCTAGCTGATAATTTATCAAGATTACTTTACAAGTGAGAAACATCAAATAATTTATTTATCTTTGGTTTTCAGAATGGATAAAGTTTTTTCAATGTCGAAGGTTGCTATTAATTGAAGAATGTGTCTGTTGTAAACGTTATTTATCTGCAAACTTACGAATAGATTAGTTTGTTTGTTGTTTTGGACAAGGTCAGAAATAAGGTGTAAGAAATTAAACTGAACCTATAAATCTATCCGAATAAGTGGATAGAATATTTTATAGCGGATAATGAGAAAAAAACAATCGAGCGCATGTGAGCAGTTAAAAGGAACTAAGAAATTAAATTCTTTATAACAATTAATTACTTTGGAATTTTTGAATTCTGGTAACTTAGATCAATCTATACCTAATTGCGATTCTTTTGACGATAAGGATAGGGGAAGCCATTTATTAGGCTAAAAATGTTTAAACAGATTCATAAAAAAATACATTACATGTATTATTGCTTCAATAAGTCTTCATTTGGTACCCTGCATGATGTCTTTGAAACGTTTTTATATTTTCCAATTTACACCTTAAAATTCACCGCCAGATTAAAAATTGAACTTTTTATACTTTATGTCTATGGTTGGATCACCATACTCTATTTCTGTACTAAATTTAAATTTTTTTTGTCGGATTGTTTCCCAAAAAATTGCGTATGATGGATGGACTTTTGCAGGGTTTCAAATTCTATATTTCAGTTTAATTCCCTCATTTATCTGTTTTAATTAAAAACCTTTTCGGTTTTTATTTTACGAAAAAATTAAAAACCAAAAAGGTTTTTACGGCACCAAAAACCGAAAAACTTTTTCGGTTTTTAATTTTTTTCTTTTAATCTCAGATGTGTATGGCAAATTATTTCAAAGGTAGTAACGTTTGATACGTTTTTTCTGTTTCTTTTTCAGAAAAAAACGTTCAGATCTGTATTGAGTTTCAGCCAAAACCAGAAATGAGTTTCTTCTTCAACTCCTTTATTTATTTTCGTTTTTTCACGGATAAACAAAAATTATAACGCGTTTTTAATTCTCAAAAACCTGTCGACAACAGCGCACACTACTTACGTCGACAACGTGTCAACGTACACACTGAGCGTGTTAAAGCGAAGTGGTGGCTTTTGCGAATGCCACTTTTGTCCAATTTATTTGAAAACACTTCAAAGACTTCCGCCAACAGTAAGTCTTCAGCAGTGCGCGATTGATATTGCTGTAGATAAAGCGATGTTGTAAATTAATAAAACGTGATAAAACGTTATAAAAACAAATTGCGCTAAGTTATTTGTTACTGATAGTAGCAATTATATCAATAAATGTGCCTCTTAATGAGCGGTGAGTCAGGTAATAGCTTCATAAATATCCTGCCATGCGTACCTGTGTAAATTAAATAATCGTTTAATTATATTAAATTCTGAAAATTATATTAAACTACAAATTTGAGTAGAGCATACAAATTGTATGTAACTTCTGTATTTTAAAATATAGTAATATAATTAGTGAATTTTAAAATAAATTTATAATTTTTTTAAGACAAATTATGTATAAGGCATATTAACCACTTATAAGGCATATTATGCCGTTCATAAGGCATTTTATATCATTACGAGGTATGATTTTAAGTTTTGAAGTAAAAACTTCTTTTGGCTTATTTTGTCCAAAATTTATTGATTGGAACATATTTGCGATTTTAAGTCACGCCAAGGCTGATACGCTTCGGGTATACTCGGCTGTATATCGAATATGGCCGAACGGTTCAACTTCGGGAATAAAGGTATATATGTATACACACACACACACACACACACATATATATATATATATATATATATATATATATATATGTATGTATATATATGTACATATATGTGATTCTATGCATTCATTGCTTGAAGTATTCTCAGTCTGGTTAATGAAGTCCAAATTTATAAAGAAAACGTCTATTTTTTCTTTAGACAAATGTATTTAATTTTTATATGGTGCATTTTGCATGTGATTGAAAAACTTATAAATGAATTGAACTATGAAGTATATATTAATACACCATATTTATTATATTATTTGGTGTCAAAGGCGATAAAATATGGCCAGATGAATGAGCACTGCATTGTTTTGCTTTGTTCACTTGAATGTATATGTATTAAACGACTACTATCAATGGTAATTATTCTTCTTTTAATTTTCTTGTTGAAAATATTCAATATGCCCAGTACGATTATAAACTATGAATTGAACTGTGAAGTATGTATTAATACACCATATTTATTGTATTATTTGGTGTCTAAGGAGATAAAATATGACCAGTTGAATGAGCACTGCATTGTTTTGCTTTGTTCACTTGAATTCATATGTAGTAAACGACTACTATCAATGATAATTATTCTTGTTTTTAATTTTCTCGTTGAAAATATTCAACATGCATGATTATATTGGTTGCCCTTCTAGTTTATTGGAGGTAATGCCAATAATCACCTTGGTGGGCGGGCGGGTCGGCGATCACACTACGTATCTTCTCGCATCAGTGTCTCTGTTACTCGTTACTGGTCAGTGGCATTTTATCTAAGCGATTACAAACATGACTTAAGCCATGCTCGACGAGACGACCGGGAATTGAATTGGGGACCCCGCGACGCCCTCTCCGTCAAACACCGTAAGCTTGTCATCAACCCAACATGCCACGGCAATGATTGAGAGGTATTAATGGATATCATTCGTCATTTTCAATAAAAATGAAGTTACCGCCACTATAACATGTTACAGCGTTGGAATGCTTCAATTCCAAAGGAAATTATGTTGGACGCCCTATGGCGAGAATAAATTGCTTAAAAATGAATTAGCTGAATTTTTTTTAGAAATTTGATTTTTTTTATTAAATCTTATTTAAAATTTTAACCAATATCTTAGAAATTAACAATATTTCAGGAAGAATATATTTTTATTAGAAATCTCCTTAAGAATGAGGAATAAAGGAAATATTGACATTTTCGGAGTAGATAAACGTAATTACATGTTTGAATGATTGGCAAATATGTGTTAATAGAAGAGAATTTAATACCCAAAGGGAAAAATAGGTTAGAAATCTTATTTTTTTTTAATTTAAGAAATAAAAGAAAATCTTTTTTTTTTAATTTCAGAAAAATTGCCTCAATTGTTATAAAAGACGATTAAATCAATAAAGATAAATACAATTTAAGTTCTGTCTGCGAATTTGAAATTTGAAATTTTTGAATAGTTTTTATGTTTGGATATTTAATTACTTAAACGAAACTTGTGTCAAAAAAAATCTGTATCTTGTTCGCACGGATTTAACTCGAAAACTAAAGCTATTAACGTGAATTTTACAGACGTTTTAGATAGTAACACTGGGATCAGTTTAGTTTTAACTATCTCATTGTGATATCTGGGACGCTTCCGAAGTTATGATGACAAAAATTTACGTAGAAAATTAAACAAAATCTGCGTCACACGGATAACGGTGATCGGTGGGCTCTAGGAACATGGGGTATTTTAAGTAATTATTTGCGTCTAATGTAAGAATAAAAAATAAACGCATTGAAATACCGCACTTGTATTTCGGTATTCCAATCGGACGTAGATGCAAGCTTAGGTACTGTAAGCGTATAAAATGTTAATCTTAATGCAATGGTTGGTGATCGTTAGGAGCCACATTTGATCATTATTAAATGCATTTAATTTTTATGCAACAAAGAGAAAATGTCTTGTTGATTAGTTTCACAACTTACACAGCTAAACTTTCATGATGACTTCAGTAAAAGTTGCTAAAAACTATTTTTGCTCTATATTGTAACAAATATACATTATAATAAAAATACAGCGAAAAATGCCACTTCATACAGTCATATAAAAGAAAAAGTGTGATGTAAAGCGTATAAACTATTATAAATAAGGTGTTTACGACCGTTATCATTGGGTAAATAAGACGTGTGTAGATAAGTCGTATTATGTGAGCGGCTCGTCAGTATGTTGATACAATGATGTCTTGATAATACAGGCGATTAACCCAATGAAAGAAATCTTTGATAATACATGTTTGTATCTAAGTGCCCATTTCAGTGTTTAGAATAATATAGGTCTAACGGAGAATTTCGTAAGAGCAAATGAAATAAGCTTTTGTTTAAAAAGGAATTTAAAAGTTGGCAGTTTAAATTTTGAAATATTAAAAAAATTATTTAGATGCAGCTATAGATTGCTATCTGTGCATACGTTGGAGTAAACTTTCAAAATGTAAAGTTAGTAGTTTAGTAATAAAAGTTAGTAGTTTAAATTTTGAAATATTAAAAAAATTATTAAAATATAGGTATAGACGGCTATCTGTGCACACGTTGAAGCAAACTTTAAAAATGTAAAGTTAGTAGTTTAATAATGTAAAGTTAGTAGTTTAATAATGTAAAGTTAGTAGTTTAGTAGTAAAAGTAAGTAGCTTAAATTTTGAAATATTAAAAAAAATATTTAAATGTAGGTATAGACGGCTATCTGTGCACACGTTGAAGCAAACCTTAAAAATGTAAAGTTAGTAGTTTAATAATGTAAAGTTAGTAGTTTAGTAGTAAAAGTTAGTAGCTTAAATTTTGAAATATTAAAAAAATTATTTAAATGTAGGTATAGACGGCTATCTGTGCACACGTTGAAGCAAACTTTAAAAATGTAAAGTTAGTAGTTTAATAATGTAAAGTTAGTTGTTTAATAATGTAAAGTTAGTAGTTTAGTAGTAAAAGTTAGTAGCTTAAATTTTGAAATATTAAAAAAATTATTTAAATATAGGTATAGACGGCTATCTGTGCACACGTTGAAGCAAACTTTAAAAATTTAAAGTTAGTAGTTTAATAATGTAAGTTAGTAGTTTAATAATGTAAAGTTAGTAGTTTAGTAGTAAAAGTCAGTAGTTTAAATTTAATATTTCATATTAAAAACATTATTTAGATGCAGGTATAGATAGCTGGATCTCTAACTTTCAAAATGTAAAGTACCAAACCGATTTAGGATTCCCTCACGAATAAAAGCCTATTATTATATTTAGTTTGTTTTTATGAAAGTCTCCGTCAGCTCTGTCTTATTCTAAACACTGCAATGGACACTTACATACCAACATGAATTATCAAAGATCTCTGTCATTGGGTTTATCGCCTACATTATAAAGATATCATTGTCTTATTTATTTAATTCTTATATTTTCCACGTTTATAAGAGTGTTCTTTT